>OU892287.1:17937151-19156083 GCA_917834065.1 Ceutorhynchus assimilis
CAAACACAGTTATACGAACGACGCGAAGCGGAGTTCGGATAAGTGTTTGCGTGCGGAAAAGACACTTTGCGCACGTGTTAGGAACAAAATTTTTCCTACGAGCTTCATATCAAGTAGGTAACAACAAAAATTTAAAAAAAAAAACGATAATTTGTTCAATTATTTTTAATTAACTTGGAGCGAACCTACGCATTTATCAAACAATTACGTAACAAAAAAAATAATAATAAAAAATCCTCGTCAGAGCTGTTCATCTTAAAGCGTTTAAATTTGATGAGAAAGTTTGTAGATTCTTGCATATAAATAGAGAACAAATCTGACAATGTGTCAAAGTTAATTATATTCGGTGTTCGTATAGATGTAGGCTGCTAAAGAAACAGAGAAAAACTTGTCATCATGTGTCAAAGTCGACAGGTACACTTATTGTTGCTTGACAATTATTTTTACTTTTCGGCACTCAGTGCGGATAAGGCCTGTATCCGCACTGAGTGCGGAAAAGTGTAACTTTGAGTACCGAAATGCGTGCGGAAAAGTACTACTTTGCGCACGCTCGTAGGAAAATATATTATTTAAAACTCTGATTATTGTAGCCAGTGGCTTTTATATCCAATATTTGCTGACTATAATTAGGTTAACTGGTTGTGTTTCTTACTTAGTTTCAGTTACTTGTACCGTGGGTCAGTATAAATTTGGTTGTAGCCCGTGGTCCCATGGAGGGTTCACAATTTATTAATTTTTTGGAGTTTTCCCAATGGTCAGAAAACATCCATCATATTTCTGTGATACCACGCCAAAAAGTTTAGAAAACTGGCTGTTGATGAACTCTATTTGTGAATGGAAAAAAACAACTAAACGGTTTAAAAATATTTTATTTATATCGAGACCTATATAGGAGCCTTTCTAATCCTTAACTCTACCTTAATCATTTAACAATACTTAGCTCTTTACTAAGGCTTTAAAATACAACTATTTATAATCCTTTTGCAAATTTAAACCAAAAGGTAGGATGGAAGTTTTTCTCCGAAGTTCGTTTACACGTTCGAAATATGTTCAAAAAACGTCCATATATACCTAAACATAACATTCTGAAAAAAAAAAGTTTTGGAAGCTACAAGCTACTGCTGTAGGAACTTTTTAAAACCAATAGGTAACAGCAAACGTCTAATAAACGTGTTTTTTGAAAAGTTTGATTTAAGTTGTTTTCAAAGCCTACACTAGAAATTATTATTTATTATTATATTTAAACGTTTTTATTATCGCAAATAGATCAGATACAGAATAAAGTTGAAATTATTCTTACTTGCTAATAATCGCTGATCTAGGGTTGCCAACCGTCCTGCATTTCGGTGGACGTCCACCATTTGGGGTTCATTGTCAGGCGTCCTGTAACAACCTATTGCAGGACGCCTATTGTATTTAATTTGTAACTTAATGAAGAATTTTGTCAAATTAGGCAAGCTATAAACCCGGTTCTGATTTATAACAAAAATCATGCATTACTTGAAATGGAATTTATTATTTTTGACTAATACTGAGTTGAAAAGTTTCTGGATCATTTTGCAACTTGTATTTTCTATATTTGGGTCCAATGATGACGCTGAAAGGATTTTTTCAATGCGTCCAGCTTTGTGGACTGATGAATCGATTGTGCATTGAACACATCAACGCAGAACTGCAAATAAAGATTAATTCTTATACTCGCAAAGAATTTCATGATTTTGTAAGAGGTAACAAGAAGTTAATGGTAGGTAGCTGCAAAAAGTGAAAAAAAAAAAGAATGATTTTAGACGCTGTATCTATAACTACCTGTACTTAATTTTTTATATTCTTCAAATAATTTGTTAATCTGCGTACTTTTGAAATAAAATTTTAAATTATTGGTTCCTATTTACTCAAAGAATTCTTATTGGACAGTTTTTTTTAGTGTATCAGTATGTTTTTTTTTTTTTTTTTGTCGAATTGTTTATTTAAGTTTGTAAATGGTATTTTTCTCTGCGATAAAAAAAAATGTCCAGAATTTATACCGTATGTCCTGATATTTTATTACCCTCGACCAGAAAAATTAAAAAACAAAGTTGGCAACCACTGATCTGCGATAAATGAGTTCGCATTCTTGTTTACTTAAAGTCTGTTCCAACACAGCAGGAAACCGTACAATGTACCGTCACGATTCCGCTCAAAGCGTAAAATTTGTGCGTAGAAACCAAAATTCGTTCACTGAGTTGTTTCGAAACCGTTCATGAGACGGTTTTTGTCGTGTTGGAACAGACCTATAGTAAACAAGAACCGCGTTCTTCCACTCAGGCATTCGTGAAGCTTACCTACTTTTCTAGTAACTAAATAAAAAAATATTCCAATATTTGGAAAACTTTCACCATATAATTAAAGAACGTTTTCCAATATAGGTTACTAAAAGTATGTTTCTATAAAAAGTCATAAAATAGACGTTTTATAAAAGTTTCTGTTGATTGTTTCCAAGAACACCGTTAAAAACATGTATTTTGAGATAAATATGAATATATTAATAATGAACGTCCGGAAATTAAGTTCGACTTAAAAGTTAAACGGGGTGTGACCCTAAAAAAAACGACTTAAGCTACTTAAATAAATCAAGAAAAAAATCTAATATCTCTCCCGAAAACCGCCAGTTTCGGGGGATTAAATAGATCTTAGATGGTTAGACAAACTTTTTTTAGGCGGCACGCGCTCGCCTCTCTCTCGCTGGCCGACAAACTGGACAATTTTGCTTAACGCAATTTTTCCAATGCGACAGAAGCATCCTGGACGTCAAACAATGAGCCGCACTGCAACTCCTACCAGCCGTGCAAGTGCTCAAGTGCTTAATTATATTTTTCATTAATTGACAAAGTAGCACTGGACACGTCCACGAGTCACCGCCATTAGCTCGGTAGGTGGACTCTCTTTTTTGGCATTCAATAGCGTGTAGCAACAGAATCAATTGTTGTTGAATGTATAAACGTTTTCTTGCTAGATCTGAAATTTTAAAAGAAAAAAATATACAGGCGCGCGCAATACAACAAGTACTTATTCAATTAACATACAATTTTAAAATCCAAATGTGCACAGTGCTTTGATACTTTCCATAAGAGTTTTTGTATAAATTTTTCAAAAATACTGTAAGAGCTCTGTTTGCACAAAG
Organism: Ceutorhynchus assimilis; assembly: GCA_917834065.1. Lineage (NCBI taxonomy): Eukaryota > Metazoa > Arthropoda > Insecta > Coleoptera > Curculionidae > Ceutorhynchus > Ceutorhynchus assimilis. The sequence goes on from OU892287.1 coordinate 17,940,312, forward strand.
CTTAGACTTGAAATGGACACATTACATAATAAATGCAACTTAGAGAGAAATAATAATTTTCAATTTTTTAATGTAATCTTTCCTACATGAGGAAAAGTTAAAAAAGTGCGAACTCTTGCTTTTGAGAGCTTCCACTATATGCAAGTATATACACAGTTCGAATCTATTTATAATTTCAATCAAATAGATGCTCATTATTTGTTACTCTCTGAATTAGGAATTTTTTTTTTGCAGCTGGCTTCAATCGGTTTATCGGCCTCCACTCATTTTTTGGTAAACTTTTGGACTTGTCCTTTTGATCATTCTTTGAGCACTCGAAAATGTTCCGTTTTCAACTTTTGAGAAAAACATTTTAAAATTTTGAAAGTTGATTTTTAAGAATTTTAGTTTTTTATGGTTTTCATTGGATTAATGTCAGTTAAATGAGCTTCCAGTTTTCCTCCTTTTCAGTTTTTACCCCACAAGTTTCAAAATTTTCCTTTCTTCGATTTTCACTCGTTGGTCTTGTGATCCCTATCATTCTCCTTTCGATTGCTGTCTGATGTACTTGTAGCTCATTCAGGATTTTCTTTGTGAGAGTGCATGTTTCGCTTCCAGACGCAACTATTGGCATAATACATTCGATGAAGACTTAAGTTTTCAGCTTGAATAGTAACGTGGACCGAAATGGTTATTGTGTCCCTATCTGTTTGCTCGTTTGTCATAAACTCTGTTTTTGTTATGTTCATTTCTAATCCGATCTTCTTAGCTTCTTGAAGTAGTTGTTTCAGCATTTCTAAGTCTGTTTCTTTCGGGGCGAATATTACGATATCAGCGAATCTTAAATTATTGGGGTTTTTTTCCAGATATATTGATCCCTCTATTTTCCCAATGTAGTTCCTTGAACACCATCTTCGAGGACTAGGGTGAACAGCTTAGATGATAATTATATCACCTTGTCTTGATCTTCACTTCGTTTGTATCTTCATGCATTCTTAATTTTATTTTTGCTGCTTCTTGAATATTTTTGATTATGTTTATATATCACTGATCTATTCGTGTTTTTCTCATGCCTATTCCTATCGCCCAGAATTCGACAGTGTCGAAGACTTTCCTAAAATCGATGAATGCTAGCCATGTTGTAATGTTATATTCTCTAGTCTTTTCATTTAGTATTCTTATTGTGTGAAGGTTGGTAGATAATCATCGAATTTCCTTTCTAGGCGGTTGGTGATTATTCTCAGAAAGAGTTTGTATATCTCAGACAGGAGGCTTATGGGCTTATAATTTTCAAGATTTGATGGGTCCCTTTTTTTGTATATCAGAACGACGATGGCAGTCTCGCAATCGTGTGGTTTTTTCCCTTCCGTTTGACATTTATTAAAAAGTTTATTCTACAAGGACAAGGTATTCTCCTACCTTCTTCAGCATTTCTGGTAGTATATCGTCCATTATTGGGGCTTTTCCGTTGTTTAATTGGCTTAGCGCTTTTGCAACTTCCTCCTCTTCTGTATCAGGGATCTCTTCTGACCCAACATCTAGAATTTTGGATGTTTCGGTTTCTTGTTTATTTTCGTTGTTGTATGCCACCACTATTGTGGTGACATACAACAACAATGAAATCATTCACAGCAGATTTGTAGATAATTTATAAATTGGCTTTAATTGAAGCCTAATTACGTTAAGATCGGATTGAAATTAACAAAGTTGTGAGTCAAAATGTGTTTTTCATTTTCATCCGAAATTCCTTGAAATTCTTTCGAAATCCTTTGGAAATCCCGAAATCCATTCGAAATCGCGAACAGCGAAATCCTATCCGAAATCCTTATGAAATCCCGAAATCCTTCACAAATCCCGGAATCCCAACCGAAATCCTTCTGCGATTCCGAAATCTCAACCGAAATCCTTCTGTAATCCCGAAATCCCAATAAATTTTTCGAAATTCTTAGTGGTACGGCGTTGAAAGTCGAATATCCGGATCTTTCGAAATCCCTTGAAAATTGTCGAAATCTTATGGGATTTCCGGAATCGATGTACAAATTGTGGTCAGTGAGCCGCCCCTCGGCCGCGGCTAACTTCCGAAATCGCTGTACATTTTCATCCGAAATTCTTTGAAATTTTTTCGAAATCCTTTGGAAATCCCAAAATCCATTCGAAATCGCAAACAGCGAAATCCTATCCGAAATCCGCATGAAATCCCGAAATCCTTCTGAAATCTCAACTGAAATCCTTCTGAAATCCCGAAATCCCAATAAATTTATCGAAATCTTCGAAATCTTTAATGGTACGGCGTTGAAAGTCGAATATCCGAAATCTTATGGGATTTCCGAAATCGATGTACAAATTGTGGTGAGTAAGCCGCCCGCGCCATCATTTTTCAAAAATTGAATTATGTAGTCATTATTGGACATTTTAATTCATTACATGTATAGCAAAGTTGTATGGTTAACAAGAATCTATAAAATATAAATAATTTTATGTACGACCTACACTGTAAGAGCTTAGTACGTAACTCATTTAAGCCTGTTTGAGTTACGTAATAAGTTGCATTATCGTGCTTAGTGAAGTAATGAACTCTCATTACATCACTCAGTGATGTAATGAGCTCCCATTACATCACTCAGTGATGTAATGAGAGCTCATTACGTAACTCATTTTTATTGATAAACGGCACTTTTTAAAATTCATTTATCAAATAGTACATTAAAATACAAGTTTCATAAGACGTCATTTTATCGCACGAGCCCTATATTAGAAAACGAGCCGGAGGCGAGTTTTCTAAAGGGCGAGTGCAATAAAATGTCTTATAAAACGAATATTTTATACTATTTTTTCTATTTTGGTATTGTTTAATTAAAAAAAAACAAATTTTTCTTAGAAATTTTATTCTCATATTTCGAGTTCATATATTTAGGTTGGTAACATTACATGCCAAATATAGTAATCTTCTATTATAAAATCGCGAATGACAGTTCGATGGCCATCAGTCAGCCAGTGTCACCAACCTCCAATAAGTAAAAAAGGAGTGTCACAAAGAGCTTCTTTTCGAAACTACTTTTAGTGTCGAATAGACTTCGATATGACACCAAAATAGAAAAAATTATAAATATAATCTTTTGTAAAAAATTAAAACCATTTCGAATATATGAAAAAAATCTGGGTCGTACATAAAATGTTGTATATCACACGTACGGTAACGCTCATTACACCACTCGTGTGATTACCACGACTCGGTCTACGACCTCGTCTTGGCAATATTGCCCACTCGTTACTGTAATGAAGCTTATACCGTACTAGTGATATAAATAACTATTACATAGGTACACAGGGTGAGCCAGAAAAAAGTTGCAATAGAATATTTAAGTATTTGTTTTAAATGGGACACCCTATATATTATGTTATTTTTGGATTTTAAGCAAAAAAAAATTCTAACTCAACATTTCAATAGCTATCTGATAATGGTGGTACTCATGGTGGTCTCGATGATGGTAGTATGGATACCAAATTTGGTACTACCATTATAACAACCTTTGAGTAGCTCTCAATTATAGTCAAGCTAGAACAGGAAAGTGAAACTCGTTTTCTCCTATCTTCAGTTGTTTTCTCTGTGCAAATTGCTAACAACACACAAGCTTTCTAACTATTTTCTACCAATTCTACCATGTTGTACAATGTATTTGTCAACGAAAATTTCAAAAAACTTTTGAACGTCACTTGTCAAGCTATGTCAAGTTGAATATCGACCGTACTTCTATTCTTGTCAGACCACGGGCAATGAACAAGGACAAAGAGATGCCCAGCGTGCAAAACGAACATCTCACACCTGTACTAGTTAGCCAATAAAAAGGCATTGCCTCGTGTTGCGCGCCAGGTAAAAATAGATAAATCTATTACATTACACTTTCATTATTTGAAAGAAGATACAGCACCAACAATGCCTATCTCTGTTTAACTGGTTTAACACATCAATCAGCAAGTCCTCCTAATCGAAAAATGAATTACCATGGTATTCTGCCATTCTAGACAGAGAGGTATTAGAGGCATACTTGCCAAATATGGTCAAGAAAGTTTTGAGGTCAGGTAACTTATAAGGAAAAACACACACACGTGCAAACTGTAAATTTAGGGAATCTCAATATCAATTTGGCTAATCAGCATTCAAAAATCAAAAAGCAATAATTATTGTTTGCGAGATTGCCACGCAGTAAAAAGAAATTATCAAAAGTGCAGAAAAAGGTCGAAACACAACCGAGTAACCGAGCGAGTAACACATAAGCTAACAAGGTGAGAGGCACTTATAGCATATGGAGACAATAGTGAACAAAACAATTAAGACGCACAATAGAGTAGCAGAAGTTAATAGAAGACTTAAGAGTTAGGAAGGCAAGGTATACCTAAATGGATACCTTCAGCGCAATCTGACAACGTCGGAGCAACTGAATCTTACTGCGCGCATGGGCACTTTCCAAAATTCACCAGTTTTTGAACCGGTGCGCTACCGGTTTATTAGTTTACTCATCAAACCGCTCCAAAATGTACCGACTTTTTACCGGTTAGGGCTTCGCGAGACCACAAGACTAGTCTTGGTCTTGGTAATAAGACCAAGACCGAGACCTAATAAATCTACTCAAGACCAAGACTTACACTTGACGTTCAAGACCAAGACCAAGACTCTCTCTCGAGACTCTCGTCTTGGTCTTGGTCTTAGAAGGAAAAATATTGGTCGGCGAATAACTGGCCGACCAATTCCATTTTTATTCGTCAGATTGCATACCTGATCAGAAGGTGAATAAACCGGCCCTCAAAAATATAACATAGTGTAGATAACATTTATTTACACAGAACACAGAGAATACAAAAACAAATCTAGGAACAAACACAAAATACTAATATTCTTTTCTAATCTATTGAGAGTACGATGATGTTATTTTTTAAATAAGATCATTTTATATTTCATAAAAAAATTTACATACATAACATATACCAATATCCAATATCAATCAAATTAGATTAGACAAATCGAAAAATTTACAAAAATCAGGAAACTATCAAGAAGACCAAATGCATGGTCGAAACGTCAGCATAATTTTTTCAGAAAGGGAGTTTTATTTTTTGTTTTTGAAGTCCTAAACCCTCGCCTAAACCCATCTCTGTCCTGTCGTCATATGTTATGTAGTATGCTCGGTAGTATGTTTTAAAAATTTGGTAGAAATTTTTTTCAAGACTATCAAGACCAAGACCAAGACTGAGCCAGTCTTGTCTTGGTCTTGAAACATCAAGACCAAGACCAAGATCAAGACCGCATTTATTTTTCAAGACCAAGACCCAAGACCGGCCAGTCTTGGTCTTGATCTTGGTCTTGCGAAGCCCTATTACCGGTTGAACCCGATCGTCCGTTCCAAAATTGACCGGAATGATCAGCTGTTTAAAACCGGTGAGGCACCGAATCCACCGGGAATTTTTATCGGTTTTTTTCGGTTGGAGATTTTTTGACACTTTTGTTTTGATTTTGACGTACAGTCGTGAGCACAAAAAGTGGCACACCCGTTTTTCCCTATTGTAAAACGTGCTCACCAGCTATACCTACAGCAATGGCGGGGATTGTCATACCTATTTGACAAAAAAATCGATTGTAGAGAAAAGACTGATTTACGCAAAATAGCGAAAAATGACAAGACCTGTCAGTCGGGTGTCCCACTTTTTGTGCTCATGACTGTACATTAATTGATTTGAATGGGCACATCGGCAGTCGTTTGTTAAATTTCTGCTTGCCCAGATTACAGAATGAAAAAATGTTTGTATATGCGTATGCGTGAACAATTTTATCTTTATTCAATATGAACTCTACAAGCCAAAAACTCATTTCAACTCGAATAATCTACAAAAATTGTGCTAAAACCAGTGAAAACTACCGTTTGTTTACTGTTGAAAATAATAAAAATTCATACCAACCTCACTGCACCCACACCCACCACCATACATTCTAAACAAACTTTAATAGACCAAAGCGTTCCAAAATGCATCGGAAAATTCTTGTAACCGGACTCACACACAACTTTTACCGATTTATTTAACCGGTCAATTTTTCGGTGAAAATTTGGAAAGTGCTCCATTTGTTTATTCAAATAATACAAAGGAAATTATTTTTGGAAATTATCAATAAGTATTTCTCCAAAACTGGCCGACATCGATAGGTAGACAAAGAAAACAATTTATAAAAATAAAATGTTTATGGGAATTCGGAACCTAAGCTGGAAACAGAAGTGACGAAACACCTACACTTTATTTTTTCCCAAGATAGATTTTGACATTGAAAACTTTGAAACATGCAGGTTGACATCAGTTTTACAATAGCGACCAATAAGCGGCATTAGCGGCATTGTTTATATTTCAAAGTTGACAATGCCAAAATCTATCTTGGGAAAAAATAAAGTATAGTTAGACCAAAAGATCAGAAGGAAAAAAAAAAGGAAAAGGGTAAGTTATGTAATTATATTCTTATACACGGTCAATTCTTATGAATAATTAACAAGGCTGAGAATTAGTTGTGGCAGGGCACAAACGTGAATTGATTGGCTAATTGAAGAAATGCATGAGGAAATGAAGTTTAAAGGATTAAAGTGTAGATCTAAAGACAGCAACACAGAGGAGCAAAAGAAAGATGAAAGGTAGGAGAAGGAAGTAGTTATAAGGAATTAAAAATATTAATATAAATTAATTTATTTCCAGGTTACAAAAGATGCCAGGAAGGAACTATTCGTTATTATTGAATGAATACCTAAATTAACTAATGAAATGATAGGAACGCCTAAAGGAAGGATCCGTAAAAAAATTACAAGTCTAATAGTAAATTATATACCTAGGTAGAGAAATTGGTCATTATATACCGAGGTATATAATGACTTTCTCTACATCAGAGGGCGTTTTCAATCACGTGATTTTTTGTTTAAATTTTCAGTTTTTATTTATTAATTTATCTGACTAAAATCTTGCAAAATATTGTTCATTATCGGTTGCATTGATGTATCTGCGCCAAAAAATATCATAATTTTCCGTATTCCCGACACCTGAAAGTGGCCTATTTCAAATCCCTGGTACCTAATTTCTCTCACAAATGGCGAATGCGTTAAGTATCAAGTATCTATGAAATAAAAAACTGATGATAAGAATAAACTGTGATACAAATTACTATATTTTTATGATTGTTGATTAAGGCTTGTTATGGTAAAAATGAAATGTTACAAATACTGTAGGCATACTGAAAATAAATGCACTAATGCACTTACTGCTACTTACTAACTGTTTTTTATGCTTTAAGTAAAATACTTGATACTTTAAGTACATTTGTTACATAAATAACTCAGTTCCGAACACATCGGAAAGGCCAAATAGGAGGTGCAAAGGCCAAAAACTCTGTAAAGGTGAAAGGCCGCTTTTTTATTAAATATTTGTGCACAATCTGGCAACACCGAATGACATCCAGGGGATGTCCAAGCAAGGTTAGGTTGACTGATAACTTTTATGACGTCATCTGGGGAGCCCAAACGTAATGCAAATCTCAGGTGCATTAGGCACCCCAAATGACGTCATCAGTTTCCATTATCAGACAACCTAACGTGACCTAACCTTGGGCCCCAATTACCATCGTCATCAAAAGTATCTGGGACAAAAATATTGCATAATAATCTCCTGGACTAATTTCTACTGTCATTAATTTCAATGCATTTAATTCATAGTTTGACAAATATTTGACAATAAAATTCATATAATAGTACAAGAGCTAATATGATGCTGTCTCAGTTACTTTTGGTCAAGGATGATACACACTACTACTACAGGATAGCTTATCCTGATAAGGCCTGTGTGTAACAAAACCCCCCTCGCCAAACAACCAGTTGTGAGGTAAGAAGCATGGCGTTTCTCGCCTTGACGTAGGCTGTTTAAACAGCTGACGACTTAGTTATGACGTCAGCAATGGTTGAAAACAGTTGAAAACCAATATGGCGGCGATTACCAAAAACGAGGCCGATAAGCACTCCCTGTATTCTCCTTGACTTTTGGTGACGATGGTACATCAGCGCTACCAAAAAAACTCACGAGATGTCGCCATAAGACTAGAAAGTAGGCTTTGTCAATTAGATTTGTGCATAGAAAAGGATTTGTGACTTGTGATCGTAAAGTAGGAAGTAGGAAGTAGGCAGTAGTAGTTTCCTGGGCCAGTATTCTCATTCTCGAAACGCTCATCGCTTTTTAGTCGCTCTAATGTTAATTAAAATTTACATTAAAAGTGCCGAGTGACTTAAAAGCGGTGAGCGTTATCAGGAACGAGAATACCAGCCCTTTGCGGCCTTTCCCCCCTAATACACAAATAAAATATTTGGGTTTCATTGATAAAGTGTTTTCATTCGGGCTTTAATGGCCGTCATGTTGGAACGGAAACACCTAAACCCTAAACCTGAAGATGCTAGCCACGCGTGCTAGCGAAGCGTCAGGTCAGGTTGAAGAAATTCCAACTTACGACGGCCATAAGCCCGAATAAAAACATTTCATCAATAAACCTGGGCCGCGAAAGCCTCACAAACTTTTTTTGGGTTTCAATTTAAGTACATGCAATTTACTGAATTTACCTACCGACACCGTTACCTTCCATATTTTGATGGCTAATTTCAATAAATTAGAAATATAATTTCAGTCTAACAACAACACACTACTACAACACACAACAAAGGATATTAAAATAGGGATTAGGGATTAGCTATGGGGATTAGGGATGCTGGATGGCGCGATACGATATTTTTAAGTATCGATATTTTCTTAGGGCGGGCAATATCCGATATTTTGTATCGCTTCGGCGGTGTGATGATGTATCGAAAAAAATTTGCTCGTATCGATATACTTTCTATCCGGACAATTTACCAATATAGTTTTTCCAGCTCAATCTTTTCAGTTTTATCAAAGTGTAGATATGTGTAGAATTTTCTTGCATTCGGGTCGGAAGTCAAAACAAGTAAATGAAATCCTCCAGTATCCTTTGAAACAGGGGAGCAGTGTTCCCTCTGGATCGATACCAATATCGATATTTTTTGAGATTTTGAGCATCGCAGCATTCTAAAAGGGAAATTGAATTTTCACTTAAATTGAACCTCTACACAATCAATGTATTAGCTGATTAGTTAGGTTTGTGCAAGTTTGTGATTTGAGTGGATTAGTATCGATATTAACTTTGTTTTGGTTTCACTCAGAACTCAGAACTAGTTGTTTTTTTCAGAATCGTAATTAAACTGTGTTGACAGTGTTTTGGTTTATCTAGAATTTTTTAAGAACAATTCTGGGATTGTTCTAGAACGGTTCTCTCAGTTCTTGCTCTGAAGGAGGAACTGTTTAAAAATGTTGTGTTTTGGTTTTTTTGGTTCCGAATCGGTTCAGAACTAGTATTAGAACAGTCCTCTATTATTTTTTGTACGCAAGCAGTTCTGTGCAATCCCAGAACCGTTCCAAACTTCGAACCAAAACAAAGCTATTGAGATTATCTATAGCTTTGTTTTGGTTCGAAATTTGGAACGGTTCTAGGATTGCGCAGAACTGCTTGCGCACAAAAAATTATAGAGGACTGTTCTAATACTAGTTCTGAACCGATTCGGAACCAAAAAAACCAAAACACAAAGTTCTTAAAACAATTCCTCCTTCGGAGCAAGAACTGAGAGAACCGTTCTAGAACAATCCCAGAATTGTTCTCAAAAAGTTCTAGATAAACCAAAACACTCTCAACATAGTTCGATTACGATTCTGAAAAAAACAAAACGCATTTTATAATATGCGCATGTGCAGAATGATTCCGAACTAGTTCTGAGTGAAACCAAAACAAAGCTTATGACGCTAACGAGCTACTCCAAACCATTTCGAGAGTACTCTAGAATTATTTCGCATTGTTCCAGGACTAGAGTATCTTACACTAGAATTTTACTTGTAGTTGTAAAGCCTAGTACTCATAACTGCGAAATTCGCACTTTTTTGACATTGCTTCGACAATTTGAGGAATTTGTCGAAGCAATGCGAAAAAATGCGAATTTCGCAGCTATGAGTACTAGGCTTAACACACCTTTTTTAATCTCGGTTTCATGCTACAGCCTCTAAAGCCGGGCTCAAACGACTCGTGTACTTGACGAATAATCATTACTTGCGTATACTTGCCATGTCGTGTGAGTGGGTTACTTGTACAATTATTTGTCACTCGTTGGTTTTCCATTTCTTGTCGGTAAAAATGTCCCGAGTCAAAGGGATCACGATTATTCGTACACTTGCCAAGTTCATACTTGTCTATACTTGTAGAGGCGCTCAAACGAAATGCACAAATAATTGGCTTTTACTGCGACTATTTCATTTAGTTTTCGACGAGCATCAAGGTTTAGCCAAATGTTCGCGGTCGTGTACTTGTGAATTGAACACGTCGTGTGAGCGCCCTGCTTGCCATCGTAATTCGCAAAGCTAGTATACTTGCCAAGTACGCGAATAATTGTGTATTCGCCAAGTACACGAGTCGTCTGAGCCCGGCTTAAGGGCCAAATTTGTAGTCGTTCCTTGACTCTTCCTTGGAGGTCGTGAGTTTAGAATAGATACTTGCTACTATCTGACAAGTTAATTATGTCAATTCTAAACGTTCAAGGCTTTCTCAAGGTCTGAGGAAGCCTCAAGGAGCGACTATAAATTCGGCTCTAAACACCTTCGAATACAAAAACAGAGTGTTTTTTGGGAACTTTATTGATTATAATTGCTTTATTTCTCAATAAAATGCTGATTTCTATTAATTTTGTTCTTTGTCAGACATCACAAGTTATTACAGTTCCAGTGCTATTTCATACAGAACATCCAGAACATTTCGAGAGCACCTTTCAAGAGCTTGAAACACTAGAGCTACTCGCTCCGGTGTCAGTCGACCCCGATTTGAAAGGAACAGATGCGCTGGCTTTTATGCATTTAAATGGTTTGAATCTTGAATATAAAACTACAGGAAGGAGTGTTTTCTTCAACTTCAGATAACAAAGAGACGGAAACGGCCATGTTGAGCCTCCAAGTATGACTCATCATTTGTTTTGGTGGTTCGCTGTGTCCTCATTCTAGTGGATGTTTAATGGATTTTAGCGGTTTTAAGTGATAATAAGTACTAGGATTTGTGCGAAAAGAGTGAGTTATAATATTGACAATCATATTTAAATAAATATACGCCACTGCAAAACCGGAAACACTACTAGTGGGCCATATGCAACCTACACATATTCTGGTCACGCAGATTCGAGGTTATGCTCCTTCCTGTTGTTTTATATTCAAAAGGTTGAGTTTGAATCGGACTTGAGCAATCAGGTGCAACAAACACTTTTCGAAAGGAATAAGCGCGTAACGCCCCGGAGCTGTTCCGGAGCTCCTCTTAGGTGTGAAACTTTCACACCTAGGAGGAATACAACTATAGTTGTATTCTGTGGTTGTATTCCTTTCACACCTAGGAGGAGCTCCGGAAAAGCTCCGGGTCGTTTCGCGCTTATTCCTTTCGAAAAGTATTTGTTACACGTTACACCCATTGGTTACACCTTGGTTCTCAAGCCCGAATCAAACTATTTAAATGCATGAAGCATTGAAAGCCAGCGCATCTGTTCCTTTCAAATCGGTGTTGACTAACACAGGACTCTGGAGCGAGTAGCCATGAGCCGCTTTCCAGTATGGGAGTGTGAAGCCCGGAGCTACTCGGGGCGTGGAGCCCCCGAACTGTACGTACGCGTCAACCTATCAGCTGTCACATCTGTGGGTGGCTATTTATCTATTTATTTTTTATTATATCTCAAGATTGAACATTTTAAAATATATAGTTTTGATTCTCTTTCATTTTTGATAAATAAAAAAACAAACTGCACAAACAAATAGATAATTATTTTTAAAATTTGACATATTTGACACTAAGACAGGCGTCTCACGCCATGATACTGGAACGGTACAAATCTAGTGCGTGGCGCCCCCGAGGTGCTCTGGAGCGCGCCAATGTGCATACTGGAAAGCGGCTCTAGTGTTTTAAACTCTTGAAAGGAATACAACTTAAAAGGTTTGTTTGTTTGTGTCGTGCTAACTTGCACTGAACTGTAATATTTCAGATTATGGCAGATAATACCTGCTTATACGAACTAGTACTTTTCTCACCTAACTTAAAGAATCTAACTAGGTCACGCGTACGATTTGTTAAGTTGCTAAAGTTAGAATTTGACTTCCCCCTTGCCCCTCTGCTAAGCCGATTTTCCACTGAGATAACTAACCTTAGACAAGAAAAGAGAGAGGACCGGGCTGCGTTCAAAAATGGCTAAAGCCGAGCCAAAATTGGCATATTGCGTTCAAGTTCGGCTCCAGCGTACCAAAAACGGTTGGCTTTACACGTTCCAAATCGGCCGCGGTAAAGTAACTTTTGGAGGCTCTTTCAACTGAGTCTAGAAATGGTTATACGAATTTTGATTGGATGAGATCAAATTCAATATGGCGTGGCGGCCAGCAAGTTGGTTTTGAATATAAGTTTCCATGCATATTTCAATCATTCTGTTTGTTTGCAGATTTGATTTTGATTATTCAATAAAATATTTGTTAACTAGGTACGTAAACTACTAAGTCGGGCAGAAACTAGATATTTTCTTGTGTTTTTGGTCCATGTGTGGTCGCCACACCATCTCGAATGTCACGTGGTTTGGATTGCCTAATTGAGAAACGGTATTTGGCGTTCCAGCAAATTCACACCAGATTTGGCATCGCCAGTAGAAGGGGAAAAGTAGGTTTTGGCATTAGCATTGCCGTCTGTGAACACACTCCTGGTAATCCGTCAAGCCTGCGTGTTACCGGCTGGCCCAAGACCGTTTAGGCCAGTGGCGTATCACAAAATAATACATAGTTAAAACGGTAAATGTTTAAATGGTTGATCACCACGCCAAAATTTACGATTTTTTCAGGATATACGTATTTTGGGGGGCGTAAATTAGGAAATAATCAGTTTATTCGCTCTTAATTAGTTTTCAGGACTTTTTTAAATTAAAATCTAGTATTTAAATGGTCTACGCCACTGGTAGATTCAAAGGCTTTGACAGATCGAATTAACAAAATTATTGATTTTTCAATCGAATCATTTAAAATAGGGAATTCTATCTAGGCCCGTAATTTGCTTACACACATGATACTTATAGGGCATGTATAAAATCTGTCACAATTCACCATGTCTATTAGCACAAAATTTAGTCAAATATTAAAACTTTTTAGTCATTAAAATCACAAAATATCAACACTGCCACAGAAGCTTGTTTGCCACAAATAAAATGGCGGCCGGTCAATTGATGTAACAAAAGCCTAGCATTGCGTTAAACCAGTGCGCGGTATCCTCTCCCCTCCCTAATCCAAGTAACTAACCTTGCGTTCGGTATTTTGCTCAAAGAGCAGAGCGTGCTGAGCGGAGCCGTAATCACGGGACCAGCGAGCGAACAGAGCAGTTGAACGCTGTGTCCGAGTGCCTGAAATTTTAATAAACAACGAACGGTAAATTGAAGCTCGGAGAACTCAGATCAAAATACCGAACGCACGGTCTGTACAAGAATACTGTACTGGTGTGCGTTTTTGATAGGGGCGAGTTCAGGAATGACACACCCAGTGTGAGTGTGACGCCGGTGCGACGCCCTAGCTGTTCAAAAATGCTAGACGGTGCTATGGGCCCAATGGCCAATTGTCAATTCAGGCACACCCATTAAATCGCACTCGCACCCTGTGCGTTATTTCTGAACTCGGCCCTGCACCAGAAAAATTCTCTTGCGCACTGAGACGACAAATGGAAAACGCCATGGAGACACAGCGGTCAAAGCTGAAAGACAGGAGAAGCGCTTTCAACTGTCATCTGTCATTTGTCAACACCAACCATCAACAAAACAAAAATTCCTTTTCGGTTTTTGACAGCCGTGTAAATAGGTTTTCCAAGTGAGTTTTTTTTATATTTAATTTTATTTTAGTAATCTTTATATATTTTTCTCGAATAAATGTATCTAAATAATCAGTGGTCTTTCTAGTTTCGGGGGGTGTCAATATTGTTTACGAAAATTCCCAGGATTTGTAAAAAAAACCTAAATAATCCTGGGATGTTTTTCTAACCTACACATTTCTCCTAAATTCAAAGTACTAAAGTTTTTTTGTATATTTTTCTAGGATGTTGATGCCAAAAAAGAACAGAATCGCTATCTTTGAATACCTTTTCAAGGAAGGTGTTATGGTAGCCAAAAAAGACTACCATGCCCCCAAACACGGTGAATTAGAGAATATTCCCAATTTACAAGTAATCAAGGCCCTGCAATCTTTAAAATCGAAAGGTTACGTTAAGGAACAATTCGCGTGGAGGCATTACTACTGGTAAGAATTGGAATCATTTGAAAAATAGGTATTTTTCTTTACCAAAATATATTTTGTAGGTACCTCACCAACACAGGTATTGAATATCTCAGAACATTCTTGCACCTTCCCGCTGAAATTGTCCCATCCACTCTTAAGAGACAAGCCAGGACAGAGGCTGCTCGTCCCAGACCTGCGGCTGTTGGAAGGTCCGAAGGTGGCTTCAAGGGGGCAGAAGACAGGACTGGATACAGGTATGTAAATTGTTAATTCTGAATGTAATGAAAGTTGATATTTGAGAATATTATTGTTCCTTTGTATTCCATTTGTTATGTTATGTAAGTATTTTACTTTTCTACATAATTACTTCAGAGTTTGCAAACAATTATTGTCTCCACTTTGGTTTTTGCATTGATATTTCTATATAAATTAACACAAAAATCTTACCAAATGTTTAACAGCGGAAAAAAAGCCACACATCTTGGATCATAATACATAAGAATGTAGATCCAAATCCCAGATAATATCCATCAAAAATCCAGTTCTCTATTCACTATTATAATACAAGCTGGTTACCAACCCTGAATTACATACTTCATACAATTTATCTATTCTTATTGTACCTATACACCTGCCTATACATAGTGATGTGAGTAGAGAATATTCCCATTCGAATATTCGCAAACATTGGGAAATTTCCGAGAATATTCGCCGTTAAAAAATGGAAACATTCTTCTGAATGAGAATATTCCTGGAAACTTTCAATCAAAACTCTCAAAAGAATATTTCCGAGAACTTTCGAGAATATTTCCAAGAACTTCCCAGAAGTGTTTTATAGAAATGCAAGATTGTTGCGAATACAAGGTCTCAGTGACGTCATTTCAATTTATGTGGATGACGTAGCCCAGTCTAACTGTCTTTACGGAAACGCTGATCCGATTTACCCGATCACAAGCTGATGTACTTACAGTCTTTTTTTTTAAAAAATTTCAATAAAGAGAGATAAAAAAATAAAGAGCTGAGAGATTGGGTTAATCGGATCAGCTTTTCCTTTAAAGCCTGATTCAACAGTCCATAAAAGTGTTTTTACTAAATAGTTCAATTTTTAGCTGATCTTACAGAAAAAAATAGGTGTTTTTCTTGGTTAATAGTCTATAGTCAGTACACTACAATAATAGGTACATAAAGCTTACTACGATCCGTCTGATTTCTATAAATTAAAGAAAAAAAACAATATTTCCATAAGTTCTCGAAAGTTTCCAATATTCCTGGAAAATTTCCGAGAATGTTCGGGGCTTTTGAATGTTTCGGAAATTTTCCATCACTAGGCGAGCCCTATTTTTTGTTTCATTTTTGGACTCGTCCAGGGGCGTTCCGAAGGCTTTGGTATTGGGGGGGCCGTTACGTCATAATGAGCCAACTCCCAACCCACTTTAAAAAAGCACAAAAAAAAGTTTGGGGTAGGTAATTTATTTGTGGGTAATTCATCAACTTTTATAGAATGCATAAAAAACAGAAAACGTATAATTAACTTATGATTAATTTGCCGATATCGATTTAAAAAAAAATTAGATTAGTAGGAATGTTATATTTAAATATGTAGATGCAGTAACAAATTCCATTCAGATTGAAGCTCTACTAGGTACCTAACTTATTTTTCTTCCGTGACCATACGTATTTTTCTATTTTTTATATAGTCCATAGAGTCGGCCAAGTCCTTCTCACTTTTGAGGGACATTAGGTGATCTTGGCCGTTTCCACCAACTAATTTGGGGGAGCCCTAAGGTTAAGTATTCCTCAAACTGACATTTCTACATGGAAGACTGTCATTTTAAGGAATGCTTATCGTTAAGGCTCCCCTAAAATAGTTGGTGAAACGGCCACTAGTCTTTCTTCTCCCATAGTTGTACGTGAGTAATTTTTTACGAATTTTACTTAGCTGAATTTTCGCTCATTGGTTGCTACTCAAGGTGAGTTCGGCTTGGCAAAACGGAGTTAAAACAGATAGAGAGCTGTTCCATAGCCACATGATCACAGAGTGAAAAGAGTAAAGTGATTTTGTCGAACGGATCAGAAGCAAGGCGAGCCGCGGGCGCTTATCCCCATCACAAACCGAACATGTGTTTTTGCGGATATTTAGGGGGAGCGATGCCATTTTTTCGACCAGGACCCCAGGAGGTGACCAAGCCCTAAGCATAAAATATCTTCTTTGAATTCTTTTCGGTAGGATCGTTAGCATAGTGAATTATTAAAAACTTAAATTTTACCGCCTTTTGGAAATAAAGGAAATGCGCATGCCCGCTCCTCGAACTTCATCTCTCGAGGTGGTGCTTCTGGAGTTATCTCTTTTCACTTTACTTGGCTGTACCCGAACGATGAGAAGCTTGCACTATTTGCTCCCAGTGGCCTGACTCCTGACCCGAACGATTTTGCAGTAAAAAGTGTCAAAGGAGTCAAAACAGTTGCCAAGTCGAACTCACCTTGAATATCCTGCAGTAAAGTAGAGTTGGCATACTTGAAATGCTTTCTTGAGTGAATTTATATTTTTTAATGCTACTTTTACTACTTGTTGGATATTATCAATAGTTTTGGTATGTTTATTACATAGGTCAAAGAGAATTTCAATCTCTGTTGCAAGAGCGTATGCAGCTGGTCTAAAATTTTGAGGATATATACAGGATGTTTGGTAGGTCGATGCATATATTTTGGAGCTGAAAGAGTAAATCATTTCGAACCTATTTAGTCAAACTTACTTTAGTACCAAGTCCTATGGTTTTCAAAATATGGCCGATTTAATTTTTTCCTAAAAAAATCTCAGAAATCCTTCATTGAGTGCTTTAATGCGATATTGAGAAATGCTTTCTCGATTATTTTTGTTTTGTATCTTAATAGAATGTGTATTTCTTGGGTCAAATGCATTAACAATAAAATACATAAAAAATTAATACTAAGAGTGCTAATTCCATTGCAAGTTAAGCTTTTTTTTTGAAAAAAAATACGATAAAGACAACCAACGTTTTCATAGTTATTTATAGGTACACCAAGAGAGTTAAATAAATGTTTATTTATGAGAAAAAAGGTTAACCCACGAGCCCCAGCGAGTGGGTTAATGAACGAATAAACATTTTAACTCAGGTGATGTATACAAAATTTTATCCCATTTTGTGAAAATTTAAAAAATAAAGTACAAGGAAAACTACGCACCTATTAGCAAAATAAGTATTTTCACATGTGCCTTTTCGAATTGCACATATCACGAAAAAATTACAATTTTTTTTTTGGATTGCAGCACAAAAATCATTAATTAAGACTACAGATTCCCAAAAATAAGTAGGTATTTACGGAAAAACCTGGACCTAGCCTCTTTTTTCTTCTCTTTAAAAACAAAATTATCACTTTTAAACTGAAATAAGTGAACAGTTTGTTAACGTCTGGCTTATTTGTGTGATATTTTGTGATGTTGTTGCCTAATATTGCATTGAAGCACCAAACGAAGGAGTTGATTAAGAAAAAATAAATTCAAATTCAAATTCAAATTCTTTATTGATGCTATTACACAAACATAGTGCTTACACAAGTCAAAAAAAAATATATATCAATCAGTACATCAATATTACAAAAAATTTAAAATAATAAAACACTCAAATCTAGATCTATATTACATCACTTTGAAACAATCAAATAAGTTTTAAAAAGTTTAACAGTTATTTATATAAGACAAACAGACAAATAAACAAATTTGACAAATTTGGCACAGTTGTAAAATAAATACTAATACATGTAGTTGATGTGATTATAAACAGATTATTGTTTTTATTTTTATTTCCTTCCTTGAGTTCCGAACAAATGCAATCACTCAGAATGCATCTTGTTATTCGACCAACTGAGTGTGGAGTTGTAATATTCATCCAGGGAGTAGAAGGCTTTACTAACCAGCATATCTTTGACTTTTTTCTTAAACAACGTGTTGCTTAGGTTAATTACCTGTTCTGGTAGTTTATTAAAAAGTTTAACAGCATGGTATCCTGGGCCATTTTGACATCTTTGCAATCTATGATAGTTAGGTCTTAAATTATTTTTATTTCTTGTGTTATGGTTGTGGATATCAATAAAGCTGGTATACAAGTTAAGATGGTTTTTAACATAAACAAGATTTTGCAGAATAAACTCTGATGGCAATGTCAATATTCTGTGTTTTATAAAGGCTGGTTTGCACTCCTTCCGGTAACTCAAGCCTGCTACCACTCTGACAGCTCGCCTTTGCATAGCAAAAACATTTTGAGCCCCACTGGCATGGCCCCAGACCAGCAAGGCGTAACTTAAGTGGGAGTGGAACAAAGAAAAATAGGCCTGTTTTACAGTCCTCAACGAGACACACAGTGATAGGCTTCTCAAAAGAAATACATTTTTACTCAATTTTTTTGTTGTTATTTCCGTGTGGGCATCCCATAAGAGTTTTTGATCAAGAGTTACCCCTAAAAATTTTACATTATCTTCCATGGGCGCAATTTTTTTAAGTGAAAATACGTACTTCTGAGTCTTGGCCTCATTTAAAAAAAGCTTGTTAATTGCAAACCATTGCCCAGCCCTCGACTGTGCCTCGCCTGACATGTCTAGAGCTGTCTGTAAGTTTGTGTCCTGTACTTGTCCAGTTGTGTCATCGGCAAAATTAAAGTACAACTCATTTATAGCCACTGTTGGCAAGTCATTAATGTAAATAAGAAACAAGATTGGGCCCATAATTGACCCCTGCGGAACGCCAGTGGTAACTTCTTGTTTATTTGATGTTAAGTTGTTATAAATTACTGTTTGGAGACGTTTTGTAAGATATGATTTAATGAGAAGTATACTATCTTGTGAAAATTTATAGTATGGTAGTTTGTCAAGTAGAATGTCATGCGAAACACAGTCGAAAGCTTTGCTCAGGTCACAAAAAACAGACACTGTGTGTTGCGAGTTCTCAAAACCCTCCATGATATTTTCAACAAGTTGCAAAATTGCAAGTGTTGTATTTTTACCCTCCCTAAACCCAAACTGACCAGGACTAAGAATGTTGTTTTGTTCAAGGTAGTTCGAAATTTGTTTTGCTAAGCATTTTTCATATATTTTTGATAGAATTGGTAGTAAAGAAATAGGTCTGTAGTTGCTTGGGTCATTGGCATCTCCTTTTTTGTATATAGGTACAACTTTTGCAATTTTAAGACAGTCAGGAAAGATGTTCTCCCTAATACAATGATTAATCAATTTAGTTAAAGGTATAAGAATTAAATTTTTTACCCCTTTCATTAATGTTATGTTTAGATTGTATATATCTTTACTCGTTTTGTTTTTGAGCTGATCAATAACCTCCCTGACCTCGTTATAAGAGACTTCTTTAAAACAGAAAGGACTATTATTTAATGCTATGTTTTTTAAGTTCTCTATCGGATTTATATTTTCATTTTTTATTTGTTTTTGTAGATCTGCGGCTACATTAATAAAGTAGTTGTTAAAATCTTGTGCAGATAGGTTAAGTGATTGTTCCAATGGTTTTGAGGGCTTTTTACGATGTTCGTTTATTACTTCCCACATGCACTTGGTTGGGTTGGTTGAATTTCTTATTTTTGTTTCATTACACTGTATTTTTGCTTCTTTAATTGCTTTTTTGTAGTCTCGTCGCTGTACTTTTATATATTCTTTCAGCTCATTAGTTGGGTGATGAATATAAATATCATTTAAGTGATTTAAGTATTCCCTTTTGTCTCTAAGGTTGTTATTAAACCAGGTAATGTTATAATTTATGTTGTTTTTTGTTCTATAGGTTTTTTTAGGGAATGACTCGTTAAAGGCCAACTCAATCAACTGCATGAGGGTTTCAAATTTTGTTTCAGCTGTTAAAAAAGGATGACCTATAAAGCTAAAATCAATTGCCGAAATTTTATTGTAAAAAACATTTTTTCCTTCCCAGGTAATAGGCTGACACAATTTATTTATAAACTGGTTAGTTGGTTTTTGCATTGTGCAATTTAGTGTGATTAATTGACCATTGTGATCTGACGTACCAGGTTTTACTATACTTGCATGGAAATCTTCTTCTGAGAAGTTTATAAAGACATTATCTAAGCAATTCTGTTCTCTTGTTGGTTCAAAAACAGTTTGTGATAGACCATATGATTGAAGCATATCAATAAGCTCCTTGGAGGTTTTTTCATTTGTGCAAAATTTGACATTGAAATCTCCTGCCAATATAATTTTTTGTTGTATTCCTATAAGAGCCAAAATCTGGTCAAGAATATTGAGAAAGGTGTCAAAATCACCCGAGGGTGACCTGTATACTGATAAAATCGACCATATTTTGAAAACCATAAGACTTGGTACTAAGGTAAGTTTGACTAAATAGGTTCTAAATGACTTACTCTATCGCATCTCAAAATATTTGCATCGACCTACCAAACACCCTGTATAAATTAAGTACTAAATTGACATTTGTCATAGATAGGTATGTATGTTCATTAGGTCTAGCTAGAGAGAGGAAATGGGTACATTCAGGCGGTGCCAGTGGCTAAGTTCAGCCACTCAGCATGGACTTTATTATCGAAACAGGGAAGCAGCATTTTCATGAGAACGAAGGTTCTATGTTCATCGTCCGTATCCAAATTTCCTAAACACTGACAATGACAGAGCAATCGTTCTCATGAGAACGCTGTTCCTCGGTTTCAAGAATAAAGTCCCTGCTGAGTGGCTGAGTTTAGCCGCTGGGAACGCCTGAATGTACCCAATGAGAATAAACAGGTGAATCCGCGCAGAATTTTGAAAATAGTAGTTAAATTATCGTTTAAAAAACTTATTAGGGTATCTAAAACTTTATAAAATTCCTTTTTTTAGAACGTGTTTAAGTCAATTTTAGAAGTATTAACACTGCCGTTTTCTCTTACCAACTGGCGTGTGGATTAGAAACCAACTAGATATTTTTTTACCAACTGGAGTGGACATTGGGGGTCTTACCAACTGGCGTGAGGATTGGAAACCAACTAGACATTTTTTTACCAACTGGAGTGGACATTGGGGGGGGGCGTTGCCCCCCCCCCCCCCCCATGGGTCCGCCCCTGGACTCGTCCCATTTTCTTAAGGAAATATTGTTGAAAAGAATAATAGTTCCTCTAATTTTAACATCATATTCTTAATTTCTGTTATTGTTATCAAAAAAACATGTTATTCAATTTTGGTTTTGTGCTAATGAAAAGTGAACTCTTTTTGTCTTGAATACATCGATGAATATTACAATAAACAAATATTTTTCTTTTACAGGAGAAACCCTGCGGCCCCAGGAGCAGACAAGAAAGCTGATGTTGGCGCCGGTACTGGAGAACTAGAGTTCCGTGCAGGTTTTGGCAGAGGCAGACCAGAGAGCAGGCCTCAATAAACCATTTTTTTTTTATAATTTAAGAAAATCATGATTGCTAAATAAATATTATTTGTTTAGTGGAAAAATGAAGTTTTATTTCAGAGTAGTTGTTGCTCTAGGCTTTGCACGCACCTATTTAAAAAAAATATGATACTTTCAGTCACCATTTTCCCATATAGTAATAATCTGTGAAAGATGATTAGTTAATAATGCTCTGTTCTTGATTTTACACTCGGGTTATTGCAAAGGACCCCGCCCAAGACTTATGGAGAATGGCTCTTTGTCAAATTGGCTGAATTTTTGACATTTGATGAATTTTGATATTCTGATCAAAAGTTATCATTGCGCAAAAATGTTTTCATGTACAGTTTTTGAGTAAATGAGCTTGAAAGATGTTATTGGAAAGGCATGTAGCTTATGATGAGGTAGGTGCTCGACACTATCGATAGATGATAAAATATTCAAACTGGAAATGGAAAAAAAAAATATATCTCGGCAGATGCGAACCACTGATTGTCAACATCACTATCCCACAGTTTGGCTATTTCAGTATCGATTGATAACGTTGAGCACCTACCTCTTAAAACTACATGCATTTCCGATACCATCTTTTAAGCCCATTTTTTCAAAAACTGAACATATCTCTGCTGAACATGGAATCATTTTTGCGCAATGATAACTTTTGATCAAAATATCGAAATCTACCCAATTTCAAACATCGTGTGTGTGTGTATTTTATGCTAGATTGAGAGATGCTTGCATCTTGCTTGAAGATCCTAGGCTTTACCTTGCATATCTCCACGACCCACTCTCCAATCTGTTTTGAAACTACACTAACACCAGCATTAAATTAGAGCTAGCATCAGAAGGTGATATAGATTCCTTAGGTGAGATATATTCCGCAGTGTCTATGGCATGTTGTAGCGGATCTCTGTGCCGCGGATCGTTTTTCTCTCAAGGAAAAATTAGGCAGAGTAATTGCAAGTAGGTATTTTGAGAAGCCTGTGTTTTTCAAAAAGTACTTGCACCTTATATCTATACTACTACATAGATGTACAGGGTGGGCCAATTTGGACACTTTCTTATGGAAACACCCTTTATTTTTAGAGATAGAAAAAAATGAACCCCCCACTCTGAGGCTTAGATTTAATGAAATTTTGATTGGTGTAAACCGCATTTTGATATCTTCAACCGTTTAGCCGCTAGAGGGCGGTTCTCGATTCTGAGCAATAATAATGTGAAACCATCATAACTTTTTTGTTTATGGAAATTATTGATTTCCGTAAAAACTTTCTTGAAGCACTTTTTCAAGCAGAATTCAGTGACGTTCTCAGTTTTTTTCTAGTTGGTCCCAACGTCGAGATATTGACCGATAGGTTTATCTCTTACAATTTTCGAGAAAAAAAAATATTTCGGTTTTTGTCATAAGAAACAATGTGTTGGAAAGAGACCTTTCTCAGTTTCCTTACAGATATAAAGTCCTTTCCTTACACATTGCTTCTTATGAAAAAAACCGAAATAATTTTTTTTCTCAAAACTATTAGAGATAATCCTATCGAACTTTATATCATCGAAATCAGAAAAAGCAGAGCTTTCCAATGAGCTATTATTATATCGGTTGTCCTATTGAAAAAAAACAGACTTTGGTCAATATCTCAGCGTTGGGACCAACTAGAAAAAAACTGAGAGCCTCGCTGAATTCTGCTTGAAAAAATGGTTCAAATAAGTTTTTATGGAAATCAATAATTTTCATAAACAAAAAAGTTATGATGGTTTCACATTATTGCTCAAAATCGAGAATCGCCCTCTAGCGGCTAAACGGTTTAAGATATCAAAATGCGGTTTGCACCAATAAAAATTTCATAAAATTTGAGCCTCAGAGTGGGGGGTTCATTTTTTTCTATCTCTAAAAATAAAAGGTGTTTCCATAAGAAAGTGTCCAAATTGGCCCACCCTGTATATTATCTCATGTAGACAAGAAACTGTAATAATGGCACGTAATGGCCACTATTAGCTCTGTTCCAACAGACATGAGAACCGTTCCAGGACCAGTAATTTCCAGTTGCCCACTTATTTTTTAATAAGTTGAACATTTATTCTAATTGACAAATAAACGGTTCTCATGTCTGTTGGAACAGAGCAGTGGCGTAGCTAGGCGTCGGCGACCGCCGACGGCCTCGCGCCTTAAGGCGCCTCGCAAAAAATAGGTTACCGAACCTGAACATTGGCACTTTCCAATTTCCCAAAATGAAACGCAGAATAAACTTAATCCTATATGAAACTTCTTTTGATATAGAATTCGTGCACTATTTTGCTGTGTTGTACATTCTACAGTAATTTGAAAGTTTGTCCAGCATTTGATTTCGTTTAGCAAACCTGCTAACATACAGAGATTCGGAAATTATTTAGGTTACCTAAAAAATAGCCTGATTTCTACCAAAAATTGTCGGTTCATGTTTGTGTAATACCTACTGTAATAAATGGAGAAATTTATTTTTTGTTGCAAGGATTTGTTGGCGGAAAAATATTGATATTTTTGACTAAATCTAAATATTGTTATCGAATACCGTTGATAGGACTCAAAAAATTCTCGCCTTCGGCGGTTATCCTTCGGAAGGCTTGCCGGCGACTACCCGTCCCTGACGTTATATCCAGCTTTTTCACAAGAAATATGGCCACCCTGCAGTGGCGAATCTATGGCACCAACCATTCTGGGGGAGGGGGGGTAGAGCTTCTCAACCAGTGGCGGCTCGTGGTCTATAACACCTTTGTTGTGAACTAGTGAATTTATTATTACTTATATTATCAATAATCCTAATGTTCGCTACATTTTCTCTTCTACAAGTTCCACCATCTGTGTAATTGAGTCCCAAGATTTATTATAACAATACTTTATGCTGTTAGAGTTTAAAGACGATGCCGGCTAGAATTATTATATAACCAATGTCCTGTTCACACCAATTTCTCAAAAGTCGGTACTTCTATTGCAGAAACCCCAATTGTTGTAAATACAAAAAACTAAGTCAAATATAGGCCATGGGAAGTACTCTTGCCGCCAAAGACATACTACCTTCCCAGGCCTTTTTTATAATACAGATGGCGAGAATTACAACCCCTAGGCTAATTTTAGGTTTATGATTGTACAAACGTTTCGCAACATTTTAGCACCTAAATAAAATATGTTCTTAGGATAAGTTTATTTTAGGAAATTGTGAAATACCCTTCTTTAGGGAGGTCCAAACTTGCCTTCCTTGGTGGAGGATAGTTGAAGACAAGGTATTCAGATTTCGAGCTTCACTCTGAACAGTCGGGGGTTGCCTCTCAACAACCAAGTGTCCCCCCTCAACGAGAATAGGGAACTTGCACATTAAATTAAATATAGAATAAATAATAATACACAATAATAATCATCCTAATCATAACCATAATCCTAATCTACCTGCTCGAAGTTCGAAGTGCTCGTCACTGTCATCGGAATTTTGTTGCCGAGTGACGTCACACTAATCGGGTCGTTTCAAATGGCAATGTTTCGAGCGTAATTTCAAATATTTATAAAAAATAAACGGCTGATTTTTAATGTTTGATATTTGGCGTGTTTATGTCTTTAGTGTAGTAGAACACATTTTTGAAATAAAATAAAAAATGTGCAAGTTCCCTATTTTAATAAATGAAACATTTTTATACAATACCGAGTTTTAATTATCGAAGTACGAGATTGGAGCGCGCGGAAAACTCCAGGAGTGCGTTCACAGTCGAACGCCGGACGCTCACCGAGTGCACACCGAGCGCGTCTTTTGCAGGGTTAAGTCGTTCACAGATCTACCTAATTCACCCGGTTAAAATATTTGCTCCGTTCACAGAGCCATGATAAGTTTACCCGGTTGTACAACTTTTTAACCCACTCTGAGACATGGGTAAAATTTGTCGCGCAGGCGTTTTACAAGAATATTTGAAATTTGATAAACAATACTGTTGGTAATCTTTCTGGGCCATGCATTGCTGACTTCAACTGGTTTTCAAGTTTTCCAGGAAGCCAGTTGAAAGCTTCTCTGGAAACTCCTAAAATTTTCCTGAAACTCCTTATCGCTATAATTGCGTATTGTTGCCATAAAATTATCCTGTGTTTCAATATGCCTTTTTTCAGGCTTGAACATAAACTGCTAGCGCTAGCACATGCAGCTTGTGCTACAACATAGCTGACTTCTTCCTCTGTATCAGACGAATCCGAAGAAGTTTCAATAGTACTTTTAAAAAATATTATTTCCGGATCCATCTCGAAACATTCGAAACACAAACAACGTATGTAAACAAAAGGAAAACAAAATCAAATCCTACCTCGTTATGGCGCAGGCGTTAGTCGTTCACGGATTTGTCATCCCAAGCGCATCCTTTCAACCAGTGAAATATTTAGCCTGGTTAAGTTTTACCCAGGGAAAACCACTGTGAACGCGCCCCAGGTACTCAACATTCGTGACATCGGTCAACTCCCGATTCCCAACAATCTGAAGGGGTTCACACCCAAAGTAGGACCCAGTAGGCGATGCACTTCATAGTTGCGGCTGGAAGCAGAAATTTTTTCGGGTGCTTGCTCAAAACGTATTTTAAGCCTCCAAAAAAATAATTTGTGTGTTTTTTTAATAATTAAAATTTTCTTGGGCCTCTCTTGGGGGGGGGGGGGTAATTTCCCCCATTATCCCCCTCCCCCCTCGTGGATCCGCCACTGCCCCCCTACATAAAAAGGGCCTCGCAATTCGGATGTCGCCGACGGCCTCGTTTGGTTTGGCTACGCCACTGGAACAGAGCTTAACTTAAAGATAAAGTGAGGTAAGAGTAAGAGTTTAGTAAAATTATACAAGTTTACATATGTGCAGTCGTGAAAATTCAACCAAAGAAGATAATTAAATTTCCCTTCATCAGTACCTACCTTACTTGTCTTTCTCATAATGTCGTAGTAGCAAAATCATTGAAATGTTAAAACTTTTCATTTTACTTACCCCATCATAAAGTGGGGTAATTGTGTAGTTATTGCATATCTATGCATTTAAAGAGGTCAGGGGCATGTATGTAAGTTCGAGAAAGACGATGTTTAATATGCTATAATAGTTATTTATGTATCAAGGGTACTAAGTAGATGATTACGCCCTGAGGGCGACAGTCTTACAAAGCCGAGGGCCTCTGGCCCGAGGGTTCGTAAGTCGCCCGAGGGTATATATATCCATTAGTACCCGTGGTGCATACAAAATTTTATGTCATACCAGTACATTATTGTGTTTTTATACCTTAGATACCATCTACATAATTCATTACTTTATGCCCGTGCGGGCATAAAGTGCACATTATGGCCCGCGCGGGCATAAAGTAAACATTCTGGCCCGCGCGGCAATAAGACGCAAAAAACAGTTTTCGATTAACTTATTCTTTATTAACAAAAATATAGGTATATTTATTATTCAAAACCAACTGGTATGACATAAAAGTTTGTATGCACCACGGGTACTAATAGATATATACCCTCGGGCGACTTACGAACCCTCGGGCCAGAGGCTTTCGGCTTTGTAAGACTGTCGCCCTCAAGGCATAATCCTCTATTTATAACCCTTGATACATAAATAACTATTATGTCATAGCAGTTGGTTGTGAATAATAAATACCTGGGAAAAAAGTTTCACTTCGCAATTGTCATCAGTGTGCAGAATCATAATTTTTTGACAAAAATAATATGTTTATAAGCGTAAATTTATATTTTGTTAATAAAGAATAAGTTAATTGAAAACTGTTTTTTGCGTCTTTATGCCCGCGCGGGCCATAATGTGTACTTTATGCCCGCACGGGCATAAAGTAATGAACTATGTAGATGATATCTAAGGTATAAAAACAAAATAATGTATTGGTATGACATAAAAAAAAATTAAAAAATCGATCTAAGAGTTACAAACCTTTTATTTGAAAGTAATGAAAACGTAAAAAGTTACAATTGCTAAATTAAACATAAGAATCAAATTTATGCAAAAATAGAAAACTAACATTGTTAACTATTAATGTTAGATGGATAATATATTGGGGGTAAAAGTGCAGTATTTACCTAGGTACATATAGCAGCCTGGTCAAACGCAAAAGCAGCTATTCTCGACTGTGCTTAAGAAGGCTCAACTCTATCATCCTCAAACTTCAAAAAATCTCTACAAAGCGTCATAAATTTTTCACGAATTTTCCTACAAATTATCGACTTTCCCCCGTAGTTACTCTCCCAGACCTAACGACTGCAAAAACTATTCTTGACTGTGCTTGAGGGTCATCAACTCTATCATCCTCAAACTTCAAAAAATCCCTACAATGCATCATTAATTTTCCACGATTTTTTTAACAAATTATCGACTTCCCCCCGTAATGACTCTCCCAGACCTAACTTGACTGCAAAAATTATTCTGGACTGGGCTTTTTAGGGTCAACTGTATCATCCTCAAACTTCAAAAAATTCCTACAAAGCTTCATTAGTTTTTCACAAATTTTCAAACAAATTATCGACTTCCCCCCGGCAGTGAGTCTCCCAGACCTAACTTGACCGCAAAAACTATTCTGGACTGGTGCTCAAGGATTTAGGATTAACTCTATCATCCTCAAACTTCGAAAAATCCGTACAAAGCATCATTAATTTTTCACGAATTTTCCAAAAAATTTGCGCTTACGGCTCAACTCCTACTCCTATCATCCTCAAACTTCAAAAAATGCCTACAAAGCGTCATTATATTTCTACGAATTTTCCAACAAATTATCGACTTCCCCCCGTAGTATTCTCCCAGATCTAACTTGACTGCAAAAACTATTTTTGACTGTGCTTAAGGGTCAACTCATCATCCTCAAATTTCAAAAAATTCCTACTAGTCAGTTTTGAATTGTACAAATATCATATCCCGTGTGCAACTTATGGCCATTTCCACCAACTATTTTAGGGAAGTCCTAACGATAGGTATGCCTTAAACTGACATTTCTCCATGTAAAAATGTCATTTTAGGCAATACTTATCGTTAGGGCTCCCCTGAAATCGTCGGTGGAAACGGCCATTAGTGAAGCAATATCATGCGATAGGTACCTTAAAATTTTCAGGAAAATGTGCCCCCCTGAACGGGGGATGATTTCATAACACAGCTTCTTAGGCATATAGTGAATTACCTGTTTTGCAACAATACTCAAGCAACATGCAAATATTGTAATGTCATAATATTATGAAATTATGGGCGCCCAGGCGTCTGTGAGCCGTGCCCTTTTCTAAACACACCCCCGAGTATCCGTGCCATTTTTGTTTAGGCAAAAGTGTTATTTTTGAAGTGAAACTTCTTAGGCGGCGGACTGATATTTGGACGAGAATGGAGAGTGATTTGAAGCTATTGAGAAACTATATTAAGTGTTAAGAAACCCTAAGTAGTGATAAGTGTTGCTTGTGTACTCTAAAGAGTTATGAAGGATTCATGAAAGCTCCATCGCAGATTGCTAACTAACACCCTTGCTGAAACTCTGGTGAAAATCAAGAAATGGGATCCGAAACAGGAGCAATTTACCGATAGTTGCCTTAACAGCAGACCAGCTTACATCGGATAGAATAAAAGACATGAAAGTGAAATGGCACCTTGAATGTTACAAAAGAAATTTAAAAAAAAAAAAAAAAATGGAACGAATGGCGAAAAGGTATAATATCCAGCAATTGGAAGCTTCAACTGTATTTCTCGGGTGCCGATATAACCTAGGAAGTTTCAAACGAAAAGGTAAAATAAGTTTTTGGGAGCAACCCCATCCAATAAGAGTCTGGGGAATAGACAGACGGAGCTCCGAACTTTCTCGAACGTCAGCGTGTCGCGAAGCGTTCGAAGCGGAGGGCGTCGAAGTTCCGTCCGCCGAACGTATTTTATTCACATTTTATTATTATTTAGTCATAGGTACGAGAGAAGAGAATTTTTTTTTCTTCTAAATGTTATGTTATTAATGACCGTACCATGTAGGATATTTTCCACACTAGGTAGGTATAATTTTCGCAAAATCTCGTATGTAGAGGTATACACGATTTTCCTGTAAGTAATGCCCGTATTACATCTGTGTATTTTTCCGTGTATTTATTCATGTATTTAGTTCAAAGTGCCAACATTTTGTTTTTCATAATGCTGATTTATGTTGCGTTTGAGGTTTTTCGGTTGTCACCCTAAACTATACATCAATAAATGCACGGAAAAATACACAGATGTAATACGGGCATAAGACATATACATATTTCAATAATTTTTGGACCAAATATTATTTAAAAATGACTAAATAAGTGAGTGTTGCAACAATTTTGCATTATAATAAAAATACATATACCTGGGCATATAGACCATACCTATTTAATTTTGGGGTATTTGTTTTCAATTTTTAACCATTCAACCCTGTCTATAAAATATAACGTTACCTACTGTTCCTAATATTTTGTATTCAGCAATTTCATCAAAAAAAAGTACCTAACATTGATGTATAGAAACTAGAAAGTACTGAAGCTTTGAAGGCTCAAAATTTAGATACGATTTTTTTTTTTCATAACTCTGGGATTATTCCTGTGATGATCGCGGAAATATTCTCGACCCACAGATTTATCTCAGGAATAATTCTGTAAAATTGGTAACAATAAACAACATTGATAAATACATATTTAAATTTGTATTTTAATAATGATCGTTTTATCCGAGCTTGGTTTTCTGCACCAAATATAATTATTTTTTTTTAAATTAGGTATCGTATATTTATACACGCAATCTTTGTGGCCGTGGTCTATTCGGCGTCGGCAGCACGAGGAGCGATGGTTATGATATCATTCGGAATCTTTCAGAGCTCCATCTGTCTGCTCCCCAGACTCTTGTCCCTATCCATGCTTCAGGCGTTGGCATCTTTGGGCAAAAGTGAAACGTTAAGTGAATCTGATATGGAGCAGATTGAGTTTTTTATATGTTCATTATATTCACCGTCGAAGAAAACTGTGAAAAGTGTGAAAAGCCTAGCAGAATTGAGATGGTGGTTGTTCTCGCAGAGGCAAGTTTCGACCGAAAATATGCCCCCCACTCGAGCAGCCTTGAAATTGACAGTAGAGAGATACCACTCAGTGCATTTAGTGGAATCGGAATACACAGGCTGACCCCAATTTACCACCTCTAACAAATTACGTTTGGAAATTTCACACTGATTGGAATTAGAACCAATTATGAGTAATCTTCCCTGCGCACCTGAAGGAATAATTAATCTAATGAAAAAAATTGTTCTCAAAGATGCAAATGTTCTGCACAAAATATATTTTGCACGGAAATGTGTAAATGTGAAGCTCATCCAGAATGTTGTTCGAATACCTACTAAAGCAAATGCAAAAATTTACAACGTATGGCACTGATTCTGACTATGCTCTGGATAGCAAATTTGATGACGAATAATTGTATTTTTTTTAACTTTTTTCAGTAAGGATGTCTACCATGGGGATATCGTGAACGGTAGCAGATACGGCAATGGTTGAATGAGAAAAAAGTTGCGGAATTTAACGGTTAATAAAATGGTACTTTGACATTTGAAAAATTCCGAACATTTTCCGAGATTCCGGAAAAAACCAAAATTTTGCTAAACTGATTTTACTTTTTCCTGAGCTTATTTGAGGAGAGATTTCAAAACAAATGTCGCTTCATCGTTACCACTTTTCCAACTCTACAAGATGACATTTATTATCAATTTTGAGATTTGACGTTTCGTTTTTCAACAAGGTATAGCTATGAAAATAAACTTTTTCTACTGACGTTTCATAATAGCAACTTTTCGATTGTCATTTCAGTTTTGAAATGACATTCTTTTAGGCACTGAGTGCGTGAAAGTTACTTTTAAGCACTCAGTGCGTAAAAGTGACTTTTGAATGCGTAAAAGTGACTTATGAGTGCGTAAAAGTAATTTTTAAGCACTAGTGCCTAAAAGTGTCATTCATTATTCAGAAATAAAAAACACACTAAACACATATTTGAATTTTGTTTTGTATTTATTATGAATATTGAAAATGGAATTACTGAATTGAACGTTTGGGTTACTCAAAACAGAACTTTGTGTTATTACCTACTTTCTAGGATTTTAATTATTGATGTCAAATTTTGAAAAGAAAATCGCATGAAAAGTGTCAGGTGTCAAGTAAAAACAGGTAACAAAGATTTTGGGTGTAATCGACTTATTCACATGAAATAAAATTGTGTTTTTTTATTATAAATTGCCAGTAGAAAAAATCTTGTATACAATACGTTACGAAACGATGTCTTTTAGTCACTCGACGTGTTGTCCAACTCGGCTTTGCCTCGTTGGACAATTTTCACGTCGCGTGCCTAAAAGACGCTCATTTCGTAACTTATTGTATAAATAGCTATTTTGGAAGCATTTTCGACTATCTTGTTTTAGCTAAAATATATTTTTTTTTCACGTAGGGGTGGTTAAAGGGTATTTTTTCCCTTCTGCCAATCCTACAGGTCACGCCCAAACGATATTCGTAATCTACAAATTTTTCCGAAAATTTTGATACTAATTTAAAACTGACTATAGGAAGCATCATTAATTTTCCTTGAATTTTTAAACAAATTATGGATTTTCCCCCGTAGTGACTTTCCCAGACCTAACTTGACCGGAAAAAATATCCTCGAATGTGCCTAAGAGTTATTTCTACCTTTTCCGAATCGCAGAAATTCCCTACATGATATAATTATAGCCGTTTCCACCAACTATTTTAGGGGAGCCTTAACGCTAAGTATTCCTTAAACTGACATTTCTCCATGTGAAAATTTTAAAATTTTTCTTTTTAATAATTATCTAGTCGACTGTTATCTGCACGAATCTGAATATGAATGTGAAGCTAACTTCAGCCACGTAAGTATTTACTGGTATCCGTGAGGCAATAACATCCGATTGAATGAAGAGAAAAATTCAATCTTTCAACAGCGGGTTGATTTCCTTGGCCACGTAGTTCCACCCGAAGGAAATCATATTGACAATAAAAAAATCCAGGCAAATTAGGAATGGCCTCGACCTCGGGACAAACATGAACTCAGAAGTTTCCTTGGGAGTTGTATACCACACACGATTTGTAAAAGGATAATAGGTAAATAACTAGAGTAAAAAGCTCTTTTTGATTGGAACACCGACTGTGACGTTGTTTTTGGGAGGCTAAAGATAGTCTAAGGGCTAAATGCAGCTATATGTTTATATAAGGCTACAGGAAAAAATTATTTTGGACACATAGGCGAGCAACGCCAGGTATAGGAGCTGTTCTGCCGCAAATACAAAATGGAGAAAGAAGAGTCATTGAATACTATAACTTTGCTATAACAGAGTGCTTACTAAGCCTGTGAGAAATCACTGCGTTACAAGAAATGAGAGCAAAGTACCTATATGTATATGAACAAGAATTTCTCATAAGAACAGACCATGCAACGCTTCAATGGTTTCTAAACATAGAACAACCAGAAGGACAGATAGCAAGATGGCTTGAGATTCTATTCTTCCTTGAGAAGTTACAACAGTACAGTAGAACTTTCAAATCAATTACATCGTTCTGGTAAACTGTATAACAACGTAGATGCCCTATCATGCTAGCAATATCTCAAAATCAGATGATTAATTAATAATGATATATCAAAATTTTAACAAGTTGATTTTAATAATAATTTTTCTACAACTGCCTCTGAAAATGGAATTTACGACACGCTGGACAACCTCTGAAAATGCCGTTTTCCGCACGCTGCTAATTTTTTAAAAATTTATTTGGATCCTATCCTGGCTATCCAACATAAATTGCTGCTACCAGTTTTTGATGTTGCTTGTTTTACTACTTACGTTTTTGGTTGTTTATTTTGCAGTTATAGAAAAATGGTTTGAAAACCCTTTTTTCACACCTCGACTAAACCCTACTAAACAATAGCTGTCTATAGACCGTGTGGAAAAGTGGTTCTCAAAACACAAAATTCAAATAACTATTTTGGTCTATGGATAATTTCCAATTTTCGGCAAAAAGTATGTCTACCTTCTACCTCGTAGGAAAGTCAAATAAAATTGACATCGCTTTTAACAAACTATAAGCAGTAAATAGAAATAATCCAGTCCTGCAAAAAATATCAAAGCGCGTTAGCGTTTGTGCGCTGCAAATTTACTTTACACAAGAAAAATTCAATAATCCTCTATCCATCCTTTTCTATTATATTATACCAGCGGTGAAGCGGAACAGGACGTAGCAGGAAATATCAAATTCCTCCTGCCCTTTAAAGGGAAAGGGACAATATGGGTCATATTTCTCCTGCGGTCTGCAGTTCCATAAGAAAAATTCGAATGTAATATTGAGATAAATGCGGCAAAAGTTCTGTTTTTGGCACTAGCAGGAAAAAACAAGTGAGTCCTATTGCTTATGTGTGCGTTTTGTTAAAATGTAGTCTGTCTTGTTCGTGTTAAAACATTGATTTGTTGTGCCTTGGATACGTTTTCCATATTGTTCCTGGAACTGGAACAACAGGTTATTTAGCTGTACACAAGGACAAGAGTTCATTGTTTTAACTCATTAATTAACGATGGTTTAATTTGG
Source organism: Ceutorhynchus assimilis (assembly GCA_917834065.1). NCBI lineage: Eukaryota > Metazoa > Arthropoda > Insecta > Coleoptera > Curculionidae > Ceutorhynchus > Ceutorhynchus assimilis. Next base: position 17,974,667 of record OU892287.1, read on the forward strand.
ATATAGTTCTAATAAAATTTATTATTTCTTCTTCAGATATTTACCTACCAAAAATGAATGGTGAAAATGGAGCCAGTTCCCCACAAAGTGTATGTATTTAAACAGAAAAACATGACTTACCTCTTACCTATTTGATTTTTGATTTTTTTGGTTACCATTTATATTAGGTAAGGTATTCTATAGAAAATGCTTAATATTTTTAGACGTAGTGGCAGACAAATTTGATGCCAAAGTAAGGGCATTAATATCCAATGAAAAATCCAAATTACGCAGCACTTTTCTATAACCAAAACATTGTTAGACAAAAAAAAAACTGATTTTTTGCAATGCATATTCATGACGAACAGATCAAAGCAAATTATAGCAAGATAGAATTTCTCATTACACTGGTTATATTTAGGTTGAGCCTGCTGGGATGACCTAAAAACATATCTACTTTATAACAAAATTACCTACTAGATACAAAAAATAAAACAAATCTAATCCCAATAAGGCTTGCCAAAATTCGCTCCAATAATAATGTGTAAATAATTTTTTTTTCTAATAAGTGAATTCCAATACAAGAAAAACCATAATACATACTTATTTTTAATACAGGGTGTCCCAGTCGAAACTAAAGCATTTCAATATCCTCGAAATCTCCAGTTCAACCAATCACTCGATAAATTTTAAGTCCGTTCTACAAATCTTTTTTATCATTCTACCGAGTAAAGAATTGAATTTTTATAGCTTCAAAGAAACTCAGTTTTCTTAAATTGATATATCCCATATATTTTTACATCGCTGTTTTCTTATTTGTCCTGTCCGCAAAGCATAACTTCGTGAAAAAAATGTCCAAAGAAATCAATTTTGAATTTGTATTTTAGGTGTATTAGAGAAGGGATTTAACTTGGGTAGACATCACAAATTTGGCGCAACTGGTTTTTGTGGGCTATTTTTAAAAATGGCGGATGATTTCAGCATTATTTTGTCTTTCAGGAACTATAAAGCATACAGACTTCAGTTTGGTATCAAAATCTAGATACCTATACCTATTAGGAGTCAAAAATATAATACTGGCAAAAATTGAACCCTTCAGATTAACCCTTAGACTATTTCTAAAGTAGACAAATAATAATATACAGGGTGTCCGACGACGTTTCTCCCAGGTAATAACTTCGGAACTCGTCATCCAATATATTTGAAATTTTGAGGATCTGGGTAACTTTTTGTGCCGCTTCTACCATTCTCATCCAAACTCACCACTTTCTTCAATTTTGGTCAAGTGACGTCAACTTTCGAATCTTAAATGTAACTCATGGTAGGTATATTGTGGCATTTTTCGTTCGAAAATTGAATTACAAAATCGGCAATACCATATCTGTTAAGGGTTTGTTGAAGAAAATGATAAAAAAATTATACAGTGGAACATACGATGATGCGTTCCGAAGTTATCATTTGGGAAAAACTTCGTGGGACACCCTGTATATCAATATGTACGAGTAATGACGCATTTTATTTAATTTTCTATACCTACATAGGTAGTTGGCCTGGCAAACATTTGCAACATACAAATGCAATATGTAAACATTAATGATAAAATGAAAGACAATGTAATTATCCACGCAAATAGTATATTACTAAAAGCTGATTTAAATCCCCTTAAGTGTAAACTAATATTAAGATCACCTTATGTTCAAATATATTTCTGTTTACTTTTTTGTTTTTACAACATTGAACAGTACATTTACAGTAGGTGGAACATATTATAAGTAGAGCCTTCTGACAAGGGCATCTTTTTGTTGCACAGGTTTTTCAAGAACATACACGTGTAATTTCGGTGTGCAAACGATTTAAAAAGTTTACAGGTTTCAGAACTCGATTAACTCCCATCCAAAGCTACAGTACAGGGATCTTTCTCTATGTAGGCTGGATTTGAAACATTTAAACAATCAGATAAAATGCCCTTCTAATGTGACTTTGAGTGGAATAAGATGTCGGCGGAAGGTCAGTAAGAGGGACCGATCTCTTGAATTTACTGTACCGCAGATCGTCAAATGTTTCACAGTCGAAACTCCTTTTCCAGACACACACAAGATATTTTTCAGCTTTTTCAAAATCGTTTTCTTTTTCAGTTTCAGCAAATTCTTTCAGGAATTCCACCGGATCAGCAGTGAGGGCTCCAAGTTTTGTTTCAACTTTGCTTACAGTGTCATCACCAGTAAGAATGTGAGCCTTGATCAAAACATTGAGTAATCCTAGAGGCATCAGTTTTCTATAGAGAACATGAAGGGGGATAAAGGCGTTTTCTCTCTCCAGTTCCATAACATATCCATAGCTCCGATAATCCCTGATTTAAAAACAATTCAACAAATCTTAGTAGCAGCACAACAGCATCTGTGTCATTTGACAGAACCAGAACTCGACGTGACCCATTTCGAATTGCCCAGTCAACGTGTGACACAATACGAAGGTCAGCTTCCTCCAATGTGCTATTATCTTCAACGATACGACCATTGCCTTTTGAATATTTTTCTGTTGGAATCACTTCCTCATTTCCCGTAATTGCACTAACAATTATTGAAAATGCGGTGTTCATCGAAGATTCGGCAATATTTTGTAGAGTTGAAATTTCTAACTTCGTCTAATTTGTCAAAGTACGGAAGTAGAATTAGGTCAATTATTTTACATGTAGACATTCGTCTGGTTTTTTCAGATTGCTTTAAAGATAAGTCGCGATAACTATCAAAAACGATATGTAGCTCCTGCAATGGACAAACTGCTTGCGATGTTTGCAGTACTGTACGGAGCGCTGCTCCAAAGTTTGGCATTGAAGAAATTTTGAGCATTCGTAATTGCGACATATAATCCACAACAACGGCAGTTTGAAGGGAAGACATTTGGTCAAATCTTAAATCTTCACGTGAGAGGTTTTTTTCAGTCTCTTGCACTAGCCTGTGCTTGACTGGCTTTACTGGGAAATCTCCATCATCATCAAAGAGCATTGGTTGGAAAAAGATCATAGGACAGAATATCTTGGATTCGTTCATCCCTTGCTTTCGCTACATCCAAATCCCTATGTGCCTGAGAAAGGATTTTTTTGTTCCCCTTTGTGTAATTGCTGGTTCACTGTGGGACGTACTATGACTATCAAAGTGGGGATATTTATATTTGGAGATTGTGTCAAAGAAGCTTTTTAATTTAGACACAAATCTCTCCTGCTTCAACTCCTTATATACCTAGGTATATAGTTCAAATGCGTGTTGTTGGACATCTAGAATACGTTTTTTATATCGTCATTCACAAACTGTTTGGTCACAATCACAAAGTTTCGGAATCGTAAAGGATGCGTCGTTTCGAAGGGATTTTCGTGTTGTTGCATAAAACGAACAAGGCGGTCAATGTTCTCCAATGAACTATAAACTACACGTATCTGGAATGGCACCGACCGTTGTCGGATATGGCATTTGTATGGCATTTGTCATCTCGCTTAGTGCGTCCAAAAAAGCTACATAGTGGGGGATTCCTTTCTCTCTCCAGTTCATTGCTGTTAGGTTTGGCATATGCCTAACCTCGAATAAAATATTTTTTAGACAAGGAAAGATTTCCATGATTCGCCAATAAGATAAATAGAGATGGGTGTACCCCACATTCTCTGCCGCAAATTTATAGATCGGCGGGCCATTCCAGGTACGTGAAGTTTATAGGTCATTGATGTTCTCATTATTAAAATGTTCTCCTCTCTTTCATAGAAGCTCGTGATGAGGCACAGTTTCACGATGGTCCATTAGCTTCGAATTTGTGATGTCTCTAAAACTATTGCATATCGAAAGGATTTCGTGGTATACCAACTCCTACCCTCACACTCACGTGTCTGGCGAACTATCCCCTTTGAGCTTTTCTGTGATCTTTAAATATTCTGTTCCAGTTTCATATCCGGAGCTACAGAATTGACTCTACCCTCTTTATCTTTCACCACATATACCTTGTAGGAATTTGTTGTAGGGATAAGGGTTTTCCATTTCCATCTTTTTTACCCTTTCCATATACCACGATTCATATTTTACGTAGTTTATGCAATCAAATTCGTGAAATAGGAACCAGTGACTACAGTTTTCACATGCAACTCCCAATCACCTTCCCGATCAGCATGAACTAAGTTGTTTATTAAATTTATTATATGTGGAAAATTTCCTCAGTATTTACATAGTTCTGATTTCTCTTCACATTCCTTAACAAACGTTTCGAAGAGAGATTTCAAGTTCTGTGATTTTAAACATAATGCCTCGAATATTTTATGGCTCTGCAGCACGTCGTTTGCTTGAAGTGCATCTCGTGCTTTTTTCACCTCTGAAATCAGATCTATGAAATCTAGTTTGTTGTTCTTTTTTCAAAAGGCACTAACGCAATGTGTCTAGTGTTTCAGATAAAATGAGCATACCTTATTATAACGAACGCACGTAATGGGAACCACTCATCACTGATTGGACCAGTTTCACTCCCATATATCTGTCTCAATAAGCCCATCTTCTATTCCACAACTACTGAGATAACTTCCTGCGCATCGCAATGCTACTTCCGTTATGTAAAAGGCACCCATCATAAAATAAAGATCACAGAAGTCTGCTGGATTGTTCATCAAAATTTCTGCAACAATGTGAAAAATACCTTCATCACAGAAAACGGGTAGAATAGGCTGGTCCTCAAGTTGAGCGCGAACATTTTGAAAGTTTTTAAGAGCTGTGAATACTGTGGAATAGTTTGTGACTGGAGATGGTATGATGGGTAAAAAACCCAACTTTCTTCAGTGGGATGATCTTGTGCTTCTGAGAGATCAGGGCCTGAATTCCAGCCCAAGAAGGAACAGGATTTTCCTCATCTGTTAATCCAGATCGTACAAGTGATATAAAAAAAATCCTTTGCACTAGCTTCGGTTACTGCAGTATCAGAAATAGCAATATTCATATCTTTAGCGACTTGAATTTTTTTTTGTAGACTAGGACGTTTTAATGGTTTGTGGTAATTTTGCACTTTTTGGCAAGGAAGTTGCGTTACAAGTTCACAGCTTTGTTTGTTAATTCCGGCGGCTTTTACAGATGCTTTACCATTAACTACGCCATTGCTAGAATCTTGAAAAAGTACCATCACGGTATCGTGTGTACTGGGGAAGTTCCAGACAAAGAAGAACTGTCTTCAAAATCAAAATTATCAAGAGCATCAATTATGAATTCTTTTTTAGAGCAGTGACTTGGTATCGGCATGCTGGTGGATTCGCCTGAATGTACTGCATAGGCTGCCAATAGGTCTCTGCTTCTCACTACGTCGTTGTAGCTTGTAGAAACACCAATTCTATTCATGGAAGTGATAAAGTTCTTCACTTTTACATTTATCGTATAATGCATGAGCAGTCATCATATGTAACGGTGTTTTCTTTTTCCCTAGATGAATTTGATGAAACATAATTTGGAAAAGACTGTTCATTTGTATAGTTAGTCGGTTTAGGTGTTTGTTTTCCACATCTTCTCAAGTATCTTCAATGTCATCACCAGATGAGTCTTTCGCTTCTGCTCCGAATTCGGGAACTTTTGTTTGGAACAATTTTGTTTCACTGACATTAGACAGAGATGAGAAAAATATCAATACAGCATCTGGCATTGTACTGATTCCCATGATTTTTGTAGATCTGAGACATCGCAGAATTTGTCATTGAGTCAAAAGTCGCAGTCTTTCAATAGTTATTTGTTTTACTAGGCAGAAAAGTACAAGATTTAATGCCGCGGCTGGTGTTTCATAGCCGAGGTATCGCCGAGGCTAGGAAACCAGCCGAGGCATTAAATCTACTTTTCTGCCATGTAAAACATATAATTTTTTCTCCGAATGTTCAAATTCACACATGGTCATCTTTTTTATATTTATTTCATTCATTATTATTATCCAAATAATTAAATTATTTTGACAATTTTCATTGTCATCATCAATTTCAAATACAAAATTGAGTGAAACTATTACCTGGAACATTGTGACACTGTCATTTTTAATGCCTACAACTTTTGATCCTGTCAAGTGTCATTAAAAGGCCGCTTTTACTGTCATTCGGAGAAAAAATGTTTCTTAGGATTGTACCTGCTAATTTTACTGTGTCTTGACTCTTGTGAACGTATTTTTGCAGCAAGAACTTCAGGAGTTAGGTCAGCCGAGAAGACCATAAGTAGCTCATTCTTTCTATTGGACTCACAAAATCGAATTTTGTCATTATAAACTCTAACCAAGAAAATCTTAACTTCATTATTATGAATCAGCACAGAATTATCAATATTAGCCATTAATTGTCTAATGTCAGTGAGTGTGAACCCGAACCCATAGCCTGCAATCAGAAGGGGCTCCAAAATTTCGTTAGCCCTTTCAAAAAGTGTGAATTTTTCCGAACATTGACGCGAATGTGGTCGCGAATTTATGGCACGACACACTCATACTTCCGAATATAAAGTCTGTTTTTTTTTTAAAGATAATTCCCCAAGTCAAAAATTTAGTAACTTTGTTGGTAACACAAGCCTTTTCTACGCAAAAAATTTGAAAGCATTGACAATTTTACATTGTATTGCCAACATAATGTCATTTTGACTATCTTTAAAAAAAAACACACTTTATATACGCATACAGTTCGGATGAGAATACAAATCAGCTGCAAATACTCTCGTATCACTGTACAAATCAGCTACTCGACTAAACACTTCGTCTCCGAAATAACTAGCTGCTGATAAAAATGTGTTTGCTCTTTTGGACTCGCATATTCTGTATTTTTTTCTGTCGTCTGTCCGTTTGACCTTTATTCTGGCTGAACCACATATAACACACGGAAGGTCTTCAGGTTTCAAATGAGCTGATGGGGGTAGACGCGCAGAAGTCAATGATCTTCTGAGTGGATGGCCTTGATCCTCAGCTGTGTTATCTTCTGCAAAGGACCCGGGCTCTTCACTACATTGAGGTGTTTTTTGGTCGATTTTATTTAAGGCTTTTTTCAATGTATCTGATTTGTAGCACTTTGTTGTTACAGTGATAAACCACTTTGTCATCTTCAGTCATTAGTTACAATCGTTTTTGAATATCATCTTTCCGTATTTCGGCGGCATCTCGGATTCTCTTCTGTCCATTTTCACTTGATGTTATGTTACTGTTTCATTCGTGTTAATTTGACATATTACGCATTTTGTTTTATCAAAGAGCTCTTCATATTTGGTTTTTAGTAACACAGAAGTAAGAGACGCTTCACTGCCGACTATATCACCCATGTCCACGTAATTACATCAAGGAGAAAACCTGGAACACAATCAAAATCTATAATTGTTGTAGAGGGTTACATAAAAATGAAACGCTATCGGTGTAAGGGTTAATCTGAAGGGTTTAATTTTACCACTATTATATTTTTTGACTCCTAATACCTAGATTTTGACACCAGACTGAGGTCTGTAGGCTTTATACGTAGTTCCTGAAATACAAAATAATACTGAAATCCTCCGCCATTTTTAAAAATAGCGCACAAAAACCAGTCGCTTCAAATTTGTGATGTCTACCCCAGTCTACCCAAGTTAAATCACTTCTCTAATACACCTAAAATACAAATTTAAAATTCGTTTCTCTGACAACATTTTTTTCACGGGATTATCCTGTAGGGCCTGGATCATATGCTTCTCAATAATGTATAGTTTGATGTCTTTATTTCTAAAACGAAGGTTGGTTTAAGCTCTTGAAGACGTGCTTGCCATCAGTTTGGAATTTTTTTATTGTCACTCGGTATAATGCTAAAAAAGATTTCTATAAGGGTCTATAACAGACTAGAGTATAATGTGTATTTACGTGGAAAAGTGACACATTCTCGGCCGACGGTGTACAGTTGCCGGGCGAGGCACAGCCGAGGCCAGCAAACACCGAAGGCCGAGAATGTGCTTTTCCTTCGAAATACACATATTATTTTTTCTGCGATCACTTAAATATCTCTCAAATGGACCCCGCACACCTTATAAGGGATTTTGGCGATCGGTCGATTTTTTTCAAATTTTGATATGTTGTAGAGGATTTATTTCTTAACAACCTTTAAATGGGACGAATTCTTGTAGGTATTACGGTCTTTGAGATATGAGCATTAAAAGATGAACTTTTTTGCGACTTTTTGTGTGGAGAGTATACGAAATACTGGTGCTACTGGTGTTTATCAGTCAAAATATTGACAGGTTCACATATTTTACGTCAGTATCAAATCAATGTCAACATAGACTAAGGCCGGGACCGCACTGGGGACAATGGTGGAGCCAGTGCGGTCTTGGCCTTAGCCCATATTGAAATTTGTCAGTGACGTAAAATATGTAAACCTGTCAATATTTTGACTGATAAACACCAGTATTTCGTATACTCTCCACACAAAAAGTCGCAAAAAAGTTCAACTGTCAACGCCCATATCTCAATTACCGTAATACCTACAAGATTTCGTCCCATTTAAAGGTTGTTAAGAAATAAATCCTCTACAACATATCAAAATTTGAAAAAAATCGACCGATCGCCAAAATCCCATATAAGGTGTGCAGGGTCCTTTAATGTTTGTCTTCTTATTCCAATTATTCAGCAATACAGGAATTAGTTTCCCGGCCTAGGCCGGGAAAGTGATTTCCGAACTGTTTATCTGTTATCCATTGATTCCTTAGCAACTATTGGAAGATAATTGACATACTGTAGCAAAACGCCCCAAGTACTCTATGTAATTAGTTAGATGGTAAATGGCGAGCGGTATATTGATGGTGTTTATTTACTTGGAGCTGCTACCTACAATCTGTGGAAGGGTCTATTTGCAAAAGAGAGAAACAAACTATTGAGGAGTACTAAATTATATTTCATTATACATAAAACCAAAAATTTAAAACAGCAAAATATCTTCCAATTCTGACAGCCTCATCTATTTTTCTAAATTCAATTACTTCACATCCGTTCAAAATGTCATTTTTAGGGACCACTGAAATATCCCTACCTACTAATAAAGAAACGCCCTATTCCTACTATTCCTAATAACTTATAAGTTAACTCATTTCAACACTTCCGATTCATTTCTAATAAACTATCCTTCACCTATTTCTATAAATCCTTTAAAAGTTCTAAGTCCCTTACTGACTGCTTATGAAAAACCCAAAATAATTACCTATTTATTCATTAATATAGGTATTCCTAACTTATTTTTATAAAACCTTACAATAATTTCTACATGAAATTTAAAATCCCTAATTCAAAAGTTCGGCACTTAAGATCATCAATGTCTCTTGATGAATAACAAATTTCAAATAAACCTTTTCAATACCTCTAATGATTATCGTTAGCAATTTTATTTCATGAAGAACAACAGTTCTTGAACTAACCACTCCATTACATTGAATGATTACCGTCAACAATCTTATTTCACGCACAAGTTTCTTTTCGAAACATCCCATTTCCTTTAAACAGAACAAATTACTATTTTCGCAATCCGGCTAACATACACAATTATTTAAATTCTTATTAGTTCATTAATTTAGCCCGTAACTTCAATTGGACAATCCAATTCAAAATTCTTTAATAATCCCTACTCAAATTCGATACTTTTTATGTTATATTAAATGCATTATAAATTCCCTTCATATTCTTGGTGCAAAATTAAATTAGAATGTCATTATATCTGAAGGCAATTAAAGTTATGCAATAATGTTCCATTTATAAAACACTCGAGTTATTAATATTTATGCGATAAAGTTCCACAGTTGATTATAAAGACAGAAAGTTTTCGTAGTAAAATCACTCAAGTTTATAAAGTCAAAATGTTTTTCTAGTAAAAATCACTCAAGTTTTTAGGCATTAAAAGTCATTTGTTAGTTCACTTCTGATCATTCAGAATCATTGATAAAAGTCAGAAAATTATTAAACACTAAAGTAGTATAATTATTGAACGCCTTCAATGTTCTTTCACAATTTTCCGTACTTTTTCTAAGTTAAATCGAACGCGTTTACCCCCGAGGCCTTAATAAGAACTTTCCGCGAATTTCAACCCGACTGACTCATTAGGTACTGTAACGGAACTGGACTGAACTAACAACTGGCAACTCAACTGACAGCTAACAACTGCCTCCCTCTTCTAAAACCGCGGTATTTATATTAAATCGATGCTCCCAAATTTCTCTGTCCATGACAATTAAGATGATGAAATCTCCTTGAAATTTTTATCATTTTTAGTCTAAAAAATCTAATAATAATTATGTCGCAATATCCTGATTTATCGAGGTCAAAACATTATTGGTTCAAGAATGCCATAAATCATTCGATTTAATTTTTTAGTTGAAACAGAATATTTACATGCATAAAACATATTTTTTGGACTATTTCCTGAATAAAATGTGCTGCGAGGCAGACAAAAAAAATTTTTGATTTAATCGTGTCCAACCAAACACAAATAATCGAAAACCAGTTACCAAAGACATACTTAAAATTTCATACTATACCAACACATTTTCGTTGTTACCTGAAAACTAATTGATCGAACGGTAAGATGAAACCCTTCCAATTCTCTACGATTTTAATGAATACAGAAAATAATTAATAATAAACTTTCTTGGAAAATACACAAGGTAGATACATACTGTGGGTCTATTTTTCATAGCTAACAAGTAATTTTAGACCCTTTTTGACCATCGCTTACTAATAGGTATTGGTACCTACAAATCGAGGTTTAGGCCATAAAGTTATTGTAAACCAAGTAGAATACAATTACTTTATGGCCCTAATCCTCGATTTTTGCTATCAACAGCAATGAAATAGACTATACCAAATTTTAAATCAATACCTAATCCAAATGCAAATTATCTTGTTCACAGACACACACGTTAAGGTTAAGAGTTTAATAAGGTCTTACCTGATGGGTTCTTTAACCCAGTTGAGAGGCCATCTAAGAAGGCTTGCCTTGAAGAACCTACGGATTCATCAACCCAAATTTTAGACTTAGTGTGGCCTGCGTTCACCCACGTTTCATCCAGGTAGTAAATTTTCCTATTTTCTCTTCTATAGACCCGTATTTTCGTTAAATAATCTCGTCTCCACAATACAATTTCTGGTTTCTCGAGCAACAAACTATTTCTCCCTCTTTTTTCAAATTTAAAACTTAATTCTTTCAACAACTTGTGGAATGTCGACCTTTTGAAATCTGGTAGATCAGGATCATCATTTACATCTTTGAGAATTGAATCTATTGTTGGCATTTGGTTCCGGAAAAAAAATTGATGTACTTTCCTTCTGATATCCGAAAATAATTGCTTTTGTTTAGATTCTCTCATAACGGCATAAACACCACTTGGAGACACTCCAGCAATGTTTCCTACTTTTCGCACGATTTCATCAACTAACAATTCGGGATTTGCTTCGACTTCATTTTTGTAAATGTTCATAATTAAATTTTTTTCATTACTATTGAAAGGCACTTTTTTTGGTCTCTTTTGAGGTGGAGTGTTGAAACACATATTAGCAGCTTCTTCATCCGACATTTTAATAATTTAAAACTTTAAAACTAATAAAAAAAATCACTACTAAATATCCGGTAAAATGTAACACCACCGATCCTTAAAACGTAAATGACCATTCCGACCCTGTAACGATTAGGCCAAAAGCAATAAGTTCCCCTACCTTGGAAGTCCCCTACAGATTGCAGGTAAATCCGATTGGCCAGCGTGAGGGGTTTGTTTATTTTAGCCCAATAGATGCAAAGCCACGTGCCGATCATGCTTCGATCACGCACGGAAAGTGTTTTGGCCCGCTTTTTTGGTTCCATGGATATAGTATAGGTGCCGAATCCTCTACCGGAATGTTTAGATGCCTACCGGGCATGGTCGCCTGGAAAAGACATTAGCGTTGGTATGCAGTTTACCAGAACGATGCTTCATTTGAAAATCGTACTATTGCAACTTCTCCATCAAAGGCTGAAATTCATCAGAAGGAGAGCGAGTCAGCCGTACTCTAAAGGATTTTTAAAATTTCCTCTTCTTCCGCAACGGTTATATATCGGTGCCGTTTTCCAAGTTCCTCATTCCAGGGCGAGAATGAGAGTCGCCAGAATCTCAGGCGTACTCTACATTTACGTCTAAAATGTCCTTTATTCCGCAGCGGTGACATTCGGTAGCCCCTTTCAAGTTTACTTGTTTCATTCTAGTAACAACCTTTCGTATGTGTTCCAGAAGTTTTTTTATTGTCTTTTTATTCCTATTAGTTCTTTTTTTTTCTTGTATGGATCCAGTTTTGATTTTCGTTTTTTTTTCTGTAAAATGGCTTGTCCGTAAAATAAACATTTATTTATTTATTTATTTGTAGTTCTTATGGGCTGGTCCTGTTGTTCTGGTCCTTGTTGTTGTGGTTGTAAAATGTAAAAATGCTGCAAGCGGCACCTGTTTTTCTTGTTTTTCATTTGATTTCCGATCATCTTTTTTCAAAAGTGCTGCATGCTGGTCCCTATTTTCCCTATCGTCTTCGGACTTCTACTTGTTTTTCTTTTGATCTCCGATCTTCTTGTTGTTGTTGAAGTGCTGCAAGCCGTGTCTGTTTCTCTTGTCTTTGATATTTTTCATGAGGTAGGTACACCAACATTTCATGAGCTTGTTCCATTTCGGCGGTTTTGCTGTGTAATGTTTTCACTAATCAACTCAAATCAAACTCCCAATTATGTCGCTAATTATACCCCTAATTACAATTAGCCGCGAACAACATAATTCGTAAGTTTCAACTCCAATTGATATTGAATTGCAAACGATTGTAGGTAGATGTGCAGTACCTATGCAATTGAAAATTCGATCTACAATATTGATGGTTACCATCAGACTACTCGTGTCGTTGTGTAGGGTCTCCGATGCTAGCATGATCGTCGATATGCTGTCGGGTCTTTCAATTATTATAAAAAATGTTCGCATCGAAAAGAAATATTTGCTAACAAGTGGACGTCAGAACTTCTAGGTTCGCAACAAGAATGGGTACTCACATTCAATCCAGACCTAATACAACTTGAATATTGCATTGTTATAATAATAATTAGAATGGTTTATCATAATTTAAAAAAAAAAAAAATATTAGAAAACAAAATATTTTAAAATAGGGTGGTTGCCAAATTTATCTCGTAGATACCTACATCCCGACATTTTGCCAGAGAAAATGATTTTAATTTCGAAATTAGTGCTTCCTAGTTTATTATAGGTAGGTAGGTACCTACATACATTTACATAATTTTATTATTTTTTTTAAGAAAACACGGATTCTTTGCGATAGTTATATTATAAATCCCTATGTTATTATTATATACATAATTCTCCTTTTCAATGTTAAATCAGTGGCGGTCCATAGATGATTTTCTGGGGGGGGAGGGGGGGGGGTAACGGATGATGGGGGCTTCCCGCCGAAGACCAAATTTTTTTTGGGTGCCACCCCAGATTTGTACCCAAAAGTTGTTTAAAACACGCCTCGGGCAAAAATGTATCCCGATGCCGTCAAAATAGTTATACAGGGTGTCCACTTAGTGCGATATCGGACTCGGACAATATATCGCTATATAGGGTGATGCAAGAAAAAAAAAATTATCAATTACAATTGTTTGACTCTCTAGGAGCATTAGGTAGTTAAAAATTTGGTGAGGTTTCGTCTCCTTGATACATAATTAGATTGATTCATTGGGGTATAGGAACGTGGGTTAGGAATTAAAACAGTCTTTCTCCTGGCTTGAAAAAGTAACAATTGAAGTTACGAAACGGTGCCAGGAGAAAGACTGTTTTAATATTAATACCTAACCAAAGTTCCTATACCCAAGAATCAATCTAATTAGTTAAAAATATTTTTGAATATACAGGGTGCTCTGTATAAATGAAGTATGCGACAGAACTTTGTTATTTTATATGAAAATCTGGTAACATTCTACAGGGTGTTCGCAATACTGTACACAAAACCAGGCATTCCGAACAACCATATCTCATTTTTTTTTTCAAATGGAATACCCTTTTTTTTACTATATAGTAGTAGGTACGTACGTCGATACTGGTAAGCCTATCAATTTATACAATGCCTTTAATGCTTTACTTTGTAGAACTTGTCTTTTGTTAAAATGTTGTTGTAATTTTTAAATGTATTTAAAAAAATAGTTGTCTGGGGGGGGTAATTACCCCCTCTACCCCCCCTTTAAACCGCCCTTGTGTTAAATATAAGCGTACTCCACTGTAAAAGTCCACATATTATAAAACTGCTGGGGATAATCAGCCTGGAAAAGTACCGTCATATCAAGGTTTCGCCTACTCAGTTGCACCGTCAGCGATATTTTATCATAAATACGGCGCACAGAGCTCCTCAGATCATTCATTTGTATTTTAACTTAGACTATAGCAATTTAGAATCAAGATTCTTTTGTTATCGGCTTTTCGCCGCAGCAATTAGAGTCTATAGTATTTTTTTTTTTGTAACTTCTTAGTTTTTAATAAAATAAATAGTTTTTAAAAACAAGATTTACTGAACGAAAAATATAATTCGAATATCAATTATTACACAACATGTGTTTATATTGTCGCATGAGCGTTTGTTTATATTCTCAGTTCAAGATCGTTATTAAGCTTTCAATGTTTTCAAGATTAAGACGTAATGGATTTTTGTAACGGCTTTTATCGTCTTAAAGTTAACCTTTTCGAATTATGTGACCTATTAGCCCCGAATTTTCATATCTCTGTAAGTTTATCAGGTGTGCACCTATAAGTCTTTGCTATAAGTATATACTTACCTACTATCACTGCTAAATTTTAATGAACATATATTTATAATTAAATTGGCAACCCCACATGTTTTTTCTCGTAGAAAACAACAACCTAAATAATATTTAAGTTGATTATACTTCTGTTATTCAAGTGACTATTGATGGCACATGGCACATCAGGGTCCTTATTCTTGAAACAGGGAAGCAGCGTTCCCAAGAGAACACATGTTCCGTCTTTGTTACTTATATTATCAATAGTAATATAACTAGTGCAATGGAAATTATTGATAATTTTTGGGAAATTTGCCCGAATGCATTTTTCAGTTAAAAACGCATGAGTGCAAATTTGTCAAAAATTATAAATATATTTCCATTGCACGAGTTGTATTTAATGAGAGAATTTCATGAATCAAAAATTCAAATTTTTTGTCAAAAAATGTCAAAACACCAGTTTTCGCACCAGTTAGTATGCAATTATCTGATAATTTGCACTAGTGCAAATTATCGCGTAATTCCAATCTGATTGGTTCAAATCAACAATCAAAACATGTCAATTTATTGTTGGAATACCAGTTTTGACAGATGTATGAAATTCTCAGTTGCATATCATTGAGAGAGACGAAACAATCGTTTCCCTGGGAACGCTGCTCACCTGTTTCAAGAATAAGAACCCAGAAGGGATACATTTTCCAAGATTTTGGAGATTCGAAATCCGAAGTCCATGAAAAAGAGCACTATTATCAAAGAACGAGATACTGGTACCATTGACCTCATAATTCAAAAAGTCCCTCTATGATGAGTTACCTACTAAGATATATTATTTCAAACATGGAATGCTGGAGGAATGTTTTCCAGCAAATCTTTTTTCCCCATTCCGGCAAACATAGTACCGAGACTTGTTGGACTTTGCGGTCAGAGATTGTAGTTCTCGCAACGTTCTATACAATAGTGCCAATATCTCGTTTTTTGAAAATACTTATAATGCCCTTTTGCATGGTATAATTCCGGATTACCTTCGGTTTTAGAATGTCTAAGGAATTCATTTACTTTTTCAGGATAAATAATTATCAAGTCAATTTTGATACAAATTGAGAACATAATATGTATGCGAGCATCGTGGTATTTCCTGAGAAAAAAAAAATACGTGACCAGCGGCGCCAGAAAAGGATTAGTTCTTATAGTTTTATGGCTTTATTATTTAGGTTCAATGTTTATGACCTGACCCAAAGTTGCTTTGACAACTTTGGAAGGGTTCTTGAAAAATGTAGATTTTAGGCTAGGTAAAGGGTAGTTTTAGGAATTTCAACAGGGGCACTTGCTTTTTGTTCAGCATATTGAATGCATCGTTGCCTGTTTATTTTTGTAAATCTAAAATAAACCATATTTTTTTGTCGTAATTTGAGCTTTATTCTTACATGTATATATATGTATAAATGTAATAATAAGCATTATCACAAATAATAAACAACGGAAATAAATATTCTACAAACATTGGAAATGTTAGTATTAGGTCTATGGACCGTTTGATTTTCTTCTGTTACTTTTTGATCTCTTCTTTTTTCTCTACTCCAGTAATCATGCATAATATAATTTTGCTACTGTGATGTGCTTCAGCCTGATGCAATATGCGACTGTACCCTCTCTCTTCTATTGTTAGATCCGCATGTTGGCTTACGCTTACGCAATCAGAACATTGAACCCAGTTGAATATGATTTATTCAATTATCGAAAGCAAACTTTTAGCGGGCAACAAAATATTTTCAACCTTACCTTCGAGGAGAAAAATTTTATGAATACCTACACTCACTAGTACAGTAAATAGGGATATTTTACTAAAAAAAAAAATACTTAATGGCTGAAATTTTGAGGGTGTGTTCGGGGGCATGTCCTGAGTCTTAAACTGAGTTTTCGTATTCGAGGGGGTGGGGGAAGATACTATCCCCTCTTTATGTAGGGTTGAGTTCGTTTTAATTCCTTATCTTCGGTGCTATTGCCCGTACCGTCAAGTCCGAGAGATCAAATTTGTGGGAAATAAAATTATCTATCTAATGATAATAAAATCAAGGTCATAGGACGATTAGGTGAATCACAATGGCCGGTCAAAGGTCAAAAGTGAGGGGAAGTTTTCGGTTTTTCGTGAATACCGTTAAACCGGTAGGTTTTTTCTTAGATACCATTTCGAAGTATTTGAAATAACCTACAAAATGAGTGCTCAAACACTCATCTACTGTGAATAGTTTGCCGTCAATCCAACGACGAAGTTGACCGCGCGCGCCGATGTTGTACTTCCCGATAAGCTAGAAAGTTGAAATTTTCAGGGGACTTAGAACTTTTAATTTTGTCGAGTCAAAACAACGGTATTCACGAAAAACCGAAAACTACCCCCCACTTTTGACCTTTGACCGGCCATTGTGATTCACCTAATCGTCCTATGACCTTGATTTTATTATCATTAGATAGATAATTTTATTTCCCACAAATTTGATCTCTCGGACTTGACGGTACGGGCAATAGCACCGAAGATAAGGAATTGAAACGAACTCAACCCTACATAAAGAGGGGATAGTATCTTCCCCCACCCCCTCGAATACGAAAACTCAGTTTTAGACTCAGGACATGCCCCCGAACACACCCTCAAAATTTCAGCCATTAAGTATTTTTTTTTAGTAAATGCAATTTATTTGTCTCTATTTACTGTACTACACACTTTCTGGTCACAAGCCACGACCTACAATGGTTATTTAATGTGAAAGAGCCAGTTTCAAAATTTATGTGATGAATACTAAAATTATCGAAATTTGATTACGAAATAAAATATATAAAGGAACACCATATACCTTTTCCTAAGCAAAGCGATAAAAATGATGAACAAAACAAGATAACGACATCTGGCCCAATCTACCAGCAATAACATCAGGATCAAAGAAAAACCCAGGAAGTCCGAAAATTAAAATATTATCACGGGTTCCAGGTCCACTTAAGCTCACTACACGAACAATAACCACCAATTTGACTTGATAAAAATTTACTCATGACTTATCGAAATGTACGGAACAAATCTCGTACCTATTTAAACTAAACACAATAAAGCTCTTATTTAGGTCCGGTATTTCAATCTCACGTTAAGGTACAGAATAACGTTAAGTCATCCCTAATAAAAGTTTTGCCGTATAACGAAGTTTCACCTAAATGAATTGATTTCAAGTTCACCTTAACGTTAAGGGTACCTTAGGTAAGTCTCGATTTCAAGGTGACATTGAAATACCGAACCTTAGACTGACTCATGCGGGACTTATCTAGAAAAACCCGGCGTCCTACTCGAATAGAATTCCCCCAATAGTCGCGATAGACTCGATTCCTAAAATACTGGCCGAATTGTCGATGCATTCTCTTCGTAACAATATCATCACACATAATAAAACAAGAAAGGGAACTCCAATACAGAATTCAGAAACTCTTTTAGGAAACGAACAAGCAAAAAAGAAACTCATACAGGAAATTAACAAGGCGAAGAGACCCTCTAAGATACTGAACAGACAATACAACTTCGAGTAGAGAATTCCAGAAGTAAATATTCCTGAAATGTCCGAGAATGAAACAGTGGAAATACGAGAACTTATCCATGAAGCCCTTCAAGAGGCTATAAAAGAAGCTAATAATGCAAAAGTTTGGTAGGTACCATGAGTACCATGTAATTGGACCAGTCAAAATATGTAGGTACTAATAAAAGTATTAATGGCCGTTTCCACCAACTATTTTAGGGAACCCTTAACGATAAGTATTCCTCAAAATGACACTTTTCCATGGAGAAATGTCAGTTTAGGGCATACTTATCGTTGATGCTCCCCTAAAATACTTGGTGGAAATGGCCATGAGTCTCGTTATATTAACATTAAGAATAATAATTTTTTATAAGACCCACACTTTTAATTTCCACATGATTAATTATATAATGAAGTAGTAGACTGCAAACTTAAGACCGTAAGCGAAATAAAAGTTGACAAAGCTGGTCGCTGTCGTCATAGTAATTGTCATGTCATACAGAAAGTAAAAGCGTGTTTCTGAAGACCAACGAATTTTTATTAAAAGTGATCCTGCTGGAACTTCTGTTTTTGTGCTTCGAAGATCCATACCTCCAATAGGTTATGGGCCCAGTGCTGATCTAGAATCGAAGAATTGCTGGAATTTGGCAAAAACGAAAAAGTAAGTTCAAAAAACACACGCTTCAAATTCACATGTGAAAACGGCAGAAAAAAATAAGCTGGAATAATGAAAGTTTTAGACGTTTTAATGTGGCAAATACCAGTAGAAACAGAGTTGGAAAAATTGAAAGCATGGAAAACGGCAGAGCTGTTTTCTCGCGTTCGTGACACTGTTTAAAACTAGTTTTCAAAAATGTTTTAAAACATTTGAGACGCGATAAAATACTTCAGATGTCAAGGCAAGAACAATAATTACTCATCCAGTGTTTATCTGATAATATTTTGGAATCAGTAAAAAATCAATAAAAAAAAAGACAGTGAAAGATAGATATACGAGACACTTTGGAAAATACATGGGCAAAAACAGGAATATCGACACAAGTTATGTTGCAAAAAAGTTTGAAATATACAGAAGGAACTCCGCTGTATGTTTTTCTACAGGAGTTTGACAGCATTGTTCAAGAGTTGAAGACAGGAGGAAGCATAAAGCATAAATAGAGATGAACTTTATAATACAACTTCTTTCAGCACTACCAGATTCCTTCCAAAGTATAAGTACTGAGAGCAAAAATAAACAGTTTCCTTTTAGATGTCATTTCTGTAATGAAATCGGACACAAAAGGTCAGAATGTTCTAACAACAGAGGAGGTTTTCTTGGAGGTCATCGAGGATATATAAAGAAGGTTTTAGAGGCCGCTATAGAGGTGGTTATGCCCAAAACATAGAAGATAAACGAGAAGAAACAAAAGAGAATGAAATTGGTTTTTTTTGTCAATAGAAACAGCCTCTTTTACGAGTGAAGATCAAGATCAAATAAGCTTTGTGGTAGATAGCGGGGCAACTAATCATCTTGTTGGAAGACAGTTGGCAGAGTTTATACAAGAAAAGAAGGTGGTAAATAGGAAGATTAATGTGGCAAAAGAGGCACAGAATATTCAGGCAAAAATAAAAGGAAATCTTGAGTTGAAGAAACTGAAAATGAACAAAAGTCACTTTAAAAAATATTCGGATGCGTGAAAGGGTTGTTGTATAAACCTCTTACCTATCTGTGCGAAAATTAGAAGAAAATGGCTATTAGGTAATATTTAAAAAAGGAAAAGTACGAATGATCAAAAATAAAGTGATGGTGCTTGAAGGAAAATTAACAGGAAACTTGTAATTTCTAATTTTCAGATCAAAAACTAGTGCAAACACAGCATTAACCACAGAAGAGTAAAAGTTATGTTGCGATGGTAGAGGCAAAGTTTAATATGCATATTGAAAAATTGTGATGTGACAACGGAGGGGAGTACATATCGACAGATTTCAAGAAATATTGTGAGAAAAAAGGCATTAGAATTCAATATACAATGAGATATACTCCAACAAAATGTAGTGGCCAAACGATTTAACCGTACTTTGATGGAAAAGGCAAGGTGTTCAATTTTTGATTCAGGATTAGATAAAGAAATGTGGGGAGAAGCTGTTAGAGCGAGTTGCTATATTATAAATAGATTAGAGACAAGAACTTTGGAAGATCACAAGACACCAGTAGAAATGTGGAACCATAGGAAACCTAATTTAGACAAAATTAAACTGTTTGGATGCACAGCTTATAGCCATGTACCTAAAGAAATCAGAAAATCAAAATTGGACCCCCGGTCAAAAAAATTGGTTATGGTCGGGTATAGATTTTGGGATGTAAATGAAAAGAAGTTGGTTCATGCCAGAAATTCGATTTTTGATGAAATGAAGAGGGAAAGCAATCAAAATATTATACCCGTGAGAGTAACAAAGATAAAGAATTAAAAACAATGCAAAATAAGGAAAAAGAACAACAGAAGAATCAAAAAGTGAGAAAGTGCTGCATTTTGCTGAATTTTCTAAAATAGGGGTACCTCAGCTTTGATATTGTTTGAGCTACCCTGTATGCTGTTTGACTTGCAACCATTCTAAGTGCACCTAATATGATTATTAGACATGCACCAACTTTTGGCTTTATTTATATTTGGGTTGTACTATTACTAAAAAAAATCCCCATATGTTTCACACTTAAAAAATCACACTGTATATTGTATATGTCAGCTAGATGCTAAGCATTTTTGAACCGAAAATTGAAAGACCCAGTTTACATGTAAACACCTGAAATGTTGTATAGATATCACACGTACGGTAACACTCATTACAGCTACAGCACTCGTCGTGGCAATTCTCCATCGTTACTGTAATGAAGCTCATACCGTACTAGTAATATAAATAAGTACATATTATTATGGAAAACTAAAAAATTCAAAAATGAACTGTGGGTGCAAATGGTTGTCAAAGGACGTGGCACATTTTGGTCCCGTGAAACATCTTATAATATTTTATTACATATGTTGTTATGCATGGTCTAACAAAACCATACTTTTCCACCATTGCATACCTAGCAATTTACATTTTTTTTCTAGAACTAATTAAATCTAAACCCAAGAATTAACACCAATCAATACCTACCTATTATTTTCAGGCTTTGTCCGAGTGATAAGTGATTACATCCAAATATTTTCCCTTGCAATTTTGAAATTTATTAGTGCCTAAGAAATGTTTCTTAAAAATCAAGTGGTCGAACAGAAGATAGAAAATATTTACGTTTGTTTGTCAATATCAAACTACATTGATTCGCAAGGAGAGCGTGTTAGTTTAAATCCCAGGGCTAAATTCACTTTGATAAGGTTTTTAGCATTTCGGTGGCCGATGATAAGACATATCTAAATAAATTTTATTGATTCGAATATACACTCTTCAGCAATTGAACTGGATATTAGAATGGAGATCACAATGCTATCGATATAACTTGTCGAACTATTTTATCCGGTTTGCCCCCATTGACATTAGTGTACAACAACAGTACCTACACAAATTTAGAAAAAAATTCTGTATATGTAGTTTTTCATATAAAGTGACTGATGATCGATGGTACGTTAGACGCTTATGAAAAACGGAATATTAAATGTTTTTGAAAAATTTGCATGCTCAACTAATAGGGAACTTGCAAGTAAAATAAAATTTTCCAAATTTGTTTTAAATCGATAGTTTATACTCTACAATATTTATATGACCAGTTTTCATTTAACTGATACCGCCCTTGTTACATAAAAAATAATACTAAATTTGAAATAAAAAATTTCCCGCCAAAACAATGCTTCCATGATGGCTACCTTTTTTGACGTCACGATTCTGTACACAAACCTGTAAATGGGAACTTGCAAGTGAAATCAAATTTACAAGCAGTCTTTTACAATATTCTTTATCCATTGCGACAATTTTCACCAAAAACAAACTTTAACAGACTTAAATAATAACACGAAAATAGCATTGCGTCAACAGGAGTTCGTTTGTTGTTTACGAAATCTTGACGTCAAGAGCGCTGTCATGTTGAAACCTCGCGTTTCCGCGCCAAAGTTTTCGATTTAAATTTCAATAATTTTTTTTTTCGTACAACCGATAACTTAAAATGAAAAAAAAAAGAAAACTAATATCTGATCACTAGAAGTATCTAAAAAAAAAAAATTGAGAAATATGAAAATTACCTTTTGCTCCTGATCTATCATTCTAATTGCCGCTTATACCAAAAAGTAATATAAAGTTTGATATTTTGAATGAGACACCTTGTATATTATTGCATTTTCCACTTTCTGATTATTTTTGTATATTACCATATTACTCTCCTATACCTATCTCTAGTGATTTTCGACTTATTAATAATTAATTTCTTTATTTTTTCTTCAAAACATAGCTCTAGTTGAATTTGTATTACAAAGTCACTGAGATTCGTAGAAAGTTTAAATTTTGGAGATAACTTAGGGAGGTCCTATATATATTACTTTTCAGAAAGAAAATTTGTTCTACATTATACAGGGTTGGTCAAAATTAGTAATGGTGCTGCCAGGTACAAAAAAGATGAAAAGCACCCTGTATATTATGAAATAATATAAAAGGCAATTAAAATCCTTTGATGATGTATGATGACTTTTTAGTTTTTAATAACTTAATTGCCTTTTAAACTTCACAGCTTGTGACAGGGTAGAGATATATTGAGTTGGTTTGTCGGATACCCGGTGTGGGATTTTTTGATAGGTTGTTGTTGTAGTAGGCATGTATTGTGTTGAGGTGGAATAGTAGAAATGAAGTTGACAGATACAGGTTGTCCCACGACGTTTTTCCCAGGT
The DNA here is from genome assembly GCA_917834065.1 of Ceutorhynchus assimilis. Classification (NCBI taxonomy): domain Eukaryota; kingdom Metazoa; phylum Arthropoda; class Insecta; order Coleoptera; family Curculionidae; genus Ceutorhynchus; species Ceutorhynchus assimilis. Next base: position 17,997,811 of record OU892287.1, read on the forward strand.
AATAACTTCGGAACGCGTCATCCAATATAATTGAAATTTTGAGGATCTGGGTAATTTTTTGTGCCGCGTCTACCATTATCATCCAATTTCACCACTTTCGCTTCAATCTCGGTCAAGTGACGTCAACGTGATCGCAAAAGCAGCAATAAATCGAATCCTGCGCCAAAAAATATAATATTGTTATGGAATGCACTATAACCATAAGGGGACTTTTTTGAGATCCCCAAAAAATTTCCAATATGCAAAATATTTAAAATTATAATTTTACATTGTTAGCTGTTATAATAAATCTTACTCGGGTATTTCAAGTGTCAGATCTTTTATTAGTCGTCGTTCTATGCAATAGAATACAAACCATTTCGCTGAATAATCGTTTGGTATAGTGAGCCTCTCTATCCAGAATTTCGACATTATCAAAATCAAAGCCACACGGTCGTTCCCAGAATGGTGATTTGCCAACGCAGTTTGCTCCTTCTTCGCCCTATGCCTTTCTGCACATGAATTCCTGTGTTCATAAATTCTATTTGTTTGGTTTGTCCCATATACACTCCATCGCATTCCGAACAGTTAATTTTATATATAAGATTAAGATTAGAATTATAGTCAAAGGGTAATTTGTTTTTCATGGAGCTATAAAGTTTGTCCACACAAACGACTCTTTGAGTTTCCGTAGTCAACACTGAATTCTGTAGTGAAATATGTGAAGGCTGCACATCATAGAGCGAAGGCTTGTATATACCCCCCATTCCACACCCCGTGGGAATTTTTGAGCCACATATTTTTTGGTTGATATTGCCATGTAGTTTAAGGTTTTAGTTGCTTGCCTCACGCCAATTCCAGCATAGCCCCAAAATAACTGGGTAAAACAGCACAATTTTGGATCAGATAGGTACCATCGTCTCCAAAAGTAACTGGGACAGCATCCTATTAGCTCTTGTACTATTATATGAATTTTATTGTCAAATATTTGTCAAACTATGAATTAAATGCATTGAAATGAATGACGTTAGAATTAGTCCAGGAGATTATTATGCATTATTTTTGTCCCAGATACTTTTGGTGACGATGGTACATGGACAAAGTGTTATTGATTCTAAGGTTTCAGCGAGCGACTGAAGAAAACAACTTCGACTTACACTTGGCATGTTTGGTAGATATGATTCCCCTTTTCTTTGCATGTGACCACCACATTTATGCCAGGTATCTTGTAATCTATACGCTCACTCTTTTGAACCTCCAAAGAACACACCCTGGAGCTGAAGACTTACTTCGGAAAAATGGTTTCAGTGTCTGTAGATCACAAGTTCCCGGTTCCAGAAATGCTGTTGACATTACAATAGAACAGAAAATATATCATATGCCAAATGCACTGGCGGTATAGTGGGTTTCAGTAGAATTTCTTGGCATATGCACGATGGTTTGTTACAAGGCATGAACGTGCTTAATACGTAGAGTTGACATTCGAAAAAGCAGGCATGTTACACACATCAGATTCCTCTGATTATGATATGCGAACAGGAGAAATGAAACGAAGTGAGCAATGTGTCTTGAAGGTAATTTAAGCTCTCGCGCAATATATCAATCCATTTGAAGTTAACGACAAGAATAGCCTGTTCTGTTTATTATCTGGAAGACCTATAGGTACCTGAACCGGTGGAAAAAAAATTTACTCAATGTAGATTGCCTGGGAAAAGCTGCCTATAAGACTTTCGTACAAGATAGGTTTATTCTTAAAAATACAAAATTTCATGAACCACTGAGGAGACAAAAGCTTCAAACTTTCAATAGTATTCAAGAGGAGATAACTGTAACGTCTCCACAAAATAGATTACTTGAGATAAGAGCAGAAAAAAATATTTTTGGTCGAGCTCTGCTCCTGTCCCAGGAACGTAAAATTAACATAGAGATGCTGTTATCCTATCCATTAGGACCAGTACCCAGTACCATGGGCACTGCAGATGGGTGTTCTCAGGGGCGGCTTCTCAATAAGTGCGCTCGTGCGCGCGCACTGCCTCCAAAAACCAAGCAAGAAAATAAAATTAAAATTTTGGAAAGAAAAGAAACTTCAATCAAAAAATACCTACCCAATTTTCTAAATTAGGATAAATATCTACTCATTTTTCTATTTTTAAATTCGCACGAACGGAACGAAAGCGCGCCCTGCGCCTGTCTTGTATATTTTTTTCTCCCGCTTGGTAGTGCTGGTGTTCCGGGTGGTCGGTGTGGAATCGTTCGGCGCTCTGGGTAGATGTGTTTTCTCGCTGTGCGATTGATCGGCAATATACGGTAAGTCGCCCGATGAAAGGGATGCGCCGTGCGCTATTTGAATACACACTTCCAATGTTGTTTCCACTCAATCGAGAATATTTCGATGTTTTTTCACCATTTTGGCGGTTTGACAACTTTGTTGTTCGCGTTTTTTTTTAAAATTATAAATTTCAATATCAATTATGTATTATGGCTAGAATACAAACATTCAAGCCTCATTTAAATACCTACATATATTTTTGTTTTCGATAATTTTTCCTAAAGTAAAAAGAAAAAAAATCAACATACAAAATAAATGTAAAACAGGACGTGGCACCTCTAAAAACTTTTCCAAGAGCGCACAACCACACTAGGTTGCCACTGGCCGCCACTGGGTGTTCTACAAAAACAGGCAAGGCCAAACTACTCCATGCTTTGGAGATCAACGGTGCGGTGAATGACCCTCCTAACATTGAGGCATGCATTTATATGATTGATGGCATGGCTTACTTTCAGGCTTTCATCAGTATTCCAGGCCCTTTGGTGATCTAGCCGAGATAATGATGAGCCGCTTTCCAAAAAGCATGAGGATAGATTTCGTGACAGATACTTACTTAGAAGTATCTATTAAAAACATTGAAAGACTGAGAAGGGGTTGCGGAGATACATTCCTAGTAAAAGGTCCCAAGATATTGTACAAGAAGAGCTATGCTCTTCACAAGAGGGGGCAGACACTAAAATTATTCTACATTACTTCCATGCTTCTCAATCTCGTCAAGATAAATTTCCTATCAGAATTAGGTCACCAGACGCAGACGTTTTTATGTTGCTCCTAAGGTACGCCAACGAATTTAAAAATGTGTTACTATTTGATACAGGAGTTGGAAATAAACGAAGGGTCATCAATGTCACCAATATTTCTGCGGATTTAGGTGTAGCAAAGAGCCATGATATGTTGAATATTGAATATGCATGCATTATCCGGATGTGACACTACCAGTTCTTTTGTTCGTCGTGGAAATTTGTTGATGAAATCTAAATTAGATAAATATTTCAAATTTTTGCCTATATCCTTAGGTCACTAGGATCATCACTTACAATTACAGATAAGTTAGTGATAGACCTAGAGGAAATCGTCTGTTACTTGTACAGTGATAAAGGGTACGCAGATATAAATAAACTTCGGTACGATTTGTTCACAAAAAAATACTCTCCTAAAGTGACCTTTGAGTCTCTGAGTCTAATACCTCCTTGCAAAGCTTCACTTGCAAAGCATATTAGTCGTATAAACTACCAGTGCTACATATGAATCACGCCCACGTCGCTAAACCCATCGTAACATCAAGTCCAGTGGAACATGGCTGGAAATTGGAAAATGGACAACTGAAGATTGATTGAATTAAAGGGGTCCGTTGCCGCTCGAACTAACCGATGTTATGGAAAGCTTACTCAATTTTACTTACTGGACATGCGCCCGACATAGCAAATATTTGGGAAATTTAGGGGAAGTTGTGATATGTAAAAGAAACGAAAAATTTGTGAAACGTCTACTTTATTATTAAAGTAAATCGTACCGTTCTCATCCTGGAACTAACGAAGAGAAAGAGCACGGCAGAGAAACCCTCGATCTAATATTCCTCAAAAATCGGAACATACTGTGTCATTTTAATAATAATTGTGAGTCATTAATTCAATAAAAGTTGAAACTAGGTACCGCCCCTGTTCTTGTACTAAAATTTTAATTACACACACTACATTCAATCAGCACTACCTATATTCAATACTGAAGAGTTTTTGTTAGTTAGCCGGTATGCCAGCAGGAACTGAGGTCCCATACGGGATGCTAATGCTACCCAGTTTTAGTTGTTATCTTGAGCCAATATCTCTTTCCTTTGTTTGGTAGGATATTCGCTCGTCAGGGTAGGAAAATGTTAGTAAATTCAACAAAGCCCTAATGCACGTTCTGAATACTCAAAATCAAAATCTCAGAACAAAAAGACAGCACATAATTTCTTAGGTTTTTTTAATTTACTCTTTATCCGCATGAAACGATTTTTGTTAAATACATGAACAATGCACATGCTACAAAAAAATGTTATAAACAAACGAAAAAACATAAAAATGGGGAAAAAAATAAGGCTTGTATAATTTGAACTCTCAAAAACAAAATAATAATTATTTAACTGACCTGTTATCGCTCCTTGACACACACACTGATTACAAATTGGATTGAACAATCAGTTCAATTGTTAGAAAGATTTTTTCAGGTAATGACCAACGTGAATACAGAGACACTACGGTCCCTGTTTGGGAATCGGCCCACTGAGCAGTGGACTCAGACTTCCCGTGCCAATCCTTGACGCGTTTCATCCTTGTTAGGACTCATCAGAAGGACATAGGCTGAAGCTCCCTGTCCGAAGTTCAATTTTGCTTGGACAGGGAGCTTCAGCCAGGTAGTTACCTATCAGTCAAGACAACAAACTCTTCATATACAGTGTGTCCAAGATAAGGATGTGATAGCATTAGGATCTGGAGAACAGTTGGAGTTACAATGTTGGTTAGATTAAGAAAAAGTTGCGCAATTTGACGCTCAATTAAATGGTACTTTGACATTTGAAATATTCCGAACATTTTCCAAGATAACCAGAAAAACCGAAATTTTGCAAAATTCATTTTATTTTCTCCTAAACCTCCGAGGGAAAAGCTCAGTGATAAATCATGCGCCAGTGTGTTTCAAATTGTTTTTTCGTAGCTTTTCATCTTCAAAAATAGGTACCTAACTCTAATTCTGCGACTCTTCCATTATTAGGTATTTACAGCACCGGTTATTGAGATTAACCTGAACTAGGAACAATTTGAACAAGCTCGATTAAAATTTTTGCTCAATCCACAAATCCACCCTCACATAAAATTCACTTCAATCGGCGAGTGGGTACCTACTCCATAAAATTGTTTGAAAAAAATTGGAGGGGCAACCACATGGCCGGTCAATAACTTTATATAGTCGGCGCGATTTACAATTATTCGATATAGATTGATTGACCACCTCCGAAGAGTTATAGGGGTCTTTTTTATCTTTGTATTAGTTATTCTATGGTTGATTAGATACAGAGTGTTTATTTGTTTATTTGTCTTTTCGTGAAAAATAAATATTTTTATTCAGCACTAAAATGGACAAAAGTTGGATAAATGATTATGGGACATCTAACGGGTTTCATGTGAGTAGATTTTAGATGAAGTTTCATGTCAATTTTTTTTTTTTGTGTTCGATTTTATCCTACCTATTGCGTTATTGATATTACTATAATTTAATCAAATTATTTTCTCGTGAATGAGCCTTCTTTAAAGCAGGATTTAAGAGAGTGAATTATAAACCATTTCACTAGTGGGTTATAGTTTATATCACACTAGTGTGTTATTTGGTAGTTTACCTGTCTAAATTGGCACAAATAATGACTCTTATAACTAGCAGGTGTTGGATAAAATATTGTATGCTACTCGACTTATGTTTTCTAAGTCACTCGAGAAAGTATACCCCTCGGTTGGAAAATAAATCTTGAGGACCTAGTATTTAAATAAAGTATTTATTGTTAATTTTCTCTATAGGTTTGGTTTATCAACGATGGAAAATTTAATAAAATCATCAAATATGATAAAACCGTCAGTTCTAGCATGAGGTCTTCTCCTACAAAAAAACAAAAACATTTTGAAGCCACAGATTATTCCTAACAAACAACTACATAGTTTCTATTGCTCAATACACTTTTAAATAGGTACAAACATTAATCTAAAAAGGTCAGCTAGTATTGTGACCGGTAAATTTCCGTTAAATTATCACGATTTCATTTTTCACAAGACTTATTGGAACAATAACATGAATACATCATACTTCGAAAGTGGTTGCTCTCAAAACGTTATTGTTATCAAACTATTGCAGACTTTGCGGTATTATTGATATCAAATTGCGTGACTGCCAGCAGAAACCAGATTTTGTGCGTTCAGTTATGCAGGGGTCATCCAAGAGATGATTTTGGATTTTTGTAATTTGTTTATTATATGCTGGCATAATAACTTATTTAGGGTCCATAGATAATTCTTAATTTAGGATAAAAAATTGGTTTTTGGTTTTTATTGATTTTTAGGCTTTTTCAGTTAAATTTGCTGACAATAGTAGTCTAAGAAAATAGTCAAAAAATACATGTATTGCAAAAAAAAAATTCCTACCCAAATGAAATTTTCAGGGATGATAGGGGGCGGGCGGATGATCATAAAACCGAAAATATCAAACATTCACCCCTCTGGCGTTTTGCGCTATAGGGGTTGAAAGTGCGCCATTGGCGATTACTTGGTACCTATTGATTTTACAAAAAAATGTTTCAAATAAAAGATGTGCAACATTATTTGATCTACAATGTTTATCTAAAGACTTTTTTGATTAAGGGCCGTCTGTGGTCATAAGGGCCGTTTGAAATTTTATAATGAAAATGGAAAATTTTAACCAACGTGAAAAAATTTTCTACAACACATTCAACATTTTTGCTTTATGAAGTTCTTATTCACCCAGTGCCGTTTTTCAATAGGGGTAGTTTAAAGTTTATTTATTTTTTCACAAAAAAAATTTCCTTATAAAAGTTTTATAAGATTACATTTCCTACAATTTTTCCCAATCAACTTTTTTTGTAACTCACCCCCATTCAGCGGGGGACGACACTTCCCCTAGGGAAATTTTAGTTTTTAGGGGTATATATTAATTTTTTTTTCTTTTCTCGCCTTTAGTGCATATAAAAAGGTGCAATTAACATTGTACTAAAAGGATTTTTTTTCCACCATTTTTTGTTTTTAGGGGTAGTTCGCCTATTTTCAGCTTTGCAAAAAAAAGTTATAGAGAAAAGTTGCTCAAAATAATAAAATGAACAAGTTTTCTCAATAAATCTTTTTTGGAAAGTTGAAAAACTAAAATTTCCCCGAGGGAAGTATCCCTCCGCTGAATGGGGGTGAGTTACAAAAAAAGTTGATCAGGAAAAATTGTAGGAAATGTCATCTTATAAAACTTTTATAAGGAAATTTTTTGTAAAAAAATAAAAAAACTTAAAACTACCCCTATTGAAAAACGGCAGGGGGTGAGTAAAAACTTCATAAAGCAAAAATGTTGTATGTGTTGTAGAAATTTTTTTCACGTTGGTTAAAATTTTCCATTTTCATTATAAAATTTCAAACGCCTTTATGGCCACAGACGACCCTTAATCAAAAAAGTCTTTAGATAAACATTGTAGATCAAATAATGTTGCACATCTTTTATTTGAAACATTTTTTTGTAAAATCAATAGGTACCAAGTAATCGCCAATGGCGCACTTTCAACCCCTATAGCGCAAAACGCCAGAGGGGTGAATGTTTGATATTTTCGGTTTTATGATCACCCACCCTCCCCCTATCATCCCTGAAAAGTTCTTTTGGGTAGAATTTTTTTTTTTGAAAATCGACAATTTTCCTAGACTATAGTGAGATTCAGGACTAGAAATCAAACTCTGTGATTAAAAAATTCGCCGACGTTACGGCCCTATATCAGGCCTTCTTCAGGACTGAAAGTAAAGGAAATACACACTAGTATTTCCCATCTGTGTCTTAAAACATCGCTTTATAGTAAAAGTCCTTCAGAATTAAGGCTTTAATAAGCTAAAATTCAGTACAGATTATTCTGACAATAACTGACACATGACATACAACATAACAGGTAATAAGATATACAACATTCTCCCTCGCTCGGTTTCTGACATAATCTTGAAGATATCGTGGCCTATGATTTCTTTTCACCATAACACGACCAGATTCATCAGTAGGTTTCGCTGTAGATAAAGCTGGAGGATTTTCATTGTAAGATTGTTCAGAATTTTGGTGAAGGAAACGATTAGAATCGTTTATAGGGAACGAAGATCATAAACGTTCTGAACTGATTGATGTAAGGTTTTCTTTAGGAATAGTTAACTCATTAAAATCTTGTTCTGGCAGTTTAATGCCATTTTGATCTTGTTCTGGTAGTGTCACATCATTTTGATCTTGATCTGTCAGCGCTGGCAGTGTCACATCTTCCCTTGGTGCTAAATGACGAGTTGATACAGTAATTTCTCTTCCATTTGATAGGCGTACATGAGCATAATCTGAATTTGCTTCCACTAGTGAATCATATTTGCTACGTTCAACATGTTTCTTGAGAAAAACTGGTCCTGGGGTTCACAATTATGTAGACATTGGGGTTCCATTAGTCGATCTTCCAGGATGGTTGAACATGCGTTCATGAGGTGTAGAATTAGTTGCAGTACACAGAAGAGATATTATTGAATGTAGAGCATCGAATAATACATCTTGCCATTGTTTTACTTCGAGGTTTCTAGATTTAATTCCAACTTAAATAGTCTTCTAAATAATTGTTCCATTAAATCTTTTACATTGTCCATTTCCTTCTGGATTGTACCCATCAGTTGTACGACTTGTGGCAACACCATGACTTGTTAAAAATGATTACACATTAACATATATGTGAAAAGATCCTCCTCTATCGCTGTGAATATAACCTGGTGTGCCAAACATTGAGAATAGTTGAGTCAAACAATTTATTTAGTGTTGCAGATGACATATCTGAAGATGGAAATGCAAACGGAAATATTGAGTATTCATCTACAATGTCTAATAAATGTGATTATTGGAAGGCAATGATCCCTTAAAGTCAATATTCAATCTTTCAAATGATACTATGGCTTTGATGAGAGTTCCTTTGTTTTTATAGAATCTTCGCTTTATCTATGCACAGACCGGACATGCGGATATAACTCTTTTGGTATGTTCTAGTGAATAAGGTGAAGTTTGCATCTAATCCAATGATAGAATCTTGTGACACCGGGATGACACATTGTGTTGTGTTTTTCTCTGATGTTGATGGTTGAATAGCAGCTGATATCCTGGAAAGGGTGTCAACTACAATGTTTTGATTTCCTGGCCTGTATATCATATCAAATTTGTAGCATGATAATTCTATTTTCCAACGCATTATTTTCTCATTCTTGATTTTTGATACACCTTCATTGTCAAACATAAATGCAACGGATCTTTGATCAGTGATTATGATTAAACTAAAATGTCATCCCATTAAAAATAATGCCTCTTCTTATAGCTTCTATTATTGCTTTTGCTTCTTTCTTTATAATGGAATGATTTTATTCTATTTTTGTTAAGGTTCTTGAGAAAAATGTGACTGGTTTACCATTTTGTGTCAGTTGAGCACTCATAGCAAAATCAGAAGTATCTATTTCCACTGTAAATGGAACCTTTTCATCGAAGAACGTTACAACAGCATCAATAATATCCTGTTTCAGCCTTTTGAATGCTTGAATTTGTTCTCTGTTCATGGGAAAACGTTTCACGTTTACAATAGGATATGTATCTTTCCAGAAAGTTTGTATATACATTTTGAGTAGTGCGCGAAAATACCTTGTACTCTTCTGAGAGAAACAACATCTTTAGAGGCTGCTAAATTGATTAGAGGTTCTAGCCTATCTGCATCAGGTTTTATGGTTTTCCTTCTATTGTATATCCCAGAATATCGATAGTTGACATTGAAAATTTACATTTTTCATCGTTTAATTTCTGTAAGTTTTTGTCATGTTCTTCTTTTGTTTTCCCACAAATCGTAACGTCGTCCAAAAAAGCATATATATCGGATAGTCTTTCATTATGTATGATATTGTTAATTATATAAGTTGAAAGCAGGCTACTCCATTTGTAACGCCAAATTTAATTCTTGTGAATAATCTTCAAACCCAGTTTAAATTCGCTCACTTTCCAAAATGGGTATTTGATGGTACGCACTACGTAAGTCTATAGAACTAAAATATGTATTCATATTGTGAAACTAGACTGACGATTTTATCAATATTAGGTAGTGGATATGCCTATGATAAAGTGAACTTGTTGATTGTCAACGAATAATCAACAACCATACGTTTCTTATGATTTGAGTTGCTTGTCACTGAAACTTGTGCTCTCCGTGGTGAATTACTTGGTTCCATGATGTTTTCTTCAAATAATCTTTGTAGGTATTTGTGTTTCTTTAAATTTGTAGTCATCAATAGAAAACCGTCTGGATTTAATGGCAATAGGGTGGCAATTTTCTGTCAAATTTGCAAACAGCGGATAAGATCGATTATTTGCAGTTAGACAGTTTTGATTGATTTCTGCCAAAACTGAATTCGACTCCTGAATGATTTTGAAGAATATCATGTCCAATTTTAACAAAGATTTTCTATAAGACATACCGGGTGTCAAGTTATAAATTACCACCACCTGTAACTTTTTTATATACGATCAAAAATAAAAAAGTTACAGGTGGTAGTACTTTATAACTTGACACCCTGTACATCCTGATATTTTTGTACCCATTGTCATAATCTGATATTTTTATAATCACAATACAGTATCCACAAACAGGAGAATTTAAAGATGAAGCAGACATTGTTACATTTAGATTCGTAGGAAACACTTTCATATGTCTTTGTGTAGTGATAGTTTTTGAAATATAACTGCCGAAGCTTTCAGTATCAATAAGTGCACCAGTTGGAATATGATTTGACTTCAATTTTATTAATATCTTTCGATAAGGAAGATGTTGAGGCAGCTGACATCATTGCAATCATAGCAGCTGAAGTTTTATTTGAATCATGAGATTGTTTTTGATGTTTTGATCTACATACTTGTGTGAAATGACCAATCTTTCCACAGGAATGACAGATTGCATCTCTTGCACATTTATCTTTTCGGTCATTCGATTGTTGAACATAAGTCGATGATTGATTTGATACAATCGAATTTACGTATGAATTTGAGGTATAGTATTCTGACTCTGACTGTTGTTGAGCCATTTCTAAAGATCTAGTTGATTTATGTGCTTCTTCTAGATTCAGAGTCGTATTTTCTAGAAATCTTCGCCTAATATGAGATGTGGCAAGACCACGAATAAATGAATCTTTTATATGTAGTTATTTTTATTCTGTTCAGCAGTGACTGCTTTAAAATTATAGTCTTTACTTAATTGTATCAAAATTTGTAGATACTGGACTAAAACTGTGCTATAGATTCACTTACTTGCTGTTTTATAGTGGATAAAGTATGACGGGCACAAATTTCACTTTGTGTTTTTACATAGGTATAACTTTTCGAGTATGGCAACTGCTTCTATGTAGGAAATAAATTCACTAATAGACTGATAAACTGAAGAACTTACGTAGTTTACTACTCGGTTTACTACATAGAAGGTTTAATTTGTCCGTGTCTTCTGAAATTTTTGCAGCTTCTAAAAAGTTCCCAAACGTTCGTTTCCAGTGGATCCATAACTAGCTAGCGTTGCTTGAATATGTGTCAATTTCTACAGTATATGAAATTGAACATGAAAATGTCACTGGTAATTCCAGATCTCAACACTGTTATACAGCCTTTTCTATATAAAAAAAACGTTGAAACATTTATAAGTTAGCAGGGTGGAGGATGAGCAACCAAGTAAATTGTGCTCCACGAAATTTCAAACTTTTTACTATACTGATCCTAATTTTTAAGTGACAACTGTAAAAACTTCAAATTGTACGTAATCATAAGCGACATGATTGAAACAAAACAACACACACTTCAATACTTAAACTACAAGACAAGATTTCGACGACACACTAGCAACCATATTCAACTGGTGTGATGGTTGCGTTTAATATTTATCTAAATAGTTTGGAATTTCCATAAAAAGTTTAAAATTCGCTCGCTCTTTTTCTATTTTATAATGCATGCTTTATATCGGTATGTAAGAAAACGCTAGACCTTCGACAATAAAAATAGTTTATTTAAAATTCACAAAAGTATCCAGGCGACGATGCGTTCAACAGGCTGAACAAAATGCAAGTCCCTGTCGAAAATCACTAAAACTATCGACTACCTAGCCTAAAACCTAACTGTTTTTGAAGGACCCTTTCAACGTTGCCGAACTAACGATGGGTCGGGTCATAAACATTGAATCATACAACCTAAATAATAAAACCAAGAGATCATCTATGGTTTTGAACAAATCCTTTTTGCGCCGCTGGTCACGTCTCTATTCTTGGAGTACCTAGATTCTCGCAGGTATGTATTATTGTAGTCTAAAGCGATGTTTCAAGACACAGATAGGAAATACTAATGGGTATTTCCTTTACTTTCAGCTCTGAAGAAGGCCTAATATAAGGCCGAAACGTCGGCGAATTTTTTAATCAAGGAGTTTGATTTCTATTCCTAAACCTCACTATTGTCATTGTTTAGTATTGTCAGATCAAGTCTTGCGCTGTTCGGTTTAGCTGTACTTTCAGTGACAACTGGTTCGCAATACCCAGTCCGTATTCACCAACTATGTCATCCCTCATTCCACTGTCGCCCATAATAATTGTAATTTCTGACTTCTTAGTCAGATCTAAGACGCTTTGGAGTTGTCCGTAAAATATTTCAATACCTTTGTCTGGGTAATCACAGGTTGGTGCATATGTCTGGATAATGTTCACATTGTATGGTTTGGAATTAAGTTGGAGGTTGGAGGAATGCTACTCCTTCAGAAATCGGGACAAAAAATTTCACAGTTCTATGTATTTCCATGTTTACTATGAAGGTCACGCCGTTATAGTGATTTTGGTGGTCGTTTCCAGAATGATAAACATGATGATCATCGATCTGACACTCACCAGAATTTGGCCATCTCATTTCGCTGATCCATAAGATGTCGATATACATTCTCTTCATTTCTTTGATGGCACTGTGGATTTCCCTTCTTGGAACTTACTTTGTACGTTCCAGGTCGCAATCTTCTTTATGACTGGGCCAGTGATTCTTAGCACCCTCTAGTCATTTAAGATCTGCCGGGGATTGAGGGCCTGAGGCTTAGGTTTTATAGTCATGCTGATGATTTTTTCCTGCGGAAAATAATGAGGTGGTTTCCCGTTGCCTTCCTCATCTCAGTGATGAAACCATTTATACAGTCCTTGTAGCGCCTTTAACTGTATAACTTGGTGCCGTTCTTTTTATATATCTATAAATACGCCGACCAAACACTATGAAAAAAACTGTATGTCTTTATATTAGCACTAACGACAGGGTTGCTACATTCGATGTTAAAACCGTTCAAAGCTGCGCCTGGACTGGGTCCTAAATTCGTGTTTGCCTTCCGGGTCAGAAGACACCTGATGTGATATGATGTACTTACCCACTTCCTGGAAGAAGAAGCTAGAACCTTTTAAAAAAATATGATAACTGCCAGAAGACAAGAAAAAAATTAATTCGTAATAATTATAGGAGACAAACAACCAAAAACGAAATAGACCATTCACACATATTATGGACCGACGAGACAGTACTGAATAAATTCTATACCGGAAGCGAGTGAAACGACCAGAAATTAGTACGAGTGCAGATCAAAATACACGTGAAAACAGAACGCCACGGAAACTCTGACACAAAAACGAAGCAAATATCAAAATGAAGTAGAAACGAGACTAACACTGCAAGAAATTTTCAAGTACCACCAGTAACAATAACAAATGTCTGACATTTTATTACCAAAATGTGAGGGGTATAAAGTCAAAACTGTAATCCCTAATGTGCAATGTTCTTGCTGAGGATTATGATGTTTTGCTGTTGACTGAAACGTTTCTTGATAATAGTGTTTTAACAAGTGAATTTGGCCTAGAGTGTTACTTTGTATTTAGGTGCGATAGATCAGAGACAACTAGTAATTGTTTGTTTAACCCAGGGTGGGGTGCTCATTGCTGTAAAGAGTACAATATCCTGTCAATTTCTCAATACTCGTATCAATAATGTTAAACAATTATTTGTTTTTCTTACAATTGGAACAAATAGAATCTTGGTTTGCAATGTGTACATCTCAGGTGTCTCCTCTACCGAGGTAGGTATACGAAAGTTTCTGTCTCTCTGTGATGCATGTGATGGATGAAATAGATGTCACAGATTTTTTTCTTTGGAGTGACTTCAACTTACCCAAAATAACTTGGACTAATAATTGTGGAAGTGGATCTTTTCCCAGTGGAAATCTTACAAATAAAGCCATTGTCATTTCGGACTAATTCGGACTGTATAGCCTACTTGGATCTGTTCCTAAGCATACAGGTTCCAAATAGATATGGTAATTATCTTGATTTATTGTTTTCTAGTCAACCAAATATTAGTGTTTCTGTGATGAGCCTTTATTAAGGTTGGATGCTCCTCATCCAGCTTTTGTATGTGATTTTGACCCGAGTTTTGACCTGTGCATTACCTCACCAAAGAATATTGTATGATGTGATTATTTTTATTATAGCTTTAAATGCACTAATTTTAGAGAAATGAATTTGTTTTTGTCAGATGTTAATTGGGATTTTATTTGTGAGATGTTTACACCAACTTCTCGTTATAAAACACCAAAGTTTCCTAATAAGTGGATGAACGATAACCTCAAAACCTTAATTTTAGAAAAGAAAGAAGGACATAAAATCTTCAAAAATATAAACTCCTTAGAGGACTACTCTGTTTTTTCACATCTTAGGGAGCAGTGCAGAAATCTTTCTATTTCTTTACATATAAAAATTACATCAAGAACCTTGAAAATCAATTAACAGATAAAAAATCTTTTTGGAGTTACGTAAACTCGAAAAAGGCAACTTTGAGTATCCACAGTCTATGTCACTTAATGAAGAAATCAGCACTGATCCCCAGAGAATATCGAACATATTTAACCAGCTTTTCTCTACTGTCTACTCGCAATATGTTAAATGTAATGAGTCATTTTCTTGTGATAAATCTGTATGTCTAGGATTTGTAAAATTAAATGTTGTAGGTAGATGTTTTTAATAAAATATGTCTTGAAGCAAAGCCTTGGGCCTGGGCCAGATGGCATTCCTGTAATTTTAGTACAAAATTGTAAATTTGTTCTGTCCAAAATACTATGTAAACTTTACAATGTCTCTTTAAGCAGTGGAGTGTTTCCCTCCCGCTTGTTGGAAAAAGCCTTATGTTACACCTATTTTTAAAGATAGTGATACGGACAATATAAGGAACTATCGTCCAATTTCTAAAATATGCTTGTTTTCAAAAATTTTTGAAGCTATAGTTTCTGATTATGTTACCTTTCATTTTAAAAATATTATAATAAACGAGCAACATGCCTTTGTGAAGAAAAAGTCAACAGTTTCAAACTTACTGAGCTATGAGCAATCCCTGTTGGGAGGTTTTGAGAATAGGTTGATGCAATTTATACTGATTTCTCAAAGACTTTCGACAGTGTTGATCATGGTATTATGGTTAAGAAGCTTGGAGCTATTGGGATCTTTGGAGACCTTCTCAATTGGTTTGAAAGTAACTTAACAGGTCGAAAGCAAGCTGTGAAAGTTAAACATATTTCATCAGAAGTGTGTGTGAAATCGGGTGTTCCACATGGGAGTCAACTTTCTACATTCCTTTTTAATGTTTTTATCAATGATCTGAATCCATTTTTCGTTTTTGTCAGTTTCTCGCATTTGCAGATGATTTGAAGCTTTTTAAAGTAATAAAATCACTTCTAGAGTGTCAATTGCTGCAGGAGGACCCTAACAGGTTTTCTTCATGGTGCAAAAATAATAATTTAACAATTATTCTTGATAAATGTAATATTATAACCTTTAGTGAATTGAAAAATCCAGTTCTTTTTAGCTATTGCTTGAACTCTGAGAGGTTAGAGAGGCGGAATCTAGTAAAAGATCTTGGAGTCTGGCTAGATTCTGAGCTCGCTTTTACACATCATATTAATGTCACTACTAACAGCGCTATACGCCTTCTTCGTTTCGTTTTTAGAACTTTAAGAGGTTTTGATAATATTTTCACCTTCAAGGAGTTGTACTGTGCGCTTGTCCGATCAATTCTTGAGTACGCAAGTTGTGCATGGCATCCACATTACTTGATACATAAAGAAAAATTAGAAAGAGTTCAGAGAAAGTTTCTAAGAGGAATAGGTTTTAGATTGGGTATGTCATATGAGGAGATACCTAAACTGTGATGAGATTATGAGACTATTAAATTTGCCATCTTTAGAACATAGAGGAATATCCTTTAACAATCAATATTATATAAAATTATTAACAACTTTATAGACGCACCAGATCTTCTTGCAGCTGTTGGACTTCATATTTCTCCTGTTAATGCGAGAACCAGCTATCTTTTCAGTATTGATTTTCATAGGACAAACTATGGAGCGAACTCTCCATTGAGTAGGATGTGTAGGTTGACAAATGATGTATTAGCTAGAAATCACAATATTGACATATTTGAAGACTCTCTAAGTAGATTTAATGAGAAAGTAAGACAAATTGTACCTATACAATTAATCCACCATTTTGTAATTTTGTAATCTTGTTATACTGTAAACTTGTATTTTAATGTCTAGTATCACCGTTTATTGTTATTTTAAATTATTTATTTTTGACTACTGTTTATCATGTCCCAGCTTTTGATGTGCTCATTTATTTTATTGTAATTGCTAAATGCGTTAAAAAAAAAATTGATTTTGAACACCAACAGAGAAAGTAAAATTCTATAAACTTCTATAAGACAATAAAACAAAATGAAATTTTATTTTGGTAGCTAACCAAAATAAAAGAAATCAAACTACAAATCGAACAACAGACAACTCTCGAAGAAGGAAATCAGAAAAGCCAATGACAACTATTATTACAAACCGATTGAAGATACAATAAGAGAAAACTGTGACAAGAAAGTAATAAAAACAAAAAACTCAAGAGCAGAACAAGAATGATAAAAATAAAAAACGAGAGAAAAGTGACCATCCAAGGCAGAAAGGAAATAAACAAAGCCATAGAAAAATTCTATACAAAGCGATACTACCCACACACACAAAAACAACAGCGAACTGAAACAACTATATTTAACATAGGCTCAGAGGAAATACCAGAAATCATGAACTTCGAAATGAGAATGATACTCAACCAATTAAAAAACAATAAATGTGCAGAAGAGGACAGAATAACAGTGGAGATGCTGAAAATTGGCAGAAGAAAACTAGAGCAAATATTGAAGATTCTATTAAAAAAAATTGACGAAGAAGGAATATCACTAAGAGAGAATATAAAAAGCACCCAGATAAGACGCAAAACGAAAGTCAGGTACATCGTGGAGGAGGTAGGACTGTCAGATACGTTGACTACATCCTGGAGAGGAGAGAACAAGAAGTAAATACCTATGGGGAGACCTCAAAAAAGATGGTTGGAGAGTGGATTGACACAGGTTCGATTTTTGGTTTGGCTTTCTCATACGTCGCTTCGATTTCTGGGGCTTTGAAGCTTCGATGCTATACTTGATGGATTGGGTATAAAAAAAAGTATTCTCTTTACATTTATATCCATGATCCAAAATTTCTTGAAATTGGACGTCAAAATACGTAGGTATGCGTTGAAATAATTAATAAGGCTTGTGAACTTTTTTCTGAAATATGGCAGCTTTTATTCATAATTTTGCTGTTGTGGAACATGTTTTTTTCATATTCATGTAGGATGTAGGATTTAATTAAATTTGTTAAGTGAGACAACAGGTATATCCATAAAACTACACTAGGTATCTACAGTGTTCCAATTTTTTTTCTTTTATTTATTACTAGCTGACCCGGCGAACTTCGTAGCGCCTCTGAATTATTAAATACCTATTAAATGTTGTGTTAACGTATCTATTAGCTGAATTAAATTCAGTTTTTTTTTTCCGATGGTGAATTTGGCTTTGGTTGAAGAATATTAATGTTTACTCTCTAGATCAGAAGTCACCTAAAATTAAAATTTAACATCATCCCTTTCAAGGCAGCTTGTGGGCATTTTTCTTGTGAAGTGTACCACCAAATAAATAAACTTAGGCACAGGAATGTTCAAAGAATGTAAAGAAAACAAAAAAAAATCTACAGCGCAGCCCTGTATCACTCTATCTGCACTGCACTACTCCATCTGTTCTACTCTATCTGCACTATTCTATCTGATCTACTATTTCTGCATCACTCTATCTGATCAGAATAGTGGAATAGTTCTGTTCTAAATATCTCCAGTTCCTGAGCAGCATGGTTCTACTGCATCTGCAATGAAATTACCGCGCATCGGTGAGCTTCGTTCTAGGTATCATATATGGCGCCGTATACAAAATGGTTGTGGCGGACTCATAACCTGGCTCTCTGCCACTCGACACCAGCCGGACGGAGCACTCCGAACAGTCGGCACGGAACACGGCTGTCAAGGGATGCCTGAGAGGAGAAACGGAACTTAGCCACAGAACGTCAATGGTCAAGCGTCAAGAAATGACAGGGAGACCAGTTCGCGCTCTTTCGGAATGAACGAACCAACAACAAAATAAAATACACAATTAAAACATTGTCATTCTATTTATTTTTGGACATTTTTACTGTGAAGAACAATTAAAAATAAAGTGCTTTCCTCAAATTGTTTTTGTGGAAAGTGTGTGACAATAAAATCCACATGGTTTGCAATGAAAATGTGACGGTAAACTTGGTATCGGTTATAAGAGATGGCGCCGTATGCGGGCTTAGTGAGTTTTTTTCATAAATAAGTAAAATAGATAAAAAAAAAATTGTTTTTTTTTTGGATTTTTTCGATTTATTATGTTAGGATGGACCACGGATGGACAAAGACAAATCGAATAAAGCAAAAATCATAAAAATCAGTTCAGCCGTTCTCGAGTTATAAGCGCTTCCACACCAACACAACTGTGTTTTATATACAGGGTGTCCCAAAAAGTTACCGACAAACTTTAAGGGGTAGTAGAGGACATCAAAATAAGCATTTTTGTTTATATAAACATATGTCCGCAAATGAGCCATTTGGGCTGTAGAGCAAAAAAACTGTTTGATACTTTTATTCTTTGCAATAATTAAATCACTGTTTACTTATTAATTTTGCTTTATTATCAAATAAATTATGGTTTACAATAATTGTTCAAAATGTTGACCATTTACTTCAATGCAAAGATTACACCGTCGGGTCATTGACTGAAAAGTTTAGTCTACGAAACACCTGTTCGTAATGAGGAAGATCTGATAGCAAGGATACTGGCGAGTTGTACCCATGTAGAAGCCATTCCCGGAATATTCCAAAGAGTTCGCGAATTGAACAATTATTGTAAACCATAATTTATTTGCTATTAAAGCAAAATTAATAAGTAAACAACGATTTAATTATTGCGAACAATAAAACTAGATACCAAACAGTTTTTTTGCTCTACAGCCCAAATGGCTCATTTGCGGACATATGTTTATATAAACAAAAATGCTTGTTTTGATGTCCCCTACTACCCCTTAAAGTTTGTCGGTATCTTTTTGGGACACCCTGTATATAGATTAACTCCGAAAAATACGAAAGTTAGGTAGGTAGTAATCCGATATTTTATTCAAAGTCCAATAAAAACATCCTACATGTCTTTGAGGAGTGCATCACTGCACACTGGATTTTATCATCTCTTAAAGCAATATTCTTCTATGCATAAAAGTTGTTTTGCCTCTTTTTGCAGGAAATTTCCTAAGCTATAAGTTTGATTGATAAATATTTTTTTTGAAAATATTTGCTGTTTGTGGTGACCCGTGGTCTCGCGAATAATCTCTAGCGGCATTCGGATTAATGGAACTTTTTGAACAACAATATCAGACTTAATACCAATACTAAAGTCCAGATTTACGGAAACTTTTACGGAGTTGAGCCTTTGTAAATTTTTTTTAATGTAATACTTCAAAAATTATTATAAAATATGAAATTATCTAATTTTTTACAGTCTGCTTGTCGCCGGAATGAAACTATACAAGGATTCCCTATAACAACAACAACACTGATACCTATATTCCATTTATCAATAACCTTTCACAGTTCATTACAATATTTTATCCTTTTTGTCTATATTTGCCTCTGGTAACAACTATCTCTAAGATAATGCATGAAAGCATGTGTCAGTCATCATTATTTGCTGATAAATTAAAAATTTCTCACATTTAAAATGATGTAAATAAATATTCCACAACTTGCCTAATGGTCTCTCTTTAGCGGAAATACTCCAGCGATATAACTATCAGCCCCACATAGTCTAAACATTAGATATTCTTATATGTGTCATTTTTTATCATTAATCATTACAAATAAAAATAGTAGTAAAGTTCAGTGATGGGGGGTGATATGCCACTTATAATATAATAATGCTTTATTTTGATTGTGGCTTATGAAATACAATGCAGGTTGCAATATCGTCTTGTGTATTTTTAAAAGACAATTATTATTATGTGTCCAGAGGTTGTTTGAGTTTGAGAAGCAACTGAAGCAAGGTTTGCTTGACAATAATATATCTAAAAAGAAAAAGAAATAATAACCTTTGGGGTAGTTTAAAACTCGATGTATGTACAACTATGCAAAATATAGTCTTATAGCATTTTTTATACTTTAATTAAGTTTTCTTCTATTATTCAGGAACCGAAACCACCCAAAATTTCTAACCCAACCAAAAACGACGAAAAACAACGACTACTGGAATCTGAACATCATGCCGTTGAGTCCATGGTCGATATGGGCAACGTCAATTCTGATGATGACATGCTTTGCAACCGAAACATTGAGCATCCAACCAGTAATTTCGACACAATGGTGCATTTGTTGAAAGGAAATATTGGAACCGGAATCTTAGCTATGCCAGATGCTTTTAGAAATGCTGGATGGGTAAGAATCTGATTCTAAGTAACACATTTTATATAAAAGACCTAAAAGTCAGTAGACTATCGGAAGTTTTGGTCGATAGTTGCTACTATGGATAGCGAGAAATATACAGTGTGGGGCACGAAAAATTTCCCTTCCAGGTTCTCTCAGGTGTTAGGTGATATATAATTCATAAAATCACCTTAGTGGGAAGTTTTTCGTGTATCACCATGAGGAGCAAAAAGATTTTAATAACCTGAAATAATAATACTTTTCCAATAGGTTATTGGGCTGTTTGGTACCATGACAATGGGAATAATCTGCACCCATTGCATGCACATGTTGGTAGAATGTTCAAGAGAGCTAAGTAGAAGAACCCAAACGCCTTCGTTGAACTTTTCTGAAGTTGTTGAAGCTGCTTTTAAGACTGGTCCTGAATTTTTACAGAAATATGCTAAATTGGCAAAGTAAATAATATAATCTGCCAAAAAAACTAATAGTTTATACATTTCTATTAATTTTCAGGTTGATCATAAATGTTTTTCTGTTTTTGACCCAACTTGGTTTTTGTTGCGTCTATTTCGTATTTGTGGCTGCAAATCTGCAGGAGGTAGTCAAACATTATTATGTTGATGTT
Source organism: Ceutorhynchus assimilis (assembly GCA_917834065.1). Taxonomy (NCBI): domain Eukaryota; kingdom Metazoa; phylum Arthropoda; class Insecta; order Coleoptera; family Curculionidae; genus Ceutorhynchus; species Ceutorhynchus assimilis. Next base: position 18,019,454 of record OU892287.1, read on the forward strand.
CCTGTTTATTGGTGAGTACCTATCTACCTAATTTTATTATTATTAGATATTATTAGTAAGTAGTGAAAATTAGAAAAAGCAAGAGCAAAGAACAATTTTACTTGTTTATGAATCAAGTATAAATCATGTCAATAAAATAATATTTGAAAATGGGATCAACAACAAATAAACAAATATGTAGGTATATAAAAACAGATAGTGTGTGGAATAAGACAAGTAAAAGAATGAATATCGAAACACTATGGATGAACAATAAGCAATAAAGAGAAAATATATTTATAAAAGAACACAAAAAACTATGAACAAAACATACAGAAGACAACCAAAATAAATACCTAATAAGTAGGTAGGTACCTATGTTAGAAAAATATGAAGAGTGCTTTAGAAGATGGAATATGTTATATTCCAAAGTACCATTAGGAGCAAAAAATAAGACTATAAAAAAAGATAAAACAGCTTACACTCGAAGCAAGTTATGTTCAATCTTTTAACAGATTCTGGAATTTGATTATAGTACCTCAGTCCTTCTGATAAGATGCTGCGATGGCCAGTTGATTGCCGCCGTTCTTAATTTTTTATTGGATCCGGTATTGTGTTGGCTGGGATGGGACTTATTTTAGAGTGAATATTGGAAGTCTTGCAAGAATGGATGAAGATGCATGATTGCAAGATATACAGGGAGTGAATGTCCAGGATGCCATTTGGATAATATAAGTCTTTTGTTGGAAACAGAAATGGCAGCTTAAACATTTTTTTCATAGCACGATTTTGGAGATCTGACAATGGATGCAGTTTGATAAGGGAAGTATTGCTTCATATCGGAGTTAGATATAATATGTGACTATGGGAGAATGGATTAGAGAATTCTATATCATTCAACGATACATATTGGACAGATAGTCTGATATTCGACCAAGTATTCCAATTGCTGGTGTTATATTTTTACAGATATACAAGATGTGCATATTCCAAGTAAGTTTGGAATCGACAAAAAGTCCCAGGTAATTATCGCAGTTTGCACAAGTCAATGGGAGACCTCGAAAGTTTATCGTGAAGTCAGGCCAGGGCTCAAAATCTGATATAGCCTGATTTTTTTCACATTTTTAAACTAAGTTTGTGGTAACATCGCTTATCTTCTTCAAAGATAATTTTTAAGTTAGCAGACAAGGAAGAGTGTCGGTGTCAGAATTGAACTTTGGGGCACAATGTTTTCGATTTTACTTCTGATACCTTCACATTCAACATACTGATGTAGCCTACCCGTTAGATAATCCCTAAACCACAGGAGTGCTGAACCTCCAATACCAGTTTTCTCAAGCACCATTACGAGGGATTTTGTGATTCTCTGTAACAAAAGCTTTCCTTAAGTCCAACGAGACTATTTTCTGAATCCATATTGACCCGCATACCAAAAATGTATTCCATCCAAATAACTGGTTAATCTCATATTTACACAGGTCTCTAATACCTTTTGACATAGATGGAAGTAAGGAAATGGGCCTGTACCTAGTTGTTTATTTCTGTGCTAGGTATCACCCTTTAAACAAAGGGACAACTTTTGCCATTTTAAACAGTTGTAGCTAAACGCCCCACACACTTTATTTAATTAGTTAGATGGTAAATGGCGAGCGGTATATTGATGGTGTTTATATACTTGGAGTTGCTATCTAATCTGTGGAAGGGTCTATTTGCAAGAGAGAGAAACAAACTAATGAGGTGTACTAAATTATATTTTATTATACATAAAACCCAAAAATCAGCCAATTATCTTCCAATCCTTTACATCCTTATTTATTTCTTTAAAATCAATTACTTCACATCCGTTCTAGATTGTTATTATTACGGAACACTGAAATATCCCTACTAAATAAGAAACGCCCTATTCCTACTATTTCTCATACTTATAATTTAACTCATTTCCTACATCCGGATCATTCCTAATAACTACCCTTTACCTAATTAAATAATTCTTTAAAATCTCTAAGTCCTTTACTGATTACTTATGAAAACCCAAAATAATTACCTATTTGTTTATCAACTAATATATTCTCATAAAACCTTACAATAAATTTTACTTGAAAAATAAATACCCTAATTCAAAATTCATTTCATGAACAATAAAGTTCCTTTAACAACTTTCCCATATTTTAAGACAATTCTAATTCATGAACTTCAAGTTTCTTTTCAAAATTTTCTATTCCCTTTAATAGTTTATTTAATCAGAACAAATTCTATTATAAGTTTCCTCTAACAACTTTCCAATATTTTAAGACAATTCTATTTCATGAACAAGTTTCTTTTCGAAACATCCTATTTCCATTTAATTAGTTTATTTAATCAGAACAAATTCTATTGTAAGTTTCCTTTAACAATTTTCCAATATTTTATGACAATTCTATTTTTCAAGATTTCCTATTCCATTTAATTAGAACAATTACAAATTCTCGCCATCCTGGCTAACATACAAAAATTATTTAAATTCTTATGAGTTCGTTATTATAGCCCTTAATTTTCAATTGGACAATCCAGTTCAAACTCCTTTAATAATCCCTACTCAAATCGAAACTATTTATGTTCTGTCAAATGCATTATAAATTCCCTTCATACTTTCTTTGCACAATTAAATGTCATTATATCTGAAGGCAATTAAAGTTATGCAATAATGTTCCATTTATAAAACACTCGAGTTATTAATTTTAATGTAATAAAGTTCCACAGTGATTAAAAGTCAAAAGTTTTTCTAGTAAAATTCACACAAAGTCATGTTCATCATTCAAAAATAAATCTTGTCACTATAGAGTACTTACATTTTGTCCATAAAACATAAAACTAATCTAATTTAATTCTTTTGATTACTTAGAGCCCGCACATAATTATTGAACGAATTTCAAATGTTTTTACTTTATTTCAAAACTTTCCGCTACTTTTTCTAAGTTAAAATCGAACGCGTTTCCCGAGGCAGCTTCGCTTATTTTCAACCGGACAAATTCATTTGGTTCTGTAGACTTTACTCAACTGGACTGTTAACTGGCAACTGTCTTCTCCTTCTTAAAACGCAGTATTTATATAAAATCGTTCTCCCCAAATTTCAGTGTCCATGACAATTAAAATGATGCAATTTCCCTGGAATTTTATATCATTTTTAGCCTGAAAACGATTAATTATGTCGCAATATTCTGATTTATTAAGGTCAAAACGTTATGGGTTCAAGAATGCCATATATCATTCGAATTAATTAGATACGCATGGCCTTCGCTAACAAAACAAGTTCATTGATCGGGTTTTAGGATGACATCACGCTGGGTGTCGAGATACGTTAGCGTTAATTTGTTTCATTTTTAATTTATCGATACTAATTTAAGAATACCGGAATAAGGTTTTTGATTATTTGATAAAATTTAATTTTTACAGTAAAGACTTTGTAATTATCGGGTCAAATTTCTGGATCATCACACAGTCTTGGTACGGATGCAGTATTAAATACAAGATTTATCAACTTACATAAAGTAGGCGATATCTCATTTTAAAATTCCTTGGTTGTATCAATGCCCAAACTGTCAGTTCCAGGTGATTTCCTTTGTTTATAACTGCAGTGAACTCGATCCTGTGCTGCAGTCACAGGTTCCCATTGATTTATATAGGGTCTGTTCGCACAGAAATCACAAACCAGTCAGAGTGAATTTCATTGGTTGAAACTAGTTTTCTGACTGTTTCTGACTGTTTTCTAACCAATGAAATTCGCTCTGACTGGTTTGTGATTTAAATTGTTCAAATAAGTAAGCACTGTGTGGAAACATTTTATGTCGTTAATAGTGAAAATCCCGCCACCTCATCAATTCAAAGTGTCTCACATTATATCAAGGAGCACTTTTAGAACGAAATCTATTTCTATATTGTCTATTATGCAAGTTGTTATCAAAGGAACGTATTATTTGATCACATAGGTAATACATTTGGATTACACCAGTTTAGCAAGGACGCGTTTAGGCATGGTGCTGCCCTATCCACCATGCTTTTTCCGCCCCCCTAAAGAAATAAATAAATATGTTTATTTTAAACCATATATGTAATTCCACATTTCTTACTGGTTTGAAAATGTCATAGTACATATAAAACGCTTTCTTCCCTGAATGTTTCTCAGTAAAATTAATAATCACATCGTCATAATATATATTTCTTGTTATGTCGGATTCCAAAGACAAAATGAATAGGGCGTTTAGGCGTTATTGTTTCACAGTCGATCTGAAATTACTTCTAATTCCTGATAACTTTGAAAATAATCTGAGAACAAGTATTTTTCGTCGATTTTAATCTGATACTCGGAGGGAATGTGAGCTGGTGGCTCCCTACATTAGCACGCCAATGGTTACCTGACGTCACAACTGTTTTTGCCATATGAAACATCCCCTCGCTCTTCATACCGCAAGTATCAGTTAAAAATCGACGAACAATATCAGCGACTGGTATTGACAAATAAGTAAACTCGTAACCCGACGTTGAAATTGGGAAATGCTTTCGCTAATCCATTTTTTCTTAAATATTTGCTCACTTCCTCTGGGAATTTAATTTCAGTCTCATCTTTCAAATGCTCATTTAGATGAAATGAATACATTCGTCAGGAAATGAGACGTCTAAATTTATTTTGTAAATTTCTATAAGCTTCCAAGCATTCCAATTATTTTTGTTTGTTTGTCAGAACCTAAATTCACACATAGATAAGTTAGAAAGCCTTTGGCGATGTTCTAGATCTCTGATAAAGCCGGGTTGAGAAAGTCCAATAACTGCTTGGTCCAAGGGTGCTTGGATGACAACTTGAACCAAGTAAGTTGTCAGTCAGCCTACTTAGTTGGATATTAAAACCCATCCAACTGGACTTGCAAGTATCGGGCAAGTAAGGCGTGCGCAGCGTCCCAAGGGCACTAAGTACACTTGAACCGTGTCGACCTGGCTTCAAGCTTGGTTGACACAGTCCAAGTGTACTTGGATCAAGTATCCTTGGACGCTGCGCGTGCCTCAGTTAGATGATATTTGGATCGTATCAACTGTCAAGCCGGGTTAACATGGTTTAGGTGCTTGGTCCAAGTGCACTTGGATATTCTCTGCTTAGATGATAATTGAGCCAAGTAAGTTGGCAGCCAGCCTACTTACTTGGATGTTAGAACCCATCCAACTGGACTTGGATGAAGCAGTTGATACGATCCAAATATTGGCCAAGTGAGGCGCACGCATAGCAGCTGAAGTATTTGCTGCTTGTTGAGGTCAAAATTTCCAAATAGCCAGGCTGTCTTTTTTTCATTAACATTAATATTCAATTTTTCATCACAGGTTTGCAAAAATTAATTGTAATCAAAGTGTGGAGGTCTATAACTAATTCCTAAATATAATAATATATCATTGTTTCACCAAAATAAAGATCATGGGAACAATTTGAGTTATGTTTTGCAAGTTCTTTGAAGTTGCATTTGTTATTAAATAGAATGCCAAAGCCTCCACCTCTCTTATCTGTAGGTATCAACATACAACCAAAATACGCAGCTCCGTCTGGAGATAGCCAGGTTTCAGGTATCACAATAGCATCTGGAAGATGTAAAATATTTATTAAAGCTTCTATATCATTTACCTTATCTCTAATGTACTGAGCATTCGAATATAAAATTGAAAAATTTTGTTTTAGAGTGTTAGACCCTGGACGGCTGCTATATGTTGATTTAAACTAGCAAAATGCTTCATTTCCTTAGTAAATTCAGCCATTTTAAAGGTTTTCTGGCGAATGTTCATTGTTTACGAGAACTATTGAATATGTTACTAAATCGATTGTATTTTCCGAGCACCCGAGAACAATAACGTTGGCATGTAGAGTTCCTGAGAGAATCATCAATTCTATGTTCAACTTCTCTGTTCAACCTTATCAGGCAAGATAGCAAGAATCAAAATCGTTTTGTAGTCTTTAGACCAGTCCAGTGTGTCAAATTGATTTTGGTTCCAAATTTCTTTCTCGTCTTGACGTTCAAGTAAAGTTAAAAAAAGAACAATAATTAACTACCTGTTTTTTTTTTTCACGAAATGGTTTTGACTGAATAATCTATAACAAAAGTTTCAGCACAAAAGGAACGATTGATAGAAAGGCAAAAGGATGATCATGTCGATGATTTTTACACACAGAAAACAAAAAGTTTAAAATGAGTTTTACAAAAACAGTACAATTAAGCCAAATAGAACAAGTGATGTATTTAAAGGTTATAAAATATATTTGGTAATATGTAGGTACCTAACTGAAGAAAGGGATAAATTATATTTTTAGATGAGAGGACACGTAATAGAAGTGAAACCCGATGTTATTCTAACGTGCAGTTGGACACAAAATGTGCAGTAGGAAAAGTATATTGTGCAGTGGGAAATTGAAATCGGTGTACATAGTTATTTTTTCATTTATTACGAACAAAAAACTTAAAACAGAACAAACTAAAAATAATATAGTTGACATAATATGCTACATATGCGAATACAATAGCATTATCAATACCTACATTTATTCTAAAATTTCTTGCTATTTTTTTCCCTCAGAACCATCTCCAAACTTTCCGCTTATCCATCCTCATTGCTAGCATTGGCTTCATCATAAATACCTTTGTACCATCTTTCTTGTTTGGCATGTACAGTTTCCTAGACTCTGTGCTGACGCGTATTCAACCAAACCATGATGGCTTGTCGGTGATCGCATTCGTTTCCAGAATCTACAGACAAGCTACTTCGGGATAGGCTTTTCAAGGTATTGCTGATACTGTGCTGATACTTATAAGTCTTTCCATATATAATCGCACTATGGGTCGGTTTCTCAATAGCGAGTCACCTCCGAGTTGGTTTTAACTCCAGGTTAAATGTGTCCAATTGCAATGTTTACCCTGGAATTATGCTCAACCCGGGGGTTACTTGCTATTGAGAAACCTGCCTTATGTGATTTAGCATTCAAGACCCGTGCGAAAATTTTAGATGCATTAAGGAATTCCGAAGAACTGGTTAAAAAGTTAACCAACTCAGAATTCAGAAAGCGTCAGTTTCTGCAATAATTTTTCTATTTATGGATGTTCTAGTTTTTCGTCATAATCTAACTTGTATTGAGTTAAGCAAAGATCTTTCCCTAAAATACGACGAACCCGTTCAATATCTACTGTGCTTGACAATTCTAAATTCGTGAATGGATTTATCACTGATAGCTTATTTATGAGCATCTATTTCATACGTCATCATAACTTCACTTCTCTGTGCAGTAGAAAAAAATCCTTAGAATAACCTCTGAGTGAAACGTTACAACTCCACGTAATAATGTCAAGTTACCGAAAAAAAATTAAATCAAAAGTTTTTAGGTCTAAACTTTTTCGAATTTGGGAGTAGTATTTAGACAGCATGTCAAAAAAAGCAGAAAAAATACTAGACTACAATACTTACTTTTACTGCAAAAGTATGATGGGATATTATTCACTATATTTTGACCCCCCTCTAACTCTTTTTCTATCAAGTAAACAAAACAAAATAATTTTATAATTACAAAAGTTGTTAGGTCTTTAAAAAAAAATTAAAATTTGGGAGTATTATTTATACAGAGGCTACAGGCTGTCCCATCAGCAGCGGTCCTCAGCTTAGGTTCCCAGCGCCCAAGTTGAAATTTCGACAAAATGTAAGTTCTTCATTTGATTTTTAGATTCTACGTTCAATTCCAAGACAAATCTAAATCGTCTGTGGATATATATTTATATATCTATTAACTTTTTATCTTAAAATATGTTTTTCTACAAGCTCTTAAAGTCCTGCTACAAAAAACGAAGACACCCTCTTAGAATTATTTAAATTCGCTTTACACCACGTCTTTATTCTCAAAATGTAACAGCCTCTAGCTATATCGAAAACGGTAAAAGATAAGATAATTAGATCTATCATAATATTATAAATATAGATTTGTCTTAGAATTTAATGTAGATTTTAGAATCTCTAAAACTCAAATAAAATACAGGGTGTTATTTAGAAATTTCAAATTGCAGACCGTTTCTGGGATACTCTGTTTAAATAATAATATTGTCTAGACCAAAGAACTTTCGTATAAAAGTTTTTTTTTGTAAACCTGAAAGAAAAATAGTTAGAGGGATGCGTTTTCATTGTGTAATATAAATAAAAAATCATTCACGAGATTTCCCCGTTGAATGGTTTTGTATTGTCACGGCTCTGGCGTGTGTGACAGAAATCTTGGGTCCGCTTATTTAAAAAAATCATAGTCCAACTACCACAACAATAATTGATTCAACGTTAGTATAACACTCTGACACTAATTACTTCACTAATCAATTTAACTCTTACAATATTCATTATCTAAATCGTATCACAGTCAATCATAAACTTAAAAACTACTAACTAATCCCGGCCTTTATACCGGGTGACAATGAAACTACTATCCATGGCGGTATTTCTTAACGGCTCGAGATAGAAATATGCACCGCGGTTTGTTGATAGGGTTGAAAATTGTGAACAATTTCAATATAAAAACAATTGAAAGTCTTTTCCGGTTCTACCGGAAATGGCAGTTTTTACGTAAAACACAAACAAATAGGAATTACGACATATTTTTGGGCCACTCTATTTCAAAAACTATCAATTTTTGACATAGGTTATGTTTTACAAAAGTTATTTAGAATTGTTCAGAGAGTCCAAAAAAAATAAATATATATATATATATATATATATATATAAGAGGAGGACAGTAACGGGGTACTGGTAACAACAAAGGATAAGTTAATAGATGAGATGACATCATTAAAAGACAAAACTCCTACACTCCAGAAATCTGATGTTGTATATGGTATCAAATGTGAATGTGGAAAAATATACATTGGTCAAACTTCACAAAAGTTAACAAAAAGGGTAGCTCTACATAAAAGTGATTGTAGGCATAAACCTCTGAGTACGAGTCTCAGTATACATGTGAACAACAATGACCATATGGTCCACTATAAAGATGCCTTTATATTGCATTCTGAAAAGAATTCATATAAAAGGAGGATTCTGGAGATGTGTTACATTTATAATTGTGATAACTGTCTACATCATGAAAAAGATGTCGAGGGCCTGAGTTCAATTTACACTTATTTACTTTCTCAAAAGTTAACTAACAGCAATAAAAAGTATCCACAAGAGTACGTCAGAAAGAATTGGGGCTAGTTTACCAGTCTTTGTTTGATTGTCTTTTCCAAACAGACGAAATTTCTGGGAATGTTACTATTTTTTAATAATATTGACTAATTTGAAGCCTGCCTCTCTTACATTGCTGGTTTTGTGATTGGTAATTTGAATTTTTGAGTTGTATAATATAAAGTAAAGAGCGATATATTGTTAAATAGTATGAATATCTGTACCCCTTATCTGGGAGAATAGCTAACTATCAGTTGATATTTTTGTGTTAAGAATGACAGAGTGAAACATAACCTCAATCCTCTTTTTTGGTTTCCAGGCAGATGGAGATTGATAGACTTTGACGTTGTCATTACTTCATTTCTGTCGACTGTCAGCTTTCTCCAGCTGTTTTGTGTTTTCAATTAAACGTTTTAAGACTTATTAATTAATTTTTACTACTTTTTATTTTAATCTGTTGTAATCCCCTATTGGATAATTGTTTTTTACAAATTAATTATGTCCGTCCTTTTACCTAAATGTTGTATTCTGTTATATTGATAAGCGTTTAGTTGAAATCTAGATTGTTACATGACATCCTCAAGGTTTAAGTCTTCTGTGAAAGTGCATTATGCATTTATCTATTATACAGTGGTTATTATTGCAATAGAGCTGTCTTGAAGTTTCAAGTAAGTTTATTGGGCCTTCTGCCTCCAAGTAAAGGGTTAATCTTGTCTCTTAGTAAGGAGTTTTCATTGTTATTTTTAGCGTCCTGATGAAGTCTGCAATGGTAGACGAAAGCTTGATATTTGAATAAACAGACACTTAGTAGCACATTACATCGTTTTACTTTGGCTACCTCTAGCATTTTGGGGAATCTCATCTATTAACTTATCCTTTGTTATATATATATATATATATATATATATATATTGAAAGATTTAATTTCGACCGTACAAATTTAATAATATGACTATGACAAATAGAATTGATAATTTTATTTTTTCATTGAGTTCTAAAACACTATCTTTAGAAATAAAAATAACTTGTAACACAATTTCAAAAATTACAGAAATGATAACTAAAGTTAAGAATGAAGTTAAAAATTTAATTCCCTTAAATATTTACAATGATTATTTTAATAGAAGCAAATTAAATTATGATTCTTTTTACAATAAAGTTAAACAAAAAAACATCAGAAAATTTGACAATCTTAAACAAAATGTAACTAGCAAAAACGTATTATTTTTAGATAACAAAAAATGGTTCAAAAATATTTCCAATGTTGACATTCCACAAGAAATTTCTGATTTTTTATCACTAGGACCAAAGTTTGGTATTCCTTGTCAAAAAAATGATTTGAGAATAGATAGATTTCTTGCAGATGTTGAAAATATTATAGATGATACACCTATAGATAACCAAGACATTTTGAGAGCTAGAGTTACTAATGTGGTAACAAACTTTTTAAATGATTCACATTCCAAATCATCAGATTATTTGAATATAAGATTTAAAAAAACAAAAAAGTACTTAAAAGATCATCCTAATTTATACATATTACAATCAGACAAAGGTGGTTGTACAGTGGCTATGAATAAATCTGATTACCTAGAAAAAACTAAATCATTATTGCTTGATGTTTCTACCTATGTTGAGTTAAATAAAGATCCTACAACCTCAATTCAAACAAAGTATAATAAATTAATTAAAACTTTGAAAGATAAAAAAGAAATTTCTGAAGAGAAAGCCAAAAATTTAACTATATACAATTCGTCTTTTCCAAAACTTTATGGTCTTCCAAAAATTCATAAGCCAAATGTACCAATGCGTCCAATTATTAGTTCTGTTAACTCAACAACCTATAATATATCAAAGTATCTATCTAATATTCTTCAAGTTACTTTTAATAACACTAATAACTATAATATAAAAGACACGTTCACATTCGTTATTGCGATGGAAAACTTTGTACTACCTGAACAATATGTTTTAATATCATTAGATGTAGTATCTTTATTTACAAACATACCTCTTAATTTGGTTATCAATATTATTGAGCTTAAATGGGATAAAATTAAAGACAACACTAAAATCTCGAAAAATAACTTCATTACATTAATTAATTTTATTTTTGACAACAATTATTTTGGTTTTAACGATAATTTTTACAAACAAATTTTTGGAACTCCCATGGGTTCACCTATAAGTCCAATTCTCGCAACAATTATTCTCGATCATCTATTTGACATCGTTATTCCTAAATTACCCTTTAGGTTTCCATTTATATATAAATATGTTGATGATATTATATGTGCAGTGCCATCTGATTGCGTTCAACTAACGTTAAAAACCTTTAATTCCTTCCACAAAAGCATACAATTTACAATTGAACGAGAAACTAACAATAGCGTTCCTTTCTTAGATACAAAATTAATTAGATTAGATGATAATAAAATTATTCTTGACTGGTACCAAAAAGAAACTGCATCAAGCAGATTCCTGAATTTTCATTCTAACCATCCAAAAAATCAAAAGTTCAACACTGTAATAACAATGAAAAATAGAATCCACCATATTAGCCATGAAAGTCTTTTGAAACAAAATTTGGAAAAACTTTTCCATATATTTTTGAATAACGGTTATCCAAAAAATATTTTAAAAAAACTAATTTATAATTCAAATATTTATGACGGTCCTACAGAAAAGTTAAACATTCCAATAATATACAAAAAGTTACCATTTATTGATAAATTAACATTCCCAATAATCTCACTTTTTAAAAATTTTCCCAACATCCAAATAGGTAAATATAATCAATTAAGAAATCAAAGTTTATTCTCGAAAGTTAAACAAAAAACTCCAATAATGTTTGAGAATGATTTAATCTATGAAATGTCTTGTTTGGATTGTCAAGGCAGTTACATTGGACAGACTACACAGTGGTTAAAGCAAAGAATTACGCAACATAAGAGTGATTGCAAATAAGGAAAAAATACGTGTGCCACTGTGGAACATCATCTGAAGACTGGACATCAGTTTGATTTTGATAATATTAAAATATTGGAAAAAGAATCAAATTATAAGAACCGTTTATTTTTGGAAATGTGTCATATCAATAAAAATAAAAATTCAATCAACTCTAGGTTGGATACTAATCACTTGAGCAACATCTACTGCAACATTTTTCATCAGTTAAATACATTCTATTACCTTTTCTATCATTACCTATTTTTAAACAAATCAAGTACCAAAATTATACCTTATAATGTATGTCATATTATTTTCTGTTTCTTGTCAATCGTTTTACATCTTTATTTCTACTTTTATATTCTATACAATTTACTTACAAAATATTCCACCATTATTGATCCAATCTTGATAAATTCATTCCTAACACCTATGTACTACTCTAAGCATTGTAAGTAAGTTTATTATTTATTTTATTATTATTATTATTATATTCCTTTTACATTTTAAGTACTCCTGACGAAGTCGAAATAAATTGACGAAATATTGAGTTTAAAAGCAATTGAGTATTAATATACTATACAGACCGCATACCCGAAATATTCAGCTAATATATATATATATATATATATATATATATATATATATATATATATATACAGGGTGTCCCATTTAAAATAACAAAGTCAATGCCATTTCCGGTGGAATGTGGCCGTGGGTAGTAGTTTCATTGTCACCCGGTATATCCGTAATCTATTCCTGCAAAATCCAGAATAACGCAATAGCCTTTTTCCCGAATAACACTGTACATTCTAGAATTCCCTGGCGGAGGCGCCACGTACATATCCGTCACAGTTGTAATGACCCGGTAAAAATAGAACCGTAATTTACAAGGACTTGAAATACAAAAAAATAGTAAATTTAAATGTAATCAAATAGTGTAAATTGAATCAAATAATCTAATGTAAATTAAATCTCCAATACCTATTAAAAGAAAAGTGCTAATTTTCTAAATTTGACATTGATACAAATTATTTATAATACCTAAGTATTTAAAATACGTTCAAATTTTAATAGCCAGTGACCAAGCGCGTGTCATCACATTGAATTCATAAATCAAATCCACAAAAATATTAAAAACACACAAACAGCCATAGTAATTAAATTGGGTCGCAAACTGACAGAATTATAATAAAATCATGATTTACGGCCAGCACGAGTGCGGCTTGCTTTTCTTTGAAATAGGAGTCCTCCACATTCTTTCAAATCTGTTGACCCCGATAATCCAGGAAATTGCCACATAGGTATGCGGTTTCAATCAAAAACATAATTATATTTCCTAGAAAAAACGAACGGTTAATGAATGGACATGACCCGAAATTTTTTGGGGAAACGAAAAATATAAAAACAGCGGTTTAGAAGTTTACGATTAGTCTTCAGTTCAGTTGAGCTTAGAGGCTTGAGTCTTGAGTCTACAGTAAGATTAATGAGTCAGTCCGGATAAAATCCGTTTCTTTTGTTCTGTTGCCTCGGGAAAACGCGCTAAATCGAATCTTTTGAAAGTAATAGACCCTGAGATAGGGCCTGTTTAGTGGAGTCATTTTTTTTTGTCTGGCATCTTGAGGGATAAATGTGGCTAGTTAGCTGATGAGAATATAAGTGGTTTTAATGCCTGCCACCTGTTCGAAATGTCCACAGAATGTTTCGCCGTAAAACTCGATTTCGAACTGTGATTACCGTCTGGCAATTTTTCAGCGTTATTTTTACAACAAAACCTTCTATTCTCTCGATTGCCAGACAAAAAGTAAACGCGGAAGGTTCTTTTCTTTTCTCTTGAAAGTTGACACCCATCTCGACTTTCTCAGCTATTGAAAAGCATATAGTATTTTTCATAGGTGAATTATTTATCAATGTCAATCTTTTATTTAAAAGCCAGAAAATTTGAGATCATTAAAAAAAAATCTTCATGTAAATCAATTTTTTTCTTCTGCAAATTTTCGAACGGGAGGCAGGCATTAAAATCACCCATATTCTCATCAGCTTAGTAGCCACATTCAGCCCTCAAAATGCCAGACAAAAAAAAATGACTCCACTAAACAGCCCCTATCTCACAGTCTATAACGGAAAATTTTGAAAGAAAGAACATTAAAATTCGTTCAACATTAGGTGCGAGCTCTAAATAATCAAAATAATTATGTATTTTAGAATAGTTCAGTGATTTAAGGACGGAATGTAAGTACTCTAGTGACATGTTTATTTGACTTTTATCAATGTTAAAATGACTATGAACTAAGTGAATTAACAATGGGACTTAGCAAATATGTTATTAGCTTGAGTGAACTTATGAATATTTTTTTTTTGTTTTGTTTAGTATAAATAGGAAATTTTAATGACTATTGAACCTGTGAGCTCTGTCTAATGAAAAAGAATTAATGAACATTGATATAATGATTTCAGTTAAATATTTTGAACTCTATATATGATTAAAAGAATTTAAATTGAATGCGTACCTAATATTGAATTGAGATAGTATTGTTATGTCTGAGTGTAGTGAAGAATTAATTAACATGTTTAATGTTTTGTAATAATATTCACTCTAGCTGAGTTTTAAATTTTGAGTAAAGCTTTGTACAAATTTGGCAGTAAGCGAAATCAGGGGTTTCTATACGCTTATAGAATTGGACGTTTCAAAAATTGTAATGTTCTCACGTGTAGAAGTTTTGGTTAAAAATATTGTAACCTAATGTAGTAAGGCTCTATAAAAAAGTTATTTAAGTACAAGGCTTTTGATTGTAACATTTTTTTTACAAGCTCAGAGATAGTATAGAGGTGGCTATGAGTAAGCATCATTTAGAATTGTTTATTTTTGTTTTGGCAAGGTGTTGGCTCAGAGTATAAAAATTGTGCCATTGTGATTTGGAAAAGCTCTGTTTATTTTTTCGAATAAAGTATATTAATTAATGGATAACCGTACATCAGTTGTTTCTCTCACTTGCAAATAGACCCGCCCCCGCAATTTAATTTCAATAATATAATAATTGTCGTATAAATAAAAGCGATAAGTTGGTGACACTGGAGAGAATTCAACGAGACATAATAACTGGTAATTAAACGACATGCCAAATCCAGAAATAGTATCGGCGTACCAGAAATAGTTCTATTGTTCGTATCAACTTTAGTACCTACCTGTAACCGTAAATTTACAAACAATTATCGTCACTATTACATTTGTTCCTGAGGACGATAATCCAATCAAATCAAATTAGAAATTGAGATGACAAGTGAAAAACATTTTAAAAAATGTCCTATTTTGTTATAGGTACCTCATAATACTCTTAGTGCCGCTAGTTCTACTAAATTGGGTGAAAAGCCTCAAGTACCTCACCCCAACATCTCTATTTGCCTCCATAATCATGTCGTCAGGATTGATAATCACTTTCTTCTACATGCTGCAAGGCCTTCCTGCAGTTACAACTATGAGCGCGTTTGCAAGTTGGGGCCAGCTGCCTTTATATTTTGGAACTGCTGTTTATGCTTTTGAAGGGATTGGAGTTGTAAGTTTCTTATATCTTTAAAAATGCAGAATCAGAGTGTATTTTCTTTAGGTTTTGCCTCTGGAAAACAACATGAAAAACCCTCAAGACTTTGGTGGTTGGAATGGAGTACTCAATCGAGGAATGATAGTAGTGGCTATTTTATATACAGCTGTAGGATTTTTTGGATACTTGAAATATGGCGATAGAGCTGTATTGGGGAGTGTTACTTTATTGTTGCCTGCAGATGAAGTGTAAGTAATAATATTTATTATTTAAACTTATTATAATTTAATTTGGGATTAATTCAGATTGGCACAATCAGTTCGACTTATGATGGCTACCGCAATTTTCCTCTCCTACAGCCTACAGTTCTACGTACCATTCAACATAATCTGGCCTACAATTGAAAACCACATCACAGACGAAAAAACTAAAAATTATGCAGAATACATTACTAGAACAGCTTTGGTTTTTTTAACATTTATTATTGCTATAGCTATTCCTAATTTGGGAGCAGTTATTTCACTAGTGGGTGCTTTTAGTAGTAGTGCTCTGGCAATGATTTTTCCACCTTTAGTGGAAATAATCACATTTTGGCCCGACAAATTCGGGAGAAGCGATTGGCTGTTGTGGAAAGATATTGCTATAGTGGCTATTGGATTTTTAGGATTCTTGACCGGGTCTTATGTTAGTATTTTGAATATCATATATCCAGAAACTACAAAATAAGTAAGGGAATGTCATCAAAGATATTTATATTTATTTAGCTGCAGTAGTAATTAGAGCAATTTAAAATTGAATATATTTCCTTATTTTTCTGTGATAAATAATTATCAAATTAAAAAAAATAATAAGTGTGATTTGATAAAAAGATCAAAGAGAATATCATTAAATTATTCTAAGGTGATGATGGTCGTACCTAATTATTGAATATTATTCTAAAATAATGAATGATCAATGTAAGAAAGACAATAATCTATTCCATAAGTTTGAAAAACCTAAAACTTTTACTATTTTTCGATAATCAATGTTTTTAACTGATTTCTTATTGAAATATGATAACTTTATATAACATATTAATTTATCTATTTCTAGCTATTATAAAAAAATGCATTTGTATGTCTAGTCATAATTATTTATGTATAGAAATAGGAAAACTCATACAATGGATTTCGTGTATAGATATATCTAGATTTCTGATATAGTCAAAAAATGTAAAGAAAATATCTGTTATTTTATACACAATATTAACAAAGTTAAAAATAAATATTGTGTGTGAAAATCGTTCACGTTTAGTAGTTGATGCTTCCTTGTAAATATTAAATTTAAATGAGTGTGAATAATGTAGTTGTATCAGTATTTTTTTTTTTGTTGCATGTAATTTATGGTCTTTTGTTATATATTTTTTTAAGTAAAATAAATGTGTTTGAATCCTCTAAGGAGTTGTTTCACTGAATACATAATTTTATTGTGAAAATGGGATAGCTCTACCCTTCCTCTACGAAAATCAGTTCTATCTGCTATCCATATTCGGACAATGACTGGAAAAAATGCGTGGATAGCACCAAAAAATGCCTACATGAACTTTATTTATGTAGGTATATGTCGTAGTCACATTGTAAATTTCGCCATTTTATAAAACACCTAGCCGCTTTATAAAAAGCGGCCACATTGTAAAATAATTGTTTATTTTGCATTATTTTGTAATATGGCTAGTGCTTTAGCCATTTTATAAACTGGCCGAACAAGTACGAGCAATATTATTAAACAGGAATATATACCTGTAGCAGTGCGCCCAAGTAGGTACTGTTTTAATTAGTTGGATGGTACCTGAATGGCGAGCGGTTTTATTGATGGTGTTTATTTCCTTGGGCAGCTACTAATAAAATTGTGGAAGGGGTCTATTCGCAAATGAGAGAAACAACTGTAATAAGGTTTACACAATTATATTTTATTTCAATTAAATAATCAAAACCCACTTTGCCTGTACAAAGTAATAAAACTATTATTTTCCCAAAGTCTTACAGCGACCTCTATGTTTGCTAATTCAATTTACTACAACACTTTTCAATCTTCAACATTCTACAAGGTTCTTTCTTTATTTTTCGGAACTTGAATCATTCTTTAAATAAAGCCCTACTTTGATGTTCTCAATATCTTATAACCAAAGCATTTGTTCTTCTACACAATACTAAATGGATTCGATACATATTTTGAATAAACCTAACATTACCTTTAATTCTAAATTTTAAAACCCCTGAAGTCATTTACTGACAAACTTTTCATTACTTTTAATGATTAAAACTTTTACTAAGAATCATATACTTAACCAGAACAATATTTTTTTTCAAATTTCAGGTCAACATTACACAATTTATTTAAATTCTTTTAATTAGCTACTAGAGCCCTTAATCTTTAATAGTCAAATTCAATTCAAAATTTTCAATAATTTCATTCTACTAATCGGCAATCGTTAAGTGCATTATATTTTCCTATTTAAAATCTTAGCAAAAATATTCAAAAGTCATTTCACTCAAAGTCAATTAAATTTTTGCAATAATGTTCCAGAGTCATTTCACATTCATAGTCATTGCAATTAATGTCGAATAAAAGTCTTTTTATCTTATATGTACTTACTATAATAATTGTCATTAACTCCACTACACTGGCTTTAACTATCAAAGTATTTTTGTTTTAATTGCTTAGCACGCACAAAATCGAATAAAAGATTTGAATTGACTTCTAACTTCTTAATTTGTCAATATAGTTAATTAAATCGCGAATTTAATTTGGGCCCGAGAAAGAAATATACATAATAACTTTTTGGAGATGATTCAAATCACTACCAATTTCTACTGTTCTCTACTATCTTACTATGAATCAACTGCTGATCTACTTCTAAATGTAAGTGTAATTTTCAATTGCCCCTTTCTCTCATTGTAATCTGTTTAAATAGAATTCAATCCCACCATAAATCTCCGCGTGAGTTTTAGTTCATCGCCTCTATTTCTAGGAATCGTTATCTCCGAATAACCCCTGCAACTGCGTGTCCTAATTTAGTATTTTTCGAAGTAATTTCGCAAGCATTTCGTTTCTGTTTCCGCTATTCAAAAACGCCGACAGCGCGTGTGCACAATTAAACAAGTTAGCCTTGTAATTAATGTCGTTTGGTGTTTAGATTTATGAGTTTATGTAAAAGGTCAGGAATCTCGTGACTCTTCCAGTTGCGTGATTATTTCATTCGGATCGTCTTCGGTAAAGATAACTGATGACTAAAGAGGGGGTCCGTATAATAATTGTTGGATTAAATTTTGACCTTCATCGCTGGCTTAAGCAGCGAAACAGATAACTACGTTAATTATTATTTTAATTTGAACTTAGAGAATTTCAACTGAGACTATTGAGAGTATTTCATTTACTTTATTATTTTCCAATTATAACTTTGATTATTCCTGTAATTTTTGGCCCTCTTTTTGGGATCCTTACATGTTCTTTTTGGATATGTCGCTCGTTTCTGGTCTGGCCTGACAAATATTTCCACTGACTTTGATAGTACTACAATCTGCTCAAGGAATGATACCATTGATACCATTATCAACTTTGGTTGTACTAGAAAATTATTGATATCTGATTTCATTCACATTTTTGGGGCGGAATCTATCCCTTTCAACTGCGCCCTGAACAAGTAACTTCTTTTCAGTATGTGACGTAGATAACCACCAATAATATTTCTTCAATGATGTCTTTGAGCAGTTTTAACAATCAAGTAATTCAGTGGAAAATGGTAACTCGTCAGTATTGTCTGTATTAGTAATTAGTAGTATTATAAAGAGTGAAGGCCTTATTTATACCCTTATTTTAGCTGTATACTAATTCTTAAGTGTTTGTCAACATTATTTTTCACTATCACTAAATAGGTATTGTGAAAAAGACAGGAACAATATTAAAAATTTATTTGTTACCAAGAAAACTAAATTATGCACAGTCTTAGATTCACTGGATTGGAATTATTATTATAAGTTTGAGCAACAGAGTAGTTAAACAAAGCGGGTTCTGCGATATAACGTTATCGTAATGGTAATAGCGTTAGCCTTAGCGTACGTTAAGTCTGCCATCTAACTGTGGGCTTGGGTGGTAGGTAGTACAGGTGTCAATGGCGACTTCATGTGTCACTATCTGATAGCTAGCAGCCAAAGCTGATAGTCTGTCTGTCAGAAATAACAGGGCACCTGATTCTGGGAATTTATTCGATACCGTGGGCAAATATCTAAATCGGCGGTGCCTTTGATCTGAAATTTCGGGAGTTTTAACATACGCTAACGCTACTACCATTACGATAACGTTATATCGCAGAACCCCTACTCAGCAGTAAGCGGCAACGCCGATGAGACTACTGCTGTATAGGTATATCCTTGTTTTCACTGTTATGAGTCACATCTAATGCAAAAAATTTAGTCTAGCTCTCTCCGGGTCGCGGTCAAGTCTGTGTTTAAATGCGTTCTTTGTAGGAGAACCAGCACTGATTGTGCTTTCCTTAAGGGCGTTCCACTGATAGGCAACCCTATTCGTCAGAAAATTCTTTCTGATCAGATTTGAGCATCTCTCGTTATCCAGCTTCTTTAGTATGGCCTCGGAGTTTCTGGTTAGTATTTAGACTGAAAATGTCCAGTTGCAAATCTGGAGAACGATGGTGATTTAGGATTTTGTACGTCTCAATCGAGTCCCCTCTCTCTCGTCTAGCTTTCAGGGTTGTTATGTCGTATATCAGTAGTCTTTCTTCGTATGAGAGATTTCTGCTTTCAGGGGGGAGTTTTGTCACTCTACGCTGGACCCTTTCCAAGATCTCAATATTCTCAATGTCCTTAACCAAGTATGGGCTACAAACCGAATGTGTGACCTCCAAATTTAGATCTGATATAATTATGTTTTATATAAGTATTTTGCTAATCATGGGGATGGATCTGTCACTAAAAGCTTTCTGTATAAGGTATACAAAAGAGTTTGTCCGCTTGACAAATGAAGAAATATGGGCTTCCCATTTTAGGTGATTTGAGATAATGGCACCCAGATCTTTCTGCTCAGTGACAGCCTTCACGGTAATGCCGTTTAAGCTGTAAGGTATGTTTGGATTGTTAGGGCCAATGTGCAGTACAGTGCCCTTGTCGGGGGTTGAGTGTTAGCTGCCATTCGCTGATCCATTTCTCGAGTGTTTTCAGGTCGTCTAAAAGTTTGTGATGCTTCAAGCACGGATTGCAGTATATTTTTGTGTCATCAGCATGAAAAATCATGTTTGTCTTTATAAGAGAATGGAGATGGCTGATGTATACGGTAAGCATTTATTCATTCCGTATATGTATATGGCACCTAGCACAATCCCATTGGTCAGATTTAAAATTTAAACCGATTAAACTTCGAGTGCCATAGGTGTGCAAAACCACATAATGGAAGATAAATAACTTGATAATTAGTGGACTGTATAATTAGGTGGACTGGATGATCGACTGGATAGGGAACTAAAACACACGCGCTTTTCACTGACACTATATTTACAACAATTTACACAATATTTACACTATTTACAATTACTACTACAAGATGACAAGAAGCCAGAGCTTGCTTAGATGCCCAACAGGGCAGAGCTAGATTATAAAATTTATTAAAATGTGAAAAGGTTTCTGGATGCTTGTTAACGTGGACAAGCTCCAAGCTACACTGCTGCAATGACAAAAATGGCGCGCAATATATTGACAGACATGACAAAATAGACATGACGACAACGCTGCAGTGTTGCAAACTTTATATGTATAAAAATATTTTGCCATCAAAAAGAGATAGCATGATTGTTGGAACATGTTTCCAACATGCTGGGGGGCCTAGAGTTTCACATGAAACCAAGGTAAAATTTTCCAGCAAAAAAAATAAAAAAATTAAAGAGAAAGTAAGCAACCCTTTTTTTAAAAAAAGGTATGATTTCAATGATGATCCAGTAAACGAAAACTTAACTAACAATTAAAGCTAAAAAACATTTCTGGAACACATAGTATGACATTATGTATGTATATACGAGTATAGCTAATTGAATATAAATATAAATCTAAATGTTTTACAAATATATGTACAGAATTTTGTGAATAATTTTCAAAAATATTATTAACAATTATTGTCATCAATCGGTAACACTGCAATCTTGGTAACCGATCTGAGATAAATACCTTTTTTGGTTTTCACTTCGACAACCCTTACTTTGCCGTCCTTTCCAGGTATTGCTTTAACTATTCTTGCCGTGAGGCATTGGAATACATGACTCTGCGTTCAGTAGGAAAATTATTATTTTCACATTGCTTGTCCAAATGCAGCAGGGTATTGTGTTCCTTTTGACACATACCACACCGAAACAACATTTTACACTTTCCAGAATGAATATTCAAACATAATTTACAAAAATTCTGTCTGTCGACAAAAGATATACGATCCTTTACTAGTACGGATTTGAACTTTTTACAATTATACAGTTTATGTCCAGCTATTGAACAAAAGGGACATTTTACATTGGTTTGTTTTGTTAATAAACCGTAAACCTTTTCTTTAGTTTTATGCTCTGGGGTACTACTAGTTGCCTCTAAGGCTGTAGCTCTATTTTCTAAATAGGCCAAGAATTCATCCAAAGTCGGCAATTTGGAACTATCACGATCTATTTGATAGGCTCTGTTGGTAAATTGGTCAACTTTTCTACTTAAAATACAAATCATCACCATGTCCCAGTTGTCAACAGGCTGGGCTAGGTTTTTGAGAGCTCCAATTTGCTGCTTGATGCGACTTACAAAATCTCTAAGTGCATGAGCTGTACCTTTTTGTATGGCAGGAATATCCAAAATAGAAAAAATATGTGAATTTATGATCATAGTTTCATTATTAAATCTGTTATTTAAAATATCTATGGCACCTTGATATGAAGAATTTATTAGTGGCAGATTATCAATTAAGCTTAAAGCCTCACCCTTCAAATAATTTCTCAAATAAAAGAGCTTTTCAACATCTTTTAACTGTTGATTTTTATCGATGACAGCATTAAATATATCGATAAAAGATTTGAAATTGGTTAAATTTTTTCCATCAAAGGTAGGTATCTCGATTGGGGGCAATTTAGCAGCAGAAATAAAATTATTACTTTGAGTAGGTGGAATTGAAACCGATTGAGCAATATTAGTTGCTAAATTACTAGTATTAGCTGGTCCTGATAAATTAGATTTAGGTAAACAATTTTTAATACTTACAATGACATCATAAAAAAGAGTTTCTACATCATCAATTGAATCATCATAGTTACCATCAAGGCACAGAATTTCAACTTGAATGTCTTTAAGCTTTTGAAAACTGTCCTGCAATATTTCCTTCCGAACTAAAAATTGGTCGGTTTTATACTCACTGTCAGGATCAGATTTGTGATCGGAAATATAACGACTTATTCTAACCATGGAGTCGATTGCTTGCTTTTTCTTTGACAATAATTTATCAATTTGCTTTTTGGTAGCCATATTTACAAAGTTTACAATCAAAAAAATAAGAAAATATCAAAAGAAATCTATAAACAAAATTTAAAATTACCTAATAAATTAGATTTTTTTTTTTTTAAAACTACTTAACAAAACGAAAAACGGATAATTGTTCATCCTTTAAATAAATAATGAAAAAATAGCAATAATTAATGCGAAAAATTCAGTTTTTCAAAAATAATGCAAATTCACTCAAATTCACTGCAAAAATCCAAAATACACAAACAACAAAACGTAAACAAATGTTTGACATTTAATTTGAGGTTAAGCTGTCGGGGTGGTGAACTCTCACTTTCATGTTCGTTGCTCCGGGGCTGTACTTCATTGCACCAAGCAAGGATACTGCACCCGGGGTGACTTGGGTTGAACCAGACGAGAAAAAGAAGCACCCTTTTGAATTTGACAAGTGAAGTTTGTTTGCTCCGCCCCACTCTACTTACGCACTTCCGGTTCCGGCGGAAACCTTCGCTGGTGGCACGTGGAACCCAACGTTGTTTGAGACACGTGCAGACTGCACAGTGGATGATTGATTTTTTGCATCACATGGCGCCAAAAATCACGATGGAACAATCAATAACCACTAAAAAGGCACTTTTTGAGGGTTTTTAAAGCACTTTTAGGTTCCGAACTATCCAGTATCCGGCTCGAACTGGCCAAAATTATGTGCAAAACCACATAATGGAAGATAAATAACTTGATAATTAGTGGACTGTATAATTAGGTGGACTGGATGATCGACTGGATAGGGAACTAAAACACACGCGCTTTTCACTGACACTATATTTACAACAATTTACACAATATTTACACTATTTACAATTACTACTACAAGATGACAAGAAGCCAGAGCTTGCTTAGATGCCCAACAGGGCAGAGCTAGATTATAAAATTTATTAAAATGTGAAAAGGTTTCTGGATGCTTGTTAACGTGGACAAGCTCCAAGCTACACTGCTGCAATGACAAAAATGGCGCGCAATATATTGACAGACATGACAAAATAGACAGGACGACAACGCTGCAGTGTTGCAAACTTTATATGTATAAAAATATTTTGCCATCAAAAAGAGATAGCATGATTGTTGGAACATGTTTCCAACAATAGGCGCGTACGGAATGTAGATCAGTGCCATATGCACTTACGGATTGTAATATAGTTATATGCGTTATGCGCACGCAAAATCACGTCTCCAGCGGCCAAATATCCTGTTTTATTTTTGTGATTATTGTGATTGTCGGGCTTACATAGGTAGGTACTTCTATGGAGTTCTGCGTTGCGCCCTCTCTTTCGATTGCTAGCTTTAAATTATAAATATTTTGAACAGAGTCCTCGAAAATAGAGAGCAAACCAAATTACTGCAAATGACGCTAGACGATGGGTGAAGGAATTTGTGTCTTTGAATATATTATTATTCAATGAACATATTGACGCTTTTCGCTTTCCCTCTGATAGGTACTCTATGTATATCTTCTTTGCTTGCCGAAACTTAGATTAATACACCGCATGTTTGTAATGTGCTAATAATACCTACCCTATCGATTTATTACATTCGCAATTCCGTAAAAAAATTGGAAATTCAATACGCCATACTAGCATTAGCACTTAATTTGAGATACAGACCCTGATTCCAAAGTGTTACCGTTTGAATAATAACCTCTTGAATGCCACTTCGTCAAATGCCTTCTCATTGTCTAGGACAGTACATCCACCGGATGGCCACTGTTCACTTCTTTCATCCATATGAGTTTATGCAGGTGAGTAGGGTGGTGGTGGTTGATCGTCGGAGGAACGGGTTGGGTGGGCGGGATGGTCTTGTTTCTAACAAGGAAAGATGTCATTTCCCGAACTATTATTTTTTCCATGATCTTACGGAGGTTACAGGTAAGGCTAATTGGTCTGTAATTTCCCAGGGTTAAGCTTATCTCCTTTTTTGTAGACTGGCAATACGTATGCTCGAGACCATCCCTGTGGCACAGTTTGCTGAGTGATTATTGACTGCAAGAGGCCGGTTATCACTCGAGCCAAGGTCCTTTGGCAATTTATTAAAAATATTGCCGGTATTTCATCCGGGCCTGGACTAGATTCTCTTTCCAGAGTCGAGATTGCTTGAACAACCTTTTTCTCAGTGACATCTATAGTTGTTAATGATTCAATAGATCCAGTATTCTGCAGTAGCGATGGAAAATTTACTAGGTTTTCTCTGATGTATACCTTCACAAAGTGATCCGCGAATGTGTTAGCTGTCTTCTGAGGATCAGAGATATTGACTCTCGTGATTGGTTCTCTGAGCACAAGCTCGGATGCGTTGCTGTTTAATGTTCGCTTAACATACGCTGTTATTTTGAGTTCTGTACAAATTGTAATTATCTGCTGTTTTGTTTTTGGCGTATTTATTCCAAAGGTGTTCATTTTCCCTCGATTGCTCCAAATATTGCATTATTTAACCATGGTTTTCTATGATTCAAAAGCTTAGGTTTGACTGGGATAAAGGTTTCAATGGTTTCCTTCACTATGCCCTCAAATTCACTAAATTCCATATTGTCAGTATTTGTGCCTGCAAGCCTGTTATTAATATAGACATTATTATTGCTGTCTTCTAGAGAAGTTACGTTTAAGTACTTTTCTAGTTGGCCGTTGCCCAAGTCTTAACTGTGCCATGGCCTTGATAACTCCATGGTCGCTCAGCCCCAGTGGTGGGTGATGTTCAATATTTGAGATAATTTTTTTGTCAGTTACCAGCAGTAAGTCCAACAAAGATGATTGAGCGCCCTGAAACCTTGTATCTCCCCTTGAATAGCTGTCTACAATTCCATTCCTTAGGCATCAATAAAATCCACAGTGTTAACACTGTCTGTCTCCCCAGATAACAGCGTCTATGTTTTGCTCAAATGTTTCTTTGAAATTAAGTGTCCAGAAGCCTCTGGTTTTTATCCAGATGCAGACTCCTGCTCCTCCTTGTTGATCCTCACGTTCATCCCTGAACATATGATATCCAGGTAGGCATATGAGTGAGTCCGGGGTTCCATTGTGAAACCATGTCTCGGTAACCAGAATGAAAGTTGGGTTCTTTCTGAGCACGTCTGTCTGAAATTCATGAATTTTATTGTTTAGTGAGTTGGCATTCAGGGCCGGCCCTACCATAAGGCGAATGGAGCGAGCGCTCCAGGCGCCAGACCTCGAGGGGCGCCTCCGACTTGTTCCTTGATGAAAAAAAAAAAGAGAAAAATATGTTTCTGAAATCTGTTTATCCGAACGATATTTTTGCATTACAGCCTATGGCCTAATTTTTGATTTTTTCTCTGGAAATCTGGGAAACTTTGGGAAATGTAGAATTTTTTTATATATCTAGGAGCCTTTTAGCTTTGACATACCAAAATTTGATTGGATGAAAACCAAAGATAGCTGAGTTACGATTTTTTTAATCCGAAGCTCCATTGAGTGATATTTTTGCATTACAGCCTATGGCCTGATTTCTGACTTTTTTCCTGGAAATCTGGGAAACCTGGAGGAGCCATATATTTTTTGGCTTATTGAGGAAGGTTTCGGTTTCAACATATTAAAATTTTATTGAAAAATAGTTCTGGATAACCGAGCTATGATTTTTACAATTAAATAGACACACTTAGTGATATCTTTGCCATGGCCTGATGGCTCTACAGCTGTATGCAAAATCCTCTTCACAGAGTCCTCTTTTAACTTTGAAAGTGACTTTGAAGGCTGTCACTTTCAAAAATTTGTATTTAGCAAGCAAAATAACGCGTGCCCTCGACTTTCAATGAGGGTTGCCATCATTTCCGGCCATCAAAATCGAGGCCACCCTATATATTATTTGAGAAGACATATTAAAGATAATATCTACCAAATTTCAGCTACTGCAACAATAACATTGTTCCTTCGGAAAAAGAGGGGTAGTTTACGCCCAGCCATCAAAGGGTTGCGGCCATGAGAATCGAGGCCACCCACCCATTTAGCTTAAAGGTAACTATGAGTTGTTTTATGTGAAAATTATCCATTGCAACGATCACATACCCGTTAATATTGCCTATGCTCTCCTACTATTAGTGATATCTTTGCCATAGCCTGATTGCCTCATTCCTGATTTTTTTTTCTAAAAATTCTAGAAACCTAGATTAACCAATTTTTTTTTATTTACTAAGGAAGCTTAAATTTTAGCTTCAACATATTGTAATTTTATGGAGAAATAGTCCAGGATAACGGAGCTATGATTTTTACAATCAGATAGACACACTGCTCTGAATCCTGTCTTCGCTTTTCGATATTCTGCTATTCTGCTTGCGAGCAAAAGGGTGGTAAGTCTGTGATAAGACAGCAGCTGAAACCCACCCAGTAGGTAGGAAGAGCCCAGCTGGCGTCTCCCAATAGTCCCAATACCAATTCCTGTGGCGCCTATACTGAATCTCTCCTATTAAAGGGGGTGTAACCTTAAAATACAACTTGTATTCAGAAAATAAAGAAGAATATTCTAAGAACTTTTTTGAAAATCTCGCATCGCTACTCAAAATAATAAGGTAGATACGACTAAATAAAATTATGTCTATTCATCGCGTGACGTCATAAATACACACAAAAATTGTAAAACCTATTTAAACTGACGCAGCAATAGATGTGAGAACGCAAAAACGATACGATAATGTCGATAATAGCTCTTTTCCAACCGACATGAGAAACGTTCTAGAACAGTAATTTCCAGTTGATCAATTCATTTGTCAAGTAGAATAAATGTTCAATTTTTTGAAAAATAGGTGGACAACTGGAAATTACTGGTTCTGGAACGGTTCTCCTGTCGGTTGGAACTGAGCTAACATATGCAGCAAGAATCAGCATACGCGCGCCAGCGCCGGCTGTCGGACTCAGTTTGTGCATATGACGTCACAGTGCTAGGAGTAGGAATTTTATATCACAGTATCTTCGCAGCGGTTGGTGCGGTTTGAAAATTTGTTCTTAGATTTTTTTTTTCTAAAACTTATTTTTGGGTCACACCCTGTTTAAGATTATGGATAGCAATAATTTAATTTGTTTTTAATTTGAATAATACTTGAAAGAAAAAATACCTATATTATTTTTTGAAGTATTTCTACGTGAATGTCATTTCAAGTACCTACCTACGCAAGTTTAAGTTAATACTATAACTTGACTCTGACTTCCGTGGAATTTGGTACTTGTACTTGAATTTGGGAAATTCAAGTACTGTGAATTTGGGAAATTCAAGTTAATTTACTTGACATTTTAAGTTTAGAACAGCTCTGATCGGTGGATAGAGTATACGATTTACATTCACTTAATTAGGGGCGCCAAAGTCAGATCTCACTCCATCCTAAAAGTAACCTCGGGCCGGCACTGTTGGCATAGTATAGTAAAATATAACTTCAGACTATATTGGGAGTTTTTTTGCCGCCTTCAGCATTTGCCATGGCTTCTCTGGATTTGACGATCTTTGGGGGTACCATTATAATATTTGATTTTGATATTTATCTCACTCTTTGCTGTTTTCTCTTCAAGTTCTAGTATAACCTTGCCTAAGCAGGCTTTTCGTGCTTTAGTTTGGTCGTATTTTTAAATATGTTCCTGTTCCATCCAGTTTACTCTTGAATCTGAGAACGGACAACGCATCTACTTCCGTATTGAAAATCACTTTGACTGGCCTAACTCTTCCTAGTGTGAATTGGTCAAGCCGAACTGTTTTAATATTTGCGAGACGAGAGGTGCATTAGGGTTCACTAACTTTATAGGATCTCCCACTGCCTTTATTTCGTTCTCCATGCTGCCTCTCTTGTATCTGCCTCACTTTTATTTAGTCCAAATATGAGCACGTTAACCTTCCTACGCTCTCTTTCCAGTATCTCATAGATGGCAGGTTCTACTTCGGGTTGGGATGCAGTATCTGAGAAAACCGCAGTTGTTTTAACATCCTTTCCAATTTTCTCAACTCTGTTTCACCGATGTTTTCTCAGCGTAGCTTGGATTTCGATTGATATGTTGTTGCAATTATTGCATTTCACTGCTTAAGGCTGTTGTTTCTGCTTCCAAGCTTCCAGTCTTTTAAGGTAAGATTGTTGAATTGTGGCTGGGATGTTGCTGCAAGCTTTGCATTTCACTGCTTAAAGCTGTTGTTTTGCTTCCACCTCTTTCAACATTGTTTTTACCTCTCGAACCTGTGATGTGGCTTGCTTAAGTTCAGCTTCAATTTTTGGTATTATGTGTGTGAATGATGGTAACAATTTGACTGAGCCAGCACATACATGACAAAAGAACAGCATGGCCTTGGTGGCTAGAATTATTGCCCATATTTCAGTGGAAGTAACATTTGAGCATGCATATTACATTTTTTTTTTAAATTAATTACCATCAACACTTGTGTGTATCAGGAAGTGAGTTATAGGGGTCACTCCTCACTAAAAGAGTAACTGATTGGCCTCATTATTCATTTAAAATCATGCCAATTAATTAAAGTGTCGTTATATTATGTTAGTGTTGGATAAATATATTTATCTGAGAGTATGCGGAAAGTGCGGTAGGTCAACTGCCCTTGCGTGCGGTAAAATATCACTTTCCGCATTTATTAGGTAAATAACTATCAATACTTTGTAATGTACCTACATTGTAACACTGCTTTTCATTTATTCATTTCACTAGGCGACTAGTGCACAATAAATGTTCATGCTCTACTTCAAGTAAATGAATCTCACTCCTCATCCCATAATTATTGTTATAATATTCCAATTAAAATAAATATCATAGGAGGTATATCTTGAGAGTTATTTTATTGAAAGACTATTATAAATACAAACAATTAAATGATAAAAAAATTATAGACAAATTTAATAAAGTGTATAGCTGCTTCTTATACATAAAATACCCAACCATTAATGATGTGAAAAGTCCTTGATTTTTCAGTTTATGCATCAACATAATGTAGTGGAGACATGTTCAGTATCTTTACCTGTTTTCTTTATCATCTCGAGCACTTCATCAGCAGACAAAGCTGACTTTACTTTAACGCGTTGATCTTTTAGGTTTATGCTGAATGTTTCTATCTTATCTAAAATCAATAGGGATATATAAATATTGGGAAAATTAAAATTAAATACAACCCATATGAGGATTTTTCTGATGGATAGGAATATACACCATGAATGTTGCCTGATAACTCTATGACGTCATATGGGGTGCCTCAACATAAGGCACCCCAGATGCATCAAGTTACCCATTACCAGGCAACCTGTTAACTTGGCCTTGGCCCGTGCATTAGATGTTTTCCAGATTGCAGGTAGATTTGTAGAGATAGCATCTAATCCACCTACAATACTAACCTTTATTTTTATTTAGAACTCTTTCAACAGCCCCAGAACAGCCTTCGCAAGTCATCTTTACTTTAAATTCGTGTTCTTGACCTGCCTGTAAACATAATATTATTGTCTATAGTGTTGAAAAAATAGCTGAAATACATAAAAACTAGTTCTTCTTACCATATTGCAAAATTCCTAAAAACCTCTTCTTTTGCTATATAAAATTTAAATTTGGTTATTGTGTTGTGTGGAGTGGTTTATTTAGCAAGCCAGGCTATACAATGAATGATTAATTCATAAGTCAACAGAGTACGAGTATTTTAAATTGTTTCTTTTGTGATAACAATAAAATTTTAATAATTTATTCCAAAGAGTAAACAAGTCACTTCAAAAGCAAATTTTGTATTCAAGTTTATATGATTGATTCTGTAAACGTCAAGGGTAAACGTAGGTGTATTCTTAACTCGGGATATCTCAACGGGGATAGGACACACGTCCCACGTCCCGTTTGGTAGATGCCGGTCGGAGTTCGGTAGTCGGTACCCAAGGATAATACACACTAAGGATTGCTTATCGGCCTCGTTTTTGGCAATGTTTTTGGTAATCGCCGCCATATTGGTGTGTTACCATTTCCTACGTCATAACTAAGTCGTCAGCGGTTTGCACTAGCAGTCGTAGTTTAGAATTTAAATTTATGATGAAAAATATTATTTAATTTTGATTAACATAATAGGCAAATAGGAAGACGAAAACGAGATCTAAAAAAGAAACCAAAGCAAAAGCCCGCGGAATCATAACCTGTAGTGCAAACAGCCCACGTCCGACGTCAAGGCAAGAAAGGACATGCTGCCTACGTCCCAACTGGTGATTTGGCGTTGTGAGGAGCTTCAAATTTTTTCCACACAAGCCTTATGAGGATAGGCTATCCTGTAGTAGCATTGTGTATTATCCTTGGGGTTTTTGCACCACAGCAGTGTTGTCGAACGTCAAAACACTAAATCGGGAGAAACTAACGTTGAAAATCGGTAGATTACTGCGCAAAATCGGTAGGTAAAACACAAGGATAATACACACTACTAAGGATTGCTTATCGGCCCCGTTTTCGGTAAACGCGGCCATATTGGTGTATCACCCTTGCCGACGTCATTAACTAAATCGTCAGCTGTTTGCGCCAGCGGTCCTAGTTTAGAATTTAAATTTATGATGAAAAATATCATTTAATTTTGATCAATATAATAGGCAAAGAGGAATGCAAACGAGATCTAAACAGGAGTTGTTAATGTTAATTATTAATGTAGTAAGACCAAGTATGCATAAGGCAAAAGACCGCGGAATCATAGCCTGTGATGCAAACAGCCCACGTCAAGGCGAGAAACAATGTGCTGCCTACGTCACAACTGGTGATTTGGCGTAGTGAGGGGCTACAAATTTCTTCTACACAGGTCTTATGAGGATAAGCTATCCTGTAGTAGTAGTGTGTAGGAGCAGGAGTAGGATTATCTTTGCTAAAATCCAGCCGTGTTTTGCTTTTGGTTTTTTATTTCGTTTAGTATGTAAAAGCCCAGTGATTGACGATTCTTTCCGTGAAAAGTCTATTTCTTTGTGCTGTTTTCATTCGATTTATTGCTGAGAATGTGCGCTCAACATTGGCGGAAGTATGGAATGGCGCAATGACAAGATATTAAAAATAAATTCGGATATCACAAGACCCACGGGTATTCCCCGAAAGAAATGCACTGATACCAACCATTGCTAACAAATTTGTCGTCGGAGGGTCTATTTGGCATCTGACAGTTCTGACACGAACAAACAATTCGATAGTAGATCGAGCGGTTATCGATAGAAAGAAAAATCGGCGAAAAAAAAACCGATAAAATTGATTTTTTGGCAAAAAACGGTGAAAAAATCGGTAGAATCGTAATTATTGTCGAAAATCGGTAAAAATTTTAGTATTCGGTAGGTCGGTAGGTCCGTTGCCATTTCGGTAGAAATACCGAAATTTCGGTAGCTTCGACAACACTGCACCACAGGTTATGATTGCGCTGGCTTTCGCTTTAAGCTACATCCTCAATCAATCTGGGTAGCGAAGTGGCACTTCGGCACGCGTGCTGGAAAATTAATAGGTATAGACATAGACTGAATCACGATAGAAAGTGAAGTTGACAGTTCGCGTTGACATTTTTAGTAAACTTTTTCTTTAGGTTGTCAGCATGCATTAGCGCTTCGATTCCGTCAGCTGGGATAAGCGACAGGGTCGTATTTAGAAAAGTAATATACATTTCAGAATAAAAATTTATTTTCAATTTCTTTAAAGGTAGTTAAGTTATTAAAATCCAAAAATCCTTAAATTAGAGTCCAAAGTAAACACTTATAAAAAGAGTAAACACTTAAATCCAAACTAAAACCAAGTTTGAAACGCAACACCGAAACACAAAGGCACAGAACACTACATAAAAAACCAAAAAACCGATTGCGAGAATAACAAATAAAAAAATAATGCAGTAAACGGCAAAAAACTGAAAGATTTCACACAAAAATTCGAAATTCAAAATTCAAAGACCCGAATCTGATATTTTTATATATCAAATCAAAATGTCATGTATCATTATTTGATAGTTGTCAGAAAAAGGGACAGATCTGGGGATTTTATTTATTTTCAACTAGTGAAAATAACGGTAAAAATTTAAACTCTCTCGTGAATACGACTATACCCATCCTCAATGCTGTCAATATATGTAATGGTAATTTTATGTACCCATCGTCACCAAAAGTAACTGGGACAAAAATAATTGATATTAATCTCCTACTGGACTATTCCAAGTTAACCTAGATAAACCTAAAATTATTCATAGTTTGACAAATACCTGACATCTAAAATCATATAATAGTACAAGAGCTAATATGATGCTGTCCCAGTTACTTTTGGTGACGATGGTACCATCGTCACCAAAAGTAACTGGGACAGCATCACATTAGCTCTTGTCCTATTATATATGAATTTTATTGTCAAATATTTGTCAAACTATGCATTAAATGCATTGAAATGAATGACAGTAGAATTAGTCCAGGAGATTATTATGCATTATTTGTGTCCCAGTTACTTTTGGTGACGATGGTACCATTGTACCAACTGCCGTTGCGTGCGGTAAAGTATCACTTTCCGCATTTGTTAGGTCAATAACTATTACAGTTTAGCTGTCAATTTTACAAGTCAGTAGAGCCATAGTAACTGGTAAAAATCAATTTTCGTTGTTTATGTTTTAACTTGATAAATGACGTTTTACAAATAAATGACAAATAAATACATTTTTAATTCCACCTTCTGCACAATCGCATTTTATTTAAATTAAACTTTTCGTAACATCACCGTTAGTATGCTCGTAAAAAAAAATATACTTAGTTCCTAATTCTTGCGGGAAGAAATTTCCGCACTCATTAGGAAAATAGCTATTTTCAAGAAATGTATGATTTTCCTTATAGCCCGCGGCTTAATTTGACAGAATTCCTTTTCCAGAAGTTAAAAATTAAGTACAATAGGCGTCCTGCAATAGGTCGTTGCAGGACACTGGACAATGAACCCCAAATGGTGGACGTCCGCCGAAATGCAGGACGGTTGGCAACCCTAGATTACTCTGGTGGTTTTGCGTTGGTAGATCACATAACCTTAAAAAATTACCTACTGTCTGCTTGTTGTGTGACCTGCGTAGTCTTTTATCTGTTTCTTAGCTCATTTATTAGAAGCTGCTATAAGATGAGAAACATGGGCGCCCGGAGGGGGGGGGGGGCAGGGGGGGGCATCTGCCCCCCCCTGGCTTTTAATATAAATACTTAAAAATAAAAGAGAAAAAAATAAATGAAAATAATTAGGTACCTATTTCCATTTTTATTTTTTTTGATAACAACTAATTGTTTTTTTGTTAAATTTGGGGTATATGATTCCAAAAATCCAACTGATCAGTGATTTTAAGGTACGGTTCGTTAGGATAGTACGCGACACGCACACTTTCCCGGCCTAGGCCGGAAAAGTGTTTCCCGTATTGTTATTCATTGATTTCTTAGCAACTATTGAAACAAAATTAAAATACCAGAATATTGAGTTTTGCGACCTGTCAACCAGTCAAAAATGCTGACATTTCTTGTCAATCGCAGAAAAAGTAATTTGTGCACCTATCAAAAGATACAGAGAATTTACTTTTTTTTCCGTCCGAAATAAAAGTATTTCCAAATTGTTTTATTTTTTAATGTTTATTATATTAGTTACAATTAGCAAAATTTGGGTGTGGCCGAAAAAAAAATTTCCGCCTGCGGTGCGGTTTCCACGATTCCCCCAAGAGCAGTTTATTTGCCCCCCCCCTGCGACAAATTCTGCGGGCGCCGTTGATGAGAAATGAAGAACCAGAGGAAGCTGATGACGTAACTTATCTACAATGATTTGTCATATTCAGTGAAAAAACTGGCTGCAAAAGAAATTGAGATCCTCTGAGAAGTCTTTTATTCTATTTCGCTTTGTAATTAATGTTCTTGGCCCAATGGCAGCTTTGCTCGCATTGTCCATTTCAATTTTTCTGAATTAGAAGCACAGATAATATAAGAATTAGGTATATAAATATTTTCGATTTTGCTCCACCAAGGGCCGGTTTCTCAATAGCGAGTCACCCCCGGGTTGGTTTTAACTCCAGGGTTAACGTATAAAATTGCAATGTTTATCCTGGAGTTAGCTTAACCCGGAGGTGACCTGCTATTGAGAAACCGGCCCCAAAGCGTTCTTTTATGTAAATTGTGGTGGATATGTGATATGTGATGTGGTGCTTTCACCAATGACATCAAAGAGTCACGTGACAGAAATCAGCTGATGCAACAGCAAATTTTTGGTGGAAATCAACATAAACTTCTGGTAGAAAAAAGAACAAGCCCAACCAGGATAAGAATATGTTGAGGTAATGTCCGAGTTTTCGTGTTCGTAATAAGTGGTTTATTTGATATCACCGCTGCTAAAAGCAAAATGGTCTTCATCCGCTAACTCAGACAGTAAATTATTTTATTTGTCACTCATTTGTAAAACGTCATTTATCAAGTCAAAACATAAACAACGAAAATTGATTTTTACCAGTTACTATGGCTCTACTGACTTGTAAAACTGACAGCTAAACTGTAATAGTTATTTACCTAACAAATGCGGAAAGTGATACTTTACCGCACGCAACGGCAGCCGTTAAGGGCGGTAAAGGCACTTTCCGCATGTGTTAGGTACAAAATTTTACCTATGAGCATCTACATCTCCAAAAAAGGGCATTGATAAAATTATTTATTGAATCAGATTAATGAATGAAATTAGATTAGATTTAGAAATTATCAAAAATCCATTTTCTGAAAAAAAAAGGATTTTTGATTATAAATATCAAATTCTACTTTACCGCACACTATGCGGTAAAGTGCACTTTACCGCACACTTTGTAGTCCACTTTACCGCATATTATGCTGTAAAGTTCACTTTACCGCACACTATGCTGTAAAGTTAACTTTACCGCATAGTGTGCGGTAAAGTGCTACTTTCCATTTGCAAATACGTGCGGTAAAGTGCACTTTACCGCACGCTCGTAGGAAAAACTTTTTTCTACGAGCGTGCGGGAAATGGCTCTTCCCGCACGATTTTCTGTGCGGGAAGACTTTCTTTCCGCACCAGTGCGGGAAGAGTTTGAAATAATCATTGTGACATGGAATTGTTTGTATTGTTGATACACCTATACCTTTACCTTTAATACACCTTTACCTTTTTTTTATAAATACCTTTCAATACATTTTTAATTCTACCTTCTGCACAATAGTAGATTATACCACGAGTCAATATTGATAGCTATTATTCCCGAGGATTATTACGAACTGAGCCACGTTAGCGGCGAGGGAGTAATATTCCGAGGGAATAATAGCCATTATTGCGAGTAGTATATTCTACTTTATTTACGACAAATTAATTTATTTGAGATTTTTAATGAACAAATTTCATCCGTCTTATAATTTTCAATACAAATCCACAAGCACTACACGTTTGACACTGACACTTTTGTGGAATAATGATCATTAATCCCGCTACTCGTCATTAATCCCTGGAGGAATAACATATGTCATTATACTGCCAAAATCACAAATATAATACGCACATTATACATTAGTCGTAAATAAACGCATTTTATTTAAATTAAACTTCTCGTAACATTAGCTTTAGTATGCTCGTAGAAAAAATATAGTTCCTAACTCTTGCGGGAAGAAATTTCCGGCACTCGTTAGGAAAATAGCTATTTACAAGTCAGTAGGGTCAGTAGAATTATTTATTAAAATTGTATTACCTATGTAATAAATTTTTATTTATTGTTTACAAATGAGTAACAAATAAATTATTGTACATTATACGCCAGGTATCAGTTTTTACTGGCTCTTGAAGGGAAGGTGACAAGCTCGCCTGACGGCTCGCTAGTCATTTCCTTCAATCACCAGTAAAAACTGTTTTACCTGGCTAATAATGTAAAATACTATTATTTGTCACTCATTTGTAAAACGTCACTTATCAAGTCAAAACATAAACAACGAAAATTGATTTTTACCAGTTACTGGCTCTACTGACTTGTAAAATTGACAGCTAAACTGTAAAAACTTTTTACAAGTCAGTAGGGTCAGTAGAATTATTTATTTTGGAAAACTCAGTTTTGTTTGACGAATACATATTAAAATAGTATTTTACATTATTAGCCAGGTAAAACAGTTTTTACTGGCGATTGAAGGAAATGACTAGCGAGCCGCCAGGCGAGCTTGTCACCTTCAAGAGCCAGTAAAAACTGCTACCTGGCGTATAATGTACAATAATTTATTTGTTACTCATTTGTAAAAGATATAGGGACAAATAAAAAATCAATACATAACAAAAATTTGAAATTTATATGTTTTTCCTTGATTTTTTCTCACAGAAGTTTTGGTAGTTGGTATAACTATGAGAATGATACGTTGTTAAGACGTTGTTTCTAGTTATAAATAGGTTTTTTGACAGATTTCCATTTTGCAATTTTTTTCCAGAAATGAATTTATTACAAGATATTATTAATGAAGCCTCAGTCGTAGCCAACAGTTTATCACCAGAAAAGTCTCCCAGAAGGTACCTACAAGCAATTATTCTTGTGATAAAACCGATTTTTCAAAAATAAATAATTCTACTGACTTGTAAAAAGTTTTTACAGTTTAGCTGTCAATTTTACAAGTCAGTAGAGCCAGTAGCTTGTAAAAATCAATTTTCGCTGGTTATGTTTTGACTTGATAAGTGACGTTTTACAAATGAGTGACAAATAAATAAATTTACAATTTTGGTTTCCGGTGATATTAAATTTTGTAGATGGTGAATGGGTTAACATAGATTTATCTGCTGCTGAATCCTCAAATGAATCAGTTGAATTTATTGAGCTTTCTGATGCGGGAAACATTTTCTTCGAAATTTCAATTTTTTTATTGATGGAGTCCTCCACGTAACTTTCAGCAATCGTACTGGACTTCCAACCACCGGCACGTTTCAAAGTTAAAATATCACCGCCTGCATTTACAACCATGGTGGCCCCAGATCGACGGAAAGAGTGACCAGTATATAATTCCGGCTCAGGTAACTCCAAATATTCCGCAATTTTTTTGGGAACGCCGCCGATAGTATGCTGGCCAGCGTTAAGTGCGATACATTTAAAGTTGCGATATGTTAAGAACAGGCGCAAATTTTCTGCATTAACAGGGCGAAGAGCTGCGTATTTTCGATATAAATTGCAGGGCTGAAAGCTGCAGTCATCGTCCGTTATAGTGAATCTTCTACTGGTATGATTCTTTGTATTTCTCAAATTGACGATAATGTATTTTCCAGCATCCTCCACATCGTTCAGGGTTAAAGACAGCAGCTCGTCACATCGGCAAGTACCAAAGATTCCGAAAATGGTGATAACCTTGCATAACAACCAATTTTCGTCAGGAGCTTCTATAATAAACTGTTCAACTTGCTCCTTAGTTAATACTTTTGCCTTTTTCGGGACATAATTTTCGCTCTTCCTCTTTAAAAAAGCCAAAATTTTATAATATCTACAAAACAAACAAAAAATTAGTTATTTTGGTAATTCTGACCAAAGAAAAACAAACCTGTCAACTGGAATATTTTCTTTAATTTGCAGACAGCTTTTCAACATTGACCATTTTGACCATAAGCTATTAGGTTTGAATCTTTTAGCAAGTTGGTTAATATAAGTTAGTAAAACATCCTCTGTCACACCAACTACGGTATTCTTTTCTTGCCAAGTTTTGAAATTTGTATATTCTTGCTCGTACCTTTTTGAAGACTTCTCTGGTAATAAGCTATTTGCTACAACTGCGGCTTCTTTGATAATGGCTTCTGGTACACTCATTTTTCGAAGAAAAAAATGCGAAAAGCAAATTTGTCATCAAACTCAAAGCAAACTTATTTGACAAAACTTTGACAACTTATTTATAAACAACGACCTTAACAACGCCCCGTGGTCATAGTTATACAAACAATCAACAACCAAGGCTTGCATGACAAAAAAATTAAGGAAAAAATTATAAATTTCAAAATTGTTTTACTTATGCATTAATTTTTTATTTATTGTTTACAAATGAGTAACAAATAAATTATTGTACATCATACGCCAGGTATCAGTTTTTACTGGCTCTTGAAGGTGACAAGCTCGCCTGACGGCTCGCTAGTCATTTCCTTCAATCACCAGTAAAAACTGTTTTACCTGGCTAATAATGTAAAATACTATTGTATTTGTATTTGTATTTGTATTTGTATTTGTATAAACATACCTCAAAAACAAGCTCTACAACAAAACATCACTTTTACAGAGTAGAACAAAATTTGAAGTCATACCAGGCCAGGCATGGAAATACAAATCCCTCCATAATCCCATTAGCCAATCAGTGCGAACTGTACGAAGGCGTAGAAGGGACACCCAACTTTTTTTTTTCTCAATTTTTAAAATTTCGACTTATAACTCGAAATTTTGTAGTAAAATTTCGTGATATAAGTCGAAATTTTAAAATTTCGAGTTATAACTCGAAATTTTGTAGTAAAATTTCGTGATATAAGTCGAAATTTTAAAATTTCGAGTTATAAGTCGAAATTTTAAATTTTCGACTTATATCACGAAATTTTAAAATTTCGACTTATAACTCGAAATTTTAAAATTTCGACTTATATCACGAAATTTTACTATAAAATTTCGCCTTATAACTCGAAATTTTGTAGTAAAATTTCGTGATATAAGTCGAAATTTTAAAATTTCGAGTTATAAGTCGAAATTTTAAAATTTCGTGATATAAGTCGAAAATTTAAAATTTCGACTTATAACTCGAAATTTTAAAATTTCGCCTT
This sequence comes from Ceutorhynchus assimilis, assembly GCA_917834065.1. NCBI lineage: Eukaryota > Metazoa > Arthropoda > Insecta > Coleoptera > Curculionidae > Ceutorhynchus > Ceutorhynchus assimilis. The sequence continues at coordinate 18,059,384 of OU892287.1, forward strand.
ATAACTCGAAATTTTATAGTAAAATTTCGTGATATAAGTCGAAATTTTAAAATTTCGAGTTATAAGTCGAAATTTTAAAATTTCGTGATATAAGTCGAAAATTTAAAATTTCGACTTATAACGCGAAATTTTAAAATTTCGACTTATATCACGAAATTTTACTATAAAATTTCGAGTTATAAGTCGAAATTTTAAAAATTGAGAAAAAAAAAAGTTGGGTGTCCCTTCTACGCCTTCGTAGAACTGAGTGAAAAAAGTTGCACTGATTCTGCAAATTGAAATCGCTATGATTGCTCCACTGTAAAAATGCTTTCATCTTGGCGCCATCTATTTTTTTTTAGAAATAAAATATAATTGTAAGGAGGGGCATTTGCGGAGTTAACTGAGTCTAGAAATGGTTATACGAATTTCGATTGGATGAGACCAAATTCAATATGGCGTGGCGGCCAGCAAGTTAGTTTTGAATATGTGTTTTCGGGGATAATACCACGAGAGCTTCAAAATTATCTGGTTCATTTCAAAGCTCAAGTGGTATTTAGAGGATTATTTCACGCATGAGAATGCAAAAAATATGGAAATAAATATGTATTAAACGATTTGAACATCTTAACAATCAATACAAATAAATGGTTGCTATCAGGAACCGTTTATTTGTATCAAAAATTAGCATGACAACCATGTATACAATAACATGGGAGAATTATCGCTGTAATTCTCTCTAGTTAAACAAATGGAAAAGAGAATTTTCGCTGTTATTCTGAAAATTGTCACTTGTCTTATGGGATTTCTAACACATGAGTGGAATAATCATGCATATTTCAATTATTTTGCTTCGAGTTTTGCTTGCAGCTTTGATTTTGATTATTCAATAAAATATTTGTAGGTACGTAAACTATTGAGTTGGGCAGAAACTAGGTAGATATTTTTTTGTGTTTTTTCGTCCATGTGTGGACGCCACGCCATCTTGAATGTCACGTGGTTTGGATTGCCTAATTGAGAAACGGTATTTGGCGTTCCAGCAAATTCACACCAGATTTGGCATTGCCGGTAGAAGGGGAAAAGTAGGTTTTGGCATTAGCATTACCGTCTTTGAACGCACTCCAGGGTGCCGATTCTTGACTCAGGGAGTACAATTCGTCGATAGAACGAATGGGGTACATTCAGGCGGTGCCAGCGGTTAAGCTCAGCCACTCAGCAGGGACTTTATTTTCGAAACCGAAGCTCTGTCATTGTCAGTGTTATGGAAATATGAATATGGACGACGAAGACAGAACCTTCGTTCTCATGAGAGCGCTGCTCCCCTGTTTCGAGAATAAAGTCCCTGCTGAGTGACTAAACTTAGCCGCTGGCACCGCCTGAATGTACCCAATGTTTTGTCATGGTATAAAGTAAACAAGAATGATAAAGATGAAATATTTGTTCCCTCGAGGAGCTCCTCTCCTTGAGTCAAGAATCTGTACCCTGAGCTGCTCCGAGTAACTCGAGTGCGTCACTGGAAAGCACCTCTTTACCACAATGAACTATAGTTAAAAACTGGAATGCGCACACATTGCCATATCTGCCAAAAAAATGTAGCCATGAAAGATAGATGCCACAAGGGGGAAGGTTGTTTTTTTCTGTTGCTAGCTGACATATGACGTTTTCGAAAGTTTTGTCCTATTTGCCTTCACAGGTTTCATCAATTGGAATACGTGTTGGAAGCAATTTTCGCCATTTAACATAATGAGTGCGACAAAAACAGATATCCCCTCCGCAGCAGCCGCACTAGGCTTCAAGTTCGTCCTTATGTGTTAGCATTCCAGTTTTTTGGTTATAGTTCATTGCTTTACCATAACTCAGTTATTAAAATTGCCGCTGGGGGCGCTTAGTTCAAAGTTTGGTAATCACACTCGGTACAAATTGAAATTTTGAATTTATTTCTGTTGTGTTTACAAAGTCCCCGTTTATTTATTCATTACTTCCTGAAATATGTTCTAAACAAATCCAAACTCAAACTAACCCAAACAATAGGTTTGTTCGGACTTAGTTCAGAATCAGTTCTGAATTGATCTGCGCTTGCTCATATAAATATATGCGCATATATATTTATATATGTTTGATATAAACAAATGGGCAAGCGCAGTACTGATTCTGAACTATGTCCGAACAAACCTTTTAGCTTTGTTTGTTAATTTGCACGTTTGCACCAACATGGCATTAACCGGCACTTTCTGCACCAAACGTGTTTGTTAATGCCTATATTTTTGAGTCTGACAAGGACAGACTTTTTGATTAGGTAAGGTTATGTATTAACGTTCGACATTAGCGCCCTCTACATGCTGTATTTCGACGCATACTCGCCATACACATGTTTAGTTGTTAATTAAAAGTAGCACCGGGCGCAAAAGTACCTTAAACCGGCACTGCTTTACAAGATGGTGCTACTAAATTTAATATCTGACGTTTCGTCTTCAGGCGCCCATCTTCAACTTACTTTTTTTAAATACGGACCTGGATTTTTAATTTGCGATTTTGTCATCCTTGGGCATCCTAAAACCGATACTGTTTATAATTTTTCAAAAACATAGTGAAAAAAGCAGGTCCGTATTAAAAAATAAATAAATTGATGATGATTCCAGAGGAACGAAACGTTGGATTTTAAATTTAATATGGCCATCTTGTAGAGAAGAAAAAGTGACAATGAGAATGTGAGATTAGTTTTTCAAAGCTTTTTAAATGAAATCAGGAAAAAAATTGAAAAATACGAGAAATTCATGTTTTTTTCGTAAGTTTTGATTTTTTCCTGATTTTATTAAAAAATATTTTGAAAAACTCATTTCACATTCCCATTGTCACTTTTTTTTCTTTACAAGATGGCGGTATTAAATTTCAAATCTAACGTTTCGTTCCTCTGGAATCATCAGCAATTTATTTTTTTTAAATAGGGACCTGCTTTTTTCACTATGTTATTGAAAAATTATAAACAGTATCGGTTTTAGGATGCCCAAAGATGACAAAATCGCAAATAAAAAATCCAGCTCCGTATTTAAAAAAAGTAAGTTGATGATGGCCGCCTGAAGACGAAACGTCGAATTTTAAATTAAGTAGCACCATCTTCTAAAGGGAAAAAAGTGACAACGATGAAGTGACATATATTTTAAAATTGCTCTTCAACTAAGCCCAGGAAAAAATAAAAACGATTTTAGAAAATTTCGTTTTTTTCCGATTGGTTGGATTCTGTTTTCGCCGTCATTGCAATTTGGCCAACAACGCCTGGCAGCATTACCAGTTTTTGAATTTGAAATTCGGAGAAAAATAATAAGTTCGGGATATCGTACAATCGTACGATTGACACAGTTGAAAGTTATTTGAGAAGAGTAGATCAATCTTTTGCAGGCGCGGGTAGCTACAATCGCCAGAGCGGGGATATAGTTTCAATAATAATTCGGGGGGTATCAATGCCGGTGCTTCTCATAATTTAACTCGAAGAAATAATAGTGGACAAAATGTAGCCTGATGACCTTTTAGACTTTAGAGGAACCCGAAGTTGAAAAAACTAATTTGGTATTGCCGATCATTAAAGGGCCAGCAGAGGGATTAGAAACGAATGTTTTAATAGATAGTGGTGCGAGTTTAAGTTGTGTGAGTGAAGAATTTTTTCAAAAAGTTTTACAAATTAAGCCGGATATTCCCTGTTTGCCAACAAAGTCAGTATGTATACATAGTGCTTCACGCAATAAAACCCAGAATGTGAAATCTCAGGTCTTTCTGAGTATTTTATTCGGAAAGATTTGTTTTGATTTTGCTTTTTTGGTTGTATACCTATAACCTGGCAAAGGAAATAATTTTGGGATCTGACTGGATGAATCAGTTTTCTGTTATTTTGGATTTTGAAAAATCATTAATAAAATGTGTCACTAACCAGAGTCCCTATGAGATTTCGTTAAATGCAGTGGGGACCTTTACGGGTGAAAATCTTCTTTCGGAAATTTGCATCGATATCGAATCTGATGACTCTCCAATATTTGAACAAACCAAAGACCAAACAGATTTCTCTTACCATGATGAAGATTTTCTAAGCACAGTTGCCAAAGTGCAGAGCTTTTCTGATTTTCACACGGATAAACTTTTGAACTTGCTTTTTGAATATCCTGTTATTTTTTTCTGAGAAACCAGATTTAACTAATAAGTATGTACCATCGTCACCAAAAGTAACTGGGACAGCATCACATTAGCTCTTGTCCTATTATATGAATTTTTGTTGTCAAAAATTTGTCAAACTAAATTGAATGCATTGAAATGAATCACAGTAGAATTAGTCCAGCAGATTATTATGCATTATTTGTGTCCCAGATACTTTTGGTGACGATGGTACATACATAAGATTTATTTGAGGGATGAAGAGCCTTTTTATCGGAAAGATTTTCCAGTTCCTCATGCTTATCGATCGGAGGTTGACCGTCAAATTTCTGAAATGCTGTCTTGGAGAGGGATTAAAAAGGGGCAGATGGAGTATGTTAGCCCTTTGGTAGTGGTAAAGAAAAAAGACTCCTTCATAAGGGTGTGTTTGGATGCACGATGCACGATTTCTAAATCAGCGTGTGATCTTAGACCATGTCGTTCTTCCTATTCCAAATGAATTGAAATTTTTATTTTCTAAAAATCAGTCTGTATCGACTTTAGATTTGACTGCTTCATAAATAGCAGGGTTGATCCTTAAATTAAGAAAATGTTCGTTTTCTCAAGAATCTGTCCGTTTTCTGGGTCATATATTGACTCCTGAAGGAATGTCCATGGATACACCCTGATCCTTATCGACCTTTCGTTATACAAACGGATGTTTCTTTTGGTTTTTATAGTCGTACATTGAAGGGTCCTGAGTTAAATTATAGTGTAACTGAGAAGGAAGCATTAGCTGTTGTGGCAGCTTTAAAACATTGGCGAGTTTTTGTGATGGGGAGATAATAATTACAAATTATCACGGACCATAAGGCTTTGTCATTTATTCGGACTTGCAGACTCTTGAATTCGAGGCTAAGTAGGTGGATTTTATTTTTGCTGAAGTTTTTTTTTGAGATGTCCTATTGCAAGGGATCAGAAAATGTGATTCCGGATGTTTTGTCTAGATTTCCTGTTACTTGTAGTGAGGGATTGGTAGATGTACCTGATGTATCTAAAGATTCTTAAGTGGAAATTTTGGCTTGTGGTATGATGCAAAAAACTAAAGCCTTACCTACCGAGATAGAAATTTCTCACAATTCATCTCCAACAGAGTCAGGATGAATTTTGTGAGAGGGTTATAACTGAATTATTACGAAATGATTGTCGCAAGAGTTATTTAAGTTGTTTTGTTATCAATGAGGGAGTTTTGTTCCGGAAAGGATCTCAGACTACCTGGGTTCAAATTATGTATGTTTATTACGCTTGTACATACAGAAGGAACATGAAAATAACGGCCAATTTGGCGTAAATAAATGTCTAGCCTATTTATCGAGATATTATTTTTGGCGAAAAATTAAACATTCTGTCCGCAGGATTGTAACAGGGTGTGACCTTTGTCAGAAATCAAAGCAAGCAAAGACTTGTTTTGGTGAAATGAAATGCGTTTTACCTGAAACACCTAATGAAATTTTATGCATGGATCTGATTGGTCCGTTACCTCAATCCAGTAGAGGTGTCACCCAACTCTTAGTTATGATTGATGCTTTCAGCAAGTTGGTTCGTTGTTTTGCTTTAAAGAAAGGTACCACCCGAGCCATTCTTAGATGTCTCGTTGAAGAATATTTTGTCAATGCTGGTAAACCTAAGGACGTCCTGTCAGATAATGCTACATTGTTTTTCAAGCAAGTTATCAAATATTGTTCTCGCACCAGGTGGAAGTGATTATGAAAATAATTCATTTCTCTAAAAACTTTCTAGAAGCACTTTTTCAAGCAGAATTCAGTGACGTTCTCAGTTTTTTTCTGTTTGGCTTCGCCTTCGAGATATTGACCAAAATCCGATTTTTTTCAATAGAACACCCTATATATTAATAGCTCATTAGAAAGCTCTGCTTTCGCTGATTTCAATGATATAAAGTTCGATAGGTTTATTTCTAACGGTTTTCGAGAAAAATATTTCGGTTTTTGTCATAAGAAACAATGTGTTGGAGAAGGACTTTATCTCTGTAAGGAAACTGAAAAAGGTCTCTCTCTAACACATTGTTTCTTATGACAAAAACTGAAATATTTTTTTTCCCGTAAACTGTTAGGGAGAAACTTAGTGAAATTTATATCATTGAAATCAGCAAAAGCAGGTCTTCCCAATCAGCTAATAATATATAGGCTGTCGAATTGAAAAAAGTTGAATTTTGGTCAATATCTCGAAATCGTCGCCAAATAGAAAAAAACTGAAACGTCACTGAATTCTGCTTAAAAAAGTGCTTTAAGAAAGTTTTTACGGAAATTAATTATTTTCATAACCAAAAAAGTTATGGAGGTTTCACAGTATATTGCTCAAAATCGAGAAATGCCCTCTAGCGGCTAAACGGCTGAAGATATCAAAATGCGGTTTGCACCAATGAAGATTTCATGAGATTTGAGCGTCAGAGTGGGGAGTCCATTTTTTTCTATTTCTAAAAATAAAGGGTGTTTCCATAAGAAAGTGTCCAATTTGGACCACCCTGTACATATACTTAGGACATATATAGATTTAGGATTAGGGTTTGGATGTTCTTGGGTTTGGATATAAAAAAGCGCCTTGCCTAATCTAATTTGATATTTTACACTGACAAAATTGACAAGTATTTTCGAAAACACGTAAAGTCTGTTTCTTTTTTAAAGATAATTCCCCGAGTCAAAAATTTAGTAACTATGTTGGCAACACAAGCCTTTTCTACACAAAAAATTTGAAAGCTTGACAATTTTACATTGTATTGCCAACATAATGTCATTTCGACTTCTATCTTTAAAAAAAAAAACAGATTTTACTAACGTTATATTGGACGCTTCAGATGGATCAATTAATTGCTAAATAATAGAATTCGCCCATTGTTTGAGAGAGAGTTAGCTTGCCTGATAACTTTATGACGTCATTTGGGGTGCCTCAGCATAATGCAACTCTGCATAAGGCACCCCAGATGCGTCATCAAGTTACCCATTACCAGTATCAAAATGCGGTTTGCACCAATGAAGATTTCATGAGATTTGAGCGTCAGAGTGGGGAGTCCATTTTTTTCTATTTCTAAAAATAAAGGGTGTTTCCATAAGAAAGTGTCCAATTTGGACCACCCTGTACATATACTTAGGACATATATAGATTTAGGATTAGGGTTTGGATGTTCTTGGGTTTGGATATAAAAAAGCGCCTTGCCTAATCTAATTTGATATTTTACACTGACAAAATTGACAAGTATTTTCGAAAACACGTAAAGTCTGTTTCTTTTTTAAAGATAATTCCCCGAGTCAAAAATTTAGTAACTATGTTGGCAACACAAGCCTTTTCTACATAAAAAATTTGAAAGCTTGACAATTTTACATTGTATTGCCAACATAATGTCATTTCGACTTCTATCTTTAAAAAAAAAACAGATTTTACTAACGTTATATTGGACGCTTCAGATGGATCAATTAATTGCTAAATAATAGAATTCGCCCATTGCTTGAGAGAGAGTTAGCTTGCCTGATAACTTTATGACGTCATTTGGGGTGCCTCAGCATAATGCAACTCTGCATAAGGCACCCCAGATGCGTCATCAAGTTACCCATTACCAGACAACCTGGAACCTTGTAAAAAACCTATAATAGGTTGTCTGGTAATGGGTAACTATTGATGATGTTATCTAGGGTGCCTTATGGAGATTCGCATCAGGTTGAGGCCATTGGTTGAGGCACCCCAGACGACGTCATTAAAGTTATCAGGCAACCTAACCTTACCATCTACCATCGATTTACGCATGCACTCCAAAGCCTTTTCATTTAAACCTACTCTTCTGGCTCCAAGCAGATCTAGATAACGTTAGAGTAAGAATAAGGGTGGTAATTAAAAGGAAAATAATTTCTTAGAGGTAATATCATATTATAAATGCTTTTAATTTTTTTGGAAAAATTGGAAAAAACGAGTTGGCAAGTAATTTGTTTAACAAATGGTACATTTGACTGACAGCGTGTTTTAACAATTGTTTCGTGAAAATTGGGGCGGGGCAGCCAAAAATTTAAACCTCCCGCTTTTCCATTTCAAAAACTTGGCAACCCTAACGGACACGGAATGGGAAACATCTTTGAACTTACTTGACGATTTAGAAATAATTATAGAAGGGAAATTTTTGACCCGAATTTGAATGGATTAGATCATAATATACAAAATTAGAAAAAATATTGTGTGTGAAACACGTTGGAAAACACTATTTTCCGTAACTCGCTTTCTTTTGCAGAGCTCGCTTTGCTCGTTCCGCAGAAATATGCTCGTCACGAAAAATAGTGCTTTTCCCAACTGGTTGCACAAATAACTATTTTCGAATCAAGGCAATACGTCATAGATTTTGAGACATCAAAAGCTCTTTAAATCTGAAATAAAAAATCCAGAATCGTCTTTGAAAAAATAATGTTGATGATGGTGGTGGCCCAAAGACGTAAACGTTCATCACCTTCGGCTAATTTAAATGTGAATATTATTACTTTGTGAGCAGTTGGATTGTCTTCTAGTCGTTAGTTTATCCTGCAACAAGAAAAATGAACGGTAAATTACTTAAATTTTGAATATGTTGTTCATGGGCATTTCAACCTTGAATACCGAGGATTTATCTTTCAATGACATATGGTACCATAACTGGTAGTGGCTTAGAACCAATCTTGCACGAATAATAAGTGCTCGGATAAGAAAATTGCATAGTATGCGGTCATTTTAAATTAAGTGCTAGTGGTACTATGACAGACCAAAACGAGGTGATTTCTGAACTAAACCGGGCCCAAAGTAAGTGATTTTGAGTATTTTTCCAAATTCAATCAATCTCAAATTTTACATCTACAGGGTATTACAAATTCGAGTGTATGTATGGGGATCTCGGAAACCATAAGAGATACGAAGTCGGTTAAATTTGCGCAAATTTGCCTAAATTTAATCGACTTCGTATTTTTATGGTTTCCGAGATCCCCATATACACACTCAAATTTCCTATATACATAAGCAAATAATATGTGGAGCAAATCTTGATAAAACAATACTTATTTAGAAAAATAAATATAGTCTTTGATATAGTTTGTCGCATGTGTCAAGTTTAACAGAAAGTTAAACATGGCAAGTTCAGTGAGAATAGGAAAAAATCAAAGTAAAACATCAGGTGAATTAAGAATAATTATTGTAAATAAAAAAGCATAGGCTGAAGAACATTTTCAATAGGTATTGTACTAGGCGCGCAAATATGAAATTTTGAAAAACGATTTTTGAAGCTTTGAGGTAAAACATAGTGACAATTCAACAAACAATCAGTTAGATAAAAATTCAAATTGATAAGTTGCTGGAACTTTTTCAGAATCAAGAGAAAGACAAAATTGAATGTGATAGTAGGTACCTTACCGATTTACCGCACAGAACGGCAGTTGACCGAACGAGGCGAAGCTGAGTTTGGTCAAGCTGTTTTAAGGGTAGTAAAGGCACTTTCCGCATGTGGTTGTTAGGTACAACATTTTACCTATGAGCATCTACATCTCCAAAAAAAAACGCATTATTGAAATTTCTGGGAGAGAAGGAATTCTTGAAAATACCAAAGTCTTCTTTACCGCACACTATGCGGTAAAATGCACTTAACGCGCCTCGACCTTATTTATACAGAATTTAATGCTCTTTCAAATGATATCAATTTGCTAGAGTAACATCGAATATTTGAGCAATTATTATTCATCATGACCCATGTTAGAATTATAAAAAAATGAAAAAATATCAGTTAGCATTGTTAATGAGCTCTGGATTGTGTCAGATAACAATTTGATTGTTTCAAATAAACAAAGCCGTTAAGATAAAAGCACCAACAATCTAATTGTTTCAAATTCCAGGTTCAAAATGGCTCAAAACTCGTCACATCCAAATCGGCCTACTGTTTACTTGTTGCATGATCATGTTCTCCATAAGACAAGTCCTTTCTGTAGCAATTGTTGCTATGACTTCAGCTGGCACTTCTAGCAATACTAACATACCGGTAAATAACTGTACAGTTTCAATTGAAATTTGTTGCTATTGATATTAGTTTCTAGTACTACCATTGGACGAATTCCAGCATAGTTTTGTCTGCATTCTACTGGAGCTACGCGTGTCTGCAATTTTTCTCTGGCAAATTCATAAACTTTTTCGGAACTAAAATGCTGTTGTTTGTTGCCATGCTCACAAATGCTCTGACCATGCTTCTGGTAACTTTTCAAAATTATTCAAACGAATTTACTTATTGTTAATTATTGTTTAGATTCCAATTATAGCAGCTTATCTGGGCTCGAATGGAGTAATGGCAATGCGTATCATACAAGGCTTGTTTCAAGGCTTCTTATTGCCGTGTATCAGCGGAATGATGGGTAGATGGATACCGCCTACGGAATTATCAATTTCGAACGCTATCGTGTATTCAAGTGACTTTGTTTACTAGTGCTAAGCTTGTTTAAAACTATTTAACTTATTTTAGGTGGCTACTTTGGTCTTATAATAGCTACAATAATAACTGGGTACTTGTCAGCTTCTCCGTGGGGCTGGCCATCATCGTTTTATCTATTCGGGGTTTTGGCGTTCGCCTGGTGCCTGTTTTGGTGGTTCTATGGCGCCGAAACACCAGCAAGTCATTCGAAGATCTCGATGGAAGAACGAAAGTACATTGAGCATTCGTTGAGCCAGCAGAACGACCACTTGGTAATTTTGGTATAAGAAATTACATTTTTATTGTGACATTCTTCTAGTTCGACCAAAAATCCATACCGTGGTTGAAAATTTTCAAGTCGCTGCCCTATTGGGCCATCATTTTAGCTTCGATTGGCGAATCCTGGTCCTCGACCTTCTTGTTAGCAGAACTACCTAGTTACTTGAGCTACGGCGTAGGACTTGATATAAAAAATGTAAGTAGGTACTTTGCACAAAAATCTTAATTCAGCAAAAGGAGTTATTAACATCTAGTTGTGACTTTTCTAGTTACTTGTCTCAATGTATTTACTCAACATTCATGGTTCGATTTGCTGAAGAAAACTAAGGATTTTGTAATGATTCCATGACCACTTGTAAAATTATTATTGCAAATCTATATCCCATACAGTACATTAAATCACGATTAGAGATGTGACCGAATTCGAATAATTATTCGGTATCCGGCCTATTCGGCGTTATTTTTGCTATTCGGTATTCGGCCGAATATTCGATTTTCAATACCTAATATTTCATGTTTGGATATTTTAGTGAAATTAGTGAAAAACACTAACTTTTAATTAACATCAATTCAAAAAATAAAAGCAAATGGAAAAAAAAAAACTTCTGACGTTAAGGAATTCAACTTAACAGGGAATATAATAGAAAAATATTAGTATAGTAGAACAATAAGGGGTAAAATTTTCAATATTGAAAATCAATATAATTGGTAGGTTATGATGTAGAAATACCACATGCTCCACTCTCAGGTAATAACCGATCCCTTTCATTTCCGTATGCGAATTGTAAAGCTTAGTTCATATACTTGTGAATCGCGAATTGCAAAAAGCGAATAATGATCTTATTGGTTGATTTTAAATATTTCAAGCGGCGGGAAGCCAATTGAACCAATAGGATCATTATTCGTTTTTCGCAATTCGCGTTTCGCAAGTATATGAACTAAGCTTAACTCTGACATGCTTTAATAACTTTTCGGTATTTGGCCGAATATTCGGTTTAAATTCAGCCGAATATCCGGTATTCGGTTATTCGGCCAAACTACTATTCGTCACATCACTAATCTAGATGCAGACACAGGGTTACACAATTCAGTGATGTGAATATGGTACGTCTATACATTGTAAGCACATGCACAAAGGTTATACGCCCGCCTCACAATGTAGCCACAGTATATGTTACATATACACACATTATAAGATCCACAGTGTGTTATATGTGTGCTAAAATTTCTGCTTACTCAATTTGAACGTAAATATACTATTCCGTGTATATATAGCTTTATCGCCACGTGTATATGTAGCTCTGTCGCGCGGTGTATATTCCTTGGATGGGTTCCCATATAACCCAAAAAAATTCATTCTTTATAACATTTTGCTTGTAATAAAATTGGATATGTAGTTGGAAAATTGAGCTTACAAACAGCCCTGTCAGACTACTCAGACTAGGTCCAGTTTAGCTATCTGCGCTTTAGGTGTTATTGCTAATGTGTCGATATAGAATAGAATTTCATTATCATCGCCCAACGCCATCGATAACTTATTATATGTTACTGTGAGGAGCTTTTTGAATTGTTTGAAACCTTCTTTGTGTGGTCCATTCCATTTGGATTATTATTCCGTCCATACAAGTTGTATTGTAGGGCTTACTCGTTCATCATTATACGAGAATATATGACCAAACAGCTTTATGTAATTCGTGTTAAATTGTTTTGAAGTCGAAATTGGGCATATTAGATATTGGACAGGCATCCTTCATAAAAAATCGCGGCAATACTAAAGAAAATTGCCAGAGTACCTAAAGTAGCACAGAAGTTTCCATTCTTTACAAGTAATACAAATGATAAAATTGCTGCTTACGTGCTGCCACACAATAATACACAAAGCTAGTTGTGCTTGCATTTCCACTCCTGGATAAAGGAAAGACCAGAGCAGAGGTTATTCTAAGGATTTTTTTCCACTGCACATAAAATGTGCCGCAGGCGAAAATTTTTTGGGGGTGCCACGTCCTTTTTACATTAATCACAATATGCCTTACCTGTCAGAGTGGGATCCTCGACAAGCCACTATGGTTTGATTAAATGAGAATCAGCACAAACTCAAAGAAACAGCACAGGCCAAACAGCACAGGCAATCAGCAATACATTTTAGAACAAATTAAATGTATGTATTGATAGTGCTATTGTATTCTCATATGTAGCATATTATGTCAACTAAATTATTTGTTCGTAATACATGAAAAAATAACTACACAGATTTTAATTTTCCACTGCACAATTTACTTTTCCTACTGCACATTTTGTGTCCAACTGCACGTTAGAATAACCTCTGGGGAAGCACATCACACAAGTGCAGAATTTATATTATTGCACTGTACTTTTACGTGGTGTATATAAAAATATTACATATATGTATTATGATTTAAACTTTGTCTGCATGTACGGTTTAATTTCAGTATGCTATTGATCCATCTTTTACGAGGTAGGTATAAAAATATTATGAATCTTGGTGCATATACAGGGTGTCCCACGATGGATGGCGTATTAGACGTTTATGGAGAACTAAAAAGCGGATCATTTTTAAAATTTGGCAACCGGGATAAACGACCATAATCTACACTTTAAAAATATTTTTGTTTATGCGGTGTTGCCGCTGCTACTCTCAACCAGTGGCAACATCGCTATTTTAAATGGAACAGCCTGTATGTGATTGCAAATTTGGAGTCTACGTATAATTCTGAGAAGATTTCATGTGATTTACCCTATACCTAAGTTCAACTGTTTTGGAAATATTGACAGTTGAAAATTGACTTTTTGCAACTTTGACAAGCTGTAAAACCTGAACGGTTAATTTTAGAGAAAACCCGATTTTACATTCCTATCTTAGATTTTCATAAACTATCATTTGACACCAACTTTGAATTTAACCGGAGATTAAATTTAATTGGAATTTTTAATCATGAGTTTTTACGGAATAAATTTCCGGAGATATAACTAGTAAAAACTAGTAAAAACTAGTGGCGAATTGGCGATAACTGAAGTTAACTGGACTCAAAGTCATGCTTGAATAAGCGAAAGGAGCCACCCTCTGGGTACCACTTTGGAAGCCCACTGACACTGGTTAACCCTTAGTACCGGGCTTGCGAGAATCGACAAAGTCGAAAATCTCCAATCCTCCTAGCTTTCAGAGATTCGCTAAAAGTACCCTCCGGTTTCTTGTTGTTTTTCCATTGGTCCTCAAGTTTATTCAACCTTCCCTATTCAAACTGGTCTACCCTGTGATCCAGTTTGATGGCTCTCCAACGGAGTTCGCTAGTTAGATGTGGTCAAATTATCAATTGAGCATTCTTTCTATTCTTATCTCCTAATTTCTAACCTAGTCGAGTAAATAAAATAAAAGTTACCTAATTTCTAACCTAATCAAGTAAATAAAATAAAAATTCCATAATTTCTAACCTAATTTTCAAGGGTGCGAAATGAATTAAACTATCCTCTATTAATTTGATAATAAAATAATTGACTTATCACTTCTATCCTAACCTACCTATATCTTAATTATAAGTAAGTATTTGACTATCTTACAGTTAACATTTCACCAAAGTAATACCTTTGATAATTATACAATATCTTAAAAATCCAGCTCATGTAATCACTGTTTCGCTCCACACACACATGCTTCGAATATAATTCCTTCCAGCAACGGTATCAGTTACCTGACATCTGGGTTCGTCCTAAAACGTGGGTATTCAGAAGATTATCCTTGACTTTGAATAAATTATTACAACCACATGGGATCTAGATTAGTCTAAAGTTTAGAGTTTATCTAGGAAAACATTAATTTTGCCTATATATTTTGTCAATTTCGGGTTAAGCAAAATAATCTTGAAGCTATAAAATTCGATACCTTTTTGGCTTTCAAGTGATTTTTACCAGATTAGGTCGTTCGCAGAACTCCATGTGTTTGTAAATCCCATTAGAGTCACATTTTAACTATCTATAAAAATAAAACTTATCCCACGAAAGATGAACTTGGACCGAGATTATGGATTTGCTATTGATTTTGTTACAGTATTGTAGCATTCGGAATTGAAAATTCAATAGAATCAACACAAAGTACTTGATTTCAATACATGGTATCGAAAATACCAAAATCAAAATGCATCATGTATGTATAGTATTTTTTATAATAATTGGTATCGAGTTAATGACTCTACCCATTGTATTCATGGCCGAGCTCTTTCAAAACGCCCCAGGTGGTTAAAAGGAGTAAAACATTTATTGTGAAAAATAGTTTACTAATATTTGTTCAATCATAAAACATAATGATTCGAATGTAGCAAAATGTTTTTCAAAGCCAGTCTTATCAATCCTACCAGCAATTGCTTCACAAACAAATCTTATTAATGGTAACCAAGCAGTTTGCTTTGATTTTTCGACGAGCGTACTTATTTTGGTGATCAGCAAATTGCTGATAATGCAGTGGTAGTGTAGCGGTCAACTTTTACAAATTATTTTTGACGTTGGACAGCATCCCTATTAAGTGATCGCATCAAATCGAACACAAGAATTCAACACACCAGGCGTATTTTTGATTCTGGGGGACGGCAATGGCTGCGGTCGGGAGTGTTGCCAATCTGAACTTGTGAAATTACACGATATGCTGGTCAAATTACACGTTTTTACACGCTCTCAGTCTCACAATTACACGATTTTTACACACGATCTTGGCACCTCTTTCGTAACACCAAGAAGCAAGTATCATATTTTTTTTTTGTTGTGATTTATGATTTTGGGAAATGGATTAAATCCAGTCAAATCTGAGGGTAAATGCTCCTGACTCTACAGTCTAGCCTAGCGCCCCCGCCATACCAAAGCACCAGTGATGACGTAGCGTGTCGCTTCTCGTCTTGACGTAGAGTGTTTGCACCACAGTTAAATAATATTTTTCATCATCAATGTATATTCTTAACTACGACCGCTGACGCAAACTGCTAACGTTGCTGTTGCCGTTGATGTTGGCAACGGTGCAACACCATATGAACTTGATTCCAATAATCGAGTTCGATAAGCAAGTGTGTATTGTCCTTGGCCATAATGGTGGCAAACAGCTGACGACTTCGTTAATGACGTCGACAATGGTGCTATACCATATATAACCGCGATTACCAAAAACCAGGCCGATAAGCAATGTATGTATTATCCTTGGGCATAAGGGTAGTCACATGACAGACAAAAGATTATGGAATGGAATGCAAGGGAAGAGAAAACGTCCTATTCATGTCACAGGGGCTTTCGATTAGAAAGTCGTGAAACAGAACAAAAAAGGAAAAAATCAAATTTCTCAAATTACACGCAAAATACACGCTTTTTGTTTATGTTCGAAAAATACACGCAAGCCAATCAAAATACACGCAAATCGTGTAATTACTGTAATTACACGCTTATTGGCAACACTGGGTCGGGGGCTATTAACTTCCTAAAATTATTTTTATTGTAATTTGTGTTGACCGCTCCCCTAATGAGTGACCATATCAAATCGGATTAAAAATAATAATATACACACAGCGTCAAAAATCTTGGACCTCCCAAATTTCTCAGAAAATAAAAAAGTTTTTCATTATGAACATATGTCATAAAAACGCTATTCCTGTTACCAACTTATTCACATATTAGAGAGTTATTGGAACTATTGAATACTGCCTCGCAGTATTAAGAATCTACGTTATTTTATTAGTGCATCAACACTATTTTTTCAAGAAAATAACAGTTATTGGAAGTCTGTAGTAGGTGTTAGAGTATTACCTTACTTTGTGTTCATAATTTTGACAGCTCATAGCTATGTTTATAAATTTCAATCTCAAAAAGTGTTTATTTTTGTTTGTGATGTTCTGCTGATACCCATTTTTCGATTTTACGTACAGTAAAATGAAAAACTGTTGTAAAATAGCTATTTACCTAACATGTGCGGAAAAATATTTTCCGCAAGTGTTAGGTACAATATTTTTCCTACAGGCGTAAAAATGTAAAATTATTCTTTTTTTTTTTGACAGATCAGTGTGGTAAAATTTTTTCCGCACTGACAGCCGTGCGGAAAAACTTTTTCCGCACTGATATGCGTGCGGTAAAAGTTTTACCGCACCGTGCGGGAAAACTAATTTTCCGCACGCATATCAGTGCGGAAAATCGATTTTTCCGCACGGCTGTAGGAAAAACAAATTCTCTAGTAAAATTACGTCATCGTCGAAAAGCTAAACGTCAAAGTCGTCCTAAATGTCAGAAATTTGAAATAAGGGAAGTTTACTGCCTCGCACTAACCATACACAAATAAACACAAGCAGTAACCCATGCAGTAACCTTATTAAGGGAATCCTTATTTTCGGACCCAAATGCGCATGCGTAGATGTCAAAATAAGGCTAATTTAAATACTGCTTGTCCTTATTGCACGTCCAATAACTCTCTATTGTTCTTAGGTGCAAAGGTCTTATATCCTACAGAAAATAAGAAAAACAGAATTAGGTAACCCTTAGGCAGGCCGCACATCAAAGAAACATGAAACATCAAACATGAAACGTAAAACATGAAACAATAAATTACGAAAAGCGAAACCGTTTCTCTCTTGCATACTAATTGAAGAAACAAGAATAATGTTTTTAAAGTCTTTTGGTAGTGTAGTGGAGTATAGAAGGTAGCACACAATGGAAATGGTTGACGAGCAACAATAACTGCTGTTGTGGCAACTTTTCTATTATCTATTATCGTCAAAAAGCCAAAAAAAATAAAGGAAACGACGTTACTGGGTACATCCATACAATAATGTACTTTTTCCCTGTTAGGCAACATTTTGGCAGGCTTTTTCTTGTGATTGTCTATTCGAGTACTTCTCCATGTTATACTTATACAATTCTCCCTCTTGCTCTACCACTGAAACGAACACATTGAATTCTTGGTCGTAATTAATTTTTTTATGATGTATTTATGACCAAAAACCGTGAAACTGAAACAGAAAAATAGAACACGATCTATTTCATGAAACACGTTTCAAGTAATAAAAATGTTTCTCGCGCATGAAACAAATTCGTTTCATCGGTGGGCGGACTTGTATTTGTTTGTTCTTATTCTATTTTCATGAAACGTGTTTCACGTTTTATGTTTCATGTTTCACGTTTCATGTTTCTTTGATGTGCGGCCTCCCTTACACGGCGGCTGTCACTTGCCAGTCCAAATCGGGACTCGTCAGAAAAAAAGGACATTTCTCCATTGAGGTAAAAGCCAGTTTCTGTGATTACGGCTACTATTCTAAGTAGTCAGCTCGTCCTCTGAGCGATTATTCTGGCTCTATCAAAACCGGAAATTCGATGTCCAGGCATTAGTACGGGAGCTGGCGACACTAAATTTTGTGTGATTTCATAACGATTAGTTTTACTTTTTTTGAATCATCTCGGAGCTATAGAAAACTAAAATCGATTCCTGCAGGAGTACCAGATTGATCGCGATATGTTAATTACGTCAAAAAAAAAGTTTAATTGTTGAAAATAATAAAAGTTGAAACTTTATCAATTTTTTAATAACATTTAAAACAAACATAATAGCTATTTATACAATAAGTTACGAAATGAGCGTCTTTTAGGCACGCGACGTGAAAATTGTCCAACGAGGCAAAGCCGAGTTGGACAACACGTCGAGTGACTAAAAGAAATCGTTTCGTAACGTATTGTATACAAGATTTTTTCTACTGGCATTTTATAATAAAAAAACACAATTTTATTTCATGTGAATAAGTCGATTACGCCCAAAATCTTTGTTACCTGCTTTTGCTTGACCCCTGACACTTTTCATGCGATTTTTTTTTCAAGATTTGATATCAATAATTAAAATCCCAGAAAGCAGGTAACAACACAAAGTTCTGTTTTGAGTAACCCAAACGTTCAATTCAATAATTACATTTTTAATATTCATAATAAATACAAAACAAAACTCAAATCTGTGTTTAGTGTGTTTTTTATTTCTGAATGATGAATGACACTTTTAGGCACTAGTGCTTAAAAATTACTTTTACGCACTCAAAAGTCACTTTTACGCATTCAAAAGTCACTTTTACGCACTGAGTGCTTAAAAGTAACTTTTACGCACTTAGTGCTTAAAAGAATGTCGTTTTAAAACTAAAATGACAATCGAAAAGTTGCTATTATGAAACGTCAGTAGAAAAATATTATTTATGTAAAAAAAAATTATCAATTGATATAAATTATAAGTTTTTTTTAGCATTTCACTAATAATTAGGATTACTAAAAAATATATCCTGCCAGTCATTTGATGGGACCTGGCTTCGGCAGGAACAAAATTGTTGAGCGGAAACACATTATACAGTGTGTCCAAAATAAGGATGGCATAGCATTAGGATCTAGGGAATGGTTGGAGTTACAATGTTGGTTAGATTAGAAAAAAGTTGCGCAATTTGATGCTCAATAAAATGGTATCTTGACATTTGAAAAATTCCGAATACTTTCAAAAATATCCGGAAAAAATTTTGCAAAATCGATTTTATTTTTTCCTGAGCTTATTTGAGGAGACATTTCAAAATATTTCACTTCATCGTAAAAAGCTGTGGTAACAACTTTGTCTACTCTACAAGATGACATTTTCAAATTTAAATTCTGACATTTCGTCTTTGGGTCACCATCATCAACTTCATTTTTTTTTAAATACAGCCTTTGATTTTTTATTTCAGATTTTAAGAGCTTGTGATATCCCAAAACCTATGACGTATGGCATTTATTCGAAAAAAATAAAAAAATCGAATAAGTGCAATACGTCATTGGTTTTGGGACATCAGAAGCTTATATAAAATCTGAAATAAAAAATAAGGGTCCGTATTTAATAGTTATTTATACACCAAGTGAGTTGAATGAATGTTTATTCATGAGAAGAAATTTTCTTTGAATGAATAAAGATTTTAACTCACGTGATGTATACAAAATTTTATCCCATTTTGTGGAAATTTGAAAAATAAAGTTCAAGGAAAAATACCGAGAGTAAGTCAAAACTATTTTAAATCACTGAGGTGTCTGATTTTTAGTTGGGCAGAGTGACTTAAAATGCCGAGAGTAGTAGAGTGGCCTGAAGACGAAACGTCAAATTTTAAAATTGATAATGTCTTGTAGAGTAGAAAAAGTATTCACGATTAAGTGACATTTATTTTGAAATATCTCCTCAAATAAGCTCAGGAAAAAATAGAATCGATTTTGTGAAGTTTTGGGTTTTTTTCTACGAGCGTGCGGGAAATGGCTCTTCCTGCACGATTTGCTGTGCGGGAAGAGATTTCTTCCGGCACTCAGTGCGGGAAGAGTTTGAAATAATCATTGTGACATGGAATTGTTTGTATTGTTGATACACCTATACCTGTACTTTTACCTTTTTAAATACCTTTTAATACATTTTTAATTCTACCTTCTGCATAATCGCATTTTATTTAAATTAAACTCTTCGTAACATCAGCTTTAGTATGCTCGCAGAAAAAATATAGTCCCTAACTAACTAAAGCGGGAAATTTCTCTTCCCGCACTCGTTAGGAAAATAGCTATTCCGGATATCTCGGAAAATGTTCGGAATTTTTCAAATGTCAAAGTAGCATTTTATTGAGCGTTAAATTGCGTAACCTTTTCCTAATCTAACCAACATTGTTACTCCAACCGTTCCCCAGATCCTAATGCTATCTCATCCTTATCTTGGACACACTGTATATCCACTATTTCTAGGCTTCCAAATCCAAAGGTTCTCAATGCGGTAGATATTAAGTGATAACATACATAGAGCAAATGAGCACCTTGGAAAGGGTCTTACCTGGACGTCTTTTATACACAATAAAAACCTGATGTGAGGCAGATGCTTGGGCATTTTAAGATTCCATATGAATGACTCATGTGCTGATGTTCAGTTCTAGTTCAGTTCGCTCGGTACTGTGATCAATGAACTAACCAAAGATTTATCCACTTTTGTGGAAACTGTCTACGAATATATTAACGAAGATACGTGTCTGTAAACTTTTCGATATTACATATTTTTTGCGCTTAAATAAATAAAAAAGAATCTAACGTGTTGAAACAAATTTGTTTCTGTAATTATGTCAACACCCTATTACTTCACTAACTCCTGCCGAAGCCAGGTCCCATCAAATGACTGGCAGGATACATTTTTCAGTTATCGTAATTATTAATGAAATGCTAGAAAAAAATTCAACTTTTATAATTTATATTAATTAATAACAGGAGGCAGGAGGTCGTTTCATGTCTTATTTAAATGTTATTAGAAAATTGGTAAAGTTTCAACTTTTATTATTTTAAACATTTGGACTTTTTTTTCAACATGTTTGGCATACCGCAGTCAACCGTTGTCCCGCTAACAAGGTGGCAGGAGTTCATTTTCTTGATCATTGATATCAATACTACAAAATAAAAGATAAATGAAGTTTTATGAAATGGGACAATGAAAAGTGTCGCCAGCTCCCGTACTACATTTTTGAACAATTGAGAGCAACTTATACTTTTCGATATTTACAAGAAACTGACAATTTTAAACAAATGCTATAGTTGAAAGAGTCAAGAGATAAGGTTTTTTGGCGTTTTTCATTTTCGATAAAAAACAACATTTTATACGAGATTATTTCTAACCAAAAAATATTTTGATAAAGGTCTTATAAGTTTGGTTTTATACAGGGGATTCAAGATTTTTGACGCTGTGTGTAATAATAGACGTATTTATAGTACTATAGGGGGCCGCAATGACTGCGGTTAGGTTTTAAAACTAATTTTTGGGATAAGCGCACCTTCACTGTAATGACCGCATGTAATCGGATTGAAAAGAAAAACAATGCAATTTTCATATTCAGGAGGGCGGATAGTATTATCCGGCCGAATATTTGGCCGAATACCGAAAGCTGAATAATGAAAAAAAATGTAGGTATCTATTTGATAACAAGTCACAATGAATTTAATACTTAAAATCTATCAAACTTTTTATTAATTACTGGTGCCATTTTGATAACTTTTGGCTAAAGATAAACAGTAGTATAAAGTGCGACAAGTGACAAGTGAGTGAACCTGTGTGGAAGGACTGCGGGCAAAACCCTCCTGATTGGCCCGAGATTAGAAATATACATATACGCGGGTCGTCACGTCGTCCTCTGCTACTTCATACGTTACCAAGGTTCACTCAGTTGTCACATTTTAAGTAATAACGCGCGATTAAAAGAATATAGATAATAATGCGTATTGTGACACGATATATTCTCAAGTGAACCAAATTCCGTCGTTAAGGGCCCCACACACTACGATGAACCACGACGGTTTTCATCGTCGCGATGAAACACGTCGTTCCAAAACCGGTGTGTGGTAGAAAAAGACGACGATTTTCTACCACACACTTCGGTTTTGGAAAATTGGTTTACCGGAGGCGACACGATGAGAATGAGACAGGTCCTGATCTGTTGTTAACGCACAAAACCCACAGATCTGCCGCCGAATATTCGGCACTGCAAACGAGAGCGTAGCTGAATATTCGGGATTCGGCCAAATCACTATTCGTGACATCTCTAATTAAAAACGTCTGCATGCCTCACATATCACTTCTACTAACTCACTGCACCTCTATGCAAACTGACCGCATTTGATTATTATTGCTTATCGAGCTAAAAATGTTATCATCAAACAATTTGCTAATCAGATCATCAATATAAGCTGCTTACGAACCATTGGTTTGGAACCAAGCATTTTCTGACCTAACTTCAAGGAAAGGAACTGAGTTGCACGTACGATTTGACACAACTAAGTTAAAATCTTAATATCTGTGATCTTAACTTCCCTCTTCGCCTTTCGACTTTAGATATCTTAAGTTGTAGCAAATTTGACCACTTTCATATTTCAACGTAGGTATATTTTGATCAGCTTATTAGAATTGCGCATACGATCAAACAACTTAAAAGCTAACATTAAGAACTTAGGTAAGAAAAGTGCTTGTTCGTAAGCAGCTATAGATTTTCCCTTTTTTGACAGATATAAATCTATTACCAACTTCTACTACTTACTTGTATAGTTGTTTTGATATACTTTAATTTTTTTTTTCCAGTCCAGTTTGTTTTCATCAGTCCCTCAAATCGCAGGCCTAATAGGTTCCCTGTGCTTCGGCCCTATAGCATCGCTAATAGCCAAAAAAGATTGGGTAAGCACTGGAAATTCTAGAAGAATTTTCTACGCAATCAGCATGACGACTCCAGTGGCCCTTTTGGCGCTCTCGTATATAGAAAATAAAACAGCTATAGCTGCTATTTTGATAACAGCGTATATAGCTAATTCAGCTATAGTTTGCGCGCACTTGGTGAACCCCATCGACTTGTCTCCCAGATTTGCCAGTGCGCTTTCTGGCATTTCGAACGGTTTGGGTCAGTTGGTGGCCATCTTGGCTCCGCTGCTGGTGCATTTTATGGTTCCGGATCAGGTAGGTATTTCCTTTGTAGATTGTTTCTATGATAATAATTGTTGTTTTTAAGACTAACAAATCTGAGTGGAGGCACACTTTTATACTAGCCACCTGTGTGATGTTATCTACGGGCGCTTTTTTCCAAATCTTCTGCTCTGGAGAGAGGCAACCGTGGGACGACTTTAATACTAAATCAGTTGAAAAGGCTAAGCATGAGATTTATTTACCGAAAATTGATGGAAAATCAAATAGGGCTTATCAAGAAGAAGCTAATAACCCATCAAACTAATACCAATGCGACCGCAATAAAAAAAAAACAAATTGCCTTTTCAAATGTTTTTCTATGGCGGTTTTTGTTGACGATGGAAATCGATATCAAATTGTCGAGAATGAGCTACATTTTTGTGCTTAAGATCAAATAAAGTTTCATGTATTTCTAGCCTAGCCTTTTATCTCTCAACTAGAAAAATGTCAACCATCATTACTTCGCCATTTCTAGTGTTCATATAAATACATACTTCCATTAAAAGTTCTTATTGGGTCTAAGTCGAGGCCTAAGTAAACACCGACAAATTTTTAAAAAAAATTAATTTAATCTTTCTTCTGGATATAAAACATTAACCTGATTTTATTATCAACAAAAATATATATTAGGCGAAAATAATGTGAAGCAATTGTTATAACTGATGCTATACATTACTTTCACCAGCATTTATCCTCAGTACAACGGGCACACTAGTACAAGGTAATATCGCTAGTTCTGTAACCACAGCAGTTACTAAATCTGGAGGTGTCACATCATATAATAAATTTAATATGTTTAATTTTGGATTATCTTTTTGATACACCAAGGGACTTGAGCTGCTTGAAGTATCTGCTGACAGAAGTAGGTTGGAGTCTCCTAAACAAATATTTACGTAAAAATCACTAAAATAATAACTACTTCCTTCTTACCTATTTCATTAAAAACAAATGAATCAGTTTGGACACGTTCACTAAATTTATATGTTTCACAACAAACCAGTACAGGTTTATTATAAGCTTGTGCTACTAAAGCAACTTGGGCAGTTCCTATTCTGGACATGACACTTCCATTGGTCAGCAAAGCGTGAGCACCTAATAAAACTTTACTCGCTTGCTTCATTACACAACTGAGCCCATTAATAAGAACATAGCTGCATTTAATTCCGGCACTAATCAGTCTTCTAAGCATTTCTCTACCTTCTAAAAGAGGCCTGCTGTCAACGATTATGACTGAGAATTTTTTGCCGTCCTTGTTGGCTTCTAAGAGTATTTGTCTTACCAAAGAAGAGCTGGAGAAAGGAAATCGGTAATATAATTAATTTGTTTCTTTAAGTTTGGCATTGCTTACCATCCATAAATTAAAATAATATCGCCATCAACAATTTTTGCATTAACCTTAATAGATATAGCATCCCAAGCTCTTCTCATATCGTTTCTTATGTAAGTATCTATGACATCAATTAATCTGGTTCTCTTATCGTTGTCATTTAGACCAGTTTCAATCGTTTCTATATGTCTGAGTTGTTGCTTGAAAGATCTTAAGGCATTTGTCATTGATACTGCTAGAGGTCTGCATTCCTAAAAAACAACAACAACTTTATTAGTTGGTTTGCCCTTTAATTGTTTTTTTTGTGTGATTGTGCAATACAAATTGTCTTTCTAACCTATAGACAATGAACACTTGTGCTCAATGCAAATTGAATATTTCCGACCACAACGATGGGAATAATATTGGTAAATGTGACATATGCAATCTGGATTACTGTGGGAGCTGTTTTCCTTTAAGTGTTACTGAAGTCAGAGTAACTCCACTCAAGAAACAGGTACTTTTTATATGTCGCCCAAATTGTCGAAACAAAGCAAATACCATGCTGAAAAAATCCGACTTATGGAAGAAGAAATTCAGTTGCTCAAATCTACCATAGCAGATAAAATCACAATAATTTCAGATAAAACCAAAATTATAGACTTACTACATAAGGAATAGCAAGATAAGCCCTCAAATATGCCCTCTGTCAGGGCTGCTGATGAACATGATGACATTCGGGGCGCACAAATTACACTCTCTCAAGTAGGACTAGCAGTAGATTCTGGTTCCTTAAATTAGCACAACGAAAATATCACACATCAGAAAAACTACTAAAAAAAGTACTAAATTCGGGCCTATTTAGTGCTAATTTAGTACAAAAAAAAAAGTTTATAACTCTATTTTTTAAAAAATTACGTGCATGTGTGCCAGCTTAAGATTAAGCTGGCACACTCTAGTTGGATAAGGTCGAATCTTTGAAAATCTAGAACCTCATATTTAGTGCTAATTTGGTACATTCATGGCACGCCTAAAAAACTAACAATGATGTATTTATTACGAAATAACCACGGAAAAGTGCTAACTCAAGACTTGAATTAGCACACATACATCGAATCGACCGCGCGAGAACGGAATTCGCATGCGCATATTTAGTGCTAATTTAGTACTTCAGAAACGACGACCCGAAACGAATTAGTATCACATCAGCACAGAGTTAGCACTTGTGTGCTGGCTTAGTGTTTAAGTTAACAAACATTGTCACCGATGACGCGATGAAACTAGAGTACTAAATTAGCACACATTTAGTGCTAATTTTAGACGTTAGTTTGGATTAGTTCGGGTTAGTTTCGGTTAGTTCGGGTTATTTTGGGTTAAATTCTTTATTTACGGACATGCCATTTTTACAAAGGTAGACTTAAAGTGTAGGTACACGCAATAATAAATATTTGGAATAACAAGTAGGCAACAGACAAGTTAGTATAAAAAAACAATATTACATAAGCCTAAACAAATATTTTGTAGTAGGTATCAAAACATTACGAAAGCGTAGAGCTGCCATGCTAATATTAAAAAATATTTTTATAAAAATTTACAGTTTTTCTGTAAATTTACACTTTTTCTGTAAATTTACACTTTTTCTGTAAATTTACACTTTTTCTGTAAATTTACACTTTTTCTGTAAATTTACACTTTTTCTGTAAATTTACACTTTTTCTGTAAGTTTACACTTTTTCTGTAAATTCAGTTAATAGTAAGGGTTAGTTTGGGTTAGCTCGCAATTTTAATCAGAGATCACCAAACTTACCGATAATAACCCGGTGAGTTTGCAGTTTTAACATTAATAAACTTTCAACGATAATAACCCGGTTAGTTTGGCTTAGTTTGCGATTTTAATCAAACATTACCATTATGTTTTCCAATTTATTGATTTTCGTGGTTATTAATTTTCGAAAAATATATTTTCAAAATTATTGAATTTTGAAAGAAAAAAATTCGAAATAAGCGTTTTCGAAAAGGTTTATTTTCGAAATAACAGCATTCGGCAAAAAATCGAAATTTGTATTCTCGAAAATTGAACATGCATACAGGACTGATAAAAATTGCAAACTTATCCGAACTAATCAGATTATTGTTATTGTTGTTGGTAATGTCAGACTCTAAATTGCAAAATAACCCAAACTAATCAGGTTATTATCGGTAAGTTTGGAAATGTTTAATTAAAATTGCAAAGTTACCAAAACTTACCGGGTTATTATCGGTAAATTTGGTAATGCCTTCTTAAAACTGCCAACTAACACAAACTACCCAGGTTATGATTGGTAAGTTTGGTAATGCATTTTTAAAACTGTAAACTAATGGGGTTATTATCCGCGAGTTGTCAGTAACCCAAACTAACCAGGTTGTTATTGGTAAGATTGGATATATGCCTGATTAAAATTACAAACTAACTTAAACTAACCGGGTTATTATCGGTAAGTCTGTAATGTCCGTCGTTTTTAATCTGACACTTTCCGTATGAAGAGCGAGGAGGTGAAGATTATAGCAAAAACAGGTGTAACGTCAGGTGACCATTGGCGTTCTAATGTCCGATGCAGCAAGGTATGGTCGATATAACGTTGAATTTACGATACTTCCTAACGTTGCATTACGTTGTAACAACAGTTGAATGTACGTTGACAGGACGGCACAATGTCATAATTGAGACAACGTTGAATGTGACCGTTGAATTAACGTCGTTTTTTTTGTTTGCCTCAATCTTATAACAACGTTGATCAGATGTATTCGAGACGTCAGATTTCACGTTGAACTCAACCGTTATCACAAGCTTGACCAGATGTAATTAAGACGTCAGATTTTACGTTGAGCCTGAGGTTGAGCTCAACCTTTATTTACAAGTTGAAATAGAAAAAATAGTACAAAAAACATGCTTCATAAGACATTTGATATCAAATTGCGTCTTATGAAACTTGTTCTATAGCTGGCTCTGTCAGAACAGTTTTTAATTAAAATAAAATCACCAAAATGTATGAGGTTATATAGGTACTTTATTCCACAAATTTTTTAAATAAACACAAACCACAAACTCTTTGACACAAAATTTAATATATCGAAACAGTAAGGGGACACAAATTTGATCAAAATAAAACATTATTTGGAAGATTGTTAAAATTCAACTGGCTTGCTTGCTCTTAAATAGGAATTGAAAAGTATGAAAAGATTTCTATAATTTTGAGGAATTCATCATATTAGTTAGGTTAGAATCGCAAATTGGCGCGGGTTCCTAGTTCAAAAATTAATACATTGATGTCTTATGGGGACTCAATTTTAAAAGCGTCTGTAGACGTAATCGAACGTTTGTTACGGAATTGAGTTGTATAAATAGTTTTTTTAATATGTTAATTAACTGAGAGAGTGTTTGAAAGTTGAATAAACATTGTTAAAATAAAAATATTACCAATTTAAGAAGCCGATGTTTGTATAAAATACGTATGTCGTTGCTTGATCCATAAGTATATATGAGTACCTAATTATAATAAAATAAAAGTTTACCTACATACTTGGTTAGTAAATGTACTTCAATAATCCAAAAAAATTGAAAAATAAATGACTGAACTAGTGATAAATAAATAAAAATAAACAATTCACCAACAATCATAACACAACACACAACCTCACTTTCTCTCAGCTGGTTTTAGACCCGACGTACGTCCACCGAAAACAGACACTTTTAATTAAAATCATTTGTATTTTTAATTCATAGGTCTAAAGAAACAATTAGAGCATGAATTATAGAGAAATATGTTCAAAGTTTGATGTACAATAGGTTCCAATACTAAGAAATGCCCAGAACCCAAGATATTCCCGTCTGAAAATCACTCTTTTGAATCCCCCATAAGAAATACATTGCTGTCAAATTTGTTGAAATGTGTTTAGGAACCCATTTTAAATTTCGCGCCCGATTTTTCCTAACCTAACTAATATGGTCAATTATTTCCGCCTACCAAGAATGTCCACCAATCGAAGTTAAATCCAGGCTGGACACATTAATAAACACACAATGACAAGAATTGAGCTGGTGGCTCCCTACATTAGAACGCCAATGGTCACCTGACGTTACACCTGTTTTTGCTATAATCTTCACCTCCTCGCTCTTCATACGGAAAGTGTCAGATTAAAAACGACGGACATTACAGACTTACCGATAATAACCCGGTTAGTTTAAGTTAGTTTGTAATTTTAATCAGGCATATATCCAATCTTACCAATAACAACCTGGTTAGTTTGGGTTGGTTTGGGTTACTGACAACTCGCGGATAATAACCCCATTAGTTTACAGTTTTAAAAATGCATTACCAAACTTACCAATCATAACCTGGGTAGTTTGTGTTAGTTGGCAGTTTTAAGAAGGCATTACCAAATTTACCGATAATAACCCGGTAAGTTTTGGTAACTTTGCAATTTTAATTAAACATTTCCAAACTTACCGATAATAACCTGATTAGTTTGGGTTATTTTGCAATTTAGAGTCTGACATTACCAACAACAATAACAATAATCTGATTAGTTCGGATAAGTTTGCAATTTTTATCAGTCCTGTATGCATGTTCAATTTTCGAGAATACAAATTTCGATTTTTTGCCGAATGCTGTTATTTCGAAAATAAACCTTTTCGAAAACGCTTATTTCGAATTTTTTTCTTTCAAAATTCAATAATTTTGAAAATATATTTTTCGAAAATTAATAATTCGAAAATCAATAATTTGGAAAACATAATGGTAATCTTTGATTAAAATCGCAAACTAAGCCAAACTAACCGGGTTATTATCGTTGAAAGTTTATTAATGTTAAAACTGCAAACTCACCGGGTTATTATCGGTAAGTTTGGTGATCTCTGATTAAAATTGCGAGCTAACCCAAACTAACCCTTACTATTAACTGAATTTACAGAAAAAGTGTAAACTTACAGAAAAAGTGTAAATTTACAGAAAAAGTGTAAATTTACAGAAAAAGTGTAAATTTACAGAAAAAGTGTAAATTTACAGAAAAAGTGTAAATTTACAGAAAAACTGTAAATTTTTATAAAAATATTTTTTAATATTAGCATGGCAGCTCTACGCTTTCGTAAAACATAAACAACATAATACGCTTAAAATTGAATACAAATAGAAAAAACGATCATTTTAGGATCGACTTTAAAATTCTTTTGAATCTATCCAAACTTATGTTAAAAACATCCAAATCAGTCTTCAAAATAATATCATTCAGAGAACGACAGCTTCTAAGTAAAGGTGAATGGTAACCATAATTGGTTCTACGAAAATCAAGGTTAAACAATGTGTTTCCTCTTAAATTGCTAGATGGTACATGTAAGCCAATTCTAGCAAGTAAGTCTGGAGAATCAATAGAATTATTAACAATCTTAAACAAAGTACACATATCAAAAAACTGTCGCCTCTGGTTCAGATTTTCAAGATTTAGGACAGACATTAACTCATTATAATTTATAGATTCACTTGGGATGCCCAATCGATATGCAATGGATCTTAAAAACTTTTTTTGGATTCGTTCCAAGTGGGAGATGTGCACAGCATAATAAGGGGACCAGACAGGGCAAGCATATTCTACAACTGATCTAACAATTGCACAATAAATGTTTCTTAGGGTGTAGATATTAGTAAATTCTTTTAGTGACCTGAACATAAAGCCTAGTAATTTCATTGCTTTATTAGCAGTTATTTCAATGTGCTCTGTGAAGCTTACATTAGTGTTGAAATAGACTCCCAAGTCTCTAATAGTTTCAACCCTGTTAATCTCCAAATCATTAAGAACGTAATTATGTAAGTAAGGTGTTTTTTTCCGAGAAAAAGTAATAACCTTACACTTCTCAACATTTAAGGTTAGTTTGGGTTAGCTCTGTGCTGATGTGATACTAGTTCATTTCAGGTCGTCGTTTTTGAAGTACTAAATTAGCACTTAATATGTGCATGCGAATTCCGTTCTCGCGCGGTCGATTCGATGTATGTGTGCTAATTCAAGTCTCAAGTTAGCACTTTCCCGTGGTTATTTCGTAATAAATACATCATTGTTAGTTTTTTAGGCGTGCCATGAATGTACCAAATTAGCACTAAATATGAGGTTCTAGATTTTCAAAGATTCGACCTTATTTAACTAGAATGTGCCAGCCAGCTTAATCTTAAGCTGGCACACATGCACGTAATTTTTTAAAAATTGAGTTATAAATTATTTGTTTTCGTACTAAATTAGCACTAAATAGGCCCGAATTTAGTACTCTAGTTTTTCTGATGTGTGCCATTTTCGTTGTGCTAATTTTTTAGACCTAGTAGATTCGGCTATGGCACATGACAATGTGGATATACATGCCCAAGTGAAAGATGGCCAGTCTTCCATTGCATCATTCACAAATAATGCTGACTTTGTTGGTGTAGTGGCATAATGGGAATAATAAAGATGTCCAATCCATTAAAAAAAAAACAGTTCATAGGAGTTCCAAAGAAAAAATGGCTACATGTAAGCCAAGCACAAAACAGTGACAGCTACATGTGATTGGCTGTTGGCTTATATTAAGAATAAAGCCAGCATAACAAATCAAGGGAAAATCTCAGTTGCTCAACTAACGACCAAAGGTGACACATCATTATTTAAGGTAGGAATAGACAGTAAATATATACCACAGGTAGAAGCTGACAATTTCCGGCCTGAAAATATTGTCTAAGAGTTCAAGTTAAACTTGAACTTGGCACCAGGCAAGCTGGTATGGGTCAGTTCCATGTCAGACATGCATGTGCAGGATCATACAGTGGCAATCGGGGTAGTTCAAATTTCCATTCAAATTTTCACTGGGACCAAGAAGGGAGAACCAGGTACTAAACAGTTCCAATAAGTGTTTACTATCAGAACGTGAATAGTCTTTGAACTAAACTATCTATGCTTCGGAATAATGTTGCACTCAATCAATATGATGTGATTTTGCTCACTGAAACATCATTGAATTCGGATTTCATTAGCAGTGTGAATTGGGCATGGATAACTATAACATATACCAAAAGGACAGAGATAGTACAGTCACTGGTAAACGGAGAAATTGAGTTGTACTGATAGCAGTAAATAAGAAATATAAATCCCAACAGCTGCAAATCTCTTGCAATGATAGTGAGGAAATATGGGTATCTGTGATGTAGGTACCTAGTAGGAATTATTATTATTACTGATGAATTAGGAAAAAGTAATATTATATTTGGCAACGCTGATTTCAACCAGTTTTAGGAATGTGAATATGAAAAACTATACAATGGTACCAAAGGGTACTCTCGTACTTGTCATTGGAGTTTTGGCTTTTGCTTTGAAAATAAATCATTTTAAATATTATATTATATTATTCTTTTATTTGGGCAAATTTCCTAATAGTAGAGTGCCCAACGCAGTTAAAGCCTTCTAAAAACGAGTTTTGTGGGCGCGTCGGGGTTACAAGCTGAAACTTGCACAGAATGAATGTTTCATTATGTTAATTCAAAATCCCAAGGTAATAAAAAATCCAAACGGGCAAAAGGGCAGTATATTCAAAAATTGAAATTATTGCATGAACGTAGAGAATAGTAACTTATGACTGTTCTCATATAAAATTTATCTATATTTTTGTACAAAGTATATTTTTTATCATTGCTTGAAATAAGCCGAATACATTGATCCTTACGGTAAAATAAATCTAAACATTGAAATATCTCCATTCAAACCTGAGCAAAATCTGATTGAAATATATTAATTTTTGCATTCACCTCGCATTATTTCCGGAATGGAGGCTCAATTTTTTTTTTTTTTTTTGCAAAAAGTTTGCTTCATGTATCTAAAATATATACAGTGTGCGCCATAAAGTTGGGTACTAACTCTTTACCCGGTTTTCGATATCATTATCAACTTTTTTCAAAATTCCCGTTAAACCGATAATCACATGACATGTGATATAATCGATTTTTTGGTTATCGAACATGCTCTAACGATCCCTAAAAAAAGTTTTTTGAAAAAAGGAATAATTAAGAATTTTCCCATATGTACCCAACTTTATGGCGCACACTGTATATGGAAGAATAATTTTTTTTGTCTCAAATTTTAAGGGAAATATAGTATTAAATATAAAAAAAGTAATTTTCTTCTAGCCGTGACAGTTCGCTCTGCCGCTGCACCAGTACTCATCCATCTCACTTTTCTCCCTAGCTCCCTTTCTCTCTTGCCAATTGTACAATAGGTACAATAAACCCTTTTACGTTTAAGTATTATATACTTTTGAATTCTGATTTCAAAATATTCAAACCTCAATTGCTCGGTAACCGTTGAGCAAATTGCATTAAAATTTCCAGAATTTGTAGCTTTTATTAAGTTCTATATGGCCTGTAATTTACAATATTTCCAAATTTATAGTTTTTGAGCAAATTGAGTTTGAAGTTTTTGACAAAATTTGGACTAAAAGTTAACTTTGAGGCTCAATTGCTCAAAACCTATTCGAGCTATCGAACTCAATTTTGCACAAATTTATAGAGAATTTAATGCTCTTTCCAATTATGTATAATTTATTTCAATTTGCTTAAAATTTATCAAAGATATGGGCAATTATTCATGACCATGTCAAGCTTTTGAAAATTTTCCAGAACCAAAAATAGGATTTTCTTTTTATTTTTGTTTCTGCTTAAAATGGGCA
Organism: Ceutorhynchus assimilis; assembly: GCA_917834065.1. Lineage (NCBI taxonomy): Eukaryota > Metazoa > Arthropoda > Insecta > Coleoptera > Curculionidae > Ceutorhynchus > Ceutorhynchus assimilis. The sequence goes on from OU892287.1 coordinate 18,092,745, forward strand.
TTTGGAATTGAAGTCAGGGTTGTTTTCCACTAATTTTGACTCGCTCTTTCGATTAGTCTACCATTATATATTATTACTATATGTTCATGCAATAATCTCAATTTTTAAATATAGTGCCCTTTTGCCCGTTCTGATTTTCTATTACCTTGGGATTTTGAATTAACATAATAAAACCTTCATTCTGTGGAAATTTCAGCTTGTAACTCCGACGCGCCCACAAAAGTCAAAATATATTATAAGGAGCACTCTACTATAAATATTACAGTATCCACAAGTCTCTGCAAGAATCTCAAAAAACTATTCTGGTATGTGTATATTCCACCATCATCATGTAGCGATGCCTATAGAAAACATTGTGAAACAGTGGAAACAGCATCTATTTTAGTCTATATAGCTACCATAGTTTATTTGTTACCGGGGACTACAATCTCCCTAATTTAAAATGGTCTAATGATGCTCTTGGAACTCTTATTGAGGGATATTCCTCAGTTGCAGAGAGCGTTATTGACACTTTTCCATATTTGAATGTATCAAATCAACAATATACCAAATTACAAGGTTGTTCATTTAGACCTAATTTTCTGTGATAACTTGAGTCATAGTCATAAGACTGTCTGCACTAGTGATACTTTGGTAAACTGTGAGGTAATTATTTACTATAGTCCCTTCACCTAATATAACATGATTGAATTTTTATATGGTTATGTGAGACTCTAAATATGAGTTTTTGATAAAAATTATTTGGCGCAAATGTTCCAATAAAAAAAAAATATTTTTTTTTTTTTTTTGAAGGCGCTTTTCTAAATAATTACCCCTAAGTAATTATTTATTATAGCCCCTTCACAGCCCCTGACACTATTGAATTTTTTTATGATTATGTTAGACTCTCAATAATCGATTTCAATAAAAATTATTTGGCGCAAATGTCTCAATTTAAAAAATTATACCTATTTTTTTTTAATGTGATTGCAAACTTACCGATAATAACCCGTCCGCCTAGTGCAATTTGGTCCTCGTAGGTTAGCATTTTATTTGTAAAACAAAACGTGCCCAAGGAACATTATACACTAACTAAGAATTTAACTCAATTTTTTTAAAATAAAATGGTAACTACAAGAATTAGATCGCACTAGGCGTAATTATTTAGAACAGCACCTTCAAACAGAAAACTGAATATATTCTTTTTTTTTTTAATAGGAACATTTGCGCCAAATAATTTTTATTAAAAACTCTTATTAAGAGTCTAACATAATCATAAAAAAATTCAATAGTGTCATATTAGGTGAAGGGGCTATAGTAAATAATTACCAACTGTGATAGGCATAGTGATGTGAGTCGAGAATATTCCCATGCGAATATTCGCGAACATTGGGAAATTTCCGAGGATATTCGCCGATAAAAAATGGAAACGTTCTCCTGAATGAGAATATTCCCGGAAACTTTCAATCAAAAACTCTCAAAAGAATATTTCTGAGAACTTTCGAGAATATTTCCAAGAACTTTCCAGAAGAATTTTATAAAATGCGAGATTATTGTGAATACAAGGTCTCAGTGACGTCATTTCAATTTATGTGGATGACAGCCCAGTCCAACTGTCTTTACGGAAACGCTGATCCGATTTATCTGATCACCAGCTGATGTACCTACAGTTTGTCTTTTTTTAAATAATCTTCATTGAAGAAAGATAAAAAATAAAGAGCTGAGAGATTGGGTTAATCGGATCAGCTTATCCTTTAAAGCCTTATTCAATCGTCCATAAACGTGTTTTTACTACATATAGTTTAATTTTTAGCTGATCTTACAGAAAAAAATAGGTTTTTTTCTTGGTTTATAGTCTATAGTCAGTAGACTACAATAATAGGTAAATAAAGCTTACTACAATTTGTCTGATTTAGCTATAAATGTGACATGGATAGGGTGATGGACTGGTTCAACATCAACAGAATGTCCCTAAAGGTTAATAAGTGTTCTGTTGTCAGCTTTACGAGAGGAACAAACCCAATAGAAGAAACATACAAGATTGGTGATACTGAGCTTGATCGTCAAACAGAGGTGAAGGATTTGGGTGTCTTTTTCCAGGCGAACATGAAGTTCAATAAGCATTTTCATCATGTTGTCAATAAAGCAGTAAAAGCACTTGACTTTGTAATCAGGAATAGTAAGAACTTTAAAATAAGTACAATTATTAACTTGTATAATGCTCTGGTGAGACCGCACCTTGAATATGCATCACAAATTTGGATGCCATTGGAAGCCACGCATATTGATGAAATTGAAAAAGTGCAGAAGAGATTTTTGCGGATCTCTATGTGGTTATAAATAATATTTACCCATATATGGTTCCTTACAGGGATGTGCTTGTTAGTTTTGAGATAAAGTCATTAGTGGAAAGAAGGAATAATCAGGCTGTGATATTTTTGTTTTATATTTTAAACAACCTAAAGTATAAGGATTGTAATTTGATTAACTATGTCTCCTTAATTGTACCAAAGATTAACTTAAGAATTATGAAAAACAAGAAATACTTTGGTACTGTTCCTAGTAATAATATGTCACCATTTAATCGCATGATGACAGTTGCGAACCAAGCACTTAATGAGGTCCAGGTAGATCTTTTTAATGTAACTTTAAATCAATTGAAGGCCCTTTTAAATTAGTCACATATGTTTACATTGTGTACTATATCTGTATTTTTGTGTTTTACACTTCGCTGTTTTAACTTTACATGTAATTACTATTTTTGGTGTTTGTAAAGTGATGAAATAAATAAATAAATAAATAAATTAAAAAAAATAGTATATTGTGTATTTAGGTGGAAAAGTGACACATTCTCGGCCGACGGCGTAAGTTGGCAAACACCGAAGGCCAATAATGTGCTTTTCCACCGAAATACACATACTATTTTTTCTGCGATCGGTTCAATACTTGTTAAATATTTGTCTTTTAGTTATCAATTATTCAGCAGTACGAGAATCACTTTCCCGGCCTAGGCCGGAAAAGTGTTTTCTATATTGTTATTCATTGATTCCTTAGCAACTATTGAAACATAATTGAAATACCAGAATAATGAGTTTTGCGACCTGTCTACCGGTCAAAAATGCTGACATTTCTTGTCAATCGCAGAAAAACAATATTTCCGTAAGTTCCCGAAAGTTTCCAATATTCCCGGAAAGTTTCCGAGAATGTTCGCGGCTTTTGGATGTTTCGGAAATTTTACATCACTGGATAGGCATCATCCAGCTTATTACTGTTGACTGTGATAATATAAAAAAAATAAAAATATTATCCTTACCTGTAAATAGTCTGTGCAATTCTGTAATACTCCCTGCAAATATCTACAAAATTCCTGTTTCGAAGGTGTTTGTATATCATTAATCAGAGTCCTAATACCAGCCAATAAAGCTAAACATCTTGCATTCGAGCCTAAAATGACCTTTTCCGAATACTGAACACCTAATCTCATAAATACTGGATGGATCTCTTTAAAGTTTACTAACTTTGAAGAGTATTCAGGGTTGGGTTCTTTGTATAAGTGCTGCACTAGTTGCACATGTTTTGATTTGAGTATTTTAGGTTCTACTGTTGATTTTTTGTCCGATTTTTTAGCCTCGCCAGGTAACATTCGTGTAGGCTTTTTTTCGAGGGATTTAGGGTTTTCAACAGGTTTATCTTTAACCTGAAAAAAATGGGTTGCATAGGAAGAAAAATTATTTTATTTACAATCATACATGTAATGTTGACTTTACTGACTTTTAAAAAGTTTGAAAATGACACTTTTTTGACTTTTACTTTCGGCCCACGGGTCGAAAGTTTACTTTCGACCCGTGGGCCGAAAGTAAATGAAATTGTCAATTATTGTATTTTTTAGTTTTAATTCAAATAAAAATTTCAAAATTCGAATGATTGTAAATAAAATAGTATACATACCTCGGTGAAAAGTTTCATTACTGTCTCGAGATTTTAGTTAGACCTCGGCTGTGCCTCGGTCTAACTAAAATCTCTCGACAGTAATGAAACACTTTCCACCTCGGTATGTAATATACTATTGATATAAGCTATTACCTCCTTGACATCTTTTTCAACCTTAGCTTGTCTTTGCGCTTCCTGTTGCTCTCGACGTTTCGCTTTTAATTCAGCCTTACTCAGGCTCAGGCCATCCTTAATATCACCTTTTCCTTTTTGTTCAGACAATTTCTTCTCCCATTCAAGTTTCCTTAATTGTTTTTCTGTTAATTGTTTATCATTTGTGCTTGCTTTTGAAGTAGGATTGTCCATCTTTTCGTCATTGAGGGGCTTGCTTTTGGAGGGCTTTTTTTCTCTTTGAGGTTTTGTGGGTTTTTGTATTGCATCAGCCTTAACTGTGAATAAAAAGGATAATATTTTTGTGATAAATTAAAATGATTAGATATTGTCAATAATTACCACTTGGAGTTGGTTGAGGAGGATTCATTTTCTACTATCTTTTTATTATGAAAATTTGAGAAAAAGATTTTTTTCTTTTTCTTCCTTTTACAGAAATTACATATAACCTGAAAAAAAAGAAAGATACAAATTGAGCTGCGTTCGATAACTTCAAGGTTGCCACATTGCTATTGCTCCGGACCGATAAAACGGTTGGTGCATCAAATGAAGTTCACCGTGCACCGCACCGAAAAATGGAGCATTTCAAGCAAGGACTGTTTGCTCATCAGCCTCGATTCTCAATTTTTCTTATCAAAGACATATGGTGTTGCACCGTTGTCGACGTCTCAACGGTGTCGTTAACTGTTTATTGCGCCAGCGGTCTTAACCGACGTTTCCATATGCATAGTTTCTTGGCGCCAGTTAATGTGCCAGTTTGCTGGCGTAATAATAGTGGCGCCAGTATCTGTTTCCACTTGATATCAAAAACTTTTAACTGGCGCAGTAGAAAAATGGCGTCAACTGAAGTGATTCAAGCAGGTTTCAATGTTGTAGAAATTTTGTTACTAGAATTGCAGAAGATACGAAAAAACAAGAAGAAGGTAGGTAAGTGAACACAAGATCGGGGTACGAATATGGATTTCACGCAGAAAAGCTTCACGAGCATAAAATATTTATTGATGCCATAACAAAAGTTTTACACAAGTCAAAAAAAGAGATTACAAATATTCATGTATACTATAAAAACTTATGGAAATAAGGTACTCTTTGATTTTTGTTTTGAAGCCTTGAATTGGTAATAAGGACCTTGTGTGGAGGGGCAATTCGTTATAAAACAGCGGTCCATAGAAAGACACCCCTGTTTTCATACGATTTATTCGATGAAAATCAGTTGTGGTAGGTACCTATGAGATTTTCAGGAAGCAATTGGCACATGAATGGGTTTACAAATAGAGGAATACTCGGAGGAATAATAAAAAAATAGTCTTACCAGGAGTCTAACACAATTTCAGATATTGGTAGAAGATCCAAGAGCTAGTAAAAGAAATGCAAATCGCCAGATACCTAAATTGAATGCTCTACTGCATTGGTGGATATTATTATTGCACTAATATGCAAGAACACAAAGGAAAAACTCTAATTTTAGCACTTTCCACCTTTTGTAAATACATTTTAATAATTATTATTGAAGCTTTTTATTTTTTCAAAGACATTTTGTCCTACAAAACACCATCCAATTTTTTTATGTATACCTAGGTACGTAAAATAGATAATTTATTTTCAATGGAAACTAATGGCACAGCATGCTTTGTGCCTATTATTTCATAAACCAATAATAAAAAACAAAACAAATACACAAGGTGAGAAAGAGGTTCTGTTTTCAATAGGCTTTTTTGGAAACGCTGAACAACCTACATCAGCTGCTACTCCAACGGTTCGGGGTTTTCGAAAACGCCTAATTATGACATCACGAATTGGCTGGTGGCGCTATCTTCGAAAAAAAGCCTGAACCATATTTGCCAAAATATCTGAAATTTAATTCCAAAATCGGTTTTAGACTACAAAAAAAAACGGCACATCAGAATTTGCTGAAATTTGGCATAAACATTCTTTGATCGATTATCTACAGAATAGTGCTCTTATTTTTTCAATTTTTACCGTGGATATTTCTATTTTTGGGAAATAGTTCATTTTCACAATATAGGTCAAAAAAAAATTCGAAATACGGAAAATCTAACTGCACTATTCTCTAGATAATCGATCAAGGAATGTTTATGCCAAATTTCAGCAAATTCTGATGTGCGGTTTTTTTTTTGTAGTCTAAAACCGATTTCTGTATTTTGTATCGTGTGCATGGGAGCGATTTTGTCCCCTTAAAAGCACCTCCAAAAGTTACTTTACCGCGGCCGGTTCTGAACGTGTAAAGCCAACCGTTTTTGGCACGCTGGAGCCGAACTTGAACGCAATATGCCAATTTTGGCTTGGCTTTAGCGGTTTTTGAACGCAGCCCTGAGCTGCTATGGCAGAGTAGTTCACGTTGGTTCACGTGCCTCAATGGAAAGCACTCGTATCTATTCGAGTTTCGCCAGTCGACCAGGGCTGCGTTCAGGAATGGCTACAGCCAAGCCAAAATTGGCATTTTGCGTTCGAGTTCGGCTCCAACCTACGTGGTTCGGCATTACCAGGTGGAGGGGGAAAAGTAGGTTTTGGCATTAGCTACAGTGGCTAAATAAACCTTTACATACAGTGGCGACAATAGAGGTTTCGCCGCCATCTTGTTCCCAACCTCTTGTTACTTTTAAATATTAATTATATAGGATTTAAATGGACATCTATCATAAAAAATTGAAATCGACGTATTTGATGACCATTATTAGGTCCATCAAATACGTTGTTTTCCATGATTTATGATGAATGTTCAATGTTCACCTAAATCCCATATATTCATATTTAAAAGTAATAAGGGGTTGGGAACAAGATGGCGATGTTTTCAATATAAATATATGGGATTTTAGAACCAATCAAAAATGAGACAGCAATTGTCGCCACTGTGGGTTATAGAGTCACTGTAGCATTAGCATTGCCGTCTTTGAACGCACCCCAGCACACACAGGGTTGCCAGATGTCAAGAGGTAAAGGAGTCGACGTTGGTCCCAATTCTATTAGAGTGAATGCAATTGATACTAAAATATCGTATGTGAGTGTGACTGCTAGAGTTTTTATTTCAGCTGTACTACCTCTCTCCGCGCATCGCCCTTAATTATATTTACAGATTTACCGCCCCGTGCTATAGCACCCAATAGCACCCGTAAAACCGGCTCTGTTGTAAAGGGGAAAAAGTGACAACGATGAAGTGAGTTTATTTTAAAATTGCTCTTATTTGAAGAAAATAAAAACGATTTTACAAAATTTGGGTTTTTTTCCGAATATCTCGAGAAGTATTCGGAATCTTTCTAATTTCAAAACGGCATTCTATTGGTCATAAACCCTGTATCTCTTACGATATCCGAGATCCCAATGATGAGGCTCGAATTTGGGCCACCCTATACATACAATGCAAGGATTGCTAATTGGCCTCGTTTTTGGTAATCGCCACCATATTGGTGTGTCACCATTTCCGACGTCATAATTAAGTCGTCAGCTGTTTCCACTAGTAAGCCGTAGTTTAGAATTTGAATTTATGAAGAGAATTATTATTTAGTTTTGATTAACATAATAGGCAAATAGGAAGATAAAAACGAAATCTAAAAAAGAGTTGTTTTAGAATGTTAATAAATGTAGTAAAACCAAGTATGCATAAAGCAAAAGCCCGCAGAATCATAACCTGTACTGCGAACAGCCTACGCCAAGGCGAGAAACGACAAGCTCCTACGTCACAACTAGTGATTTGGCGTGGTGAGGGGCTTCAGATTTGTTCCACACAGGCCTTATGTATGAGGTTAGGCTATCCTGTAGTAGCAGTGTGTATTATCCTTGCATACAATATCTGAAATCGTTTACTAGGTATCGTTCACTTTAATAAGCAAAAAAAATTCAGCTCAAACTCTCGACAATTTAATATCGAATTCCATCGTCAACAAAAGCGGCCATAGAAAAACATTTAAAGGCGATTTGGTTTTCCTTTATTGCGCTCGCATGGGTTATTTAGCTTCTTCTTGATAAGCCCTATTTGATATTCCATCAATTTTCGGCAAATAAATCTCATCCCTAGCCTCTTCAACTGATTTAGTATTGAAGTCGTCCCATGGTTGCCTCTCTCCAGAGCAGAAGATTAGGAAAAAAACGCCCGTAGATAACACCACACAGGTGGCTAGTATAAAAGTGTGCCTCCACTCAGATTTGTTAGTCTTAAAAACAACAATTATTATCACTTAGAAACAATCTACAAGGGAAATACCTACCTGATCCGGAACCATAAAATGCACCAGCAACGGAGCCAAGATGGCCACCAGCTGACCCAAACCGTTCGAAATGCCAGAAAGCGCACTGGCAAATCTGGGAGACAAGTCGATGGGATTCACCAAGTGCCCGCAAATTATAGCTGAGTTAGCTGTATACGCTGTTATCAAAATAGCAGCTATAGCTGTTTTGTTTTCTATATAAGAGAGCGCCAAAAGGGCCACTGGAGTCATCATGCCGATTGAGTGGAAAATTCGTCTAGAATTTCCCGTGCTTACCCAATCTTTTTTTGCTATTAGCGATGCTATAGGGCCGAAGCACAGGGAACCTATTAGGCCTGCAATTTGCGGGACTGATGAAAATAAACTGGACTAAAAAAAAAATACGTCATCAAAACGAGTAAAACGACTATACAAGTAAGTAGTGGAAGTTGGTAATAGATTTACATCTGTCAAAAAAGGGACAATATATATACATATTACTGATCTTATCAGCAAATTGGTTTGGTGCACGTGACGAGACTAAATTGACACTGGAGGAAAGGTAAGACACCCAACCTTATCCCATATGGAGTTGGAGTGTCATGCTTTCTTCTTTTGATATTTTTTCCCTGTTTTAGTTATATTTTTGTTTTGATTTGCTGGTAATAGTTTTTAAAGACATTTATTTAAGTTCATATAGTACTGTATATTCGGCGGAATTGTTTTTACATCCTACAACGGCACAATACGAGGGTATTTTTGACTCTAGTCTACATATAATCTAGGAGGAAGTGAATTATATTTCAATTAGAAACAATTTTTCAAAGGATTAGGAGCAATGCACGTTGATGGACAAAACGTTTATAGACGTCTTATTTTCATAGATGTTATGTGACGCAACGTCTAGACGATATTTTAAAAATAACGACTTGTGACACAACGACAATAGACGTCGGAGTCGGCTCTCACATATAAATACTACGAACAAATTTATACGCACAGAGAAATATAGGTTACTGTCACCGCATTTTGAAATTTGGCCGATTGAAAGTAGGGGGTAACATGGGGGTAACGCATGTCTGGTTGACACAAAGTCAGTAGACGTCCGGCTGTCATTAGTCAGACATGTTGTATTTTTGTTATGTCACTGTTCAACAAACTGGTGAATTGAATAAGGTGTATACGGATATTTGCAAATAAAAAGTAAAAAGTTTTTATATAACAATTTCTTGTGTACTGGAGATTCAAAAAACCTCAAACGGATATATTATTTCGTACATTTGTTGATGATTATTCTAAAATAAGTATTGAGGAAAATCACCTATTTAAAATATTATTTCTTCAAATCATAACTTTTTAAAAAACTTTTACTGTAAAAGAAAAATAAATGGTAAATGTTGCAACCAAGTATGCGCTGTCGAGTAGGGCGAGCGTAGATGCGCCACAGAAAAAGGTACCGAAGGAGAGATAGAGAATGAGAGACTAGACCAGAGAGAAAAAGGTGGTCTGCCATTGTTCATTATTCAATTTTTATTTTGTATCCATTAAACTGATTGTTCAGATCAATTTGTGATTAGTTTGTGTGTCATAGGGAGCATTCACAGGTCACTTGAATAAATGTTATTTGTTTCTGAGAGTTCAATTTATACACGTATTATTTTTTTCATTTTTATATTTTTTAATTTGTTTATACTATGTTTTATAACATGTGCATTGTTCATGTATTTAACAAAAATTGTTTCATGCTGTAAACAACGCAGATAGAGAGTAAATTAAAACCTAAGAAATTATGTGCTTTTTTTTGTGCTGGGATTTTCATTTTTGGTATTCGAAGCGTACATTAGGGCCTTGTTGAATCTATTAACATTTTCCTACCTTGACGAGCGAATATCCTCGCAAAGGAATTGAAAAATCAATTAAGAGATATTGGCTTAAAATAACAACTATGGCTGAGTAGCCTCCCGTATGGGACCTCAGTACCTGCTGGTGGAACTGGCTAACTAATCAAAAACTCTTCTGTATTGAATATAGGTAGGGTTGATTGAATGTAATGTGTGTAATTAAAATTTTAGCACAAGGACAAAGGATGGTACTTAATTTAAACTTTTATCGACTCACAATTAGTTATTAAAATGACACAGTATGTTTTGATGTTTGAGGAATGTTAAATCGAGGGTTTCTCTGCCGTGCTCTTTCCCCTCATTAGTTTTAGGTCGAGAACGGTACAATTTACTTTAATAATAAATAGACGGTTCACAAATTTTTTGTTTATTTTCCATATCACAACTTCCCTCAAATTTCCCTAATTTTGCTACTGTCGGGCTCATGTCCAGCAAGTAAAATTCAGTAAGTTTCCACAACGTAGGTCCTATTTGTTTTTCATTTCGTTTTTCAGAAGATTTGTTAAAAAAAGATAATGGAAATTCAAACCGTTCAATCTTGCTGAACGAACCTGGGTATGTTATACTACAGTATTGAGATTATGTATTTTACAAACAATATTTGATGCGCGCTTCGGAAATTTTTTATGACGTCTATAAACGTCATGTCACATTACATCTACAGATAAGCAAAATGTTATTAAAATTACTTTTTTTTTGGGTTATATGGGAAGCCGTCCAAGGAGTATACACCGAGCGACAGAGCTACATATACACGTGACGATAAAGCTATATACAATACATGGAATAGTATATTTACGTTCAAATTGAGTAAGCAGAGTTTTTAGCACACATATTATAACACATTGTGGATCTTGTAATGTGTGTATATGTAAATGGTATACTGTGGCTACATTGTGAGGCGGGCGTTTAACCTTTGTGCATGTGTTAACGATGTGTAGACGTACCACATTTACATCGTAGGATTGTGTAACCCTCTGTGTCTGCATCTAGATACATCGTCACAATATGAACACATCGTAATCGTGATTTGGTGTGCTGTATGAGATATAGATTAGCAATAATAATCATAAGTGCTCATGGCATCATTACAAAATCCTTATTTTTCTTCAGCAAATCGAACCATCAATGTTAAATTAATACATTGAGATAAGTAACTAGAAAAGAAGTCTCAGCTAGATGGTAGATGTTAATAGCTCTTTTTGCTGAATTAAGATTTTCATGGAAATTACTTACATTTTTTATATCAAGTCCTACGCCGTAGCTCAAGTAACTAGGTAGTTCTGCGGACAAGAAGGTCGAGGACCAGGACTCGCCAATCGAAGCTAAAATGATGGCCCAATAGGGCAGCGACTTGAAAATTTCCAACCACGGTATGGATTTTTGGTCGAACTAGAAGAATGTCACAATAAAAATATAATTTCCTATACCAAAATTACCAAGTGGTCGTTCTGCTGGCTCAACGAATGCTCAATGTACTTTCGTTCTTCCATCGAGATCTTCGAATGACTTGCTGGTGTTTCGGCGCCATAGAACCACCAAAACAGGCACCAGGCGAACGCCAAAACCCCGAATAGATAAAACGATGCTGGCCAGCCCCACGGAGAAGCTGACAAATACCCAGTTATTATTGTAGCTATTATAAGACCAATGTAGACACCTAAAATAAGTCAAATAGTTTTAAGCAAGCTTAGCACTAGTAAGCCAATTCACTTGAATATACGATAGCGTTCGAAATTGATAATTCCGTAGGCGGTATCCATCTACCCATCATTCCGCTAATGCACGGCAATAAGAAGCCTTGAAACAAGCCTTGTATGATACGCATTGCCATTACTCCATTTGAACCCAGATGAGCTGCTATAATTGGAATCTAAATAATAGTTAACAATAAGTAAATTCATTTGAATAATTTTGAAAAGTTACCAGAAGCATGGTCAGAGCATTTGTGAGCATGGCAACAAACAACAGCATTTTAGTACCGAAAAAGTTTATGAATTTGCCAGAGAAAAATTGCAGACACGCGTAACTCCAGTAGAATGCGGACAAAACTATGCTGGAATTCGTCCAATGGTAGTACTAGAAATTAATATCAATGGCAATAAATTTCAATTGAAACTGTATAGTTATATACCGGTATGTTAGTGTTGCTAGAAGTTCCAGCTGAAGTCATAGCAACAATTGCTACAGAAAGGACTTGTCTTATGGAGAACATGATCATGGTACAAGTAAACAGTAGTCCCATTTGGATGTGTCGAGTTTTGAGCCATTTTGAACCTGGAATTTAAAACAATTAGATTGTTGGTGCTTTTATCTGAACGGCTTTGTTTATTCGAAACAATTAAAATGTTATCTGAAACAATCCAAAGCTCATTAACACGAAATGTTCAATGAACTGATATTTTTTCATTTTTTTATAATTCTAACGTGGGTCATGAATAATTACTCGAATGTTCGATGTTACTCTAGCAAATTGATATCATTTGAAAGAGTATTGAATTCTGTATAAATATTTACCTACGAGCGTGCGTTAAGTGCATTCTACCGCATAGTTTGCGGTAAAGTATACTTTGGAAAATCCCTTCTCTTTCAAAAATTTCAATAATGCGTTTTTTTTGTAAAAGATAAAATGTTGTACCTAACACATGCGGAAAGTGCCTTTACCGCCGTTAAAATGGCTTGACCGAACTCCGCTTCGCCTCGTCCGGTCAACTGCCGTTCTGTGCGGTAAATTGGTAAGGTAAATACCTACCTATCACCTTCAATTTTGTATTTCTCTTGATTCTGAAAAAGTTATAGCGACTCATCAATCTTAATTTTTATCTAAATGATTGTTGAATTGTCACTATATGTTTTACCTCAAACCTTCTCTTCAAAATTTCATATTTGCGCGCCTAGTAGCAATACCTATTGAAAATGTTCTTTACAGCCTATGCTTTTTATATTTAGAATAATAATTCGTAGTTCACCTGATGTTTTACTTTGATTTTTTTCTATTCTCACTGAACTTGCCATGTTTAACTTTCTGTTAAACTTGACACATGCGACAAATTATATTTATTTTTCTAAATAGGTATTTTTTTATCAAGATTTGCTCCACTTGATCTTATTATTTATTTATCTACACAGGAAATTCGAGTACCTATGTGTATGGGGATCTCGGAAACCATAAGAGCTACGAAGTCGATTGAATTGAGGCAAAGTTGCGCAAATTTATGCTTAACAAAGCACCGTTTTGAAAATTAAAAAATACCGAATAGTTCCGGAAATATCCGGAATAAACCGAACTTCTACAAAAGCGTTTTTTTTTTCACTGAGCTTATTTGAAGAGATATCCCAAAATAAATGTCCCTTCATCATTGCCACTTTTTCTCCGCTATAAGATGCTACCATCAAATTTGAAATATGACGTTACCTTACGTCTTTTCTTTAAGCCACCATCATCAACTGTATTTTTTTTAAATACGACTCTGGAACTATTCAGAAATTTTATATTTTCAAAACAGTATTTTGTTAAGCATAAAATTGCGCAACTTTTCCTCAATTTAATCGACTTCGTATCTCTCATGGTTTCCGATATCCCCATGCACACACTCGAATTTGTAACACCCTGTAGATGCAAAATTTGGAGATTGATTGAATTTGGAAAAATACTCAAAATCACTTACTTTGGGCCCGCTTTAGTTCAGAAATCACCCCGTTTTGGTTTGTCATAGTACCACATTAGCAACTTAATTTAAATTTTCAATCAAATTTCTTATCCGAGCACTCATTATTCGTGCAAGATTGGTTCTAAGCCACTACCAGTTATGGTACCTACCATATTTCATTGAGAGATAAATCCTCGTTATTCAAGGTTGAAATACTATGAGTACCATGAACGAACAACATATTCGAAATTTAAGTAATTTACCGTTCATTTTTCTTGTTGCAGGATAAACTAACGACCAGAAGACAATCCAACTGCTCGCAAAGTAATAATATTTACATTTAAATTAGCTCAAGGTGATGAAAAATGTATAGATTTTTAATTACATGAATGATGAATGTTTACGATTATACAAATGTTGAAATGGAATGTTTTCAAACAATTAATCAGTCAATGATTTCACTAGGTAATAGGTATCTAAGATTTATCATTTAAAGTAAATGGAGGTTTCAGTAATAGATCCTGAGATAGGGCTCGTTTAGTGGAGTCATTCTTTTTTGTCTGGCATTTTGAGGGCTGAATGTGCCTAGTTAGCTGATGAGAATATAAGTGGTTTTATTGCCTGCCCCCTTTTCGAAATGTCCACAGAATGTTTCGCCGGAAAACTCTATTTCGAACTGTGATTACTGTCTGGCGATTTTTCAGCGTTATTTTCACAGCAAAACCTTTTATTCTCTCGATTGCCAGACAAAAAGTAAACGCGGAAGGTTCTTTTCTTTTCTCTTGGAAGTTGACACCCATCCCCACTTTTTCAGCTTTTGAAAAGCATCTGGTATTTTTCATGGGTGAATTGTTTATCAATATCAGTCTTTTATTTAAAAGCCAGAAAAAAGATCATTAAAAAAAATCTTCATGTAAATCTATTTTTTTCTTCTACAAATTTTCGAACGGGCCGCAGGCATTGAAATCTCCCATATTCTCATCAGCTAACTAGCCACATTCAGCCCTCAAAATGCCAGACAAAAAAAAAATGACTCCACTAAACAGTCCCTATCTCACAATCTATAAGTAACTTTTGAATAAATCGCGAGAAATTTGCTATTCAAAATTTGAAAATAAGCGCATATTTGAAGTGAAACTTCCCACGCTTAAACAGCTAGATTGAAAATTTCAATACCATTCACTATTGTATATAAGTGAAAAGTAAGTATTGTCCGTCGTTTTCAATCTAACACTTTCCGTATGAGGAGCGAGGGGGTGAAACATATGGCAAAAACAGGTGTGAGGTCCGGGTGACTATTGGCGTTCTAACGTAGGTAGCCACCAGCTCACATTCCTTTAGAGTATCAGATTAAAAACGACGGACTGTACTGAAAAGCGGTTGACGACTCAGTATACGCATTGAATTTAATTTATTATTTGTTTACGCAATGAAATATTGCGAATAGGTGCAATAGTCATTTGACACTCCACACTGAGGAAATTGAATTCTCAAATTGTCTTACTGGAATTTTCTTCATTGCAGACAAAATATCTCTAATAACTGCCATAAATTATCTATCTATTACTGAATAACGTATTTTTATGGTTGCTAAAAATTCTTTGTTGAATTATCCTCATTATCACCTATAGTTATCTATGAGCTCCTATAAAATACTTTACTCTTGTTAAAAATTTAATTTACTGATGTATTATATTCAAATTTCTTCATACGAATTTACTACAGTAGCTAGATACTTTAATATGGTTACTACACACGATCTTTAAAATTGATCTTCATAACCATCGATATACGTTTTTTAACAACTATTAGTTGATTTTCAGTCTTTAAAATGTGCGTTATAGCCATAATAAACTTAAGCGGGCTGTCATTGGCTTCGGCTATTCGCGAAACAACCCGAACCGCGCCATAATGGTTTATTTTGTAATATTTCTGTGCATTCCAATTATTGCTTTCGTGCAAGCATGTAGCATGATTCCGCTCATTTGTGATCAGTTGTTTGTGTCGTGTCTCGCCATTTTTTGCTGTAAGCGCTGATTAGTTAGTGCATTGCGTTGGTGAATTATTTTGAATTATTTATCATTTATAACCTTGGATTTTGGATTCACACTGGCACTGGTCTGAATATGGCGTGTAAAGTTGCCCTTCTAGAGTGGTGCTTACAGTCATTTATCGAAGGTGAGTAGGTAAAAATATAACCCCCTCAATGCTTTCATTAATTTTCAGATTTGGAATAATTATTTCACAAAGCAACTGAAGGTAGGATTTTCTGCATTCTTTTTTCTCTCGTATTACCTGCTTTTGCTTCTTCCAAGTGGTATTTTTTATATTATATACTTAAGTAGTTATGTAGGTATACATATACGATTCGAAATTTTGTTAATTTATATGATTACTGTAGATGCAGCTTTTATTTATTTTCGATATCACCATAATAATATGTAGGTATCAACAATCAATAAAAGTTTGATTTAAAAAATACCCATTGTCTTTTTATTTTTACCTCTTCCCAAATGCAATATAATAGTACCATAACATTTTTAATAATCCTTAGGCCCAGTTGTACAATCTTGGTTCAAAACAGAGTTCAGCTGAACTCGACTGGTACTTAAACTTCCCCATTTGAAATGCATTGCTGTCAAAAATGATAGAATTTGATTAATAGCTGACAGCAATGTATTTTAAATGGAGAAGTTCAAGTATCAGTCGAGTTCAGCTGAACTCTGTTTTTAACCAAAATTGTATAACTATAGGCCTTATAAGGTTATCTTGTTATGATTATAAAAGGAATTTTTGGTGGTCAAAAAAAAAATATTAATGGTATAAAGATATTCATCTGTTATTATGAAAATGTTTATATTATCCCTTATAAGATATATTAAGGGTTAATATACAATTTAATAACCATCATCAAATATTTATTGACAGTTAAAAAACCGTTTTTTAACCATTCAAAACTATTTTATTGTGACTTGTTTATAAATTTTTAATGGTCTTTAGGCGATTTCAGTAAATTGGTCTATCAATGGTAGCAAAGTAGTAGTTTATAAAGTGACTTTTATAATGGTAACTACAGCGCTTTTCTGTCCCCCATTTTATACGATATTTTTATTAAGGTTATTAAGATTTTTATTTTTATAATGGTCTAAAATTAATTCTCTCAGTGCAGCCAAAGAATAATCGGTTCGAACTGCACTAGAGTTATTTGTCAACGAAAGGCAACGTCAATAATAATATATTTTTTTTTTTTTAGGAAAAACAAACGTTTTTGGGTGTAGCACCCAAAAAAATAACCTGATACCCCTCGTGATACCCTGAGTTATGCTACGCCAGTTGAAACCCCTTTCAGCATAGATCACGAGCCGCCATTGCTCTAAATCCCCCCCTCCCATGTAAAAGCTAGAGCTACGGTCGATGGCGGCGCTTTCAATGTGAATAGGTATATATAGGATTTTAAAGATCCAATAAAAAATACAATTGTCGCCACTGTGGTTTAATACTAATAGAATAGAGTCCACTAGTTATTGTGGCGCCATCTATTGTTGAGCTATAAAACCTCAAAAATTAGAGTCAATGAACTATGTATACGTATACAACACTACAAGTACCTGGAACTATTTGCCTCAATTTTATACCCCCGGCCGCCAGCGCGCGTTTAGAAGTTTCACTTCAAAAACAACTTTGGGAATTAGTAGGTACAACCTTTTAGAAATTCACCGGAATGTTACAAAATTGACGAGATGAAAATGGCTTGGGGGTTTTGTAAAAAATTTTGCAACAAAAGCACAGATAGCTGTGGTTACAGTATAAGATCTGTTTCTGCAGAAATCACAAACCAGCCAGAGCGAATTTCATTGGTTGAAAACAGTCAGAAAACTAGTTTCAACCAATGGAATTCACTCTGACTGGTTTCTGATTTCTGCAGAAACAGACCTATAGACTCGCTCTCGCAACCACCATCGAAGGATCGGGTTGGAAGAGCATGGCGTGAGTCTGTTTCCTTCGACATGTGGACAAACCTTTGTAGACATTGCGGAACCAATGACTTTCGGAAGACTGGACAAAACATATGCGAGGCCCACCTTTTGGCAATATTCCTCCTATCATAATTTAGCATAGGGAATCAAATTCAGAAATGCTATCTGACTCCGAAAAAAAAATCCAATTCTACAGGAGAAATGATGGAAGTTTAATAAGATTGAGACTTTCAAATTTACTAAGTCAAAGCATTTCATTTCATGTTACATCACATCACCAAGACCTGAGACAATGTAAGAATCTAGACCTATTAAATCTTTTCAACATACAAAGAAGAAGTCGAGCTTCCAGATTTTACTACTAAGACGCGACCTTTCTTTCTGGTTTAGGTTTTTGATTGCGAAACGTTTGCAATCAAAAACACTTCTCGGTGGCACTGATTAACTGATCTTGGTTCGGCAATCGGCGGACTAATAATTATAGAGTATGCATAGGCGCCGCCAGGATTAGTTTCAGGGGGGTGCATACAGGCAATGGCGGCGCGTGGATAGTTATATTGGTCCAAATTACTAATTTAAGAAGTTGAATAAATGCCCGAAAATTTTTCCGGGGCCACGCCCAAAAATGATTATTTTGAGCTTTCAAAAAAATTAATTTTTCTTGGTGATTGGGAAAGTTATATGATATTTTCACCTCGGCAATTTAATACTTTTTTCGGGATATCAAATCGTAGGAATGAAAAAAAATTATATCAAGAAATTAGAAATTAAGTGAATTCGAAATTCCCGCCATTCTACAGGTTGATTGCGCGCGAAAAAAAAAAAAACATGTGAAGCGCCGTACACGTGGTAGAAATGAAACTTCTTAAAAACCGAATGAGGGAGATTGAAGGTGCGAGAGAGGAAAGAGAGAGAATTTCAAAAGAAATACCTATATGCTTTTCAGATATTATTGGCGTAGCATTATCCATGGAAATTTGACAGGTTGCCCTCGTATAATAATGACATTTGATGACAATGTATTTTTTAAATTTCAGGGCTATAAAACAGAAAGCCGAGTTGCCAGAATGTATAAAATATCTGAGTAGATTCAATTCCAAAATATGTTTCCAAATTAATTTAAAAAAAAAAATGGGTACTTAGTAAAATATCAAATTCATTTGAAATAAAATAAATCCAACGTAACCATAACAATAAGCTTAACAGCATAAATATGTTTTCGCAGTAACTGTTTTCTCGGGTTTCGTCCAACAAAAATATTGGTTGCTGGTTATGAGAAATGGGTTTACATCTATATTTAAACTATACCTACCCCAAAAGTATCTGGTAGTTGGGCACCAATTATTATTCCCTGAAGAACCTCTCTTTTCTCGAAATAGCCGTAACATTTTATTATTTCCCATTTCCCTTATTTTTTCTTGAGAAATTATTTTGGGCATCTTAAATATGAAATAAATTTGACAATGGCCGCGTTCACCAGATACAAACGTTGGTAAACAGTTTGCGATTGTTCTGCTGAACGCTACGTTGAATTTATGTTGAAACCAAACATGTTTCGCAAACGGTCGCCATTTTTGCAAGCATAATTTGAGAGTGTTTTGTGTGGTGACCTGTCATTCAGAGGGTGACGTTCTATTATTGAAAAGTTGAATCGTTCAGCAGAACCAAGAGTTTACCCAACATATTCTGTTGGTATTTGTAAACTATTTACAATCCGTTTTGGTTCTGGTGAACGTAGCCAATGCCGAATTTTGAACAATGTCAATGGATTTTGCAGGTATGCAGAATAGTAAGGTGCCGTTTATATGTTGCACTATTGAAAAATATATTGACAAATGTGTCAAATTTGATTGGCCAGATAATTTCAGTACTGCGACACTTACGAAATTATGTGAAACACACTTAAAACTGTCTGGAATTTGACATATATTGTCATTATTATACGAGGGTCGGGTCAACCTGTCAAATTTCCATGGATAATGCTACGCCAATAATAAGTGAAAGGCAAATACAACAGTATGTACAGTGTGCTCTTTTTATCTTGATAACAGTTTAAGCTGTCGTAATTTCTTTATTTTTGAAGTTATTTAAATAAATAAAAAAAAGCACAGGATACAAATATGTAGTGTATAAATAACGAAAATAATCACAAAACGCAATGATAGTAGTATAACAAAGGGAGACGCGCATCTATAGTAACGTGACATCACAATAGTATCGGCGCTGCTCAATAATAATAGGCAATAATCTTTGGTTTCTGTCAATCAATAGTTGTCTTTCTCCGTCTCTTTACGTTTATCTTTCTTCTCTCTCGAGTAACGAAATTTCCCCGTAACGTGTATTTCAAATTACTCTACATAAGTTGCGTGTTCCAAATTCTTGAAAGAAATACATTTATTGTCGTCCAAATATCACGCCGCCACCTAGAAGTTTGACTTCAATAACTTGATTCAAACAGTAACTTATTTTAAAAAAATAATAATAAAATAAAAAATATTGTTTTTAATGTATTTCTGACAGGGGGGTGCAAGTGCACCCCCTTGCACCCTGCTGCCGGCGCCCATGAGAGTATGCGACCTTCATTTTGATGATTATACTAGCCAAACCGTTATATGAAGTAGGTAGGTACCTATTCGTATTTCGAATATAAAATTTTATTCATTAAACATAGGGTTTCCCACGAGGTTTTTCCGTTTTTCCCAAATGAGACTTCGGAACGCATCAATCGTAGGTATGTTCCACTAGCCGGAGCCTCATGCATCCGTTTTCCGACGTCCGATTTCCAAAAAACCTTCTGTTCTGAAATATTTTTATACGATTATGTCAGAATAGAAGGTTTTTCGGACATCGGACGTCGGGAAACGGATGCATATATGAGACTCCGGTTGTATAATTTTTTTATCATTTTCTTCAACAAAGCCTTAACAAATATGGCATTGCCGATTTTGTAATTTAATTTTCTAATGAAAAATACCATGAGTTACATTCAAGCTTAAGATTCGAAAATTGACATGACTTGAACAAAATCGACGCGAAAGTGTTGAAATCGGATGGCAATGGTAGAAGCGGCACAAAAAGTTACCCAGATCAAATTTCCATTTATATTGGATCACGCGTTCCGAAGTTCACTATAGAACAAAATACTGACTCTATTAAACCACAGTGACGACAACGGCCGTTCTATTTCTAATTGGTTCTTCAAAATCCTATACAGTGTGTATCAGCCAAATGGAATAAATTCGATAATAGATAAATGGGGAACTTTCCCAAAATACGCTCGAACATGTCGATTTTCTTTTTTTGTTTAGATTTTCTCACACCAATTCGTGTATACAGGTTGTTCCGAAAACAGCTTCAAGGTTATCAACTTTATTTTTTTTTAATGGTACCCCCTTTATATTATGACATTTATTTAAACGGCAAACATGCAAGCCGAGCTTGTGACGAATATCATACAGTTTCCAGATAGAAGACCACCAACTCACCAGACAATATTAAACGTTGTAAACTGAGGTTGTAACACTATTAGTGGGGCTGTTAGTGCACGATATCTAGGCAAACCTTTAATTTCAACCTGACGGGTTGTGCTTTTGCACACGTTTAGTACATGTCCTAAGGTAACTTTTAAGAAGTGTTGCCACGGTGGCACCACTGCCTGGCGCCTGGGAGGGGCGGTTGCCTACCTCCCAGGCGCAAACTCCAGAATCCATCGTAAATCGGCCCATTGCGTGAGTACCAAGTGGCGGACGATGACGGGGGTGGTCTCGTTGGATTCAGCACACTCGAAAACATGGAGAGTAGGGGCGGGCGATGCACGTTTTAACGGGTAGGTGCGTATCATACATCTTGTGCGTTGTTTTTATATTTACTTGCGGTGTTATGACCTATCACTACTGCGCGGACACTCTGCGCGACCGTGCTTTACCCTTCATTTGCTCCGAATTAAGTTGTAACTTTTTTGTGTTCCTCGGGTTTCTCAGGCTCAGTGGCGTAGCCAGGATTTTGTCTTGGGGGGGGGGGGCAAATTTGTAGGAAGTGTTTCTTGCGGCTCCACCGCGACTGCTGCCGAAGGAAAAGCGCCGCATGCGCGAAATTTTTGGGTGCCACGCCCCTTTTTCAGGTTTCTTCACGCTATTTTTGGGACTGTTTATTTTAATTTTGAAGAATTATTCATAAAATTTAAGGGTCTTGGGGGGGGGGGGGCAAATGCCCCCTTGCCCCCCCCTGGCTACGCCAGTGCTCAGGCTTCCCTAATTTCACCAAAATGAATCGCTCTTTCCGATTAGTGGATTGTAATGTGTTGTTGGAGGAGCAAAGAAGTAGGAAACGGGGTAAAACCATAGACTGGTCTTTATGCATTCTGTGTCAAAACGACCAAATTGACGAAGATCTTCGCGTTCCCTCCGAAAACGAACGAGCGAGGAAAGATGAAGGGTATGCATTACTTGAAAGGAATTTACCCGAATTTCAGCGATTAGGAAAGTTGCCTTGCAGTGTAGATGTGGAGCAACTTTATGGCAATGGGGCCTTCCCGCTTAATTGAAATGAATGTTTCCAAAGTGAGACAAGTACTTCTACTTCCCAAAGCTACCGATTAATATGATAATTAGAATGATGCATTGAAACATAACAATTTTATTCAAGAATGAATTTTTGCCATTATTTGAAATTGATGTTTTCGCGCCTTTATGACGTATTATGACTACAGCCAATAGGAGACGAACGAAAATAATCCATAACGACCTAAACCCTGAAAAATAGGCAACCAGATAAACAATTATCATTTTGATCAAAAAATCAACACAGAACTGCCAGATTCTGTGTCCGGTTATTGGATTGTTTTTATTTGCATTTGGGATGTAATTTTTAACAAAAAAAAAACTGCATAGCAAAACCTTAAACATTCTATATGAAGCAGATAACCATCATTTTAAAGGCCTGTGTCCTCTGGCTCTCAGATCTCTAAAATAATTGATCCACTATGCACCAATTTCTACCAAGCCGTCTCATTTGAGACCATCAACATTCAATTCTTTGATTAGATATAATATGCTCTTGCCTTATTGTATAAAGCTTTTTTGGCGAACAAATATCAAAAATGTTTCTGATAGAGCCACCATTGAGAGCAACACACATAAGTTGTTATAGGGTCAATCATTGATTACCTGCTTCCACGAGGCTGAAATTTTGAGGGAATAATATTCTTGTACTGATTTAAAAAGTATATGTGAATAGTCAGTCTATTCTGGCGGTTGCGAGTGTCTGCCAAACGAGTATATAATAAGTTGTATTCCTTTCACACCTAGTAGGAGGAGCTCCGGAACAGCTCCGGGGCTTCACGCCTTTCGAAAAGTGGCCGTTTGTTGCACCACGTATCTGTTCCCTGCAAATAGGGGGCGACTGAACACCGGAGCCAGTAGCTCCAGTGTTTCAAACTCTTGAAAGGAATGCAACTATTGTCATGATGATGCTCGATGGGAGTGCGAGCGCAATAGACTTACGGGTTCCAATGTCATGTCAGAATGAGGATACGATATGACTACTATTATATCATTGTATAAAAACCAAAGTTCAAAGGAATGTGAGCTGGTGGCCCGTTGAGGAAAACCCAGGGAAAGCTACAGTTGCTAAATAAACCTTTACATACAGTGGCGACCATAGAGAAATATAATACATAAAGGAGAGTGTCCGAATCATAGGTGCGAGATGGCATACCAGTTTGAGTTTTAGCGTAAGGTAATTCGCGCATGGGGGCCAGAATCGGCAGAACTAAAATGATAAATGACAATGGCCGCGGCCATAAAGCTTTTATTTATAAACTCTCAGTCACCGTTCGTTGTCACCGTTCCCGTTCGTTGTCACCGTTCACGTTCGTTGTCACCGTTCGTGTCGTTTCTAAGCATTTATAAACTCTAAACCGTTACACAACACAAACAAAAACACATCCTAACCCAATATATTTATCTTGAATCACATGACCAAAATTGTCTAATTTGATTGGCTACTGCACGAACGACGAACGGTCGAGTTAAAAGTTAACCAAGGTGGAACGGTGCCGTTCGCGAGGAAAACGACGAACGGGAACGGCAACGGTGGATATAAATGCTTACATTAATTTCCTATATTTGAAGTTGGAACGGGAACGGGAACAACGAACGGTGACGGGAACGGTGGAGTTTATAAATCACACTTAATATGTTTTGTATTTTGGTTTGGTGGGTTTCATCACTCTTCGAATTCCGAATTCATAATTTGAATTGAAAATTGGCAGAAAGGGTAAGCTGAAAAATTAAAAAGATACCTATTATACCTGGGATCATATATATCATAAATCAATAATATGAATGGGTTCCAAGTGTTTTTTAAATCTAAGGGTAGGTACTTATTATAGTTTCAGTGTGTACTTTTGTTTAATGTTTGAATTCAGACCATAAAGAAGCAAGGGTAAGGCTATATTACCTAAAAATAATCTTCCTTATTGAAAAAAGTAGTAGGTGTACACCTACTAAATATTTATTTTTTTCTGTTTCTAGTCCAGCCATCAGAATAAACCATGAACCAAGAGAGTACTTGAGTAGGTACACCTAATAGATACAGCGTACAAGAGACCTAGTTCAGTTTAAAATAAACCAAAGTGGATTGACTTATATAAGAGTATTTTCTTTTTTTCATTTTTAGATTTTCCAGAGAGAGGAGAGGGTAGGTACACAAGTATACCTACTTCTGACAGATTGACTTCAAGATTAAACGTTTTTCAATATTAGAATTTTGTGTTTTATGTTAGAAAGTTATGTTGTGCTCTTGTTGCTTTTATTGCTAATAAAATATATTTTTAATTTATTTCGAAATTTATTTACTGCAAAGAAAATTCAGATCAGAAACGTCCATTCAAATATCCCGCCTTTTTTCGGCTTGAAGCATAGGTACCTGCCTTATCGATTGATGCAACGACTGTAGTTCCTATTATCCCCCACTGGTGCGCTTCGATCAAACGCTGTTCTTCTTTTTAGTACAGAATCGGACTCCTTTATGTATTATATTTCTCTATGGTGGCGACAATAGAGGTCCCGCCGCTATCTTGTTCCCAACCTCTCGTCTCTTGTTACTTTTAAATATTAATATATAGGATTTAAATGGACATCTATCATAAAAAATTGAAATCGACGTATTTGTTGACCATTATTAGGTCCATCAAATACGTTGTTTTCCATGATTTATGATGGATGTTTACCTAAATCCCATATACTCATATTTAATAGTAACAAGAAGTTGGGAGCAAGATGGCGGCGTTTCAATATATAAATATATGGGATTTTAGAACAAATCGTTGACAAATCAAAAATAAGACAGCAATAGGGTACTTGCATGGAAAATTAAATTGATTAAATTGATTATTGTTTATTGCAAACTGGAAATCGAAAAAAAATTGTTACTTTTTTTTAATTTCACCCAAATATGATTATTCCGGAAGTTATACAAATATTAAGTTTTTTATATATAGATATACTGAGCATGTGCGACGTCACAACTCACAACGTATTATACCTAAGTTATGACGTCGGAAGGACATTTCAAAGCGTTGTATCTCCGTCAATTTTTGACTAACAAGAAAAAGAAAAAACACGTGTTGACTTATTTTTCATGGACTATCGAAATCAGCAATAAAAAAATTTGATGCAAGGGGCCTATTGTCGCCACTGTGGTAATAGTGTGGTAATAGAGCCACTGTAGGGAAAGCCATGTCAAACCTAGGATATTGCACACTACTATAGGATTGCTCATCGGCCTAGATTTTTGGAATCTAGGTCATATGGTGTTGCACCGTTGCCGACGTCATCAACGGTGTCGTAAGCTACTTGCGCCAGCGGTTGTAGTTTAGTAAATACATTTATGATGGAAAGTATTACTAAGGATAGATCCTATGTAGTGTGTAATATCCTTGACGTCAAATAACTGATAATCCGGAATCCGGCTTCGAATGAATAATCGACCCGAGTGTTTAGGGAGTACTCAGAGTGAGCAAGCCGAACGCGAACAACCATTTGTAAACTACAATTGATTTGAACTCTGAACGCATCTTCACTTTGAACGCATCTTCACTTTGCACTCATCCCTAGTGCTTCAGGGGCGACTCGAGTTCAGGAATAACACACCGGGTGTGGGTGCGATTTTATGGGTGTGCTTGAAATGACAATTCTTAGGCGACAACTTTCGTATGTATTTCTGAACGCTTGGCGTGACCAATCGAGTATCTCCTCAAAAAATTTCACCAAATGTATTAAGATTACTTTTTTTTGTTGTTAATTATTTAAATTTGAAGAAAAAACTTTCATTTTTATTTGTGTTTTGTTTATATTTGGTGGGATCGTGGAATTATGGGAGGAATGGTTAACATTGTTGACATGATTACGCAGGCACACCGCAGCCACACTAAAAAATTATGGTGTGACCGGTGCGACACCTGGAGCGCGCCCGAAGTACTTTCTGAACAGAACAGAGTGCGCGCACTCGGGGTGTCAATAGGCCTGTTCGCACAGCAATCACAAACCAGTCAGAGCGAATTTCATTGGTTGAAAACAATCAGAAACAGTCAGAAAACTAGTTTCAACCAATAAGATTCACTCTGACTGATTTGTGATTTCTCTGCGAACAGACCTTATAGCATTTAAGAACGGCTACTGCGTCACACCGGTGTCACACTCACACCGAGTGTGTCATTCCTGAACTCGCCCCTGCTTCCTGCTTTTCGTAAAATTTTACATAATGTAACACGTAAAGCTTAATAGATGCCGCCACCAGTCACCAGATTTACTTTTCAGTATTTTCATAATTTGACATTTCTCTGACCAACAAGTAAAAAGTAAACAAAAAGCCACAACACAAAAGTGTCCAAAATAATGAAATTAGTGTTTTTCTGTTTACTTACAAGTAAATAAAACCATTTTTTTTTGTACAAAAGTTATTGACAATTAATTTTTTGTGTAAAATAAAGTAGCTCTTTTACCTTTACCAAACCACTTGTGGATTTCATGATAGGGGTGTATTCATTGCATTAGTAATAATGGGAAAAGCAGATCAAATAAGTGATAGGGTACCGGGACTATGCCCTCCGAGCGAAGCTAGCAAATTGTTGGAGCAAGCCCTACTGCAAATGGATGGGATCATTTCAGGTGAAGTAAATTCTAATTATACCTAATTCATCTAAATAATGCTGGATGAGGAACTTAGATTTATTTATGAATTTGCATTCTTGGCTGCAGTTTTGCAGGTGCAAATAAAGATTAAGTAAGGAAAACACAAGAGGTTTTTCACCTTGTTAATCGGTGTACAAATCACTGGTTAATATACATCAATACCAGGTAAACACTATGTGAATAGTGTCAATACTATGCAATACACACTTGATAATTATGTAGGTAATATATGTCAATACTTGTAGATATCTAGGTATCTAGGCAGTATGTTAATGTCATTGGTTGATACCCATTAATAACATGTAAATACCTGTGGATATGTCAATACCTAGAATTCTGGCAAGACAAATATTTGATTTTAGTCTGTCAATAGCATGGCAATGCCTGGTAATATGTGATAATACTGGAGAAATACCTGGCAATATGTGGAAATATTCTGTTAATACATGGAAATAGTTGGCAATAACTTGTTATTAGGTACATAAAAATATTTGTTAATACATGGAAATATCTCAGTTAGTACTGTTAATCGGTGTACAAATTTTGATAGGTGACAAACCCCTCAGTAAAAGATTTCCCACCTAGTCAAGTATGGTTTGGATATTACACAAAATACCCTCGAATATTTTATTGTAATATTTTAATTTCTTATGCGAAACAGTGAAATGTGCAGAATATTTTATTCTTGTTTCAATCAATAATTCACAAAATAAAAAGTCTGCAACACATTGTTTTTATTTTTTTGGGCACATTGAAACCTAGATCTGATCCAAACAATAGTCATTTGCTGGATTAATTGCTTTACTAGGCAGAAAAGTACAAGATTTAAATCCAGGATTAAATATGATTTTCTGCCATGTGAAGCATATAATTTTTTCTTCGATTTTTTCTTTATAATATTCAATAATTGCGTTTCATTATCAATATCCAATCCAAATAATTGAATTACTTCAACAAAAGTAGCTGGCACTTCATTGACTACCTATGATTTTTATCAGGAAAATGACACTAACATACATTTTGCTTTGCCTCACAACTTTGTTAATTTCAATCCGATTTTAACGTAATTGGGCTTCAATTAAAGCCAATTAAGTTATCTACAAATATCTTGTGAATGATTTCAATCCAGCTCAAAAGTTTTGCAGCTGCAAAGCTTCAAAGTCTTGACTATGATTTTTATCAGGAAAATGACACTAGCTTCATGGAACAATATTAGGTACCGATTGAAAACAATTTTCCCTAACGTGAATTTTGAATCTGGTAGATGTTCTGGAAGCTGGGAGGCTAAAAATTGATTAAAAAGTGTTCGATATTCTAGAGGCAAAATCAAGCATCTTTTCCTCTGGAAGAACCGAGGGAAGAACTAACCCAAACTAAAAACATTGAAAAGCTATTTTTCCCAATTTGATTTTTGTCCCTGAACATTGGAATTAGAGAACTCACTTTCTCTGTCTGTTAAGATTCCAATATCCCTCACAATGTCCAACATGAAAAAAACTAGACAACAATTAGTAAAATCTTACCATATGGGGTCCAGGTTTTTTTGGAGTTCTTACCATGATTTTACATAAATCTGGTGTCTATTCCAGCTTCTTTCCACACAAATCTTGCAGGTTTAGGATTAAAATCTTGGTTATTAGTGGCTGCCCTGTAACAAAAAGTTGTATAATTTAAGTTTCTTGTTTTGAAAAACTACTTACCTTATTAAGTTTGCCAATTGTAACTTGAATGAACCCAATTTCCACACCACCCTAGAAGTATAAGCTGTCAGTGCGTTTTCTTTTGTGCTATCCCCAGTAGGCCTAATCCACTCGAAGTCACACTTGTACAGCCAAAACCATCAACTATCCATTATTTCAACCGTCACTTGCTAGCTAGGAAGGCACCACTGTAAACCCTAACCATAAATAGTGTATTAGTGCAATGTAAAAAGTCCTGGACAACTATAGCATTAGGCTCTCCCAGGGCTTCCCTGGCTTGAAGATTCAGTCGAATCATGAACTGTTTTTTGGGAATCGACACATGAAATTTCACCTGGAAGAGAAAAGTAATCAAAGTTTGGATCCATGTCCACCAATGAGCATCAGTTGTAGCTTTGTCCACCATTCCCAGTCATTTGTCCCAATTTCCACCATTGTGAGTCATTTGTGCCTCGTCCACAATTCTCAGTCATTTGTACGATATCCAGAAGAAAACTAGTTTGCAAGAGATGCAGTCCAATGTCCAAAGTAATGATGGCCTAACTGGAAAAGACGTTAAGACAAAATGGACATAGATAAGAGAAACCTGGAATGTTAGATAAATCTATTATTAATATATCTGGAAAAGACAAAAATATATTACCTAATATTATTATTAACCACCCTTTCCAAAGTGATTCATAAAGCCTCTGTTGGTCCATTTGTGTCATATCGAAAGCCAATTTCCAACTGTATAAAAATCTCACTGAAAAAGGACAAACTGAATTTAAGGAACTTGGAAACATTTAGGCGTCATTTAGGTGATCATCTGTATGATATCCAGGGCCAAAACCAGCTACCTTTCTGGTTCAATTTGTATAAGGGATGCCTGGAAAAAGCAACTT
Organism: Ceutorhynchus assimilis; assembly: GCA_917834065.1. Lineage (NCBI taxonomy): Eukaryota > Metazoa > Arthropoda > Insecta > Coleoptera > Curculionidae > Ceutorhynchus > Ceutorhynchus assimilis. The sequence goes on from OU892287.1 coordinate 18,122,333, forward strand.
AAAATTAGTGAAAATTCAATGTTTTATGTTATTAAAAATTACCTCTTTATTCAGCTTCCAATATCCAACACCTCGAAAAAAATAAAATATCCAACGGTGTTCAGAGCATCCTACCCTATAGGATATCCAACGGTGTCCAGGGCTTCCTACCCCAAAAAGCATAAAATCCTCATAAACATATAATTTTCTGAAAAGCATGAAAATCAAAACAACGCAACGATTGGTACTCAGTGAGAATGTTATTCTGCTCGACATAGTTCACTATTTGTTTATTTACACACAACTCTAGCAATTTTTCATAAGGTGGCACTGTGTTGATTGGTCTGAATTCTTCACATTTTACAGTTCCACTTTTCTTTTCAATTGGGATGACTTTACTCTTTTTCCAATTTTGTGGGAATGAGCCTGTTTCCTTTGTGGGAATGAGCCTGTTCCTACTGCTTAGTACGGCCTTGAGACCCAGACTTCTTGGGAAATATTGGAATATTGAAAACAAACAAATACATCTATACAGGGTGACAATTTGAAAAGTAGCAATCGGGAATATCTCAGACAAAAGATACTATCAGGAAGATCTCAAATACGTATCCGGGGATTGGAGGGGGAACCAAAATGAGGCACTTTTTGGTTCACTCCGCCTCACCCGTTAGGGGAAGCTGCCCTAACTATTTTTTTCAAATACGAACTCACCTCGTGTTGCACATCGTTGGATAGCTCGTTGCTCTCCTTTTACAGTCTTATAGCAAAATCCTAAATCGTACCATCAGTTTTTCGACATATCGGTATTTAAAAATAAACATATTTTTAAAATGACCTAGTAGTTTTGACTAGGTACCTATCTCTTAGACAAAAGAATTCTGTTCTAAAATACACACCGTAGAAACCAAATGTGTGTATCGCCTAACCCCTACTCCTCCTGTCTTGGAGGCTTGCCCCCCCTAATGATTTTTCTAAAATTAGAAACTACTCTGTGTGATTCTTTCTTTGCATGGTTTTTTAATCCTCTTTAGAGGCGTGACCATTTCATTTAAGCTACAATATAGAACATGATCACTTGACTCTTCATCTTGAAAACACAAAAACAATTTTTCCTGGCAAAGTTGAAAAGCATTCAGCTATTGTATTAAAGCCCCATTTGGCTGAATTTACTTGAAACCACGTTGTGCAGCTGACACTCAACAGCAAATCATAATTCAACCATTTCTCGCCGGTATTCGGTAGTGCCCCACTGCTACACTTACCTTAAATAGTATAATCGTGCAACAAATGGGATCCTAACCTATTATGGTGGACGGCTTCCCCGGGGGACACCAATTACCAAAAAGAAATGATCAAACCATGATTTGTTGCCCTGGATATCAGTGAAACGCAGCTTCAATTGTTAAGTGGAAGATATTGAAAACATCTACAGCCAAATGCTTGAAGTCTAATACCAAACATGTTCAACTAGAAGTAGCTTACCAAAATTCTGATTTGAAGGGCAGTTAGGACCATAGCTTAGGTATTGAAATTATTATTGCTTTAATAGCTTATTCCTCCACAATAGACTACTGCCGAATGACCAATATAAAATAGATAAGAAAAGAAAGGTACAATAGCTTGTTTACATTACCCTGGTCCCTTTTTTTTCTTACTTCACTGATAATTCATCAATTAGGTATAATAATATTGAGATAAACAAATTCTTCCACCTTCACTTGATGAAATGCAGAAAACACCAATTTCAGATTGTTTCGAAACTACTTATTGCAAAACAATTATCATTTTTTTATGAAGGTACCCACTGTATAATTATTATTCATCATGTACTGGTATTACTATGTAGATATATAACTTTTCAATCGATTCACACTGACCAAATATACGTCCAATTCAACGACGTCAAATGGACGCATCATAGATGTCTTAATATAGCGCATTTTTTCTGAATGGGTCATATTAGGTTTTACACAGTAACTTTTGAACCTGTTGGTTCATGTCATAGTTAAATAAACGTCCACTATGTGACGTCCCAAACAAGTCATATTTTGCAACCTCTTTCCGACGTCGAATTTTGGTTAATCGACGTGAATCTATTTAAAATCGAAGTCATAACGACTAACATTTGCTGCTTGGGATTTTTGTTGGAATAGGAAAAAAGACCTGCTGAAAAACATCCTCCCGCATTTTGAATGTTTGAATGGATTTGGATCAGACGACTTTTTCACAGATCTGTTTTTGTATTAAAATTGTATTCGCTAACATCCAATGCTCTCTATCAACTTTTTCAAAAACACCTTTTATCTGAAAAACAAAAAGGGCGATGACATTTCTCTCGGTGCCATCTTTCGTTTGACAAAATAGTAGCCAACGTTTGCGAAAACCGCATTTACAGGTTGAATTTGTAATTGAACCACTTGACTAGAAACCTGGTTGTCATGATGTCATTTTCATTATCCACCTAGGTTTTTTTTAATCATTATTATTCACCTAGGGAGAGAAATTAAATTTTTTCCTAGAAAAATAGATTGAATAATGACTATATCTCAGGTTAGTAGTGAAAAAATAAAATAAAAAATTATCGCCTGAAATCGTTTTGCATCATTTGCATCTCGGATTAGATTGTTCAGGTTCACTGACAAAAAAATTATGACCCCAAGACCCACTGTCCCTTTTGGAACAAACACTGTCCTTCAACCTACTATTTTTTCCATAGCCCCAAAGTTAAATGAACTCTAAATACCCAACTATGATAGCGGAAGTTGCGCGCAACTCCGTCCAGCTCTCTCTACGAATTTCGGAAGTTCCACACGCCATGGAAAATATCCTCGTGTCTCGCCGCAACAAGTTGGCTCTCCCAACTGGCTTTTCAGTCGCGATTTTCCTATGATCTCGCCGGGAGTTTCCCGTCGTTTAACAGTTTTCTGGGGAGTTGTAAAGCCGTCGTGGACTTCGGGTGTGTGGAAATCCTAATGTTTCCGTAGAGTGCAGGATAACGACCGCTTCGAGAGTTTATATTGGTTTATATGAATGAAAAGAGATTTATTTTTATTGTGTACTGAGATTACTTTCGATGCCATATTCTTGTATTTAGTGCGAAACTTAATTTTTATAAAAAAAAACAGTGTTTTTTTTTTCTATCGAGAAATTTATAAAATAATAACTATTTCATAATCTAGACATATAGCTACCTATAAAGATAAATAAACCTTCATCCAACAGAAAATTGTTTACTCAAGGGTAATTTAGCATTAAAAATTTAATATTCAGATAAGTTATAAAAATTATATTACCAAATAGATTCAAATCGGTGCATAGTTTTAGTCACAACTCCCAAAAATGTTGTGTGTAGTGTGTGTAGTAATCCCCTTATAGGGGCCCTGGATCAGTGGGCCTCTGAGGGATGATTTAAGGGACTACATGACGCGCTGGTGGTGGCTCAACATGTGCCATTCGGGCGGTACCCCACATCAACCAACTGGGGAAGAGAGTGTTGTTGTTAATGTGAATGGTGAGTGAATGAAATCGATAGAGAATTGTTCCATACTACTAGAACATTTTTGAAATTGAAAAACAAAAAACATCTATTTATTTCTGTCCAAAGTTTACTTTTTCCCATCGATTGGATCGCTCATGAAAGCTGGAACATTTTTCAAACTTTACGGGCGCTATAGGATTAAAAGATTAACAAGCCAATCCTGAATTCAATCTGGCCGAATGGCTTTATCCAGAAACGGTCTGGTAATTTCATATACTTGTTTCATGTAACATTTAACTTCGAAGTACACATGACAGCCAGTCGATGTGATTTATTGCCCCAGTTTTGGCTGGAAAAATGCAGTTTTCTAGTTAACCGGCGTTAGGATCAACTAAATGTTTTGATTTACTTTTTGTTTTCAGGATCTGGATCGTTAACAGCTCAATCTCCTGATTACGGTTTTGCCACGTGTCCTAGCATTCGTGAAGCTGCCAATAATTTAGCAACTGCCCTACAAAATAGTAATTCACCTCCACCTCCAGATCCTGATATCGCCAAAGTATTACTTCATTGGATCCAGCAGGTAAGGTGTTACAACTCTTGAATTGTTGATGCATTCTGATTATTCCATACAAAATCAAAGTCTATTTATCTGTCTATATAATAGTCTATATATATTCGTTTATGGCTTTGAGTGCATCGCATCCCAAGTAGGTTCATATACTAAGCCTGCAACATGCCTCTCTACCGTTAAATTTTAAATCGATACGGCTACACTGTGAATAGAACAGACAATCGCTTTTTATAGGAAATATGGGGATATTGATACTCAAACTAAAATCCGGGAGATTTTTTTTCCAAGAGATTCGTTTTAAAAATCCATTAGTGAAAATACATAAAAATGTAAATCCAGTTTTTGCTCGACTGAATTTCTGCAACCGGGCAGGACTCAGACAAAGAGCTTCCACGCGACACTATACAATCAAACTTTCATTGTTCACTCTAGAGAATTGGCACTATGATATGATATTTTTTCTATTGTGGCATCTATATGAATCGCATGATTATTATAAAAACAGATATATCAGTTAAACCTCAATGAGCAGCAGAGAAAGGCGTCTAGAAATGAACTTAATTTGACATAGGTATCGGGTATTCCGAATCAATATACTAAATATCAATACAGGTTGGGTGCAATTATCAAAACATGACATAACATGGGAACAATTTGTTAATTCCCATCACAATATCTCCAAAAATACCGACTTTTCATTCCCTAGGGAGCAAAATACATGATTTGATCTCATTGTCAAGGGTTTGGCATTTCCGTTGTTGAGTACGTACCTAAACTTTCAATGGTAAACTTGTCAAATCAACGAATAATCTGTGAACAAATCTCAGTTATTAAAAAATTGAATTACTTATTATAATTTGGCAATATTATTTCGGAAGTTACCTACAAAAAATATCGTAAAAACCAGGGGTCTTTTAATCGCTTGGAAATACGTATACATGTTAGGAAATATGCTTTTTTATTATTGCGCCTCAAGTGGTAAAGTTGAAAAAATTTATTCTCCCATCGCAATTCCACTACAAACTACGTCTTTGGCGAGAAAAAATTCACAAAAAAAACTCATAGCGGATGTGAAGCTATATGTATGATGCTTATTTTGATAGTATGGAAAATAGAAATAGAAATCTTCCACTTAGAAAGTAAAACACAGGTCGTCTCCCAAGCTGATGAAGACGCACTCTATAAAAATGTACTTATCACTTATTGCTTTAATCAAACCGTATACAATAAATCTCTTATTTGAACTAACACTTCAGAATGACTGACTACGGACTATTTACTCTTTCTGTTTTTAGTTTTAGTAACCACCCTTACTTGTGATTACCTTTAGGGTGTTTGTAAGGTGTACCTTAAATAAATAAATAAAAAAATAAATTTATACTCGATATTGCATCCAGGATTTCGCTAGAAGAACTTGTTCACTCGAATATAATAGAATTCCTAGAAACCCGTCGAATGTAAACTAAGTTTGCTTAGGCATACAATTGAATCCCCTGAATATTCGCGCTAAGGCAAAGCCTAAACAACTGTATTCTTAAAACCAGGGGCGGCTTCTCGATGTAGTTTTGTTTTGCCTCCGTGTTCTCTTTCAAACTAGATTGCCCCGACTCGTTCTGAATCTATTAAGGTGCAACACCTTTTATGTCTATACCTCCACTCAGATCCATACTTATGCCTGCCCAAGTGGACTTTGACCTGAACGCAGCGCCTTAGACCTCTTGGCTATCATGACTTTCCAACTCTAACGTCAGACCTGCATGGCTCTTCTTTCCGTGGACTGACGGAAACTAGAAGACTAGAAACCTGTTTCCTATTGACTGCCAATGTGCCAGCCGCCTTGTCTGCGGCTTCGTGGATGGTCGTAAAGCGATTTCTCTTTCGTTTCGTGGGAGTCTGTAGAGCGGCTGTTTGAAGGACCTTTCGAACAGCAGCCATATTGCACCAATATACTTGTTCCCTGTTTTTCTTTCTTCACTAGCCGGAATCAAATTCTCCATTTTGTTATTGATCTATTGCCGCTTTCCCGAATGATCAAAAATGGTCCAATGTCACTGTCTTCCAATTGTTAGCGACTCCGTTCTTGATCCACTTCAAATAGGAGATTTCTAACAGGAACGCTTTAACGCGGATCAATATTGAGACAGTTCTTGCTTTGATCTTGGCGTGTTCGGCTGGATAAGACATCTGCGTTTTTATGCAGTTCAACAGAGTGATGACTTAAATCCGACATTTAGTTAATGAAAAACCAATTGACAACAATGGACAGGCAGAAGGATGCTTTGGCACATGATTTAGATACAAAAATGGATAAAATATCTAGTCTAGAAGACGTACTGGATAAAAAGATCAAGATGGTGTCCAAGTTAGAAAGCCTGGTAAAAGATCTTAATGAAAAATGCCTCTGAATGATCCAGACAAGATCAAACAGTTCGATTGCAGGAGATGGAATTGTCTAATTTGGAGAGTGAATTAGAAAAGGAGAAACGGCTCAAAGAAGCTGCTTTGGCAGAGAATAAGCGCCTTCAAAATGACATAGTTCCCTGGGTTCCCTGTCATATGATTCGAGGGATGCCAGAAACGAATTACGTACGAATTACCAATTTGCAAACGACAAGTGGAAAATCCTAAAAGGCAGCTGCAACATTATGTGTCCGAAAAAAAAAAGAGGACTTGATAACCAATAAGGAACTAGAAAGTAATGAATTGCTTGACCAATTGACCAATTCAAGTCTCTTCCTTAGGAAACCAATGTTTTAGAGAGCAACAACCAACCTTTGGAGAGTGAAGCTAACCAGTGTAAAGTTCTCTGTTGGTAGCTTTTGACCATTTGACTGAAATGGAAAGAAGAGTGAAACATCAAGAAAATACGATACGAAGTTACGAAAAACAGATTGCTGATTTGTCAGCTCAAGTTGCCAGACAAGAACAACTGAAACAAACTACCAGAGAACAAGAACAGTGCAACACTGAGATGAAGCAAATCCGAGACCTCTGCCAGAAGGATAAAGACACCCTTAAAAATGAACTGTACAATAAGGAGGACCGACAATCGCAGAATCAAAGAATTACCAATAAGCTCAATGCCGAAATGACAACTTTAAAAGAGGCACTGGAAGAAGAGCAAAGCTTGGAAAGTCATAATCAAAATCTGGTTAAAGTTCTTCAAAGACTCAGAGAATTAAATCTGAAGCTCAATCCTAAAAAAAATGTGACTTCTTTAAGCGCGAAATTCTTTATTTGGGCTACGTCATATCTGCTGAAGGCATTTCTCCAGCCCCTAAGGAAGTAGAAGCTATTTTAAAATACCCCCAACAAAATCCGATATAGAAGTAAAACGATTGTAGCATCTGCAAATTTTTTCAGGAAAAGCATAAAAAACTTTACTTATAGCCTCCCCTTTAAATCATCTCACAAGAAAAGGCGTTCCTTTCTATTGGACTCCACAGTGTTAAGACAGATTTGAAATTCTTAAACAATTACTCGTTAGTCCACCCCATCTTACAATATCCAGATTTTTCACCATTAAATACCTTCATCGTCACTTCCGATGCATCCAATAAGGCTCTAGGTGCCACTCTCTCAAACGGCAACGGTAATCCAGTCGCCTATATTTCAAGAGATCTAAACAAGGCAGAAGTAAACTATCCTGTCATCGAAAAGAAACTTGTCAAATTTTAAAAATAAATCATATTTCATTAACTTCTTATCACCATCAGACTTTAGGCTCTCTAGAAAACTCAAATAAAAGTCTAGGTGCTTATCTCAGAACACAATGTACTGAACACCCACACACATGGAGTTCATGGTTACATTTTTGATGCTTTTCTTATAATAATACAGTTCACAACAGCACAACGTATACACCTTATAAGTTAGTATTTGGAAAACAATGCACTTCACCTTCAAATATAATTAAAAAACTTGAACCTCTGTACAATTTTGATAGCTATCCCTTAAGGTTTAAAGTCAACCCCCATTTTCTGAACCTTGTGTTCAAAAATTCCAAAAAAAATATATGTTCTATGGTTATTGATATACTTTAATCCATAATTTTTTTAAGCAAATTTGACTCGCCATTTTTGAGTTAAATTTTTTGAACTTGTAGTTTTCTCGCTACTGCAAGAATAGTTGGAAATACGCCTGTAGCTACACTGTTTAAAAAAAAATCCGACGGATGAACATTCAAAATTATTTGTGTTGGTCCAAACTACAACCCTGTTTATGTAAAACAATACTTCGAATTTCCGAAAAAAAAAAGAAAAAACTTTCCATCAGACAATTTAATCAAATGCAGATTTCTATTTTTTTTTACTATCAAGTTAGGGTACACTATAGGGGCGACAGTCCTGACATCTCTCGTTGCTGTAATAAACTATAGGCCTGACTTAAAACCTTAAAATTAAAATACAAATTACAAAGAGTGTGGGATGATGCTAAAAATAATTTAATTCAGTCAAAAGGGCACAGAAAGCAAATCTCCGACTCAAAAATAAATTCCTGTTCATATAAAAATGGCGTTTGGTTGTGGCGTGAAAAAATCGTACCGTTAACCGTACAATTTCTCAATCAGAGGCATAATTGTTGGTTAATCCACAAATGATTGATGGATGTCCAAAAACAGTATCCTTTCTAACCCAAAAAGTGATTGTGTGGCTGGTTTAATAGGTACCTCATCGCATTATTCGACCCATTTTTTGTACAAGAAAATTTAAACTGACATCAACTCACAAACTACGCGCTTTATACCTATACGAAATTCTTGTTTATTTTATGCACGCGATGGGAACAAATTCGTGAATACTCCCGCACCGGTCGTCCTCAGTGGCGCCAGATTTTTTGCACAATATAATTTCGTATTGTAACAATACATAGATCCTAATTCATCTCTAGTTTTAATATATCTTGTAATTAACTACTTATTAACCCAAACAGGATATTGCTTAGATTTTTAAACTTTCCCATATCAGAAGTAACTTTCCACCTGCGTAGAGCAGTACTTATAATTTTCATATTTGAAAAGTTTGAAGAATTCGTTACCTGATTTCACTAAGCCCTGGGGAAAAAAAATGTTTCTAGGATTGAGAACAAAACGCAAATGTTCTGTGTCTTTTCTACATGCACAATTTCATTAAATAGACCCAGTCTTCCAATCTGAATCCATCTTCATTTTTCAAAAACGTCCTATCAAGGCTCGTATTGTCGTAACCGGGGTTCACAAGAGAATGATTGCTCTGTCTTTGTCAGTATTATGGAAATAACAATATGGGCGACTGAGACAGAATCTTCTTTCTCATGTGAGCGCAGCTCTCCTGTTAGGAGAATACGTGCCCAGGCGTCATTGCAATATTGGGCATTGGGTATCATGCAAGCCATCCTTGGGAGATTTCTGTGACTTGCTTCCTATTTTTATGATGTTTGTATACCGTGTAGATTGTATATTGGATCTGGAGGAGGCACTGCTACCAAGAGACAAACCACCTAGGAATTCTTTGCCAAAATGTGGGGAATTTAGAGGAATTTGAAGGAACTTATCGGAAATTGGAGGAATTTGAGGGAATTTGGAGGAATTTATGGGAAATTTGTGATGAATTTGAAAGAAATTATAGGGTAATTACGTCATGACGTCACTGAGGTTCACATTCTTATTAAAAAAGACAGAAAATCTAGTTTTGTGTTGGACGTTGGTTATTCATTTTTATTAAAGAAATTCTCCAAAATTTTTACTTCATGATTTACAGGACAAAAAAAAAATTTTGAAAGACGCATCATGAGTTTAATTTTTATCTAAATTTCATTAACTTTTCAAAAATCAGGTTGGTTATTACACATAAAGTACACTTACAAACTAGGTACTTAAAACTAGCGAAAAACACATTCCAGTAAAAAATAGTCTTCAGGTACTAGGCCTTCTGTTCCAAACAGACAACATCAGAAGACATAAGCGAAATAACTAAACTATAATGGTTAATGATTACCTGTCTTGAGCCAATTTATATGTAGTTTTAGTGGACTATTGAACATGTCAATGTCACTCTTCAATAGAAATTCATTACAAATTTGTAGCACGTTATTTATAGGAGATAAACTTCTTCTCTGATGTGTAAAGACATCCTTATTTAGAATTAGCCGATTCACTTTTCGTACTTTAAATTTAATAAACCCTTTGAGATTGAACTCCCTGTAGGTACTATAAATTATTTAGAACAGAATATATAAATAGAACAGCCTGTGCTTTTCTTCTACTCTCCAATGTTTGGAATCTATAGGCTGCAAGCATTGACCTATATGATACCAAGAAAGGATAAACATTATTTTGTTTTACCTACAAGAATCTTAAGAACCTTTTCTGGAATTAGGTCGCTGCCTACTAACGTCACAGGTGCCCACACGTTGGAAGCATATTCCCAGTGTGGAGTGTGGGCGTACAAGACAATTATATAACTCCACGATTGTGACGATTTCAAAAAGTTCTCCTTTACACATAACAAAACCCAATGCTTTTGGCATATCCAGTCTGTAACAAATCGGTGTCGTTGCGATCTGATCTGGGACTGACTTGAAAATCTTGAGATCATCCGCATACAACAAAGCCGAAGAGTATTTAACTTATTGAGCGAGTTGATAAGTATTATGAGAAGAGAGGCCCCAGGTTACCTCCGTGGGGTGCTCCAGATGTGGTTATAAATTGGTTCAAGCAGGTACGATTTTAGAAATACATATGTTTCTTTAGAAATCCCATGAAATAATAATTTGTTTAATAATAATCCATGCATGGTCTACCTTATCAAATGTCTTAGACAGGTCAGTGTACACTATTGAGGTAGGTGTACACAGTCTCCAGCTGTTCACCATGTTCAATTGCATTTGCAGCGGACTCTGTAAATACACAAAGGTTACTCATCTCAGATCTGCCTGGCATAAAACCATGCTACGCTCTATCCATGTATAAATCAACATAGAGTAGGCCTAGTGATGTAAAATTCACGAAACATTCAAAAGCCGCGAATATTCTAGGAAACTTTCTGGGAATATTGGAAATTTTCGGGAACTTATGGAAATATTGTTTTTTTTTTTTTTTTAATTTGTAGCTAAATCAGACAAATCGTAGTAAGCTTTATTTACCTATTATTGTAGTGTACTGACGATAGACTATAAACCAAGAAAAACACCTATTTTTTTCTGTAAGATCAGCTAAAAATTAAACTATGTAGTAAAAAGACTTTTATGGACGGTTGAATAAGGCTTAAAAGGAAAAGCTGATCCGATTAACCCAATCCCTCAGCTCTTTATTTTGTATCTTTCTTCAATGAAGATTATTTTAAATGAAGACAAACTGTAGGTACATCAGCTGGTGATCGGGTAAATCGGATCAGTGTTTCCGTGAAGACAGTTGGACTGGGCTACGTCATCTTCATAAATTGAAATGACGTCACTGAGACCTTGTTTTCGCAATAATCTCGCATTTTTATAAAATTCTTCCGGAAAGTTTTTGTAAATATTCTCGAAAGTTCTCGGAAATATTGTTTTGAGAGTTTTTGATTGAAAGTTTCCGCGAATATTCGCATGGGAATATTCTCGACTCACATCACTACTTAGGCCTATAATTGACAATTTCAATTAGTTTCCCTTTTTTATGGACAGATGTGATAGTGGCTATCTTCAGTTTATCCGAAAATTAATTAGTCACAAGGCTCGAAATAAAAATGTGTGCCAATTACTCAGATAAACCTTCAGCACAGCCCTTTAATATAGTATATGAGAGTATGCCATCAACACCAGTTGATTTGTTTGATTTTAACTATTTAATACTAGCAAGAACATCACTCTCAGTGACCAGTGAAAACTTAAAAATTTCCCATTCTTGGTATTCACCCATCATAAGTTATAGTGCTGTTTTGGTAAACTGATTTAAAGTATGCTGCAAATATTAGGGCAATTTCTTTTTTTTCACAAAAATAATCACCTTCAAAGGTTAATTCTGCTGGGATCCCCAGAGTGAGATTTTTTGTTATTTGGAAAATGACAAAAACTCGGCGGATCAATATTTATGTTAGTTTCTATCATTTTTTGATAGGCAACAAATTCACTCTTAGTTTGGTGTTCAACTTCTTTTTGCAGTCGTGAATACCGAGTAAAGTTTTCAGAGTTTGGAGTTTTTTTGTTTAGTTTTCCATGTAGCTTTTTTTTCTTTTTTAATTTAGCTCTCAAATCTGGTGAATACCAAGATGGGAAAGCCTTGTGATGACAACTCAATTTATCGCTAGAATTGAGTTGTCATCACAATAGAAACTTTGGAGACCATCGTCGATATTTGTGCCTACATAGACTGAGGACCAAAAACAATTTGTCAATAGGTCATACAACAATAAAAAATTACCCTTAAAATAGTCATACGCAAAGACCCTCTGAAAAGACTGACAAGTGACAAACATTGTCCAATACATTTGTTTTCCCGAAACATACTGTGAATTCCAGACCGAATGATAGATATCCTCCTGTACTAAAGGACAATCAGACCTTAAAATATCAGAGACATATTTGAGATTACCAAATCCATCTACACATATGGTTAGGATTACGAACTTTATTGCACTGATTCAAATTGTTTATGTTCAAGAAATTTTGACAGACAAGATTTTTACTACAAAAAATGAGGAATATTAAAGTCACCTCCTATGACTAGTAAGTTAAAATCACATGTCTCTCCTAAACATTGTTCAAAAACATTAAAATGATTTTCATAAGATTCAACATTATTCTTTGGTGGTGATGTTTGTGTTGAGATTTTAAATGCATTTTGCAGATTGTCGGCAAGGGGTAAACCTTGATTGTAGGCCTTTTTTTGAATATGTATGATGTCACTAAATGATTTTATTTTTGTTTTTCCCTTGAGTTCTTTTTGCCTCAGATTTTCCTAAATAGACGAAACAGTAAATTCTTCAAAGGACTTAGGAGTAACTTTCAACCATCCCACTTTTAATCTCCATATTAAAAATATTTGCAATAGAGCTTTAAAACTCCTTGTCTTTGTAGTCCGCACTTTGAAAGACTTTAACAATATTTTTGAATTAAAAAATTGTTCAGTAGTGAGATCCATACTAGAATATGCTTGTCCTGTCTGGTCCCCAAAATACCTACCAGGTTTATATAAATATGCTGCAAGGGGCTCAAAGAAGGTTTCTTGGACATTCCTGTTGAAAATATTAATTTTGATGAATTATCTGTACTGTTACACCTTCCCACATTAGAAATTCGCAGGAGAAATCTTGGCATATGCTTTTCATGTAAAATTGTAAATAAAATATGTAATTTGATTCATTGTCGTCCTGACTCCTCCTCTGTTAGATAATATAAATATTCATGTACTTGCAAGATATACAACGGAATGAAATGTGGGTAAACTTCTAATTGCGGATTTTAATTTAAAAAATAAAAAATCTGGTTAACGTATAATAAGAATATTTACATATTATCTTCCTCATCCGAGCTTGTGTAATTGGTCGTCTTGATTGTAGTTTTATTAGGTGCTCGGACTTTTTGCCGTTAAATTATTTGGTTTTCCTCGGCTTTTTCATTTTCCCCTAGAAACTACTACAAACTTTAACTAAGGAGTTTCTAATTTATTATTCTACTACTAAAACCTATAAACCCCAGACGAGAGAGATCCTAACAGAGTACCTATAAATTTTAAATACCCGTTAAATCTTTGTTTATTGCATTAGCAGCCCAAATGAACAGTGACGTAAACTGGATGAAATTAATGTCCCTATGAGGCTGAGCCTGCGAAAAATTAAAAGCATTATAAAAACCCAGCACCTTTATTACTTTCCATTTATTTTTTTTCAGACATTATCTGTATTATATGTATAGGTGCTAAGTATACATACCAGATTATAAAACTTTTTTGTTTGCTGTTTCTCACGATTTATTCCCTATTTAGTGTATATTTCCACTGCCGGAGTTAAATTGAACAGAAAACGTATGCGTACATCCTCTGTGTATCCTTGAGGTAAAAGTTTAATTTACGATGCCGAAGGACAGGGATGTCTGAGTAAAATCGACTGAATTATTCTCCTACTTCATTTTAGAAATACCTGGAAAAGTACCTATATTGGTTAATAATAGTTATTTATGATATAAGTGCTAAAAGTGACATTTTATTTTGTGAAAAGGGAAGTTTGGGACACGACGCCGAATGCGGAGTGTTCCATCCCTTTTAGCACGAATGTCATACACAATTTTTTCTACAAACGCACTAAAAGTGATTACTTTTAGCACTAGTGCTAAAAGTAATCACTTTTAGCACCAGTGTCATAAAATGGCATTTTAGACACTGACAGCATCCGTTAAAAATGACACTTTTAGTGACGTTTGTAGAAAAATCATTTTATTGCAATGTGCCGGTGTGGATGTAAAATTTAAATTCTGTATTCTAAATGGAAAAAATATGAACTGAATAATAGCTCTCAAAACAAGTCTTAGCTGGCTTTCCATTATAGCGCAGATATTTAAAACAGCACCCATGACGCCAAAAGTTTTTCCAACCCCAATGTATTCTGTGAACTACTGTTATAAACTTCCTTCGTGTATAAATACATATTCAAATGGCCTTTTTGCATTTTAAAAATAAATTTCCACTGCGATTCCCCTTCGCGTCATTCTTCCACTACTCTAACCGAGAATTTCGTATTCCAGGAGCGACATCTGATACATTTTTAATGGCAAAGCCTCGCTTTCAACACCTCTCGAAATTTGTTTTTTTTTTTTTAATTCAGCCGCGCTTTAGCATTTAGCGGAATTATTATGGTGTAGTGGAGGTAGTTAAAAATCTAAATTTGCCTAACTAATCAGAAATTCCCCCACAGCATTATCACACAATTCATGCCAAATACTACTGACTGGAAAAGTATGCCGGTTGGATCCTTTGTCATCGTCCGCCGTCGCTTTTTACTAATTCAAATTCATTAAAATTCAGAATTCAAACTTGCAAAGGCACTAATGACCATGCCTTTATCTTTTGAATTTTCAATCTCACTCGTCGATTTTCCATCGATTTTTAGTGGGACTAGCACGAATCAGGAATAGAAAAACGAATATTTGAGTGCGCATGGGAATTGCAAATAAAGCGAACACGTAATGATTATGGAACAGAAGGTATGAGCTATAATAATAATAATGAAGTGAAAGAGGAGCAGTTTTGCTACTTGTGTTTGAAACATGCTTTGCAAATAAACTTACAACAGACTTATTTGCATTTCTCGAGGGATTTCTCATACCCATCATCTTTTAAGCTCCATTGTAAGGAAACATTGAGTGACCTTTTTAATAAGTTTACCTATTTGGCACTGCAATGCAGTCTTCTTTCTGATATGGAAATTCATGAGGATATAGAGTTTATATGCCTCTCTCGACGTTGATCTTACCCTTTCTGATTTTTCCATTTTTGCAGATATGTATATCAATTTTTTTTAGTGTTTACTGTTGAAACTTTTTATTTTTTTCTATGAACTCTTGAAATTCATTATCACAGTCATTATTTTATAAATATAATATCGAAAACTAACGAAATCTTCTTACAGAAATATTTTCACATTTTCCTTCTTAACTTGTAGGTATATGAGAAAACTCTAAAGCCTTTTTCAAATTCAATAATAAATAGACGTCGATATCGATCGGATTTAAAATCCTTAACCTATAGGATTCTCACGAGAGCGAAATCTGCCATAGAAGGGGGTGAATTCGTCGCACTTCAGACTTTCCAGGAATTAGAACTATTCAAAGCCAAATATTTACCCTGGAATCGGATAGGGGAGGAATAATTTGGGGAACACCTTGGCTTGATTTCGGTATAGTAACATATGGACGTTGTTAATATCAAAATCCTAAAATTATAATTAGTCTTAAATGAATACTTAGGTATCGATTTTAATGCAGCTTCCTGATTTTAAGCAACATTTCATTCCATTAAAAATTCTTATCTTTCTCAACAGCTTTGAATATTTCCACATCAATTAAACCAGAGGCAATAACTCATTGATCCAATTACATGCTATGGATATTTAGGTTAGAGTGAATAAAGAGCGATTAGCTCAGCAACATGTAGCTGCAATGCGATAGGGTGCATTTATAGCAACAATATGTAAATATTTACTTAGTGAGTTAGAGCAAAGTGCTTCGAGCTATGGGAACAGAAAATGAACATTAGCTGACAGAGTACTCACATTATGTGTGCGCGGTCAATCAGATAGAATTTATGTTGTATAACTTTGGTATAATAAATAATTTAATTATTACATAATAATGAAAGTATGGTCTTCATTAGTTCACCCTGCATCTCTGCAAATTAGAATTTTGTAATGAAAAGGTCGTTTCTTATGGCTTCAAAAGGAAATTGTTATTTTCTACAAGCGCAGACAGTTTCAAGAGTTTCCTTCATGCAACTTGAGGCCCAATAGGCGTAAAAATTCTTGACAGTGTGGCGATAAACAAGAAGGTGTCTACGAAACAAGTGTTACCTACTTTGTAGTACCAACTGTTATAATAACCATTATTAACTCATACAATGAGTTTGTATGATCAAAGACTCTCAGAATTCTCATTTACTAGTTGCTCGAGAAGGTATTTCTTGAAATTACTGACTACCGCTAGTTTCTTAACTTTGTCTTTTCAGCTAAATTATGTCGTTGTCCGAAAAAATGAAGAACGGAACAGGGCTAGCATATTTGGATTCGGATAAAATTAACAGAATAATTCTGAGATTGCAGCAGCGACGGAGGTAGCAAGTAACGTCATCATTTTTTCATTGATCTCGATCTTTCATTTGATAGACCATTCCAAAATCAGGTCCATCCTAAAGTTTCTCCGAAACAACCTTTTATCAGAATAAATGACCGCGCATAATCATGATCAGCGTTTGTTAGCTTGAGTGTTTAAGAGGGCGCCACTGAACTGCAGAAAAAACAATTTAAATGGCGATGTTGAAAGATAGCTTATTAGGAAACTATCCAAAATATTTATAATAGCATTAAAAAGATAGGTAGTATGGATGGTTAAACGTCTGGATGGTAAACTCAACCCATTACTGGACTATAAACTTTCTCGGCGATGAAAAAATTTCAAAACCTATTCTGATACTTGAGTCATATTTGCTAAATTACTTGAAGTTAATTGACCAGTATCAGTAGTTAAGAAAAATAGAATTGAATGATTAAATACCTAACACACAGTTAAATTCTAATAATATCTATTTATAGTTCTTAATTCTTTGAAATTTGCGATAGAACCAAAATGAGCTCCGAGTAAAAATACGATTGATTAGACAAATGTCGCGAGACTTCTATAGCAATTTTTGCATTGGAATAGGTATTTTACGATTTGGAAAAAATAACACATATAATTATATTATATGTATAGTTATAAAATTTGAAATAGGTTATACCTTATTTGTCAGCTGATTCAAAAGAGATAGATTCAGTTTTTAAACAGCCATTGACCCAAAAGAATCGTTGCGATGCTATGTCAATTGAGTATTCTAGAAATTGTGCCAAATGAGAAGCAACCGAGAATAGTGATGTAAAATGCTCGAGCAAGTATTTTAGGAGAACGTTCTCCGAGCAGGATCGAGAATTAACGAGAATAAACGAGCAAAAACGAGCAGGACCCGAGAATTTATATTTTTTATCAGACGCTGAATAAAACAAAACATTTTTCTAAATAAATGCTGATTTTTCTCAAATTTCCCGAAATTCCCAAATTTCTCGTGGAAGTTCTGAATATTCTGAAAATTCTTCATAAATGTGCTGAAAATTCTCAAACTTCTTGGGAAAATATAATACATATACTTATCCTATTCACAATCTGTAGTCCAAAGGTACAGGTAAATTTATCACCTTTCCCTATCAAATAGCATTGAAAGGTGATAAATTTTACATGTACCTTTGGACTACAGATTGTGAATAGATAATAATTAATCTCATATTTTGTGAATTGTGTCTTGTGTCATGTTTGACAACAATAATTATTCTAATTTGGGTTTTTTTTCCAGTAGAACGCTACCTTTGCTTACAAAAAAAATAACTATTGCTGCTAAGTTGCTTCCTGGTTCTCGGGCTCAATATTTGATATATCTCCGCCTTCAACAGCTTCCATAAATATATCTCTACTCTATGGCGTCATGTGATTTTATTGGTTAGGATCGTGCTTGAGGACGTGCTAAATATTCTCTATCGTGCTCAATGTGCTCCGAAGGTAATATTCAGCACGAACCTTTTTTTCGTGCGCGAACGTTCGCGAATGTTCTCGAAAGCACAATCAGAACGTTCCCTTGTTCACATCACTAACCGAGAATGAACAATATTTTGCAAGATTTTTGTCGGATTATTAAATAAATTAATATATAAAAACTAAAAATTTAAACGAAAAATCACCTGATTGAAAACGCTCTCTGATTGGCTAAAGCCGATTTTGACGTTTTTGTTGCCACATGTAGAAATGCGAAATTCAAATTAGTTAATAAGGATTATATCTGTCCTTTATTTTCTTATAATGTAGTGAAGGACGAAAATAGTTTCTAGCTAGTGAAACGTGTAATGATTTACTAATGAGAAATTTGGCATCCTCGTATTTTTGTTGATTTTCTGGTTTGTGACGTCACAAACCAAGTTCGCGTTTTCGCGCCAGTTTAAAAATTCGATTTTTGAATAATTTTTTTTTCATAAATAAGCGTTTTTTTTTTTCGGGAAAAAGGTATACAGATAGTATTAGAATGACTAAAAAAATAATTTAAATATGTTTTTGAAAAATGGGAAAGTGGCCCATTGCCTTCATGCATCCTTCCTGTAATATTCCATAATACTTTGGTGGAGTATGGAAAGGCGGTATAAATAATACACACACTATAGAGAATACGTAGTTTAATAACCGGTAATAACTAACTGATTACATTCGTGAATCCGGAAGGAACCGCATATATGTATATATATGACGACCGATACGATTAGTACTGAACCTGCAGGGTTGCCAAATATTAGTACTCAAAAGTACTTGGAATATAAGTATACATTCATAAAGCTATATAAGTAGATACATATACAATATATGACACGTCCCCCATAAAAAATAAAAAGAATTACTATATAATATTTAAGCAGAAATAATCAAATAACAAAAATCAACTAATCCCCTAACCCCTGATTTTAATCAAAACCCAATCTTTTTGGAACTCTAACTAATCTCCCACTTTTTGTAATATAATTATTTTCAGTCCCATCGGTAACCTCACTTTTAATATTCTCTCTTGAGAACGGGTTTAGCACCTCTGCGCTGGCATCAGAGTTTTGTGCTTTGACTGTATCTTCCTCAACGGATATGGGCATTTTCACACACTCTTCCCTGGGTACAGACTTTCTCATTGGTCTAATATATTGTCTGTTTCTCCTATAGTCAACTTCTCCAACTCGAACTATGTAATCATTAGGGCCAGACTTACTAATGATCACACCAGGGCTCCAATTTCGAGGACTCTCCTGAACAAATACTTCCTGCTCTGGTACCATTTCGCTCAACTGTTTGGTAGAAACATCGTAATATTGTTTTTGTTTTGCCTGATTTTCTAATAAACTTTGCCTAATGTTCTCAATCGAAAAATTCGGAACAAGAAGTTCTTGGCTTACTGGTAAAGTTGTTCTCAGCCGCCTGCCTGTGAGGGAGTAACATGGAGCAGGTAGATTCTGCTTGGGTGTGACGTTGTAATTTAGTATAGCAGCAAAAGGGTCTTCTCCCTCCCGGACACACTTTGTCAGCAGGCCTTTGACAGTTTCAATCGAACGTTCAACCATTCCGTTGGATCTTGGATACCTGGGACTCGACTTAGAAAGTTTAATGTCATACTTCTTAGCAAATGCACAGAATTCAAATGAGTTGTAGGGTGGGCCGTTGTCGGAAAAAATTTCTTGTGGTAAACCATGTATGGCAAAAATGTTGCAAAAACACATACAACAGCACTACATGTCTTGTTTGGGAGTCTGTTGACAATTACAAATTTACTGAAATAGTAAATTATGACTATAAAATCTTGGGGTCCTAATGATTTAAAATCAATAGCTATCTTCTGCCATGGCAGGTCTGGAACTTCATGTGGCCTCAGAGGTTCACGTGAATTAGACTTGGCATAAGATTGGCAAATCTGACAATTTAAGACCATATTCTCAACATCAGTCGACCATCCGGGATAGTAAATAGGTTCTTGTGCTAGCTTTTTACACGACACTGCCCCTTGGTGGTATTTGTGAATTAACGATAAAAACTCGGCTTTTAGACTTTCAGGAAGAATTAAACGATTTTTATAAAATAATATATTTTGGTTCATAAAAATATCATGCCTGATGTCCCAAAATTTTTTCACTTCTGGTGATACTTCGCTCTTATGTTCCGGCCATCCATTTAGTATATAATCTTGAATCTTCACTAAAATATGGTCATTTTGAGTAGCGGAAACAATTTTTTGTTCAGTTTCAGGCCTAACAGCGATAACTGAGTGAACTTTAAAGTTTGGGTCCAAATAGTCGGTGTTGATATGCTCCCCGACAGGATCTCTACTCAGAGTGTCTGGAACTTGAAGATTTTTTCCTGGTACATATACAAGTGTAGATTGATATTTTAGAAGTCGTATAGCAAGCCTCTGTATACGTGGAGACATTTCGTCAAGAGGTTTTTTTAAAAGTCCAATCAGCGGTCGATGATCAGTCTCAATTATAAAATTTGGTTGGCCACACAAATAATAATTGAATCGCTCGCACCCATAAACTAGCCCCAGCAGCTCTTTCTCTATGTGGTTATATCTCCGCTGCGTAGTTGTTAATGAAACACTAGCAAATTCAATGGGTTTTCCTCCTTGAAAAATTACGGCGCCGAGACCAAACGGACTTGCATCAACCGACAATGTAATTTTTTCAGTCTGATCAAAAAATGACAATTTTGTAGCATTAGAAACTTTTTCTTTCAACTGATAGGGCGAACGACTTTTCTTCAACAGGAGTCCACTGCCAGTCCGTTTTGTTACTTAGAAGGGCTCTTAGAGTAGAAGTTTTATTAGATAGATTAGGAAGAAATTTCGATAAGTAAACTATCATACCCAAAAATCTCTGCAACTCCTTTTTATTCTTGGGAGGTTTCATTTCTTGGATCGCCCGTGTCTTTCGTTCATCAGGATAAATTCCATCTGTGCAGATGACATGTCCGAGAAATCGTATTTTGCTAACACAAAACTGAGACTTTGAACGATTTAGAGAGAGTCCACTCTTTTTAATCCTTTCCAGCACTACACGTAAATGTAGATTATGTTCTTCAATTGTCTTACCATAGACCAAAATATCGTCAAAAAATGAAATGACGCCAGGAACTCCATCTAAAATTTCGAAAATGCATTTCTGGAATATTTCAGGGGCACAGGATATACCATATGGTAAGCGCAAGTAGCGATAACGGCCAAAACTGGTAGCAATAGTGCATAATAACGAACTTTCATAAGTAAGTGGTAACTGCAAAAACGCAGAAGAAGCATCAAGCTTGTTGAAAAATTTTGCTCCTGCGAGCTGAGAGAATAAAACATCCTGGGTAGGAATTTCCCATATTTCCCTTTTAACATACTTGTTCAAAACACGAGGGTCCATACAAATACGAATATCATCGCTTTCTGGCTTTTGAACAACAACAATGGGATGAACCCAATCTGTAGGCTCAGAAATAGGCGCAATTAACTGGGCTTCAACCATTTCATCAAGTTTCATTTTGACCTTATCTTTAAGAGCTATAGGTATTTTTCGCGGCGCGCTAACATGGGGCACGGCATTGTCACAGAGAGTAATGGAGAATTATTTATTTATTTTTCCAATGCCTGAAAAGATTGACTTAAACTGGCTCAAAATGTCTGCTAAATTATGTTTTACAGCACTAACAGTGTCAATTTTATCTTTAAACCCTGGTATAATTCCCATTTTCTGCACTGCATTTGACCCTAAAATGGAGCAAGTCTTTTCTGAGTCTATAATATAAAAAAGCAAATTAAAGTTTTTATTTTTAAAAACACAGCTCAAATTTATTTGTCCCAAAACTTTAATTTTGTGTCCCGAATATGACATTAAAATAGACGACGCATTAAAGAGTTTATTGTATGGAATTTTAAACAGTTCAAAATCAGATTTCGTCAAAGTATTAACTTGACTGCCTGTGTCTATTTTGAATTTAATATTCACGTTAATAACTTTCACAATCTCTAGCCAGTCAATCGCGTTTACATCGGCAACGGTTATTGTCCACAAAATATTAACATTATCATGATTTACGTCATCATCACTAGTATCAGAGTGTTCAAGTTCGTCAAAATGTTCGAAATGTTCAGTAACGTCATAAACAGTTTGTTTATTGTTATATTTTTTATTTTGCTTACAAAATTTTCGATAATGTCCGGGCATATTACATAAACTACAAATTCTATCAGCAGCAGGACACTTACCTGGCTCATGTTGCAGGCCGCAACATAAACAGCCAAAGTTACCTTTAGTTTGCCGATTGCCTTGACTACCATATCCAGAATATCCTGGTTTGTTGTTCTGCCATCCTCTGGCACTTCTTGTAACAGCACCTGACTGCCACCCTCTGGAACCACCTGGAACAGCACCTGACGCACCACCACTACTTCTTGAATAACCGCCACGTCTCCTATCTATGACATTAACAGCTAACGATGACTTATTTATTACTTTCTGGGTTTGAACACTTGTTTCCATTGACCTGCTTATGTCTATAGCCTCATTGAGTTCAAGATCTGGATACTGCAGCAGTTTTTCCTGGATTCTCAGATCTTTAACACCCAAAACAAGGCGATCTCGAATTAAAACGTCTTTTTCTTTGAAATCACAGGACGAAGCCAACTGCCTAAGTGCAGTGACAAACTGGTCAATTGTTTCTTCTGAACGTTGTTCCCGTTTGAAAAATTTGAAGTGCTCGTATACCAAATTTTTTCTAGGGTTGCAATATTTTTCAAACTTTTCCAAAATAGTGGCGAGTTTTTCCTTATTATCGCCGTTTGTCTCATCATATTCGAATGTATTGTAAATGGCTAATGCCTCATCGCCCAGTAAATTGAGCAAAGCTGCAATTTTCACATTGTCTTTTTTATCGTTTTTTCCGGAGGCTAATAGGTAAAATTCGAATTTTTGTTTCCACAATTTCCATTTATTTGCTAGATCAGTATCATAAAAAGAAAATTGCTCTGGTGCTCGGCTCTGATCAGCCATATTAAAAACTTTTTCAGATGTCCTGAATCCACTAAAAAAAATTATGCACTAGCTTCAAAACTTAGCTTATATCAAGCAGAAAAGTAACATAGCAGATAATCTGTCCGTCCGCACTATCTGGCACCGCGGTACTTGTTAGACTTTGTTATCACTATTGTTGAACCGGTTGATTTCTTATTTGGCGATATCCGCAAAAAACCTTGACTAGGTAGGTACCACAAGGTACTCGAAAATCTATAGTGGCACTTTTACCGCTGTCACCATGTAATATTCCATAATACTTTGGTGGAGTATGGAAAGGCGGTATAAATAATACACACACTATAGAGAATACGTAGTTTAATAACCGGTAATAACTAACTAATTACATTCGTGAATCCGGAAGGAACCGCATATATGTATATATATGACGACCGATACGATTAGTACTGAACCTGCAGGGTTGCCAAATATTAGTACTCAAAAGTACTTGGAATATAAGTATACATTCATAAAGCTATATAAGTAGATACATATAGTTCATACCAAATAAACTTATAGTTGGGTTGTCAAGCTCGGTCAGCACAGCGTTGCCGTCTTTTGCATATTTTCCTTATTTGGTCAAAATATTTTCAAAAACAATAATGGATTATATTATAATATAATGCAAACATTATTTATTACCTAAATTATAAACATTGTTTCAAAGCTTGGTTTGATAGATATTCAATAACAACTCATTTGCCAATCATCACTTAAAATATAATAGTAACGCTCAGTACCTTTTTTATTTACAGCCACTCTAAATACTATAAATAATTAAACATTATGAATATTTGGACCATCAAGAATATTTTCAATTATTCTGATTCTGATTTTCCCATGATAGTCGTTGAGTTTTCGATGAAAGTACCAGCGATGCACCTTCAATGAATCCTATTTTCATTGCCAGTATGAAGTATGATATATCTAAAAAAAGCATTTCATTTATACACATAATACAACTGCTCTCTGTATTCATGAAAGAAAACAAACTGGTACAAAGCCTCCTGCTTAAGTCTTAGATAAGACCTCAAAAATGATATGTGTTTAACAGCAATATCAGGCAGTTTCATGAGCCCTCGTCTTGGGTCATCTTTTTTTCCATTTGAAGCCTATTTCTTTTAACATTCTACTCAATGACATGGGACTGCCATCATATAATTGTTTGGCTTTCAATTGCTCCCAAATACAAAATAATGTTACATGTTCTTCTACAAGAAGAAAGAAGGCGATTCATAGATATCTATGTACCTTTATCTCAGACGATTTACTTTTTGTATACATATCA
Organism: Ceutorhynchus assimilis; assembly: GCA_917834065.1. Classification (NCBI taxonomy): domain Eukaryota; kingdom Metazoa; phylum Arthropoda; class Insecta; order Coleoptera; family Curculionidae; genus Ceutorhynchus; species Ceutorhynchus assimilis. The sequence goes on from OU892287.1 coordinate 18,146,968, forward strand.
TAAATGGTGTTACGTATAGCACTGCTATCGAACTTTGAAACATCACAGACTCTCTTCGCAGTGCGTCGCTTCTTAGAAGGCGATTCCAAAACTTCGTTATTTTCGACTTTCTTTGAAATAGCACAGACAGTGGACATACTTAAGTTCAAAGCTTCTGCTACGCGCTAAAAATGAGAGAATTAATACGTTCAAATTGAAAATTCCTATTTGATCACACCCACCTACCAGCATTTAAGGGCTATTATTATCGCGTTCTCGTTCAAAATATTGTAAAAAGGATGCGATTAGTTCTTTGCAACGGCTATTAAGCTGCTTCGACATCTTGTACACTTCACACTACAAGCTGCTTTGAAAAACTAGCTCACAATTAATAGCACTTGAACCAAAAACTCGTAAACTGTCAAAACGCAATCAAAATTCAAAATGTCAAGAATTTAATTTGGCAACATTACATTTTTTGAAGTGTTGTTACCAACTGAATGGCCAGCGGGAAATTCAAATTCCAATTAAGTCAATCCGACGCCGAATATTTTCACGGTTGGCGATAACGATTTTAAAAATGGCATCATCGATGTCACAACTACAAGTTTATTTGGTATGAACTATATACAATATATGACACTTCCCTTTGAGAAGACCGAGAGAGCTCGACTTTTAGGTTTTCCTTCAATTGTCGAATATCTTCTCAGACTCTGTGCATTGGTGAATTGATCGACATCGTTTCTTTCCTACGTTTATGCTGGTCTACCATTGGGATGACTTTGCCCAAGCGTTTGAATGGGCTCTTTCACTAAAATTTAAATACGTAATTTAAGTATAAAATCCCAAAGGAGGGACTATTTTAGGCATATATACCAAAAAAAAATGTTCTACAAGGTTAAATAAGTTTTTCGCAGGCATTTGAAAATGGCGAAATTCAAAATGATTTAAAACGCGCCGATTTGCTGACGTCACATAAATATTTTTCATTTCGCTCGTTTTTGCAACGAGCTGACCGCCACGGCTGTGTTACCATGTAGTAAAAGCAGGTAAAGGTTCGAATGCGCTGTTGTCGGTGGTGACTAAATGTAGTGCAAAAAATTGTATTAAATTGTGTTTAAGCATAATTTCAATAAAAAAGTTATAAAATCTTGAATCCACAACTAATTAATTTAACTACTTTTCATAATATTTTGCCAACATTTCAGAATTAAATCTATTACAAATTTTCAATGTTGACAATTAGTGGCAACACGGTCAAATTTCTAGCTGCGACGTCATAGAAATAAATTCTGGGTTTTTATTTGGAGGTATTTCTTTTTTTTCTGTTTTCTCAAGAAGGACTATAAATTTTTCAAAAGTAAAAATACTGAAAATTCTGTTTTTAGTTGCTTTATCCAAATATTCCAATTTCAAAAATTAGTGAAAGAGCCCATTGTACAGGGTGGTTGATTTTCGATAGTTTTATAGGGTACAGCCAAAATGGCCGATGTTACTGAGAAACTGATATACGCGACCCGTCCTCTTTTTTAGTGTGTCATTTGATGGTGTAGTCAGATCTTGGCCAACAAGTTTGGTTTGCGAGGTACAGGGTGTTTTTCAAAATCAGCTGTTTTTTATAATCCTCCATAACTTCTTACCCTAGGGAGATATAGAAAAAGTGTAAATGGGAAAAATACGTCTTTTTTTACGTAGAATCCAGTGGCGTACTTGGAAAAAATATGGGGGCTTTATCTTCTGAGATATTCGAAAAAACAAAGATTTTTCAAATGGAACACCCTGTATCTTATTGGTTCAGTACTTTGGGAAAAAAATTGCGAGTTCAACGATATATAAACATGATAATATATTGTTTTGGCCTAAATGGCGAAAGTAACAAAAAACACTTTTTCTACTATCGTGTGTAAAGTACTCACTTTACGCACTATTCAGAAGGCGTAAAATTTCGCTTCACGCACTAGTGCGTAAAGTATTTCACTTCACACACTAGTGCGTAAAGTAATATCAATGACAGTTGTCGACACTGTCAATTTGACATTTTTCTGTTAAATTACTTCACGCACTAGTGCGTAAAGTGAAAATTCTTCACGCACTAGTACGTAAAGTTATTGTCCAAATTAATTTTTTTACACATATTTGATTGGTAGTACAAAAAAATTTGTATGCAATACGTGCGTAAAGCACCTTTTTTTTCACTCATGTGATTGTCCCACTCGCCTTCGGCTCGTGCGGTAAAATTCAAATTCCTGAAAAAAGGTTCACTTTACACACTTGTTGCATAAATAACTATTTTTCCACTATGCCAATACAAAAATAAATTTAGAAAAGTACTTTACGCACTAGTGCGTGAAGTAATTTACAAGAAAAAATACTAAATTGACTTGACAGTGCCGACATCTGTCATTGACATAACTTTTACTGGTGTAAACTAAATTACTTTACGCACTAGTGCGTGAAGTGAAATATTACATATTTTGAATAGTGCGTAAAGTGAATAATTTACGAACGGTAGGTAGAAAAAATTTGTATGCGATATGTGTGTAAAGCAACCACTCATGTGATTGTCGTCAAAATTCAAATTCGAGAAAAAAGGTTCACTTTACACACTTATTGCATAAATATCTATTTTTAAATTGCTTATGCAATTAATTGTTAAATCTTTGTTTTTAAAGTGAAATATTTTTACTTTTTTTTTAATGTTATCCCTTTTCTAAAATATCAAATATTTAGTTAAAAAGTTTATAAAAAAAATATTATCTAAGACTGTAAAGCCCGTATTACACCTGTGTATTTTTCCGTGTATTTATTCATGTAATTCAGGGTGCCAACATTATTTTGTTTTTCATAATGCTGATTTATGTTGCGATTGAAGTTTTTTGGTTGTCACCCTGAACTACATGAATAAATACACGGAAAAATACACAGATGTAATACGGGCATAAGAATAATAATTGTCACAATCATTTTTAATTGATATAATAATTTTTTAATGCTTTTTTTTTAAGCATAGAATTGACTATGCTGGGCTGAGTGCGACACCCGACTACAGTTAAATACATAGCAACAATATTTCCTTTTTCAACAATATAATAATAAAGTATGTTTTAATTATTCCTTAAACTGACATTTCTCCATGTAAAAATGTCATTTTAGGGAATACTTTTCGTTAAGGCTCCCCTAAAATAGTTGGTGGAAACGGCCATCAATGCACAACATTTTTTTTTCTGTGATTGACAAGAAATATCAACAAAACTCAATATTCTGGTATTTTATTTATGACTTAATAGTTGCTATGGAATCAATGGATTTATAGTACGGGAATCATTTTCCCGGCTCAGGCCGGGAAAGTGATTCCCATACTACTGATTTTCACGAACATCACAAGATACACTTTCGAGTTATTTTTTTAGGTGCTATATTTGATATTAAATATTAAACATAAATTTGAATAATAATATTCAATACCAAATACAATTTTTCCTTATTCCAAAAACAGTTTTCATTTTTTTATTACTGAGCGATCGCAGAAACAAAAATTGAAAGCATTGACAATTTGACATTGTATTGCCAACATAATGTCATTTTGACATTTATCTTCAATAAAAAAACAGACTTTATTCTCGACTTTATTATTATATTGTTGAAAAAGGAAATATTGTTGTTAGTGGATACAGGGCATCGCACTCAACCCAACATAATTAGTTAATTCTATGCTTAAAAAAAATATATAAAATTATCATTTCAATTAAAAGTGACTATTATTATTCTTACTCTTACATAATATTTTGTTTACAAACTTTTCAACTATTCAATATTTTAGAAAAGGTATGACATAAAAAAAAAGTTAAAATATCTCTCATTAAAAACAAATAATAAACAATTTATTGCATAAGCAATTTAAAAATAGCTATTTAAGCAACAAGTGTGTAAAGTGAACCTCTTTTCACGAATGTGAATTGTGACGACAATCACATGAGTGGGTGCTTTACAAACATATTGCATACAAATTTTTTTCAACTACCGTGCGTAAATTACCAATTTACGCACTATTCAAAATACATATGTAAAATTTCACTTCACGCACTAGTGCGTAAAGTAATTCACATAACACCAGTAAAAGTAATGTCAATGACAGATATCGACACTGTCAAGTCAATCTAGTATTTTTTCTTGTAAATTACTTCACGCACTAGTGCGTAAATTGAAAATACTTCACGCACTAGTGCGTAAAGTATTTGTCCAAATTTATTTTTGTATTGGTATAGTGAAAAAAGTGTTTTTTGTTACTTTCGCCATTTCGACCAAAACAAAATATCATGTGTTATATATCGTTGAACCCGCAATTTTTTCCCTAAACAACTAAACCAATAAGATACAGGGTGTTCCATTTGAAAAATCTTTGTTTTTTGAAATATCTCAGAAGATAAAACCCCCATATTTTTTCCAAGTACGCCACTGGATTCTACGTCAAAAAAAAGACGTATTTTTCCCATTTGCACTTTTTCTATATCTCCCTAGGGTGAGGAGTTATAGAGGATTATGAAAAACAGCTGATTTTGAAAAACACCCTGTACCTCGAAAACCAAACTTGTTGGCCAAGATCTGACTACACCATCAAATGACACACTGAAAAAGAGGACGGGACGCATATATCAGTTTCTCAGTAGCTTCGGCCATTTTAGCTATACCCTATAAAACTATCGAAAATCAACAACCCTGTACAAGTTAACAAGTTAAAAACTCCCATAGTTATGATATACGATCGGATAAGAAAACCTATGGTTAAGATCTCGGTTAAGACTTTAAAGTCTCAGAATTCTCCAGTCTACAGAGGAATCCAAACATATAATCAAATACCGCAAAATGTTTTGGAACCTTAAAGGCCACAAATTATAATAGTTATTTGTATACCAAGGCCGCAAAGTGCCTTTTTAGCATACGTAGAGAAAAATTATCGCCGAGGCCGCTTGCGGCCGAAGCAAAATAATCTGGAGGACGCTAAAAAGTTTCGCGGTCATGGTATACGAACTATTTTTTGTGCAACCATGAAAATTTAAGAAAATTATGTAAAGTTACAGAAAAACAGTACGGAATCTGTGATGATGCGAGCTGGAATACCTACTAGATAAATTATGTCCATGATGCAGTCAGCTATATCATCTGTTTTTAAACTTTTTAAGGCATATAAGAAGCAATATTTGGAGTAAGCATCAACTGCTACAAAAACATGACTATAACCCTCATTTGTCTTTGGCAAAGGTCCCAAACAGTCAATGTGGATAGTGTTAAATGGAATGGTATATTTGGTGATCGAATGAACATCACTTGTCAATGTTCTAGGCGTTCGTTTGCGGATGAGGCAAGTAAAACACGAGTCAATATATTTTTTTAACAAAAGTGCGCATTTTTGGAAACTAGAAATGCGAGTTTATGCTCGATAAAGTTTTATGAATTCCTTTATGAGCCTGCCCATCATGATACTCTTTCAATAGTGCTGTGTATTGGGTAATTTTTTCAGAGTTAATTTCTCTTGTATGATAAATAGTGCTACCTATTAAACAAAACTGATTTTCATCCAAGTCTCCGTTTGCTAATTTTTGTTTCAACTCAACAGTTTCATTATCCATATTTTGATGAATAGAGAGCCAACCATCAGGCATGATACTATCCTGCTTCTGTTTGTCCAAATCATCACTAAACAGCAACTTTTGGTGCTTGATTAATTACCAAAGATTTTGATTGAAGTTTTGGAGGATTGCGGCTAAGATAGTCAACATATGCCATCTGGTTACCAGCTCTATGTTCAATAATAAAATCAAAATCTTGAAGGTACACCCACCATCGACTAACTTAGGAATCAAATTTCGCTTATACTGAGAACTTTTCAAAGAGTTACAATCTGTAACTAATTTAAATTGTACGCCTATAAAATAATGCCTGAAATGTTTTAGTGCATAAACTACAGCTAGAGTTTCCAACTCGTAGGAATGGTAGCGAGACTCAGCATCTGTGGAAGTCTTACTAAAGTAAGCTACTACTCGCCTAACATCATCATGAACTTGGAAGACAATGGCTCCAAAACCACGACTACTCGTATCTGTGTGTAGTTCCATTGGAAGGTTCGGATAAAACTGGTTCACTTGATATAACTTTAATGATATAATCAAAAGTCCTTGTGTGCTCACTAGTTCACTAGTCCATAACCAAGGTTGATTCTTTCTTAAAAGATTTGAAATAATTCTGGTTTCTACTGAAAACTCTGGAACGAATTTCCTCAAGTAACCAGCGAGCCTAAGGGCGTTTTCACACGGCGCTATATATCGCGAGCAATACTTGATCGCTATATCGCGGTGCACCAAAATTGTAGGTTTTTAAATGAACCGCTTTCACACGACGGCCATACCATAAAATTGATGGTAGCAATAGCGCTATATCGCATTTACACGCAATATGTTCTACAGATATCGCGCAATATTTTATCGTAGCGATTTAACTCGTCTGTGCAAGTATATGCCTGTCTTCACACGCAAAACTATAAATCGCTCAGACTTCAGTCGACAACGTTGCAAGATGGCGAAAAGGGTTCAGTGCGCGTTTGATCCTCTGGACCTAATTGAATTAATTGAACAAAGACCATGCATCTGGGACAAAACAACTGAGGAATATAAGGATAAAATTAAACGGGGGAAAGCTTGGACGAAAATTTACACGATTATAATGGACTGAACGGCAACATCGCGAATTTAATCAAATTAATGGCTTTTCAATGGTAGCGCGATAATCGCTCCCTGTGAAAGCTGTTTACCGAAATCGCCAGCAATATATGGTATCGCGTATGGTATCGTGTGAAAACGCACTAAGACAATAGAGAATTATGGAACATTCCAAATAGTGATCGATTTTATTACTGATCAGCCTTATTTAATAGGGAATTTTCATATTTCCCAAATTATTTTTTTTAGATCTTTCTAGTGATCAGATATTATATAGTTTTCTTTTTTCGATTTTAATTTATACGTTGTACGAAAAAAAATTTATTGAAATTCGAATCAAAAACTGTCGCGCGAAAACACGAAATCTCAATATGACAGCGCTCGTGACGTCAAGATTTTGTAAACAACAAACGCAGCAAACGAACTCCTGCTGACGCAGTGCTATTTTTGTGTTATTCAACTGTGTTGAAGATTGCTTTTTGTTAAAATTGTCCGAATGGATGAAGAATATTGTGCAGGACTGCTTTTGTAAATTTTATTTCACTTGCAAGTTTCCTATTGACAGGTTTGCCATCATAGAAGCATTTTTTTGGCGGGAAATTTTTTATTTCAAATTTAGTATAATTTTTTATCTACAAGCGTTTGGTTATGACGTTTTTACATAACTATTTTTCCAGTATTTGAGTTATGTCATGAGAACACAACTATTTCTGGTGATTTGAAAAATGCCAAAGGTAAACCTGTAAAGGTAAAATGAAGGTATACAACGACTAATAAACGAAAATGATTGAAAAAAAAATCTTATTTTTCGCTTTGTAGATAAAAAGTTGTACATCACACGTGTGTTTAAACATGACTACAAAACGCGTGTGATTAGAACGACTCGGTCTACGACCTCGTCGTTCTAATCTTTCACACTCGTTATTGTAATCATGTTCATAAACGCACTTGTAGTGTAAATAACTATTGTGTAACAAGGGCAGTATCAGTTAAATTAATTCTTCACTGATAAAAAGGATCCTTTATGTTAAAGGAATTTCATCATTCACCCAAATTATTTTTTCTTTTGATATACAGGGTGTCCCAGGGAAAACAGTCCACCCCGATTTATTGGGTTTGGGAGGAGAATCTGGGAAAACGCTCGGACACGTCGATGTTTGATTTGAGGGGGAATTATTTTTCAGTTTTTTTCATTCCCGTAGCTTCAACCCCCTAGCTAGAAGAAGAACAACCCCCCAAATTTGAATAGGGAATAGGGGTCGTATCATACCTCTTTTTAAAGGTCTCATCGAGTTCTTTATGGCCCTAGAATTTCATCTTATTATTTTCATCCGTAACGAAATGACAGCTTATCAAAATCTTGGAAATGGACTATGTTTTAGTAGGAGTAAAAGCGGTATTTACCTCCCTTAATAAAAATACGAGTAAAAATACCTACAATTTACAATTCTCGTGTACACCTCATTAATAATAATAAAAAAAAACTTCATTTCAAGTATTTTTATTAAGGGAGGTGAGTATCGCTTTTGCTTCCACTAAACTAATAGTCTAGTTCCAAGATTTTGACAAGCTGTCATTTCGTTACGGATGAAAATAATGAGACGAAATTCTAGGAGCATAAAGAACTCGATGAGACCTTTATAAAGAGATATGACATGACCCCTATCGCCTATTCAAATTTGGGGGGGTTGTTCTCCCCCTAGCTAGGGGGTTGAAACTACGGGGATGAAAAAAACTGTAAAATAGTTCCCCCTCAAATCAAAAATCGACTTTTCCGAGCGTTTTTCCAGATTCTCATCGCAAATCCAACAAATCGGGGTGGACTGTTTTCCCTGGGACACCCTGTATTCGAAATGAATGGTGGAATTGCCATAAGAGCAACATTACATTGCAACTGCTCCACATTATTCATTTTGTCCAAGAGAATCTGAGTCTAGCTCAAGAAACTCACATTTCTTGTAAAGTAAATATTATCTTGAGGCAAGATCATAAATTCCCTGGAATTTTGAGTGAAAAGATTGAATCTCTTCTATGCAGTTTTGTTTCTTAATTTAGAGATATCGTTAATTTGGGCCAAAAAATTTAGTCTATTGTTACAAATTCCATTTCTCATTGTAAGACCACCGTGAACTTTGTTCTAAGAATTGGGTTACCTATTACAAATTATGGGTTTCTTGTCTTAAAATTGCTGGTACTTTGAGTGAAGAGAATGAATATTTTGCCTTAGGTACCAAAATATGATTCGGCACCCATCAGGCAAATTACTTTGGTCAGCTTAAATTGGCAGTTGTGAATGTCTTATGTTATGTTGTTTTTTTAATGGGTTTTTCAAGTTTTTTCAACTAACTTGAAAAAAAAAAAAAACATAACATTCACAACTGTCAATTTGAGCAGACGAAAGAAATTTGCCTGGGTGCCGAATCCTATATGTAGCGACATGTTTAGATGCTACTGTTCCTCCACACACTTTCAAACATAATTTTGGAAATCGTCAAAAATTTCGAAGTAAAAGTATCGCATGGCATATACAGGGTTGATTTAAAAATAAAAAATAGTTTTTCTATACAAACATATTATATTTATTTGAAATAATAAGAATACATTCTAGGTATAGTGCTATTGACAACATATAAGATAAATAATAATAAGGCAAAGAAAAAACAACTTAATTTCAATGGTACCATTGTTACAAAAATACTGCACAGTAGATGTGAAATTCCAAGGATAAGTAGGTATAACAGAAAGATTTACCCTCATGCTCTTCAGAGAAGGGTCCATCGGCGATGAAAACGATTGGAATATCTTCTATTTCAGCTAAATTGATGTTTTCTTCTGTACTGATTATCTGATAGGCTTCTAACGATTCTGATATGTTATATTCTGTCGGTAACTCAATTTTTTCAGGTGGTGTTGCTTCCTGAAATTCAGTAAAAATTGCAAGCAAGGTTTTTTAATAGTCGGTAGGTAACTACTTAACTAGAAGTTGATTATTTAAACTTTATAGGCTTGAAGAGCATTTAAAATCTAGTAAATTGCACACTTTTTTGTATTAAGAAGCCAAAATCCAAATAAAATTATCGACACTTGTGTACCTACCACAAGAGAAAAGCACTTTTGCAGCAAAATTAGGAATTCTTTGTAACAAAGTCATGAGTCTTAAGAAAAAGATCTTTAGCCCGATGGTCACAGGCTGTACGATCTTGTAAAGAGTCACACATTCTTTTGTGACAGTGCCTTAGCCCTAAAATAAGATAACGCCATTACCGCCAATTCTATAACAAAAGCAACTTGGAGGCCTCATTGATTATTATATTCAAATTATCTTGTGGTACATAGACACAAGGGCAAATATTATTGGTGCGATGGTAAACGAAATGATAAAGGGCAAAACCTGGTCGAATTAGTGATGCCGCGAGACTCGAGACTGGTCTCGTCTCGTCTCGTCTCGTCTCGACTTTTCCAGACGAGACTGGCTTTTGGTCTCGTCTCGTGAAGTCTCGACGAGACGAGACCACACTCGGCGAGAGTCTCGTGTAGGCTCGTCTCGTGAAGTCTCGACGAAACGAGACCACACTCGGCGAGAGTCTCGTGTAGTCTCGAGTCTCGAGATTACACTTAAAATTTTTCTTTCATAGCTTTATTATTGGACTATTCTGGGCTATTTGAATATGAAATCAGTAAATTAAATATCAGGGTTACTCTCAACTGTGATTTTTCACTAATTGCTTTTTCACTGTGGCAGTTTGGACTTCCGTTATAGTATGAAAACAAAAACCTTAAATACAGGGTGTCCGAAAAATAGTGTAAAAACTCTCCACGTAGTAGAGGACCCTTTGAGAAACCCTAGAAAAATAATTAAATTAAAAAAAATCCTTCCCCAGCATTATTCTTGGTAATATGAAGAGGTAGATGTCAAAATTCACCTTCGAATTCTTCCGGTAGTTACATGGGTATGTAATTTAATTCTCTGACATATTGTCAACGGGATATTTTCAGTGTTGCCAATTTTAATAAATATTAAAATGCAAATAACTTTCTTAAGAATGCCACTAGATTTTTCAAAGTATTTTTCTTGGGTTCCTTGTAGGGTCCTCCACCACGTAGAGAAGAGTTTTTACGCTATTTTTTGGACACCCTGTATAAATCGAGACCAGACGAGACCACTCGAGACGACACGAGACTTTGGTACTCGAGACCGAGACTAAATCACGGTCTCGTCTCGAGATGTCGAGACGAGACGAGACCAACCCTAAGTCTCGTCTAGTCTCGTCTCGCGGCACCACTAGGTCGAATGGTACCCGCGAGCAGGCTATAGGTAACTAAATATGGCCTACACGAAATGGCGGCATAAATGCATGCGGTATGGCTTGAAAAGGCACTCAAACTTACCTTCAAACTTTGGCCATAAATGGTCCAGACGCCAACTTTTTAATAATTCCTTCACGTTCATTGTTATGATTTTACAATCTATACTTCAACACGCACCACAAAGACTCACGGCTACAAATTGAAAAATGCAGACAGCTCCTGTCTTTTCGCGATTTGAGACCTGTACCAGGCAAAGGTGAATTTGTAACTGGGGGAGTGCCGGAGTGGCAAAAGAATCTTGAACTTACTGCAAGAATCCATGTTTTCTCAATATAAAAGCAAATATTTTCGCTGAAAGTAATTGTCCTTGTTCTAAAGATAAAAGTGGCAAAAGAATCAATTATCAGTGTTGTCATATAAATATTGTGCAGTATAAACTATCGATTTAAAACAAATTTTTGAAATTTTATTCCAATTGCAAGCCCCATTACTCATTAGTCACTATTTCTTATGAATAAAAAGAATTATGGAACATTTTAAATTGGCACTATTTTGACCATTTTTTTGCATCAGTGGCGCGTTGTTTACTCAATTATAATGGAAGATATGTTAAAAGCTGCCATTCTAGAAGGTGCAAATGATGTTTTTCGGTTTTATCCATTCACAGAACACAAACAATATAAACAAATTATGTGATGTTAGAATCTGAAAAATTCTTGGACAGCTGACATTTGATTTAGATTTGCACCTGTCTCAAAAAATAGTGGATTAAATACTGCCTTCACTATCCAATCACAAATAAGGATAATCCTTATTCTATTACTGACCGCCACTAGTCCCAAATACGCATGCAAAGGTGTCAATAAAGTCAAAATAAGAACGTTTATATTAGTGACCGTCGTTATTTGAAGGTGCCATAATTCTCTATTGCCTGACTTCCTTAATGTTGGATGGAGGGGAAAGTCCCATTATAGCTTGTGCTTTCAGTGGACTTGCTTTAATACTACCATTAGATATTACACAGCCTAAATACTCTACTTCCTTTTTCAAAAAGTGGCACTTGTTTATATTTATAGAAAACCCACGAGCTTTTAAAGTTGTTAACAACAATTTCTAAGTTGAATAACCCTTCCTGAATTGTCAATGTAGGCATAAGAATGTCCAAATAAACAACTTGAACTACGATGCCTTTTGTAATTTCGTTTTGTAGAGCTATATTTATTGCTCGTTGGAAAATTGATGGTGCATTTGCCGAACCGAAAGGCATACGTAAGTATTCGAATTGGGTGTTCTTTAATTTGATGAAAACCCGCAGCCATATCAAGTATTGTAAACTACTTGCTATTGCTGAGTTTGTCGATTTGAGCTTCTATACGGGGTAGTGGAAAACGATCTCTAACTGTTATGCGGTTCAAACTTCTAAAATCAACGACTAAAGCCAGGGACACATCTATCATGCATTCTTCCGATCCGACTCCGATCATACAATCCAGATCCTTATTCTTGGAACAGGGGAGCAGCGGAACTCTCGTTCTTCTGGGAACGCTGGTCCCTGTTCCAAGAATAAGGACCCTGATTGTATGATCGGAGTCGGATCGGAAGAATGCATGATAGATGTGTCCCGGGCTTTAACGTGGTTCGCTATTTTTCTTCCATACTAATAGAATAGGACTGGCAAATAGTGATTGTGAAGGGCGAATGATGGAATTATCTAAAATATCTTGCACAATATTTCTGACAATTTCCCTTTCTGCCACTGAAAGTCTATAAGAGCGGTATTTTCTTTCCTTATCTGATGTGAGTCTGATTTTAAACTCACCAGTGGTAATCAGGGAAGGCACCTTATTTCCATTTCTGCTTATTTCTTTAAATTCATTCAATATTATCTCGAGTTCAATATCGCCATCTAATTCTGGAATCAACTGAGGTGTACCAGGCGACTCAAACATCAATGATGGTACACTTTGATCATATTTCAGTATCACACCAGGCCTACTGAGAAAGTTTAAACCAAAAATAATGTCAAAAGAGATAGCATTATCTTCTACAACATATAATTTCAAAAGAAAACTGTGCTCACTTAATGAAATAGTTACTTGAATTGAATATTTGGAGCAAAAAGTGTGATTTCTGACTCCCTTTATTTTTATGTTTTCCACCACAGGTATCAAACTGAAGGTTTGAGCCTTACTTTCACGAATGAGTGAAACTTGAGCTCCAGTATCTAAGAAAACTTTATAAAATATACCACAAATCTTTAATAAATATAAGCTGAACTTCTCTATATTATCATTGAGACCAAAATGATCCTGAGAGCTACAAAAATTAACAATTTCATCTTCCGCATTCTTGTTTCTTTTTGGAACAAGTATTGTCAGTATGTCCTGCCTTTTTAGAGAAATCACAAATTTTGTTATTGAATGAATTTGTGTCTGTATTTATTTTTTGAAACTTTAGAAAAATTTGTCTGTGCAAGTCGTTAATTTGAATAAAACCTATTACGTGTATTTTCAAGTGCATATTTTAACTCTGTGCGGGAATGGGTTCCAACTACAACATTTTCAATGGCATAGAGGGCCGAGTGATGGATGGACAACTTAATAGTGGATTCCAAAACACTTTTGAGGGTTTAAATGCATTTGCAACAAGGCAAATCCTACAACTGCAACCATGCGTGATTCGAACTCGGGACCTTATAATTTATATTTAATTTTCCTCTAATTGGTGGCATTAATTAATTTCAATCTCAAATAAAACGACCCAGCGCGTCGCCTTCGCATTATTATTTGCTGAGCAAAAACTAATTATAATTAGGAATTCCTTTGTTTCCTAGCAGTATAGTCAAGCCCTTCGTAATCATTTTCGCACGAGAAAGTAAACATGTAGGATAATTTGCATTAAAATTTTACTAGTTTTGACACATCGAGCTATTATACTTATCCGGTGCGACGTGCAAAATATTCTAAACGTCCATATTGTTTGTTTGGATATTTTGATGTGACACATAATTCGCATTTGTGAAGCTATAAACGTAGCACCACTACTTTATTTATAGTGAGTTCAAGAGAGGTCAGCTAAGACGACTCTATTGATGATGTAGTCAGTTTGATTCCCTTAAGATTAATTTGCCAATTCTCGATTAAATAGAGCCACTCCTCATGTTGTAATAATATGAATGTTATGCTCCCAAATTTGGAAATTTGGTATTCAATGGAAAATGGGAAGATAATTTTGACAGCCTATATATTTGGTTACGTTTGGCTCAAATAAAAGTAATACATTGAATGTGAAAATTTTAGGTTAATTCTCTTCGCTTTTCCATCCAGAGACGCGTTTTGATCTATCAGATCTCATCAGTGTGGCTAGGAAAGCAAAAAAACCCAACCCAAGTTTAGTGCCTGTAGGCAAAGTAGAACTAGTAGGAAGAGCGAATTTTGTTCGTGGCGTCATTTAAGACTAGGATTCAGCACTAAACACCACTTTTGCTGTAACAGTACTGACCATCTAATAGGCCGACCAAAAATCAGTTTGTTGGGAAAACCCAAGATAGGGAAAACAAGTTTTCTCCTATTATAGACTGACTGAAAATTTGTGGTTAATTTTCTTCGATTTTTCATCCACAGATGCGTTTCGATCTATCAGATCTCATTAGTGTGGCTAGGAAAAGTGGTGTTTAGTGCTGAATAATAGTCTTAGATGGCGCCACGACCAGAATTCTCTCTTCATACTACTTTTACTTTACTTACAGGCACTAAACTTGGGTTGGGTTTCTTTTTTCTCTCCTAGCCACACTGATGAAATCTGATAGATCGAAACGCCTCTGTGGATGGAAAAGCGAAGAAAATTAACCCAAAATTATCACAGTCAGTGTATAATAGGAGGAAACTTGTTTTCCCTATTTTGGGGATTCTCAACAAACTGATTTTTGGTTGGCCTATTAGATGGTACTGTTACAGCATAAGTGGTGTTTAGTGTCTTAGATGGCGCCACGACCAAAATTGACTCATCGTAATACTCTGAATATTATATGTGAAGACATGCGTACATCAGTCAATTTTTTGATAATGGGTCTAATCTCGAATCAATTTATTTATGAAACCAACTAACGTGGCTTATTCATCTTATTGTTTTTATTTGCATATTTTTTAATTTCTTTGCGTTTTCCATATCTACTATGATCACGTCATCCGCGTGAATTTATGACTTCGTCATACTTTCTAATTATTTCTCTGTCTTATTGAGCTATATTCGTTCATTGCTAGATCAAATTCCCATTTTTGCATCCTTATCTATACCCAAAAAAACCTGATTTCCTTTATTTTAATTTTACTGTAATTGCTAACCAAATTACTTAATTTTAGTATATTGTGCATGTTATATTCTCTAATTCAGCTCTAAATTTAAATTGAATTTGTTGGAATGCATCAGACGAAAAACAAAGTAAAAGGCACTCGAGCAGCAAGAATTTAATTTAATCAAAAGCAAGAATTTCTATGTTTTCCATATAGTAAGTAATCTGAATAATGTTATTTGATTTAGGTTTGTATTTTGCTGGTCCCTAAACTGTTGATTCACATGATTTCGACTTCAAATATTGATATGAACAAGCATAAAGTTAATCCTTCCTCTAAGCAAATAAGGCGAATGTCCGTTAATAATACAGCCACGCCAAACCAGGTTTGCACAAATCATTTGCCAGATAGTCGTTTGGCGACTTCAAAAGGGTTATCTACATGGTACAGTCGACGGAAAACGCGTATTATAAAGTGGAAAATTGTACATGGTCTGTTTAATTTGCGTTTCACAGATAATTTTATCTACCTGGTTCACTTCTCTCGGTTCGGTGGTAATACACGTATGTGTTAAGGGTTTATTATTTGGCACAAAAGGGTAGTTAAGAGGAATTGAAAAGCCCTTAAATGGTTGGATCTAAAATTATTTATTTATTGAGGAAGTCCTTCGGTGATATTGCGACACAAAAAATATTCCAAAAACATAAAATGAGTATGGAATAAATATTTAGGCAAGCATATTTTGAATTTTGATTTTTTTAAATAAAAAAGTTGTAGAATTAAGGAATATTGGACACCTCGAATATTATGTTGTTTTCTACTTAAAATATATTTCCGGAAAAATTTGTAGGTAAATATTGTCTAATGTATTGGTTCCATTTACTTAATGAATCGGAAGAATCAATGCCGAGTAGTGATTTTGAATCTATTCTCGCTGAATTTTGAAATTTTCCTGAAACCGGTTCTGTTCTTGTTTTTATTGGGCTGCGAGCCGGTCCTGTTATTCTTTCCATCTCCCTTCTTGTTATAAACGTGCTGTAAGTAGGTCCTATTCATCTTTATTTAACCCAGGGACGGTATTGACTAAATTTTGATAATCAATCATTACTGTTGCGAAAAGATATTGCCATTTGTAAAAAAAAACGGCATAACATCATATTTCTTGCAAAAACTATCTCCAACTAAAGCTCACCATTAGACACACAGATTATAATAGACAAGAGCTCGATTTTCTGCAAATCCGACTCCTCTAGGATGACTTAGGTACAACGAAAACATAAATCTCCGGTTTCAGTGTAACAATTTGTTAGCTAACGAACGGATTGTCTTTTCTATTTCGCCTCTTCGCCTCTAGGGAATGACATAACTGACGGTAGTCTATTTTCGAAGTCGAAGAACTACTCTAGTTTATAAAGTGGAAAACGAGATAAAATTGCTAGAAGTTGTAGTTCAATCCAACTTAATTGTGCCACGTAACAACGTGCTTCTTATACCTTTTAATTTTTTTTTTAAATACGTTTTAATTTCCATTATAAGTTCTCTCTAGTTTAATAAATATATTGTTCTAAATTCATTCTAACAATATTTTTGGATTTGGATATTTGGATATTTCAATTGTATACCAGTTTTTACATTTTTGCATTTTTCAAAATGTCTGCAAAATTTGGAATGGAGGACCATCATAAGTTATTGTAACTTTACTCTAAACTTATTTTGAAAGCAAAAAAATTCTAGATTTCCACAAATTTATTTTTATGAAACCGTAACATGTTTCACCACACGGTGCCACACAAACCCGCCTAATTTGAAAGAAATATTTTTTTGGAAAAAGCAAATAAAAATTCAGAGAAAACTCATATTTATAACCTGCCTACTCTATAAGAATTTGAATTATTTCTGGCTCATCATTTCTAAATGTAATTTGTCCGTGAAACGTTCCGATCACATTAAGAATTCTTTTCAATTCTTTTAGCTCCTCCAACTGCTCCGAACTCCTGATCTAATAGAAACTCAGCCTTTCCAAAAATAGTTACACAATTTTCCACTTATGTTACCGGTGTGCCGTCCCCAACAGAAATTTTGATTTCGATTTTTATAATAAAACACGTGACATCGGGACGCGAAGCGGCTCGTTGTATATAGTTTTATTTTTGTGATTTTTTGTGGCTAGTAGCCGGTTGAAAATTTGTCTTGTAAATAATAACTTGCAGGATATTTTGTCAAAAATAAAATAGACCACGGTGAAAGAGTGTTATGGTTATGTTTTGATATAGATATGCGTGAGTATTCAGTGTTTTTGTATGCAAGCCATAATAATTATGTGTGTCTCATACTTTTAGAAATTCTATAGAAATGAGTTATTCGGATCGTTATCAAGAGTCCTCACTATCTTCTTCAGAAGAGGAGGAAGTTACTTTCTTATTACGGCTAAAACCATCTCCTACACCACCCACTAGAAGACGAAAAAATATTATTCAACCTCAAGCCAATGTCATAACCACCCCCAAAGGCTGGGATGTTGTTATAGAGAGACGCGATCCCGAAATTTCCTGCGCCAACTCTTCTTCAAGCTGTTCTAGTCCTGTCAAACAGCAAAGATTTAGTTTCGATAAAAAAAATAGAAGAGAATGTGCACAACAAGATGAAAAGAATAAAGAAGAAATTCCTCCACCAATACCTCCAAGGTTTAAACCTAGTGCTCCACCCCCTGAGCCGATTGAAAATAATTATGGTTGGTGGGGACCAAGTTTTTCGAATAATTACTATAATATGTATTCTGATAATTCCAATCGAAGTTCTGGTAAATAGTTTTCCTCTAACAAAGTTTGGTTTGTTTTCAACCTCAATGCGCATTTTAAAATTTGCATGGCTTGCATTTTTCTGAAAATTGCATATTATGAGATGCTATTACTAAAAGGGTTATGTAAATTATGCTTCTTGAATCCCGCAAAAGGGGCCGGGAGATCCGTCTGTCTGGTTGAGTTACGGAACCCGTCAGTTTCGATTCGTGTTTTCCCAGTTTCCATAACGAGACTCGTCAGAGGAGAGATGCATATTCGTAAATTTATGAAAGCCAGCCGCAAATGGAATAACGAGGTTGTTTCTATGTGTATGCATGAAATTGCCGTCAAGTTTGTTTTATGGAATTGGCGTATGAAAAATAATTAGTGCAATAAATCTATATATTTTTTTCTTTGATTTTTCACATTTGTACCAAAAATCTAAAAATCTACTTGTTTATGGATTGGAGGTGACTTTCCCGTGTATAAGTATGGGATTTTTGTTGTAGCTATTGTATTTTCACCTACCTAACTCAACTCGGACAACAAAGAAGAGAATACTTACGAAATTTAGCCTGAATATATCTTGCGAGTGTTGATCCAAAATATTAAAATTAGGGTATATTTTCAATTTACACAAAATAGCAAGGTTTTTGGTTAGTCCTTCCTCCATCACTTTAACGTTCTTTAGAATCGATTGGGCAAAAATCAAACTCTTTATTCAGCTTCAAATCTTCCCAGATGAATGGAGTAGTGGGCAATGACATCAGGGTTGACAAAAATCCGGGTTTTTGAAAATTTGTATTGGGTTTTTATGTTTTTGTAGGGTTTTTGTGTTTCTGCCTTCCACATAACCTCAAACTCAGAACTCCACTCGAAATTACATACATTACGTGTAATCAGACTTGAGGAACCGCTTATAGCTCCAGAGTCCAGAAAAAGTAGAAAAACTTAAAATTATTAAACTTTTCCAATATGAAAATTTTCCTTAGGCCCGACTTATTCATCTTCAGATAAACTTGCTGGTAACTATCTGCAAGATAAACTTACCGTTCTATAATTTTATTGGTCGGTCGATAGCTGGCCGACGAATGGGATTACAGATTGCGTTTTTATCCGTCAGATTGCATACCTGACAGTTTATCACAAGGTGAATAGACCGGTCCTTAAGAAAGATTTCTTTATTTTATTTTAAAATGTGGGTCATCTTAGATTTTTGATTGATATTGTCACTATGGTAGGAATGAGTTCGCTTTTTATTAAAAAAAATTCCAAATTAGGGCAGTTAATTACATATTTCTGTATGAGTGGGTTTTTGACACAAAAGCACACTGGGTTTTTGTCAATATTGATGATGGGTTTTTGTTTTTTGTGTCAAAAACCCACTATGTTTTATGTTTTTGAAATGGGTTTTTGTGTATGCCAACCCTGAATGAAATAGTAAGAAGGTTTGGAATGGCCTCTTGCCTATCTACTCAATACATATATTTGCGGCCAAGATTAGAGTGAGAGTGAGAGAACAGGAGAAATCCGTGAGATTTTCCTGCCCTTACTAGCGCTATTTCTCTCAGGGTTAGATCCAATAGAGTTTCTGCCCTTACTAGAGCACTCTCCTGTTTGTAATGTGACAGTTTTGTTTTTTATTCGCTTTTTTTAAAATTATTATTTGAAGGAAGATTTCGTGCACTCTACCTCCGCTTTGTAATTATGGAGATAAAGGGAAAAATGTGATTTTAAACAGTATTGAAATTTCAATAAGATTTCTTGTTATCTTTGTCAATAATTTGTGATTCGATAGTAGAATAATCCGCCGGGCTCTTTTAGAGATATTGTCGTGATGTTTTTTTTTTTTTTATGGATATGCGCACTCGCAAGGAAATGTCCTATCACGCTCGAGAAGCGGCAAGTGCGCGGAAATGTCGATGTATGTTGGTCTTGAAACGGTTCAGGTTGTAACCTGCAGGGAAAACCGTCGCAGGGAGTTTATTCCACAGCGATGCCGTTCTCCAGAGATATGAATTCTGATATAATGAGGTTCTTGGTACCTCTAGTTTGACAGTAAATTCATGGTTATCGTCTGTTTGACGGGTTCGCCTGGTAGGTGCTACTCTCGGTGGAATCATTCGTGCCAACTCTTCAGAGCATTTTCCGTGATAGTACCTGTAGAAGAGAGATAGATCGCCCACAGATTTGCGATGTTCGAGACCATCCAAGTTACGAGTAAGTGCGGGGTCATTGATCAGCTTGATAGCTCGTTTTTGCACGGTGTTCAAAAGCATTAAGGTATGTTTGGGTGCTGCACTCCATATATGTGAGCAGTACTCCATAGTTGGTCGAATCTGGGCTTTGTAGAGTGTCAGCAATTGGCTTGGTGTGTACAGATGTCTTGTACGAAATAGCACCCCCAGCTTTTGGGACGCCCTTTTAGCAATATCTGCCACGTGACTGTGCCAAGACATGTTGGTCTCTGCAGTAACCCCCAAGATGTTCAACTGACTCTGTAATGTGACAGCACTTCCAGATAGCATGATGTTTGGCTCACCGGTGCTGGTCTTTTTTGAAAACAGAGCTGCTTGGGTTTTCTGCGCGTTGAACTGTACAAGGTTTTTGTTACCCCAGTCCTCTATTATCTCCAGGTCGTTATTTATCTGCGATATTTGAGTTAGTCTAAGATGATGGAATTCACGTGCGGAAAGACCTGTGGGTGGTATGAGTGAGGAGACTACATTGCCATCGTCTGCAAAGCAATAAAGTGGATTTACTGTTTTATCTATGAGGTCATTTATGTAAATCAGAAAAAGGGTTGGCGAAAGGATTGCTCCCTGTGGCACGCCAGCATTTATTTGGTAAGAGTTGGAGTTCTGGCCATCCAGTGCAACATAAATGTATCTGTCCTTTAGGTAACTTTCAAACCAAGTGCAAAGTTTCGGCGATAATCCCATTGCTTTGAGCTTGCTGAGCAGATTTTCATGCCAAACTTTGTCGAATGCTTTAGTGATCATTAATGGACATATATTTGCTTACTAACTCTGCAATGCTTTCCAGTCGCCCGGGGGGACAGATCTGATAGAAAGTATCACTAACAAATAATATGAATGAAAAGAGAAATATGTAGAAAACAGTTAATCTGTAGCGTAACTCTTTGGTTCAAGTAATTTTTTGATACCATTTTTGTATTCTCCAGAAATTGGCTATTTTGGATTTTCTCAAAAATACAGAGTACCTACAAATCAAAAATTTGCCTCTGTTCAGTCCTCGTTGGAGGACCCTGTACATACATATAAAAATGTAGAAACATAAAACGTAGGAAATTGTGTTTTTTTTTTAACTTTCATAATTTGACATTTTTCGTAAGATGCACCGTTAAGGAGATAATGGCCGAGTTCGTTTTTGTCATCTTTTCCGTCGATTTGCTTCGAAATTTTGACAGGCACGTGATTTGTAAATTGAAACTGTCTGATCCAGTCACGTGCCTGTCAAAATTTCGGAGGAAAACGACGAAAAAGATGACAAAAACGAACTCGGCCAATGTTTAAAAAAAAATTTACGTATAATCCAAGATGGCGGCTTGCGCGGCCCGTACTAAAGTTCGAAAATTTTGATTTTAGATCAGGGTGAACCCAAACAGGGTTTTTTTTACCCGCACTTACTGGGCTAGAAGCCGGTACTCTTCTTGTCTTCGGGCTCGTTCTTCCTGTCTCCGGTCTTTTTTTTTTTCTTGTTTCTCTTTTGTTCTTCAACCTTCTAGTTCTTGTAAAAGTGTTAAGAGCCGGTCCTGTTCTTTTTGTTCCGGTCCTTTTCTTAGAAAAATTCTACGAGTCGGTTGTGATCTTCTTGTTTTTATTTCTGTCTTATTCGTTCTTCTTCTCAATTCTCTTTCTGTCCTGGGGCTTCCTCTTCTCGTCCATATTTTTCATGAAGTTCACTAACATTCGATTGATTTGGTTTATTTCGGCTGTTTGCTGTAGTGTATTTATCGCATATTAATATTCTGTGTCTTTATTGAAACTGGATTTTTCATATTAAAGTTTGGTGGGGAAGAATTGAGTAAATAAGTACATAGGATTACATGAGAATACAAAGGAATACATTGGATTACATGAGAAAATAGGAATAATTTTTTTTCTGGAAAACTACTGAAGGGAAAATTGTGAAACTTCCAGAAGAAAATTAGGAGCTCATCATACTAAAATGTCAAAATTTTCCAGTAAAAAAAAAAAACTACTGAATGGAAAACTGAAACTTTCAGGAGAAAAAGAGGAAAGTAAGGAGCTTATCATGCTAAAATTTCAAACTTTTCCAGTGGAAAATAACAAAATGAGAAATTAATGGAAATCAACTTGCAAAATTTAAATTGAGTAAAAATGTACCCTCTTATATTTTATTTATTTTTTCTGGAAAACAAGAGGAAAGTAAGGAGATGATCACACTGAAATTTCAAAAAACAAAATGGAAAATTAATGAAAATCAACAAAGCGACAATGCAATATCTTACATTTTGATAAAGTATTTTCATTCGGGCTTAATAGCCGTCGTAAGTTGGAATTTCGTCCTGAAGTTTCGGTAGCATCTTCAGAGATGCTTCCTTGTCCGATTCTGGTAGCAGACTGACGCGTTTTCGACCGCAAGTTGTATTTATGTGTGAGTGGTTGTGGTGGGAGAGGGGCGAGGCTTCGCAGCATGTGGCTAATCTGAACTCTTCCTATACTCAATGGTATCTTTCTTGCATTTTTGAGGATCGGGTTCTAAATTTGGTTGAGTTTTAGTGTTTCTTCTTTCCTGTTGAAGTTCTCCGTATGTTTATGGATTTCTATAGATTCACGTACAAGACGATTGTGGTATCCGGAAGTCGGTGCAAGAAGCTTGCCCTGACCAAATAGTATTTCATGATTCCCTTCACTAAGCGCATGTTCCGCTTTCCACTACTGCCGATTTTTCCGATTGTCCTAGTCTGCAGTTTCTTTTGTGTTCGTTGACCTTGGTTCCCATGGATCTTTTTGTTGTTCCTATGTATACCTTTCCATACATGTGCATGCTATAAGATAGACTCCAGTGCTTGACAGTGGATTCCTGTTATTCTTGGCTGATCTGATTGATTGCTGTATTTTCCTTGTTAGCTTGAAGATCGTTTTTATGTTGTTGTGTTTCTTCAAGACTTTCCCTATCTTGCGGGTCACCCGAGAAATGGAAGGCCAATATGCAATAGCCACCACTGGTTGTGCATCCACGTTTTTTCATGTGTCCGTTTTGAGTCGCATGGCCCTGGCGATTTCAGATTCATTTTATCCATTTGATAGAAAGGCCGACTTGAGGTGATCCAGTTCTTGCTCGAGATGTTGTGACACGCAGATAATCCGAGCACGTTCTGTTAACGTTATTATAATTCCACGTTTTTGCCTTGGATGGTGGTTTGAGAGTGCATGCAGGTAACTGTCTGTGTGTGTGGGTTTTCTGTACACTGTGTGGCTTAGTTTTCCTCCAGATTTCTTTATGAGTACATCTAAGAAGGCGGTTTCTTGTTTTTTCTTATTTTCCGTGGTAAATTGTATGCTAGGATGTTACGCGTCCAGGTGGCTTAGGAACTGGTTAAGCATTCCTCCCCATGACTCCAAACCACAAAGGTATCATCATCATCTACATATCGAAGCCATACCGTTGGGTTGTGATCAAAAGATTCGATAGCTTTCCTCTCGAAATGCTCCATAAAGAAGTTGGATATGACCGGGCTGCGCGGACTTCCCATAGCTGCGCCGTCCGTTTGCTCGTAGAAATGGCCGTTCCACCGTAACTACCAGTGAAACATGTCCAGAAAATCTCAACTATGTCATTGGGGAAGGTACTTAATTGATATCAAGTCAAGAGATTCCGTTAATGGCACTTTTGTGAATAGAGACACGACATCAAAGCTGAACAGGATATCCTTAGGTTGGCAAATAATATCGCTAATTTTCTGGATGAAGTGAGTGGAGTCCTTGACGTAAGAGCTAGTTTTTCCTACATGCGGTCGAAGAATGTTACAAATAACACCAATTATTTGAACTTTAAGATAAGAGAACCTAGGGTCGTGAAATTCGAAAAATTAAGATAACATGTAGCCCCTCAATGTGCAAATGAAACCACTCAAAATCCAACAAACAATAATTTTATTTTGTTTACAATGTAAATAACAGTCAATGTTACTTTCTTTAAAATTTGACAGTTGACAGCTTGGTTGTTCCTGTGAATCTGATACAATGTACAGTCATGAGCACAAAAAGTGGGACAACCGACTGACATCAGACTTGTCATTTTTCGCTATTTTGCGTAAATCAGTCTTTTCTCTACAATCGATTTTTTGTCAAATATGACAATCCCTGTCATTGCTGTAGGTATAGCTGGTGAGCCCGTTCTACAATAGGAAAAAACGGGTGTCCCACTTTTTGTGCTCACGACTGTACCTTTCCAATCCGGAGCTCTTCAATGGATTTCGGGGTTTCACTTTTGTGAACTAACTGGAGCTATTTGGGCTGTTTCCTGTTTCCAGGAAAGAGGATAGATTGCTGGGGTGACGACACTCCAGCTGATCCAGACTCCAAACAGTGATCTTTATGTCGAGTAGGTACCCAGTAAAGAAAAAGGCAGTATCAGGTTCACCAAGATTTGGAATATTGAATCCCTGAACTCTGTCAAAAAAAGTGTCTTGCAAAGAAAATTTAAATTGAAATTTAATATAAAACTGCTGTGCAGACACTTCTTTCGTACAGAATCAGGTAAGTATGAGCGACTATTGTAAATTGGAGAAATATTTTAATTAAAAAAAAAAAAAAAATTGAAAAACAATCATAAAAATAGAATTGATAATAATAGCAAGATTAAATTAAAATGCTCGTTACAAGTTGAGCAGAGTGCTGCTTTTCTGGCAGTAGCAATAACAGGCAAGAATAAGAACAAAATCAGGTGAAAAAATAAGAAATTAAATCTCTAGATTCTCCCTCAAAAAGACAAAATTTTCCTTTTAAGCCAAGGTAGCTACTATAGGTACTATACAAGATATACCTGAGGGTGAAATCAATCAAATCCAGGAACTGTCAAAATTCTTGAGATGTTTTAAATTAATTTTTGACCTGTCTGGATTTCTATTTTAGAAAATTAACAATCTTCTCTTCGAGTAGATAATAATTGACGGATTCAAAAGGAGAATGGCTATACAGGCCTCTGCCTGAATTCTTTGTTGATAGGGATGGACACACAAATTTGGTTTTCACCGACTCTATTTAGAGCAAATGGTTCAATAATCCCACACTAACAATTGATTCTGAAAACCAGAGCAGCAGTACCTATCTATTAGCCCAAAAATCTGAATTGACTTACCTCAGAAAAACGTGGAACCACCAATCACACAAAATGGAGGCCCACAATTAGATATTGAAATATAATATTTATATTTCAAAAATAGATAAGATAAGATTTATCAGGTAAAAACTCAACAATGATATGGTAGTATGCACTGATGACAAAATAAATTGCAAAATTATAAGGGAGAATCTGAAAATGTGAAGGAAAAATTATTAAAAATAAAAATGACTCGCCTGCTAGAGCACTGCCAGAGAAAGAGAACGTTTTAGAAACCAAACCCTCTAGGAAAACAATCCTGTGTTTTTTTTACACTTAACTGCGTATTAACCAGATCAACCAATCAGAAAACTACACTCAAAAGACCATATTAACTTCACAATGAGAAGCCACGTGGAATTAAAGAGAATAGATAAAAATCCACTAGAATTATTTTAATTGTTTACAAATTATAATAATTTAAATTAAGGTTATGTTCAAAACAAAAAACCGCCAATTAATTAGGTCATTAGGCCAAAAAATAATTATTTCAGAATCAGTAGTTAGAGAAAGACAGCAATATATCTATTTGCTAAGAGTGAGATAAATACACACATCAAAATAGTCTAGGGAACAAGATAATACCTATACTTATCAGAAATTGTTGTTGATTTTATTTTTAAAATATTTAAACTAAACAAGTTTGCAAAAAAAAGTCGACATGGTAAATTTGACAAGATTTGTTTAATAAACAATACTCCCTTTATCTTTTTTAAAAAGTTGTTCTTTCCTAAAATTGAAACACAGATATTTCTTGTTCCCTAGATTATTTTGATGAGTGTATAATTTCTTCAAATAAAAATACGGATGACTGTCAAATGCGAAATAATAAAAATAGCTAAGGAAAACTATTACAATTTAAAAAAAAAAAAAAAAATCATCCAGTACTAGATGGCAGTACTGGTAAATTAATAATAGATATTTTCATTTTATGCTCATGATGATTAATTTATCGTAACAAGAAGCGATGGAAGATGTTTCGCTAGGTTGTTCGTTGGTGCTCCAGGTGCATTCACTATGGGTCCTAGCGGGATTTCAGGTTTGTGAATTTTGGGTAGGCCTTAGAGACGTGGTGGAACCGCTTCCGTTTTTATGATGCCTTTCTTAACCGTGTCTGTTAGGGTAGATGACCTAATCAGTTTGTTGGTGTTCCGGAATAGGTATGGCTTGGGTGAAATCCTTCTTCAGCTATCGGTAGGTAGACGGATCAAGGAGTTCCTGAATTTTCCGGTTGTAGTCTTCAGTTCTTAATAGGACAGTTGCGTTGCCCTTATCCGCAGGTAGGATGATCATATCTTCCGCTGAATTCAGGTCCTTAATTGATTAAATTAAAAAATATAGAGTGTCCCATCTAAAAAAGTTAGAAAAAATAGTATTCTAAAAAAAAATCAGAGTATGCCACTGGATTCTACGTGAAAAATCACACAAAAACGTAATTTAACATTTTCTAAAATTTTTGATGAGATACAGAGCAAAACACAAATCAGCTATTTTCCAAAAAACCCCTGTATATCGAAAACAAATGAAGTCCGAAAAATTCTGAGTGGTCCATTAAACTATACTCAAAAAAAATAGATCGCGACATGTATGTATATTATATTCTTTTATCTATCACCGTTTAGGCTGTACCCGGTATTCCCACCCAAAATGACTCACCCTGTGCTCTAAACACATGGAGTACAAAGGAATACAAAGGAATCTATAAGAATAAGGAGTACATAAGAATACATACAAATACATTATGACTACAAGGGAATATATCGGAGTACATGAAACTACTTAGATGAGAAAAGATGAATTGTGGAGCTGAGAAAAGTTGCAGGTGGTAATTGAAATATAATAGATGATCATGGCGAGATGAGGAAATATTACCCAAATATAAATCATTTTTAATTGCGTTTTTAAATGAGGGAATACTTTCAAAACATTTATAAGAATGAGGAATTTTAATGTAGATTTTTGCGATGGACGACATAAAAGACCCTTGGCGAAAAACAGTTCTACTAGCGAGTAATGTTAATTAAATTTTTATGCCTGGTGTACATTTCATGAATGCTATACCTAAATGAAACTTTTTCGGCGTTATCACTTATTTGAAGGTTCTGATTATTCACAAAAATTTTGAGCTGATACTTACACTCCTCATCTCGTATTGACGCTGAACTCAAACTGTGTAACAACGCGCTATTTATAGATGACATTGTGTTCGAGATTTATCTATACGAAGGTGTTTTCCCGAATATAATAGAATTCCCAGGATAGACGCTCTCTAAATAGGCGTAATCAACTGAATTCTTGGAATCTGGCGGGGCCCCCGATCCAAATCAATATATTGCTTTTATAGGGACAAACATAGTATTTTATATTGTCATTGTACTAAATTCATGGTGTTGCAATTTTATTTTAGATTTAAAATTTAGGAGCACAGAAACTACTTTTAATATGGCTATGGCAAAAATCGTTAAATATGTACTTTTTCTAGCTAAAGCAGATTGTCATGATCGACAGCTTTTTTCAATATTCAAAATTAAAATAATAATTTTCCTGGAATTTGTGCTATGTGTACGCGAAATAAAAATTTTAATAAAGTTTCAATGTTCGTGAAACTTCAACAAAACACGTAGAAGCCTGTATCGAATCAGTTTGTCGCTCAACCGGATTTTCTCCCAGAGAATTGATTTTTCGTGTTGGTTTAGGGGAAATATCGATCATCTAACGTAAAAAACGACAAATAATAATAATTTCCTCTAAGCATTAACAATTTTTTTAAATGTAAACTTTATTTTTCTCTGGAAAATGTACATTTATGTTCCATAAAATAAATTACAACTATAGCTATATTTTTTCAAGGAAAATTAATGACAAATTTTAGCATCCAGCCACAGGCAACCTAAACTGCAAGCTCTGAACTTAATTATGAATTTTATTATGGCTCCGGAATTTTATTAAATTTACGTTCTAGTAAAATCCGCTTCAATTTACTTTAAGCTATCAAAGTTTGAATTGGATTATATGAGACGTCGGATTTTTTGCCTGTAAAAATTTCCATCCATCCGAGAAAATAAGCACAAATAGGGCAACATATTGCTGAGTCTCGAAATGTTTATTTCCATGGAAAAGCAGATTTTTGAAATTGGACATTCTTGATGGACTGCTTTATGTTGCAAAACTTCAGATTTGAGTACCTATTTTAAAATACATTGCAGAGCTAGATGAGAACAGATTTATTTTTGGAAAATATCAAACTTCGATTCAAACTTTAGCTTCTCAAATCCAAAAAGTAATTATTGAAGTGAACCCGGGGAAAGCAACAAACAATTTCTATAGCCACCACTTCTCTATTCAATTTATCTTTGGAAATACGGAATCGGTTTTAAGGCGTTTAAACTTTTCATTCATCTCTCTTGAGAAGATTTTGCAAATAATTATTATTTTGTCGATTACGTCAACATTTCAAACTTGTGTTGTATTAGCTAAAGCTTACGTTACTAGTCCGGCAAAATAATATTGTCGAAAGACAACCGAATTAGCTGTGAATTAACACCTGTATCAGCTATTCCCTGGACATCGAATTTGTGAAATGTCATGTGAAATCTTGAGGAACTTGCAATTGCATAAAGTCTAAAGTTAAATTCTTTTTAAAAAGTAATTTTTATGCCGAAGACGTTTCTCTCACAAGTTTTCGTAGCCACTCCAATTAAGGTATGATTCTAAATTAAAATTTTGTTCATTTCATATCCAGCTCATTTTTATTACTGACGCTGCTTGAGAGCACTCAAGCTTGGATCTAAAATGAGGTTTTGATTGGATATAATATTGCGGTATCTTTTTAAGATGGAAATTATTAATTCAAGAGGTACTTATTTAAAAAAAAATGTCTCTGAATAAACTGTATTATAATCAAATTTCCACGAATATTTTCAACTTGGCGGACCATAGAATGGTGTCCAGAAACATCAAAAATAAACCTATGAAGACCTCCGAAGCGATGACGAGTTGATATGTAAATCATATCTAGCAACAACTGGATATAGTGAGCTCTAAACAGAGAAACATGGAAGCTAATGTATCTGTAGCTGTATCTCACTCCAATATTACGCATTTAATTTAAATTCTTAAGAGTCCAAAATATTTAACTATAATTGTGCAGGAAATATGAAAATAATAAGTATACTGTATAATTGGGGTAATCAAATCGATTGCGATATGCACAAAATTTGATTTTAATAAGAACTCACCCACCTATCTTGAAGCGTATCACTAAATTCTTGAATAAGAGGGCCCTCTGAACATTTTCTTTGGGATGCTCAATCCACCCAGCACAATAGTTGAGTTAGTAAAATTTTTTCAATAATTTCGAAAATCCGAAAATCGAAAGTTGTTTTGTCACCACAAATTAAAGTTACGACAAAAAGTAAGGGTAAGAAAAGTTGCATGCCCTTTCACACGCGACGGTACTCTCTGGTGCCTTGTTGGACGGGTTCAATCGTAGTGATTTTACTATTTTTAGGAACCGTATGTAGTACCGAAAAGGTACAGGTTTTGACCTGGTGACGTATGTGAGTTTTACCATTCAAATCTGTGCATATTATCAAAAATAATGAATGCTATGCGCGCGAATAATAATCTTCAAATTCAAAAATATTGTCACCCACGATAAGATGCCAACTTTAGTTAAACCAACGTTAATTAATAATTAATTACACTCTAACATAAATTTAATAAAGATCCTTCAACAATAATCATTAATTCAATGTTCATTAATTCTCTTCATTAGACAGAGCATACATATTCAATAGTCTCAAAAATTTCCTATTTATTCTAAACAAAACAAAAAAAAAATTCAAAAGTTTACTCAAGTTGATAGGTAACATATTTGCGAAGTCCCATTGTCAATTCCCTTACTTCAAAGTCATTTTAACATTGATAAAGTCAAATAAACACTAGAGTACTTACATTAAAGTTTCGCCCTTAAAGTCACTTACTTATTCTAATTATTATTTACTTCAAATAGCTAAAGCACGCATATAATGTTGAACGAATTAATATTCTTTCTTCATGACTTCTTTACTTTTTTTTCAAAAGATCCGATTTAGCGCGTTTTCCCGCGTTCGTTGATCTTACTGTAGACTCAAAACTCTAAAGCTGAACTGATTTGAACTGACTATAAACTTCTAAAACTGCTGTTTTGATATTTTTCGAACCCCACAAAAATTTCGGGTCATGTCCATTCATTAACCGTTCGTTTTTTCAAGGAAATATAATTATGTATTTGTTTAAAACCGAATACCTATGTCGCAATTTCCTTGATTATCGGGGTCAACAGATTTGGTATAAGAATTTGAGAACAAACAAATCAAAGGATGCCGAACTCGTGTCGGCCGTAAATAATGTCTTTATTATAATAGGGTACTTGCATGGAAAATTAAATGGATTATTGTTTATTGCAAACTGTAGGAAATCGAAAAAAAAATCGTTACTTTTTTTTTATTTCGCCCAAATATGATTATTCCGGAAGTTATGCAAATATTAAGTTTTGTATATATAGATATACTGAGCATGTGCAACGTCACTTATTTATTAGATAAGTGACGTCATAGGCAGATTTCATAGTGCTGTATCTCCGTCAATTTTTGACTAAGAAGAAAAAGAAAAAACACGTGTTGACTTATTTTTCATGGACTATCGAAATCAGCAATAAAAAAATTTGATGCAAGGAGCCTATTCTGTCACTTTGGGACCTAATTTAATTACTTTTGCCTTGATTTTAATATTTTTATATCCTACTGAACTATTAAAACCATATAATACCTTGGTTACGATAATCATAAACAGGGTCTTAACTCCCAAGGGAGTTAAGGATTTTCATAACTCCCAAGGGAGTTAAGGAAGGGAGTTAAGGATATCATAACTCCCAAGGGAGTTAAGGATTTCCATAACTCCCGCTTTTACCTTGAATAGGTAACACTTTGACAAAAAATAGAAATTTTGATTTATGGCTTATTCCTTTATAAAAATAGACAGAATACAGTAAATTCAGTAGGATATAAAATTATCTATGTACCACGGGAATTATCAGGAGTTAATACCCACGGGCAATTGGTGTCCCTCGGGCCGGAGGCCCTCGGGACACAAACGTTGCCCTGGGGTATTAACACCTGCATAATTCCCTTGATACATAAATAACTATTATGGATTTGATTTATGAGTTCAAGGTGATGACACACGCTTGGTGACTAACTATTAAAATTTGAACGTATTTTAGATATTTCAATTAATTTGTGTCAATGCATTAAGAAAATTAGAACTTTTTTTCTAATATTGCATATTGGAGATTTAATTTACATTAGATTCAATTAACATTATTTGATTTCATTCAAATTTACTGTTTTTGTATTTTAAGTTCTTGTAAATTACGGGTCTATTTTTCCCGGGTCATTACATCACCTATTAATGTGTTTGCTCTTGTTGGTTGTATTGATTAACGATTTATCATTTCTTCTCACTTAACCGTAGGTTTTTCTGTTCAATTTGCACGTTTCCTCTATCAATTATATCCTAATTTCCAAAAGCTTCCAGATCCCTTTGTATAGGGACTAGGATAAACGTTGGAGCGTTAATGCACCCGTCTAAAGGTATATCGATTGCGAGACACAAACTCAACTCCCAGGTTAGTTAGAAATGCTAACACGACGTAGAAAAGGGAATGAGTTTCGAATTCCAGAGTGGAATAGGAATATCGAATATAAATCACGGTTGGGAATAATTTCATTGGATAATGTGTTTTCCGTGTAAATTGAAGCGGTAATCAGAAATTAAATTTGGCGAACGTGCTATCAAATTGAATAATAATTATTGCCTGGATAGGTCAGGAATTTAAAATGTGACCTTTACGGTTTTAAAAGACGACTAACCCAATAATTTTATTAGAACAGAGAATGAAGGATGAAGCATGCTTTGCCTGATGGGAACTGGTTATTGTATTTTGAACTCCTCGCTTGACTAGAGCCAATTAAACTTTTTTTTTTCTCCGTAAAAAGTTCATTTCTAGTTGGGACTTTTGACCCAGTTGAAATAAAATTTCATTTATTCACTTTAATTATCTACTCCACATTTATGATGAAATTTTAATATTAGAGTTAAATAGCTCACGGTGTTTCGAGATAATGGACAAGCCCCTGTGTTGAATTTATCTCTACGGAAAGGCTTTGTGTACTTTTTTTGGCCAAAGAAGGAGTTCTAGCCGGAAATTAAGTGTTGGTATCTCTTTTCTAAACACATAGATAGGTACAATGTTTCATTAACGTAAGTCCCAATTTTTTGAATTTCGAATTCAATATAGAGCACAGGTGAGTTAGTATTTTTTGGGATGTGTCTTTTCAAAGTCATCAATACTTTAATTTTCTCTGGAATGGGAAACACAAAGTCTTATTTCTACCGAAAGAAACTATTAGCTATTACTGTCGAGAGATTTTATAGTTTATCGAGACGCATGATAGCTTCGAGATAAACTATATCTCGAGACAGTAATTAAATTTTCTGTCGAACATAGTATACTATTTAATTTTTGAAAAGTCTGTAATGTCAACATTACATATATGGTTAAAAATAATAGTAGGTATATCACATACCGAGGTGGAAAGTGTTTCATTACCTACTGTCGAGAGATTTCAGTTAGACCGAAGCGCAGCCGAGTCTATGACAACTCCAACATAACGAATAAGTGAGACCTGAGACAGTGGTGCTGCTTTTATGCTAGAGGTAAATTCTGTCCCATTGCAATTTTTACTAAAGCCTATGGCATGACAGAGAAGTACCTATCAAGTATTATTGTTGTACAAATTTTACATAAAAATATTCTAAATCTACCTGACAAAATAATTATTAAATATCCATTAAAAATTTAATATTTGATCCTTTGCAATATTTAACCATATCCCGATCACACTATATACCTATCGAGTCTTGTCATGATCCGACTGGGACCCAATTCTTGAATAATCTCGCATGCGAAAATTGAGATGATTTCGAAGGTTCCCTATTCAATTTACATTGCTGTCATTCGAATTCGTACCAACTTTCGTATGCGAGAATATTCAAGAATTGACCCCCTGAAGCTTGACACGACAATTGTCCAATGAATAAATTGCAAGTTAGCACTTCAAATCATAAGCAAAACATAGAAATTCAGAGAAATCAAAACAGTTTCACACATAAACATGTTTTGCTTAGACAATGGAATAGTCGCGCTAGAGTCAAATTAGGTGAAAATTACAGGTCCTTTAATCAAATTTTTCTATAATTCTTATAAGGAGGCCAAGTATTGTTTTTCAGAAAACCTCGCTGGTCCTGATAAAGCATTCGAATAAAAACGTCGATGTATCGACACAGCTTATTGTATCGAGATATCTCTTTTGTATTATGTGCCCTATTTACAGAAATACTTACTCTAAGAACAAACCATAGTGTTGTATACCTATTGACCTTTTCAAGACCTTTGATTCTGTAAACCTCATTTTCTATGAAGAAATAGTTGAAATGTATAAAATGTGTGTTGTGGCTTGCGTTCAATATACTTACTTTTATATGGGATACCCTATATCCTCGCCTATATCATAAAACTAAAACCTTGACATAATTGAAACATTTTGTTGTTCCGTAGTTCAATATTAAATTTGCCAAATTTCATTGAAACATTTTGTTCCGTAGTCCAATATTAAATTTGCTTAATTTCATTTTGTATTAAAATTACCATTTTTTTGTGTGTTTGGCTTGATGCATTTTTTTCTGTCGAACCTGGTATATTTACCACCATTTATAAGTTTTTTCTTTTAGGTCATAGTTCATTTTTCGACCCGAACCCATATCCAAAACGAGAAATAGATAGACATTCCATAGTTAGAACAGCTACAGTTCCAGCTCAATCCACACCCACATACAGTATGTCACGGCCTTTATCTGCAACAGGTTCTTATAACTATGGACTTAATAATTTTGAAGCGGCAAATAGAAATTTTGGACCTGCTTCTATTAGACCACCAAAATTTTTACCAAAATCTACAAAAGGAAATTCTGATAAGGATTTGTCTTCATTTGGTGCAGTAGGAGAAAATCACATCAGGGTTAGTTGTATGACGATGGCGCTAAACTGAAATACTAACTTTTGTGTGTGCCCTTTTCTAATGTTTTGATTTTTACAAATTAATATCAACAACCTTTAGGCTATTTGCAAGCTTCCTATTGTTTCCGACCAAGCAATTTTCCATTTCATATGATTTTTCTCCGAGCACAAAGTTGTATATTATGCTGATTGTGCTCTATATTATACATATACCATAAGGCACTTTTAAAAAGTTTTTTTCGCCAAACATAACGAAGCCGTATTTTCTTCGCTGCCGCTGAATAGGCTTCCGGTTCCGTTTTAGTGAAAATCGTTTTCACGCGAATTAAATTGCGTTTCGCCGTTGAAAGTATTTTGGTCGCAATTCTCATTTTTACATTTCGAACGGATTAAAAACAAAACGAGGATTTTCAAGCTGGGATAATTAATTATGTTGGCTGGAGAATTGCGGCTTAAGCTCTTTTTTTGCTTTCTGCTGGATAATTAAAGTAATGATCTTATAACCATTGTGAAAGAAAATAATTCAAGAATTTAAAAAGAAAAAATATTTCTAGGAAAGTAATATTATAATATCAACATCAATCCCTGGTAATATTTTCCAAAAACACCTATCGACTAATTTTTAAATAACGTAAATATAAATTTTCGGACTTCTAATAGGTAATGCTTTTCGTTTATTGAGATATAGAAAATCGTTTTGAAATTTTAACCTCTTAAAAGTAAATTTTGATAAAACTGTTTCTTAGAGAGCGCCTACATTACAAACTTCAACTATCCTCCAATTTTTATGTTTGTAGATCAACTGGTATAAGCTCTGCGTGGGATCAACACTAAAGCTTCGTTTATGTAGATTTAATTTTAAATAATCCTTGTCCACCTTTATACGGTTGACAACGTTTCTCTAACTTATCATTGGTACTACTTGAAAACGCTCTCTCTTTCCTCTCACGAAACCTTCTCATGGATTAAAAATGGTATTGTGTCCAGTTTTGATCATCAACATTATTCACCAGTCATACTTATATAAAACCATTGCCCATTAATCGGCTTCTTAGTATTTTCGTGGACACATTATTTCCACTAGGCTTTTGGCCCGCCTGCTTCCTCCAGTTGATAAGAATTCGGCAGGTACTTTTTCGCAATTGCCAGATATCTTGCCTATTTGAGCATATTTTCAAAAATAATACATCTTTTCTACCAGCAATGAGTTACTAGAAATAGTGAGTCACTCGTGACCGTACACCTAGAGTATTGAGACCTAGAGAGACAACTAGATACCGCGAACATTATGGTAGGGCAACCAATGGAAAACAGGCAGATATAACACTTTTGGCATACGTTTAGTCAACTCCGTTCCCAACAAAGTTTTTCCCAGTGAGGGTAGCCAATTTAACGACAAACTCGGGTGACGTCCAAGAAAGGTAAGTACCTAGGTCCGAGTGATGGGATGTGATTGATACGAAGAGGATGAGCCTATGTTAGATAGAGCACACTCATCTCTAGAACTATCGAGAACTTCAAAATAAACTGAACAACAAGAAAATAATAATGCCATTGATTTTGTGAAAGAAGAGGTCGATGTCTTTGTGCAATGATAAATTACTGGACGAACTAATTTAGTAGAACATCTCACCTCATCAGACATCAATACAAGAAATACTACACGTATTTGACGATAGCTTTAATACCGTATCAGAATTCTACTAGTTCTAAACTCTAGACTTGAAAAATCGATATTGGCAGGTAGAACTCAATAAAGAAGGTAAAGAGAAGACCCCTTCTACTGCCAATTTAACGTGATTCCGTTTGGATTAATTGATGCACCTGTAACTTTTCAAAGACTGGTGGAGCTAGTTTTTCCGAGGACTTACTTGGAAGACTTGTTTAGTAGTTATGCTGATTGGCAAATATTTTGACGAACATTAGTCGAACTTCGCCAAGATTCGCTAACCCTCAATTAAATCCAAAAAAGTGTGTCCTATTCCAAAGAAAAGTGAACTTCCTCGGACATATCTCATCCTCAAAAGAAATACAGACGAATCCCTAAAAGTCCAAACAGTACGATATTGCTCCAGACAAAGAAACAAACATTCATCAGAAGCTTCTTCTGGACTCTGCAGTTACTAACTCCCGTTTTCCATGGATTTTGTAAAAATTGCGATGCCGTTATAAGGACTAAACGAGAAAAACGATCACTTTGATTGGATGGATAACATTATATCAACGGTCTTTCATGAAGCTAGAAAATAGACTGACCAATGCTGCCGCTTAAGCGTATCCTATGGATGAAGGCCTGTTTGTGTTAGACGCCGATGCTTCGCAATGTGAAATAGGAGCAATACGGCGGAGAAGTAGTAATTGGTTATTTTAACCCTTGAAACGGCAGTGAGAAATTATTTTCCGAAAACAGCTTCTGGCAGTAGTATGATCCACTGCACATTACCACAGTTTTACCTATGAACGGAGGTTTCTAGTTTAAACTCAGCATTCTGCCTTCTGCAGTGGCTTTTTAAGGTTATTAAAAAATTCGAAAGGTCGAATCGCGCGTTGGTTGCATAAATTACAAAATTTCGACTTCTGCATCAAACATTGCAGGGGAAAAAGTCATGCCAACCTTGATAACCCATCACGAAGACCCTGTTTGTCTTGTTGTCAACCCTTGAAAGTTGTGTCAAAGGCAAGAAAAAATGAAAGCGGCAGAAAATTTAGTTTGCATTTAGCTCAATATACCGAGACATATGCTGATGGAAGACTTCGAATAATAACAAGGAATGACAAGGAATTTGAGATGATACGTGGCTTGATGGAAAATGGGTAATTTCCAGTTTTAGGTAAACGTTAGTACCATCATCTCGTGCCTCGGTCCGTGGTGGACAGAGTGATACGTGAACTGTAAACCGCTTGACTAAGAAATCGGTGTCACTGGATCAACAAGAGATGTGACCTCTGTGCTTCTACGAAATTATCCAAGACGCGATTTCTAAGAGAAAACTAGGCTATACTATTAACTGGTTCCTCCTTTGATAGAATTGCGATAAATATCGCAGGTCATTTTCCTACAATAGAGTTGTATCTCATGGTTGCTACGGACTATTTTTGAAGTGGCGGGAAGTACTTCAAATTCCCAATCAAGAAGCGGTTAGACTTGCTGGAGTATTACTAAAACATCATCATTTTGAACTTATGACTGCAGAATGCAGCATGTTTGGCCACCTAATTTGAAATTTTGGAAAGTATATTCACCCAGGAAACGATGAATAACTTTCCAAGTCTGTCAATTACCACAAGATGCTTAAATGAAATATCAACTATCACTCTTTCTTCTGATATAGTTTTAGAAATATTAAGAAAAATTCAAGTTCGGGACCAGATCAGATTCCTTTGGTGGCTTTCTATCAAGATTCTCTAAGTTATACTTGTCTATCTTCAAGGAAACCCTATTTTCTGAGAACACATTTCCAAAACCTTGGACTGCAGCTTAAATTACACCTCTTCACAAAAAGGGTAATAAATACAATCATTCTAACTTGCAGCCTATGTATAGTTATGGAAAAGGCAGTTGCGAGAGGGAGATAACGAACTTTTTCCTGAATAATAATGTTGACTGATGCTTTCTTAAGAAATCGGATATATGTAATGCGTGCCAGAGTGCCAATGGTTCCTCAGGGCTAAGTCCTGGAACAACCTCAGACGATAAAAAACTATTTTGTTACCCGAATGCAAGTCATCACCAGCTACAGAATGATCTAGATCTAAACCAAATCTCCATACATGGATTCTTAAGCTCAATAACAATAAATGAAGGGTTCTACATGTTGGATATAATAATCTTGAAGCTGAATATACTCTCAACAATACACATATTGCGGCAGTTGATGAACAAGTTGATGTAGGTAGGATTCATAGTGAGCCACAACTTAAAATGGAAACCGCATATGTCGAGCAGAATGAGGAAAGTTAATACACTATTATGTTTAATCCAAAAAGCATTTGCTAATTTGCCAATAGAGATGATGAAAACCCTTCTAAAAACGTACATTCGTCTAAACCTAAAGTATGCATGCGAGTCCATATTATCGTAAAGATATCGAGTTATTGAAACGCGTGCAAATAATAGCAATCAAAATACCAGAGGCCACAAAACACTCGACGTATTTAGAAAGACTTCAAATTTTCGGAGTTCCATCATTAAAAGAAAGGTTAGAGGTGATATAAAGTTTACAAAGGTCTTTCCGGCTAATTTAGCTGTCAATATTTCACCCTTACTCGCGTGAACTTGGAGGCCATTCAAAAAAACTCAACAATGAAAAGTGTTGGCTGTTGTTAAGGATAAAACTTCATTACTAATAGAGTCGTGCATAAATGGAATGGGCTTCACAAAACAACCTTCCATGTATTTTTGAAAAAAAATCGAAATAGCCAATTGGACAATTTTTTTCTGGTGAATTCAACAATGGTACCCAAAAATCATGGATGAACAGTTTTTTAAACGGAACACTCTGTTTTTTGTATCATTTTTGGAATCTATTATGTGGAAAATATTTGATATTCCGATAGCTATTTTTATTTTATTTTAATGTTTTATCATATACTATATCACTAATCGAATAAACTATCTAATATATTTTGAGCATGATTTTGGGTGGATAATAGTTGAATGCACAATAACTTTTGTGGCCGAAAAGCAAAATCATGCAAAAAATATTTAGTTAGTTGAATCCATTTAAATTTATAGGTCCATTGGTATACGGCTAGATTATTTCCTGAATAATTATGATTAAAGCCAACAAAAAAAGTTCTATTTATTATAAAATTTCAGAATATTTCTATCAAAATTCTGTGAAAAAAGGTAAACAAAAATGTAATCGCGATTAAACGGACTCGAGTGATTCAAGACCGATTTATCAGTACCTAGACGGTTATCTAGTTCAGCTGTAGGTTCGCCAATGATAATTATTAGTTAGCAACAGTTAAACCTAATAAACCGGTTCTTAATCACTTATTTAAACAAAATTTATTCAAAAAATGGCGTTGTCTGATTGGTAAATCCATAATGAAGAAAATAATCTTTAATAATTTTAGCTTTACCTGTTTTATTTAATTAGGCATGTAACGCTCTTTTGTAGGA
Organism: Ceutorhynchus assimilis; assembly: GCA_917834065.1. Classification (NCBI taxonomy): domain Eukaryota; kingdom Metazoa; phylum Arthropoda; class Insecta; order Coleoptera; family Curculionidae; genus Ceutorhynchus; species Ceutorhynchus assimilis. The sequence continues at coordinate 18,186,660 of OU892287.1, forward strand.
ACAAAAGAATGCTTATAATTGTGCTCGACTATGCTGAGTGGTTCTTTAGCTTGGGGTGGTCCTTGGTGTTGGTACAGTAAAGAGAGAGCGCCACTAGTTTGTATAAAATTATTTTGATTATCAAAGAATATCCAAACTAGACACTACACAAATAATTAGCTATTATTTTAAGAGATAAATGCAAAAATCTGAAAAGGTAAAATAAATCCAATAGCTATCTGACATTTAACCCCTTCAATAAAAACACAACCTTTGGAATTCTAAAAACAATAATTTATTGACCGGATGGCGAACTTGTTGTTCATCAACATTGAAACGAAAAAATTGTTTAAAGGTTATTATTGTTTAGTATCCAATTTTATTAAAGCAATTTAAGCAGCTTACGGGAAGCAAAACTTAATTTAAATAGGTATATAAAAAGATTGAAAGTTAAAAACAATTAAATAGATACCTACGATGAGGCGTACCTAAGTGTAAGTGTTGAAGTCAAAATAAAAATAACATTTAGTTTTTTACTGAAAGTCAATCAAATCAATAAAAAACATCAATGCGGAAAGGTAATAAATAATCCCTAGGCAGTTTTAAATATCCAAAACCTGCTAGGAGAAATCAAGGGTATCAGGGTTTCCGGAAGAGCTCAACCTTCTTACCTTTAAAGTTCAAAATAGGTAAACATAAAACTTAAATTTGACTACCTTAAGATTTTACGTCAGTTTACCATGTAAAACTACCATATTATTGATTCGAAATTAAAAGTTGAATAAACCTTTTAAAGGTTGATGAATCCACAATATACTATTATATCAATCAGTACTCGATATCACGGAAATAAATTTATAATAATTATAATAATGCATACTTATTGGATAATAAATCATGATAGAGAAAACGATGATAAAAGCCAATATCTGACTCTGATAATAATTAATCATATATTATATCACAAGAGCTTTAAATTTAATCGATTAAACTATCCAACATATTTTGAGCATGATTTTGCTTGGAAAATAGTTGAATGCACAATAACTTAATAAAAGCCCGGGACCGTGAAGCGGTCGAGGGCTTTTATTTAAAAGTTATTGTGCATGAAACTATTTGCCAAAAAGCAAAATTATGCAAAAAATATTTGGATAGTTTAATCCATTTAAATTTATAGGTCGAGTGGTATACGGCTAGATTATTTCCTGAATAATTAGGATTGAATTGTTGGCGTCAATCCTATCCAAAGAGTTCTATTTATTATAAAATGTCAGAATATATCTATCAAAATTCTTCGGTAATTGAATTTACAAAAATATTAATTAGCTAATAAAGCTAAATGATAGGGGGCGAGAAGGAAAAGGTAAAAATAAGTTACGTTAATTAGGATGACACGTTTAAGACAGCCATAGATAAGTAATTATACAAGGCTGGACGGAATCCTTGTAAAGCCTCGGAAGCTTTCACAAATTTGAGCTCTGGAGGTACCAAACTGGCTGAAGACAACCAAATAATGGTTGGGGATCAACTTCTTACAGGACACAAACTTTCTTGGAAAAGGGTTTTAACTTTAACGGTGTCATCTGTATAGTTTTTATATGGTCCTCACTCCTACCTCCGAAAAAATACCAAAAACCGATATAACAAAGTAGCCCCGAGAAAGTTCCTTTTTGAAAAAAAATATATAAACAACATCAAGACCTTTATGAACATACTCTGTATTCTGTATGTAACCTAAATTATTTGTGTTCAATATGATCTCCGTTGTTCTCGCAACCAGATCGATATCTCGTCTATCTTGAACTTGCTGTTATAATGTCATTTTGGTGGTTTGAAATTTTCTTGTGTTTTCTACAGTCCAGTGATGAGTGTTGTGTCGATTAAATAAGCCTGATGTGGTGAATGTTGCCTCGTCTCTCCATACAGTTTTGTTGAATAAATTAGGGTCATTGTCTTGTTACTCTTGTGACCGAATTACAATTTGGGAAATAAAATGGAAGCGAAGTTCTTTTTGTGCAGCTGTTAAGTGCTGAAGCGGGAGAATCTGAAAGGGTTTACGTTTTTTTAAATTTCAAGGTTCTGTGAACGGTTCCCCGGCTTACTCTTCGTCCCGAGCTGCATTCGGTACTGATTTGGTAGGATTCACTCTAAAATAATTTAAAATGGGTCGGTCTCGATTTCTGCTTCTTTGGGAATTAATTTTTTTTGTTATGTAAAGACTTTTTTCCAATAGATTTTTTCATCCTCTAAGTTGTATTCGCGGATATATTTCTTGGAAAATTTTCAATAAATCTTCTTCTTGCTTCCCTTGCATTTTCGTGGCTTCTGTAATAAAGAGTAACAATCTGTAAACTCCCTTCTAACGAGTCATGGGAAACATTAAAATAAAATAAAAATAGCTATCAACCATTCTCGATATCAAAACCTTCTGACTTTACGTAAATCTTTCAAAAATTGCAGATGTGATTTTGGAAATTGTATTGTATCGATTATATTTTGTTTCGAACATCCTCTATGTCATTTTAGTTAGCTTCGGAACTAAATATTTGAACAGCCAATTGTGTCGAGTTTACGTATCAGTATCCAAGTTTCGTCTAGGAACTTCCTGTAGCACACTCTGATGGTAATCTATTTATTAAATTTCTGAAAGGAAAGTTTTGGCTCGCTTAAAGTTGTACCGATACGTGAACATTATTTGAAGCGTATAAAAATCCGTACGTCAATTAATCCAGCTTGCAGTATAATGACGTCAAGCTGTCCTATTCATCATTAACATCCGATTTAACTATTCAGGAAAATTATTATACGGACGCAAGCTGTTATTTTCTTTGAAATACGTTTGTGAAGGACTAACAGGAATTTAATAATACCTCCACAAAAGCCCTTGACAAAAAAAAAGGAATAATAGAAAGGAAAACGTGGTCGGAATTACGTCGTAGAGCGTTGATGGATTGCGAAGGGCAATTTATTAGAAAAATAAACTTGTAGCAATGTCCCGGAGCTCGAAATACTCGTAAGTTTTCCATTTTAACCAAGTAAAGTATAGTCCATTAAACTCGTCGATTTCTAATAACTTTTTAAATCTTGTCAAAAACTCTTTTTAAATCCACTTGTTCAACGGCCCATACTTACTTTTTACAACTTTTGCACTTAACTACATAATTTCCTGGTTTCGCTTGGTCGAGTTTTACGACGCTATAGAACAAAAAGCAACCCCACGGCACTTCGACGTTGCCATTTTATAAATTAACGCCGTCCCCCAGTGGTTGCAGGAAAATTCACTTTTCGTAATACATAAATGGAATTCCCTGGCTCCGGATAAAATGTAACTAGTTCAAAGGTCAAAGGCATTTTTGTACTTGAGTCGAGCCCTCGCAATGCGTGCCAAGTATTCTAATTTCGCGGTGAATCTGAGATATGCATGCAGCAAGAATTGAAAAGGATTAAAAGGGTTTAAAGAATGTCAGTGGGAGGAATTATTGAAATTTTATAAATGTTGAAATATTGGTAACTAACGCTCGATTTAACTTATAGTTATCTAGATCTGTGTAAGGCAGAAAATTTAATTACATTTTGGCAAAGCGGCCTGGAAAAGTTATAGCAAACTTTCTCAATTAGTAATTAGCTAGAGTAACTTAAGTGAAATAAGTTTTAGAGTCGCTTCCATCATCTACACTCTTGTAATGGCGGTTTCGATTAAGTGTATTGAGAAAAATATATGCACTACAATTTTTCAAAACTTCTGAGCTATCACGAATCCAGTTTGAAGAAAAACATTTGCAAACTTCAAGGTCATATGAATGAAATATGAATTGGACACTTCACCGTTGTTCAAGGTGAGGTTCTCTGGTTCTTCTTCTATACTTAGGTGAATGGAATGAATGGCTGACTGATTGTCCACAAATAAAGGTGTTGGTTTGTCAATATTTATGAAACCAAGTCCACTTCCTATACGTCGAATCCAACAAATGTCATCTATGGCAGATACCACAGCTCGATATTCGGCTTCAGCCTTAGAGGTTGCTACCAGTCGTTGCTTTTGTGCATACCATACAATGGGTCCACCAAGTAATATAAGTACTCCACTAGTTGAGCATCCTGTTAGTGTATCACCTCCATAGTCAGACTCTGTGTATGCTACTTATAAGTTTTGGATTTTCGTTAAAGCATATTCCACTACATATTTGAAAGGGACTGTTCAAATATTCAAAAATACGTTTTACTATTTTCCAATTATTTACTTTTGGTTGATTGTTAAATCTGCTCAAATAGTTCACTGCAAAGCCGAGTTATTGTTGATAAATACAGTAAACTACCTATAGCTTCACGATAGGGTACAGAATTTTCAAGTAGCTTACTATTTACACAAATTTATTCATTGGTAATCATTACTTTCTCCATTGGTGTACTTGTCGGATTTACTGTGTTAAATTTGAATCGCTTTAATATCACGTTCTGATTGACATATAAAGATAAAGATTCCACTTGAACTATTAGTTATTTGCATTCCAAGATAGGACAATTTTCCTTCAATAGATTTATAAAAAGTTATTTCAAATTTCTGCTTTAGTTTATTCAAGATTTCAATCATATCATTTTCAATACTTCCTGCAACAAGTCCATCCTCAACAAATAAACTAAATATCATGCTTTTGTTATTATTATAATATACACAAGGATCATCATCAATATTAGTGAATCCAAGTGTCTTTAAAAATGTTGAAAACTTATCATTCCAATTTCTAGGAGCTTGCTTAAGTCCATGAAGATTTTTATTCAATTTACAGACACGTCGAGTTTTGGCACCAAATCCTTCAGGTTGATACATAAAAATAACTTCCTTCAAATCTCCATTAGGCTGTTCATTTGTACTTGCTACCTGCTCGAAAAATCAGGAAGATCTGCTATTTATGAGCTTATTATAAGGAGTTATGGGACAAGTCAAGGCCGACCAGCTGATGAGATCTGCTTGAAGCAAGAAAAGCAGTACAAATGAACAGCCTAAATGTAAGAAGGCTGTCTTTACATTGAATGTCATTAATTTCATTTTGTTCGAAGCTGCAAAACGTATTGCTAACTGACACATGACAAGCTACGAGACTAAATGTTTCTGACTAATCAATTTCTTCTATTTGTTCCAAACCTCTAACTATAAGTCTGGCCCTAAATTTGCCATTTTAATTTTGACGTAGAATCCAACGACAGGTTAAAGGCTTTACATTCTTTGGTAGTTCAGTCAAGTCCCATGTCTCCATTTTTATCAATGAGGTAAACTCTTCATTCATAGCGGTATTCCAATTTACATCCTTTAGAGCATCTGAAACAGAAATATCTTCAACTTCTTCAATCATAGCCGTAGGTGGATAACTTTGGTTGTCAAAACAATCCATAATATACCTAATCATTCATTTTTGCAGTATTTGTAAAGATCTTCACTCACGTAATCTCATCTGCTTTTGATTTTCAATAGGTTCAGGCTCAGAACTTTTATTCGATTGACTATCTGAAACTTCAGAGTCCAAATCACTTTCATGCTCAGAATTTTCTTCAAGATTTTTAGACTATCTAAGTTTCAATTTCAGTCAGATTTCTATCAATTTTGCTTTTTTCATCAAAAATAACATTGTCAAAACTATTAATGTCATTTTCTTCAGGAATGTAGATCCTATAGCAAGGCGAGTCTAAATCATATTCCACAAAAATCACCTTTTTTGATTTCTTTTCGATTTTGACCCTTTTATGAAATTCAATGAAAACATAGCAGTCACATCCAAAACTTTTTGGCTTCTTCACATCTTATTTTCTTCCAAACCACAATTCTGCTGGACCTTTGAATTTTGATGTGCTAGTGCCTGTTTGATTTATGGTGAATACTGTATAATTAACAGTAACAGCTTTCGCCCATAAATTTTCGTCTAAATTTTCGTCTAAATTTTCAGCATGTATAACAGACCGAGCTGACTGTACAATAGTACGCATTTCTCTTTCAATTCGCCCATTTTGTTCAGGACTATAAGCATTAGTTTTTGAGTTGTAACTCAAGTCCTTCAAATAACCTTCTTGTATCAGCATTCTTTATCTCTGTCCCATTGTCTGACCTCAAACACTTTATTTCTCTTTCAAATTAATTTTCAGTCATCTTCATGTTCATTCAATTTGGAAACAGCTTAATCTTTAGTTTTGAGGCAATATACTGTTCGAAAACATTAGGCTCCTCCTAAAGATCTGGCATTCATTTCACATAAGCCGATATGTACTAAATGTGAAGGTTTCTCAGCAATTTTGGGGTTTTTTAAGTGACTAATTCTATGTTGCTTTCCATCAACACATCCTGGACATATATAATCCATTCCAGTCATCAACATACCTTATTTCATTTCTTTTCAAGATATCTCTGACATATTATACTTGATATTTTGATGAGCTAGTCTTTCCTGCCAAATATTAATAGAAAGAGTCATAAGACATTTTTCAAACTTTTCACGTCGAAAGATCATTCTATTCCAATTTTCGTCCCTTTCACCAATTGCTACAATATCATCATCATCTGGATTTTTAAAAATAGATTTTTCCGCAACTGCGCATTGCACATAACCTTTATCTAAAATTTGAGTGACAGAAAAAAGGTTAAAAGTCATCTTTGGCACATACAAGACATTCTTCAATACATAGAGAAATATAATAGTAGTAAACTACGAGAGAAGTCATTCCCCTATACTTAATTGGCACAATGTCGACGTTAGCGCCTCTGGTGGCTACGGACAGCAATAAAAGAGTGAACATTGTTTAAATGCAGGTTTCTTCTTTACCGACAGTGAAAAGGCGGCTTTTTTGAATAATTAAATTATTAACTTTGATTTTATTTAAGATTTATTAAAAAAAAAAAGTACTGTAAACGCTCAAAACAGTTAATTGCAAAGCAAAACATTTGTTGAAAAAACTTGCTAAAACTTACCGAGCAACTGTTTAGAACGATAACAGAACTTATTTTTAAAAAATCCAAATTAGATGCAATGAGATTCCTTAAGGGGGTCAAGGAGGTAATTGAACAATACAAAAATTGAGATATCTCCAAACAAACTTATTTTTTTATTCCAATTTTATAAATATACAGTAACTAAAAATGTTTGTATTATAAGCTTTGTGTTTACCTTTTTACTGCATCTCGCATCATCGCAAATTCGAAAACACACTATTATTGGTGTCGGTTTTGTCTCATTAATTAATATTTATGATCACAGAATGTTTTCTCATTTCTCTAATATAAATAATAGAAGAAATTTTAAGTTATGATGATGAGCATTCAGCTTTTTGATTGATGGTCTTCGGATTCAATCATAGACGATTCAATAATTTGTCAAATTTTGACAATTTTGTATTTTGTATGTGTTAAAAAAAGATAGAACATTTTCGGGCAAGTTGCTGACAAAGACAAATTAAACCAAGTTGTCAGAAACGATCGAAGTAATTAGTTCAATAATCTGCCACACCATGCGAAATACGCTACGGGTATGTGCACAAACACACTTCCAGATTGTTACATTAAACAAACGTCTCTCGTAGTTTACTACTATTATATTTCTCTATGCTTCAATATGACTTGATACCAATCAGTTCCATTGAAAGCTTCGAATTCTACTTCACCAATTCCTATTCCTTCCAGTTGAGTAAAGAATCTCCAATAATAATCATGGTAGGTACTTCAAGTCCAACCCGTCCATGCGAGAAATCATATGTTGTGTGGCAGCTCAATCTTGACACCACAAATCATTACAATTCTGTTCAGATTTTATTTGCACATTTGCATACGACAGACTAACAGTGATAATTGCATGATGATTTGTATTTTAATTTTTCTGACTTCTTGCTTTATTAGCTGCATTTTTAGCAGAATTTGTTTTGGCACACTCCTTGGCAAAATGACCTTTCTACCTACAATTATTAAAGGCATAATTTTCTTTACAATAAGTTTAATATATGGCACATGGTGCATTATAACAGAATTTCTTAACACGACTTTCCTTACCACATTTGAAACATTCGACACTTGAATTTCCTTGAGAACTTGCTTCAACATGTGACTTTCCAAAGGACCCCGCACACTACCTATGGGATTTCTGACCACGGTTGAATTTAACTAAATTTCAGTATGTTTATGTGAAAAACTGTCTTTACAAACCTTCAATAGTAAGTTCTGACTTTTTGCCATACAAAGTATCCAGTCGATTTAACATTTGATAAGATAAATTACAATTTGCAATTTTTATTGTTATATATATTACTGCCTACGTTCAAGCCATTTAAGGCTTTTGCTTCAAGATCTTGCTTAATCCAAGCCTTCACTATATCGTCAACGTCTAATCCATGTGGCTTTAATTCAATACCTGTTGTGACCAAAAATAAACCTCAATTTTTTCCAGGAAACATAGTTTACATGTCCTCGTGAATCTTTAGATAAAATTTCTAAATGTGATTTAATCGAATCCATGATTTTCAAAAAATTACCTGTACCTTACAATATTCAATTGATTGTTATAACAAAATATTACAATCTAATAAAAAATTGTCTGTAATGAGTAATAATGAATTCAAATATCTCTGAATTTTCCTCAATCAAACAAAGCACGCAATTATTGTAAGTGACATAACTGAAAAGACTTTCAACACAAACCAAATTCCTGACTTTCTCATTTTTTCACTGACTTCCTAACTTGTTTGCTGACTTCCTGGCTTGTTTGCCGACTTCCTGACTTGTTTACTGATTTCCTGACTTGCTTACTAACTTCATGACTTCCTACAATGCACAATGTCTTACTTTGCCGCCCTGGGCCCATAACCTGATGATAATTAATTCAATGCAGTAGATGTAAGTTTGTGGATGATCCCGTTTCTCGTTGACAAATAAATGATTGTTCCTGTCCTGTTCGCAATATTTATTAACGTTGAAAAATAGTGTTCACCAAGACTTAAATGTATAGTATACTAGCTGACCCGGCGAACTTCGTACCGCCTCTGAGTTATTAAATACCTATTAAATGTTGTGTTAACGTATCTATTAGCTGAATTAAATTCAGTTTTTTTCGATGGTGAATTTGGCTTTGGTTGATTTTTTTTTCATAAATAAGTAAAAAATGTAATTTTTTTTTTTGTTTTTGTTTTTTTTTTGGATTTTTTCGATTTATTATGTTAGAATAGACAAAGACAAATCCAATAAAGCAAAAATCATAAAAATCAGTCCAGCCCTTCTCGAGTTATAAGTGCTTACACAAAACACAACTGTGTTTTATATATATATATAATAATAATATATATAGATAACCAATTGAAGGTAGAAATAAGGCGCCTTTTCTTAATCCTCACTGTTCACAATACTATAGATATACTTATCAATAATACATACAAGATTAACTAACCAGGATAAAGTGTGGTAGCTAATTGACACACAGACGATATTAAGACAGACAAAAATCTACTGCAGCATGACAAAAAAAATATGACAAGTTAACAGAAGTATAGTATGACATATCCTACCTTATGTTACCTGACTAATTATTAAAATAATTACATCTCAACAGAAAGTAGAAAGTGAGTTTTTTTTATCAATTCTCTGTTTTTGTTTTCTTTCTGTTGCAACATATAGATACTTAGACCTAATAGACACGAGTTGGTCCAAAGTTAATGGCGTCCCCTTAAAAATTCTTTGCCGATTTGTGAATGTGAATAATGTATGAGATTTCCTACCATAATATTTAATGGACATTGTGTGTCAACTTCGAGTGCGGACCTAATTTCACTTACATATTTTAGGGGTATAACATGGAAACTCGAGTCGACCCAACCCTACTATTTCAAAATCGACATAATTCAATTCAACGTATTGTCCGTCGTTTTTAATCCGACACTTTCCATATGAGGAGCGAGGGGGTGAAGCATATGGCAAAAACAGGTGTGACGTCAGGTGACCATTGTCGTTCTAAGGTAGAAAGCCACCAGCTCACATTCCTTTGGAGTATCAGATTAAAATCGACGGACTTTAAACTTTGTCCTGACTCAATGAGTCCGTGTGCTGGACACAATTTAAAAAAAAAAAAAATAGGTATCTACCTATAAAGAGGCATTGGAATGCCTTCATTGAATCATAAATATTTGTTAAAGAGTCGACGGCAGCTCCATTTTTTGCTTCTTTGAAAAATTGAAATTCATGAATCGAACTGTGTTTCCCCATTTAGTTCAGGGAGTTAGATTCAGATAAGATATAATGTTTGGTCCCTCTTTAATGCAACATAAATTAACTCAAATTTCTTTCAATAATAAGTAAACTTTGTTTCACGAGGGTTCATACTTTTGACATAATTTGGCTTCCTTTTACTATAACAAATCAATGACGTCAAAAACGTTCGTCAGTTCTTAAATCAGAAGTCATTCATTTTAATTTGTCAAAAAAATTGAATGTGTCGTATGAATTGATCTACGACGACCCTTTTTCGTCAAGTTCCAAGGTCAAGTATGAACTCTGGTGAAACGATCTGTAGTTTGTATAGTAAAGTAAGAAAATTTAAAAAAAAATCTTCAACAAGTTGAATGTTCGATTGTTAAGTTACAAAATTATTTGAAATAGATTTGCCAACGTTTTCTCCAAATAACGAGGAAATTTTAACTTGATTTAATTGAAAAATATATTATAATAACAGGGTAGCAAAAAAGTCGCGCAATACCTGTAACTTTTTAATTACCTCGTATACGAAAAAATGACCTTAATGAAAGCTGCTCAGTAAATTATTTCCTACTTTTCTACCTAGACGAATTGTTTCTGTCACTTCTGGTTTGTTTGCTATCCAGACCAACAAATGAAACATCTTGTATGTGATTGTATATTTGGATTTTACTGAGAAAACTATGAATTTTTTGTATTTAAAATTTTCAGCTATTTTCAACTGTTTCCGAGATAATGACAGCTGAAAAATTAAAATTTTCCTAATTACAAGAATTTTCAGGTTTGTCAACTTTTCAATGAAATATATCCGAATAGGCCTCCAATAAATCAGTCAACTGCGTGTCGAGTGTTGAAAAAAATTCGAGAAACAGGCAGTGCTGAGGAGGCTGCTAGATCAGGTCGACCTAAAACAGTAACCGGAGAAGACAAAGCTTTGGATATGATGCTCTCAATACAAGAAACTCTAACACAATCGTCTAGGACATTGGCATTGGCAATGGATTTTAATGTCTCTCATCAATCAGTAAAAAACTTGTTTAAGAAGCAGAAGTTACATCCCTATAAGATGAAGTTGGTACATGAGTTGAACGAGGACGATTTGATAGAAGAACTGAATTTTGTGAGCTGATGATGGAAATATGCAATAACGATAATAATTTTGCAACAAACATAATTTTCTCGGATGAAGCTACTTTCCATTTAAATAGTGTTGTAAATAGACACAATTATCGTTATTGGTCAACTGAGAATACTCAGTGGCTCCAGGAAGTTCATACTCAGAGGCCCGGAAAAGTTAATGTTTGGGCGGGCATAGTTGGAAGACATTGTGTTAGATGCAGTGGCGCATCTAACATGAAGCAAACGACCCACTCTGCGTCGGGCCCCCAGAGCTGAAGGGCCCCCACACAACCGGATTCTAAAGGCATTGATAAAAAAAAAAAAAAAAAAAAAAATAAACCCATCAATATGAAAAAGAATCGAAAATTAAATTTTGAAAGTTACGGCAACGTTGTATACCTCTGGAAAACCTGGTGTGCTTGACGCGATGCGGCAACCGCGGACGCGCGTGACGCATATTTTACTTTTTTGATCTTTTTGTATGTGAAGACAGACAACTACATTACATGTTGTATTTCTTTTTGTTTGGATAGAAAGTTTCTGAGTTTTTACAAATAATTATTTTTTCGTTGAACTTGTCTTCATATTGTCTCATATGTTCTTGAAGTCTGTCAAATTTAATTTTGCCAGCGACGTCTAAGGGCGAAGAGCAGAGAAATGGCAGACACACATGGTGATTGATGGGTTGTATCGTGAACCTCGTCAAGCTTGTTTTTATGAAGGTAGCGGTAATGGACAGAGATGATAATGGATTTCAATCATCTGCAGCCAATTCAATGACTTTTCCCTGTTTATTGATGTACCTACTGTCAAGGGGAGGAGTTGACGCATCTGTCAATTTTTTTTGTCCGCATTCTTTTCTTCGGCAATTTTTTTTGACGGATATGGCCAATCAGCGTGCGCATTCCAGCTCTTGGGTTATAGTTCATTGGGACAAACAAAGCGTTTAAAGGACTATTTATACGCACAGGCGCTAGCTTCTCAAAAATGACATTCAATAAGAGTACAAACATGTCATTAAGGTTATGTGTATGCTGACGTCACACACATAACCTCACTTTCGAAAGGGGGACAAGCAAAACGTGTAAAGACTATTTACACACATCGGTTAAGCGATAGGCTATTAGCCCTTTCCAAAACACGTGACTTTGACAAGCAAACAACGGGTTTCTGTGCCTATTGGCGGACATTTTAATTTAAGTTTGACAGCATCTTGGTTAGTCACCTATCTAAAACATGTGACATTGATAATCAAACAAAGGGTTTGTGAGCCTCTTGGCGGACATTTCAATTTAACTGGATAGTCTAATTACTTCACAAATCACATAACGTCACTTTCGATAGGGGGACAAACATGTCATTGACGGCCGTTTCCACCAACTACATATTTTAGGAAAACTTTTATTTAAGGTGTTCCTCAAAATGACAGTTTTACATGGAGAAATATCAGTTTGAGGAATACTTATCGTTAAGGCTTCCCTTGAATAGTTGATGGAAATGACCATGAGACAAACAAACGCATTGTTTGTCCCTCTATCAAAAGTGAGGTTATGTGTGTAACATCAGCTAATGCCTCCAACACCACAAGAAAAATACCTAAAAAAAGGATGACAGGGCCCCAAAATTTTTTTTGCGTCGGGCCCCAAAATTCCTAGGTCCGCCACTGCATAGATGTAAATTTGAATGCCAAAAATTATCTGGACCTCATCAACGATCACATAATTCCTTCTTGCAGAATGGTTTTACTGGGTATAAATTAGAGTTAACGAACAGGTATGGTTCCAGCAAGATTGAGCACCTGCGCATTATGCGGCAAATGTTAGGCAATACATAAACGAACAATTTCCAGGACGTTGGATATTTAGGTAGAAGAGGTCCTATTGAGCGATGGACTTAATCCCGCTAGACTTCTTTTTGTGAGGATATTCGAAGAATAAAGTCAACGTTAACCATTCAAATGATATAGAATCTTTAAAAGTCAGAATTATTGCTGAAATTCGTGCCATACCAGAGGACTTAAAGTCCGTCGATTTTAATCTGATACTCGAAATGAATGTGAGCTGGTGGTACCTTACATTAGAACGCCAATGGTTACCTGACGTCACTCCTGTTTTTGCCATATACTTCACCCCCTTGCGGAAAGTGTCAGATAAAAATCGACGAATAATACTTTTAAACGTTGTATATAGATGGGTTCAGGGATCGGCTGACGCTCTGCTTATAGCAGAAAATGGTGGTCATTTCGAAAACCTGATCCACTGAAAATGTTTAATTTTCTAGGTTATTTATTATATTCTAAAGATTGTTACTAAAATTGATTTAATCGTTGTTAATTGTCATTATCTCGGAAACAGTTGAAAACAGCTGAACATTTTAAATACAAAAAAATCATAGTTTTCTCAGCAGAATCTAATTATGCAATCACATACAGGGTGTTTCATTTGAAAAAACAAAGTTGGTCTGGATAGCGAACAAACCACAAGTGACAGAAACAATTCGTCTAAATAGAAATGTGGGAAATAATTTACTGAACAACTTTCATTAAAATCACTTTTTCGTATACGAGGTAATTAAAAAGATACTTACTGCGCGACTTTTCTGCCACCCTGTATACCTAGGGACTAAAGCGGATCTTTTACTCCCGCAGCCTGAACGAAGCGAAGGGATCAAAAGATTCTCTTACACTTGGAAATATTTAAGTCTTCGATAATGGATTCATAAAACTTTAAAATCTTGAGATAAGCTCGAATATAAATAGAAAACATTTGTCTAATCTCTATTGGTCATTGATTCAAGTCGACTGCCCTATTAGGATGCCCGGCAAAAAGGCCCGTTGTTTTGAAAAATACTATCCTGTTTTTTATCATCTGCGTGGCCATTATTCTGGATTCTTTGTGGAAATTGCGGGCAAATTGTTGCATTTTTTTCCTTGTTTCTATGCCACAAAAATCCGTGGAACGGGGTGCCACCATGCAGATTAATTTGTCGCATTGTTTAGATGTGAATTGATATTCCCTGAGCTCGTTTTTTTTTATTTCTTGTTGATTGCGTTCACCTTTTGCCCTCAATATCCAAATTGTAATTTTTTTGTTTTGTTTTAGGTCAGTACCAACAATGCACAGGGGGTAAGTTTTGACTAAATTATTTAAATTTTTATTTGATAAATGCACCAATATGATCTCTCCACTGTTCCAATACTAATAAAACTTTGCTAAGAAATATCGTTATAATTATTACTGCAATTAATTTTGTATTTTTGTTATTAGTTCTGTAGAATGACCTGAGCTGGCGAATTTATGAAACATTTTTTTTTTTTTTTCGTGTTTGGCAGGCAGCCATTAAAAATGTAAAATGAACTCGGTGTTTTCGCAAAAAAAAGGATGGGAACAGCAGCCATGAAAATTTGGGAAAAAGGGTGTTTGTATTTCTATTGCATTTATTCATGGCAAGAAATGGTAAATTAAAAGGATTGAATCTGTTAAATTGCGGGTTATCAGAGAGGGTAAGAATGCAGTGTCAAATTTATCAACGCGTCTCCCGGAAGTCAATAAAATAATAGCAAATAGAACTGTGACAGAAAATGAAAGGGAGCTACTCTATATTCACGAGCCGAAGAGGTGAATTGCTGTACGGAGGGCAACTAAGATGTGGCTCGCAAAATCCCATTGAATAGAGATGTTTGCTTAGCTGGCAATGACCTCTCAAACAACCAGTAGTGAGACATGTGTTCTCGACATGGCCACATACGTGACATACGTCCTCACTGTAACGTCATTAGGGTAGTTAAGCAGCTTCTTAGCTAGTTTCGTCTCACGTGAAGTCCTGTCTGTGATGACGAGATGATTCAAAAGCCTTGATTTGGGCGGTCTGTAGTGAACATGCGGCTCTCCAGTTTGTTGTTATCACTGGGCAAATCCTCCACCACGTCCTGTAGGCTGTAGATCCACCAAAAGTTGATCCAGGAACTCGCTCCTTTCCCGGCGGGTCTCTGAAGGATTTTCTGCGTTCTTTCCAATCTTTCCGTCAACCAGCGATGGTTGGACTTTATAACAGTATCTGATACCTGCCAGTCTATGACTGATTGAAAGATAGCTGGAAGTGAACGTAATATCAATCGTAGATTGACTTCTAGATTCTATAAAATGTTGGTTTGCTACCTTGGTTAAGAATAGGAATATTGTTACATTCCACCTTCACGAATCAGAAACGGATAGGTGCTGTAGTTGCTTGATTGGTCCAGTTATTCTGGATTTAATTAGTCAAAGATCTTGGATAAGTGCCAGTGTGTTCTGCATATCATCAAGGTTGCGGCAGATACATAACTGATGACTGCAATTGTCAGCTCTGATTTGGAATTGATTTTCCCTTGCAAGGAGGACATCCTCGTCCATTGGAGCGATGGCAATTTGTTCAGCCTCCTCAGTTCCGATATTCATGAGAACCAGAGCTGGTTAGGTGTTAAGACCCACCGACCTATCAACGCTCGATTTTTCAGGCTTCACCCTGAGAGAGGTGAACACTTCCAATATCAAGGGATCTTCCAGTTTTTACTACCATTTTTAAAAAGTAATATCGACGGATGGTGAACAATAAATGAGCAATAAATGGAGATAATCGTAAAAAACTAATATTTAATGACCATCTGTTTTACCCATAATTCAGTCCTTGACATCTTTGTAATAATTTACCATTGTTGCTACCAGTAAATGCGATAAATATAGGTGAAACACGAAAACTTACTCAAATCCCGATACTGCCGCAGTTCCTCCACCCCTTTTTTATATTTTCCGGAAGTTTGGAATTAAACCCCAAGGAAGGTAGATACTCAAAAAATTATTTCGTAAATACCACCACACAAGTCCTTTCAAGGCGTAAGAAACAACCTGAGTACACAGCTACAATGTTTCTTAGGATTTTTGTATCTTTACAAACAGATCGTCTACTCAGTGATGGAATGAAATGAAAGCATTATTCAAAGGTAAGTAACATTTTAACATTTAATTTATTTGGATTCTAAATCTCATCGGGAAACCAGCCCAATAAGTAAATAAATTTTCTTGAGTCGACCATTACGGCTCGTATTTGTTCCTTGAACGTAAAACGGCTATAACTTAAGTTATTTGAAGTAAATTCGGTCAGTGGTGGGCAATCGCAGTTAGCAGTTTATAGACGAAAATTGCGAACATAATAATGCTTCTACGTTTTAACAGAGGCCAAAGGCGCTTATAGGTAACGATCGACCAGAGAAATTTGCTAATTACGGCATATTTGAATACCGCTGCAGTTCGAAAAAGTTTTCATACACATACGGAAATTTCGAAATATTTTGGTTTAATTAAATGGATAGGATAAGGGGATTCGATTTCATGCATGCATAGTTGAGCAGAGATGAAGGCTTCGAGGGTTAATCTTTAAGGGCCGATTGTAAAATAGGCGCTCATCCGAAATTCACGCTGATCTTTTGTTCAATGTGATTTTTTCTGGCTTTTTTTGATTGATACCAGTCTCAAAGATTGTACGCCTTTCTTTGGCCTTTGCCTAAACGAGCCACTTAATTATTTATGAATGCATAACTCAAAAGAAAACACCGGTTTATCAAAATTTGATAAATGAATAATATCAATTTGGGAATCTTGGGCCAGAATTTTTTCCATTTAGTGGGTTGGCCTTGACTACAAATTTGTGATCTCAGACTTGAACGTACCTGGTTTACAAGAGTCTGAACTTAGATCACTATGGTATTCAACAGTTCATTAGAGCTTTCGGTGACCAACGACGTAGCTATAGCTTTATCATGGGGGGGTTTTGGAGCAGTGACGGCTCGTGGTCTGGGAGGGTTTCAATTTTAGATCGGACGATGTATCTGGCATATAGGGATCCCACCTCACCTTTGAAAATAAGTTGAACCGGAGAAAAAAAACGTTCATTGAAAGAAAAATTAAAAACAAAAATCCCACAAATCTGATAACAGATGCATTACACTTTACTATACATATTTTAAGTGATACCACTATTACTATATTCGAAACGGTAAGAGCTACAAGGTCGGTTAAATTAGAGAAAAGTTGCCTTTTTTGATGCTTATTCAAAACTTGTTTACAGTGTTGTCAAAATCTTTTTAGTTTATGAAATACAGGGTGATTTTATCAACTATTTCGAAAACTATTGATATTCGAGACACAATTTAAATTTGAAAATTTTATAATTTTTTTCGCTCTACAACATGGCATCTTCAAATTTTAAATCCGACGTTTCGTAATCGAACTTCCATCATCGACGTATTTTTTTTAATACGGACCTGGTCTTTTTATGTCGTTTTTACAAAGGAAATAAAAGGCACTTTCTAAAAATAACATAAAAAAACCAAGTCCGTATTTAAAAAAATGAAGTTGATGATGGTAGCTTGATTACGAAACATCGGATTTGAAATTTAATGACACCATGTTGTAGAGCAAAAAAAATTAAAAAACTTTTAAATTTAAATTGTGTCTCGAAAATCAATAGTTTTCAAAATAATTGATGAAATAGTCTTGGGCGTTTCTTAGAAATCACCCTGTATTTCATGAACTAAGAAGAATTTGGCAACACTGTCTTAAATGGGCATCAAAAAAGTCAACTTTTTTCTAATTTAACCGTTCTTGTAGCTCTTACCGTTTCGGATATAGCAATAGTGGTATCACTTAAAATATACACCCTGTATATCTATACACAAGTCCCCTCCGGCATCTCCGGATGTTGCTTGATGTTGGGTTAGTTTGGATTAGTTGAGTTAGTTGAGATGGTTGGAGAGGGAGATCCAAGGATACTACACACTACACAGGATAGCCTATCCTCATAAGGCATGTTTAGATCAAATCTCAAGCCCCCACTGCACCACGCCAAAGTACCAGTTATGACGTAGGAATCGGGTCGATTCTCGCTTCGACGTAGGGTGTTTGCACCACAGGCTATCATTCTCCTGACTTTTGCTTTATGCATACTTGTGTTATTACATTAATTAACATTATATTAATCAAAATTAAATAATATTTTTCATCATAAATTTATATTCTAAACTACGACCGCTGGCGCAGACAGTTAACGACACCGTTGATGATGTCATCAACGGTGCAACATCATATGACATTGATTCCAAAAATCAAGGCCGATGAGCAATCCTGTAGTAGTGTATATTATCCTTGAGGGAGACTGTTGATAATGACGACGCGTGCGTTTCGGAGAATTTCACCGGGAGAAAGAGGATTGCGCTGTTGCTAACCCGGAGAAAACACCTAGTAATCCGTAGCCTGGAGACCATATGCGAAAACCCGTAGCCTCCGGGTGAAACCCGGAGAGGTGACAACCCTACAATGGCATAGTCGCCGGAGGATATCGCCGATCGCGAAAAATTTTTTCGGATTCCACGCCCAAAAACGTTTATTTTTCTTAAAAAAAAAATAATTTATTCAGTTCAATGGGGGGGGGGGGGGGGGGGGTTGAACCCCCAAACCCCCCCCTTAAATACGTCCTTGTGGGTGACCAATTGCTTATACGGGGTGGGGTGTCTGAACAAGAACTTCAATTTTTAGTAAAGTATGGCGCCAGCCGATAGCGTTTTCGAACACATTATTCGTATCATACCATAACTTTATCTGGAGATATTGTATGTGTAACAATCTTAGGTTCCACTTAACAACTGCCAAGACTATTTCTTTTATTTAAACTTCAAAATTACTTTATAATTACAAGTCAATTTAACTAAGCACGATAACTTACTGACTTGCCCCTATACCCCATGGAAATTAGACAAAAAAAAGCCATCTGCGGAATGAGGTCGAACAAGCTGAATTTTTGCTGAGACCTTCATTTTGATGTTCTTATGAAGTACAAAAAAATCGAATACGCCTACCCTGTGCGTCTTGAGATATCGAAGCTCAAAGGTCACGAAAATCTCGCTTCCAGTGCATCCGACGTCAAAGAACCCAAAACAAAACTTATGTAAAATAGTATTTTCTACAAAATTGTTCATATGCATTTTTTTGTACGACCAGCGATTTCGAAATATAGTGTGATAAAGCGGGAGCGCGCATTCAAAATAGGTGATACTGTATTATACAGGGTGTCCCCGTTCAACTGGTTAAAAATGCTACGCGGTTCAAATTTTCAGGGATTATTGATGTAGGAATGATATTTAAAAATTCGTATTATGCACCCCCATATTCTACCTGGAACCATCCCAAAAAAAATAAAAAATTTGAAACAAATTGCTTTTTTTTTTCAAATTTTATTTTTTATTTTTTGGGATGGTTCCAGGTAGAAAATGAGGGTGCATTATACGAATTTTCAAATATCATTCCTACATCAATAATCCCTGGAAATTTGAACAGCCTACCATTAGCCCTTTAGATGATATGAAAGGAGGTTGTTTAAATTTCAACACCCTGTATTTTGGAAACGACGCACTTCCGACTATCGGTGTCCTATCTCAAATTACTTCTCTATGGTTCCTCTATATACCCTAGCATGTTTGACCAGTTGAACGGGGAAACCCTGTATAATACAGTATCACCTATTTTGAATGCGCGCTCCCGCTTTATCATGCTATATTTCGAAAACGGTTGGTCGTAAAAAAAATGTATATTAACAATTTTGCAGAAAATACTATTTCACGTAAGTTTTGTTTTGGGTTCTGCGACGTCAGATGCACTGGAAGCGAGATTTTCGCAAAAAAACGATTTTCGTGACCTTTGACCTTCGCTATCTTGAGACGCACAAGGGTAGGCATATTCGATTAGAACATCAAAACGAAGTCTAATTTCCCTGGGGTACTATAAGTACCGTTGTCAGTCAAAAAAAGTTCAGGATCGTTTCATAATAAATAATTCAATTTAATGAGTGACTTTGAATGTCCTTATTTTCTTTTTGCTGGCGTCCATACATAATTTTTCCCTGAACAATTGTTCATAACGGCTTAAAATGTCCCTAAGTTTTCTTATAAGTGAACAGGAGACACTATATACTCACGACCTGCTTTTATTCGTATTATTACTGAGGGATCAGTGTCAAAACACTGGCTGATCTTTGTTGTAGGTACTGCAGAACTGCTTTTTATCACTGGCCTATGCGCCAGATAATGACCTTTTCCTACAGCCGTGCGGAAAAATCGATTTTCCACACTGCGTGCGGAAAATGAGTTTTCCCGCAGGGTGCGGTAAAACTTTTACCGCACGCATATCAGTGCGGAAAAAGGTTTTCCGCACGGCAGTCAGTGCGGAAAAATTCTTACCGCACTGATATGTCAAAAAAAAAAAGAAAAATTTTACATTTTTACGCCTGTAGGAAAAATATTGTACCTGACACTTGCGGAAAATATTTTTCCGCACTTTTTAGGTAAATAGATAATACCCATTGTTATCCCTGTCTGTTACCAATTCCATAATTGTTTCTGGAAATCATTCCTTAAAAACAGCATCATTCGATTCATAAAAATTATCGGACGCCAATCGTTTCAAAGTTGTGTCAAATTCAGTCAAAAGCTCACTTTTCTTGGTTACAGCCTCAAGGTCTGTTTCCACAGAAATAGCAAACCAGTAAGAGTGTTTTTGATTGATCCAAATCGCCAACAACCAGTTTCCTGACTATTTCGAACAATGAAATTCGCTGTGACTGGTTTTTGATTTCTGTTGAAACAGACCTTCAATGATGTCTGGGACATCTAATTCCCACACATATTCAATATACTACAGTCCATCACAGAGGAACTCAAAATGCTGGTGGATATACTTCCTTTATGTGGTTTTATAGTTACTTTTTCCATAAGCACCCAACCCAACAACGTCTACATGGCTACCAATCCACTGTTGAGCATCAGTCTGCGAACAGTATATGAATTTCCTGGCTATATCCGAACCAATCAAGTCCTCAATAGTGTCGGATAGTCTCACGCCACTAATATCTATATTTCTGTCCAATTCCACCAATCAGGTGCCGGCAACTCTCCAGCAAATAGGCTGATCTAATACATCGAATTTACAAGTGTAACCATTATCCTGAAATAAATGAACATCGTAAGGACCATTCGACTGTTCTGACAAAACACCCCTGAAAAGCATAATCCTTTCCGGCGACTCGGGCACAAGTTTTAACGCCTGTGCTGTGGACTTTGAAATATACAGGGTTGTTCACGAACATCGAAACGAAACAGAGGCGTTTTAGGGTATTTGCATAAGGAACAATTTTCTGACCCTGTTATTCTCAAATTAACACTTTCCTCTCGGACTCCTATTTAGCCCATGGCAACTTTGACAATGAATATCTTGTCTTCTCTAAGAAAACTCTTGTCCCTAGAACGATTTGAACGGTCATGGTGACTTTTCTCACAGAGGAAACACTTAAGGGTGGTTCACATAGATGCGACTCATGAATTGCGAACTGCAAAGTATGCTTCTATTGATCAGTCCACTGTCAAAAAAACTGACATCTGCCAGAGTTCAATATTTTGCGAATTCGCAAAATTTGAACTTTGGGGGGCGGGAAAATCGGAATTGGTTTAATATTTTGCGATATTCGTTGCGGATTTTATGTCAGCGCATGCGTATTTCAAAAATCCTTTTGTCCTCTGCTCCTTCGGTTGTTTTGCTCACGTTTCGGCTTTCGCCGTTTCATTTTGGATTATTTTCTTTTGTCTGGTCCTCGTAACTCTTGTAGTTTAGTTTGTTGTGCATTGCTGTGTGTTTTCCTTACTGTCTCTTCAATATTTTCCTTGGTAATTTTATTTATTTTTTTCTCTCTCTCTCATCTATTGGACTAAATTATGATATGTTCCTTGCTGTTTTATTTGAGGCACCTAAATTTCTCTCTTGCGCATTGCAACAAACAATAAGAAACAACAAAACAAATTATGTCAAGAAGTAAAACTCACAGTCGTCTCCACAATCCTTTATGTAAAAATCCTAAATTTTACGACGAGTACATGTTTCGGATAATTAAATCCATCTTCAGCTCTAAGACAAGCTCTAAGACAATATGAGAATGATATGAGTCTGAGGATTACTCGGTTAATATAATGGAACGTGTAATTTAGTACAAACATACTTTTAGCTTAACTAAACCAATGCTTCCGCTTCACCCCAGGTCGGTGGTGAGCCAAATGAAACTTGGCAGAGAAATTTAATGCCTATTACTAAGGAAAATATTGTTGAACCTGCCAGAGGTAGTGGATCCTGATTGGAGATTATTGTGGAGAAATTTAAGGGGAGAAAGTATGAGGATCTTAAAGTACTTGCGGAAAACGTGAATATTTTAGATTGAATTGACTGTTCGGTATTAAATATGTTATGTAATTTTGCACCTTGGGTATCGCTACCCGAGGAGAAGCCTTTTTCACTTCAATCATGAATCATGATTGAATCGAGGGAAAATAACTTTCCAAAAACCGAACGAAAAGGCAATGGCCAATGCTTAGTGCAAAAGGGGTGTCAGCTGATGGCTGATGGCTGTCATCAGAACATCAACTCAACTCAAAAATTTCCCGGCAAAACGATAGAACTGGCTTTCACAAAATTGTCATATCCATTGTTAATTCAACCAGAAAAAGAAAAGAAAATTATGTAAAATACTTTCCGGCTCAGTTCAATCCAAAAGGAACATTCTATCTTCTCCAAGATTACTACTAAGATGCCATCTAACTGATGTTGTTTTGAAAGTGTTAGTACCCGGAAATATTTTATTACAGAAATTATTTATAGAATTAAAATTTAAAATTTATAAAGTATGGTTCAAGCGTTCAACGCTACGAGTCTCTAGCAGCACTAAGAACCCTAATTACTTAATTTAAGTTGAGGCCTTTATTACATTTGGAACTTGAGGTTTATTCAGTTTTGTAACAATGGTAAACATAACAAAAGGGAGAAAATGAACATCCCAATTTAACATAAAGAATTACCAAAATCAGCAACCCAAAGGAGATTAAATGGTCATAGCATCAAAAAAAGGAAGACAGTGAAAACTGATTTCCTTCCTTCCAGTATTCCTTATGGCTTTAATAATTTCTGAAATCTCAAGAAGATTCAATTTGGTACCAAAATCAAAAAACAGCGTTTTATGATTTTTACACCTGTTTGGCGGTCGAACAATATTTTTCATTTGCAATATGGTTTGCGAAGTTAGAACTTGAATCTAGGGGGTAGTGAGTCTTATTTTTATTCTTATTATTGATAGAAGTAGGTTCATTTATTCTTATTGAGAGTTTTCTTCTATTCCTACCCACATACAGCGCTCCACAATTTTCTGTATCACATGTTAATTGGTAAATCCCTGAATTATCCATTGTATTCTCAATTTTGTCCTTGAATAGGAATGATCTTATGCTATGTTGGGTTTTAAAAACTCACTACAAGATTGTCTATTGAGTTTTGTAGAATGTTTTTGATTTTGTACGATATAATGCCGTTAAATGGTGGGCTACAGTTAAATTTTGTCTGTCGTTTGTGGAAACTAATTTTCTATTTATGTATTTGGTAAGGTGCTTACTGGCACCTTGCACTAAGTTTTTGAATTTGTGGATGGTTACTTTGGTGACAGTAATGGGGTATTATTGTATCTGTGCTAGACTCTTTGTGGAAGATAAAAAACTGAAGGCCACCCAGCTGTCTCTCGATGGTGAAACCTAGAAAAAGTTAATTCTCTCTTCGCACTCAACTTTCATAGTAAACTCAATGGATAAGTGGTCAGAAAACTGAGAAAGGAATTCAGTTCTTCTCTTGTGCCATCAAAACAGGGTAAACTGTGATTAACATATTTGAAGTAAAACAAAAATAAAACCTTCGAGAAAAGAGGGTGAACTTTGATTCTTTGTTCTAAATTATGCATAAATATGTCTGCCATTGAACCAGGTGGTTGGCGATAGCAGTTTCCATTGAATTGGAAGAAGTTTTGTTTAAAAACTGTTTCTAGAAAAAGGTAAATTTTCGGAACATGTTCTGTAGGCAGAGTTGAGTTTTTGAAGAACAGATTTCTAGTTATTTCAATGGACTCTTCAGGAGGTACACTGGGGAAAAGATTCTTAACATAGAAATAAACAAGAATGGCGTGCTCCAGAATTTGAATGTTTTTTACAGAGTCTGTTTACAGTTTTCAATTGAAAATGGATTTTTGAACCGAGTTTTTTGCAGTAATATTGTATTTAGCCATTTCGAGATTTTATGTGTCGGAGACTAGATATTACTGACTACTGGCCCTACTGGGTGGGGTGGTGATTCGTGTAACTGGGGTAAAGCATCGGTGTATTGGGATTTTTTGGGTACAAATCTTCCTTTCTTTTCCGATAAGTCAGATTCAGTATTTTTTTTGTATAGGTGATATGTTGATTGGTTGGATTGACATTGGCCCTTTCAAAGCCTTGAGCCAAAAATTGATCTATTTTATCGACATAATCACCCTTTTCCAAGATGACAGTAGAGTTACCCTTGTCCGGTCTCGTAACATTCAAATTGCTGTCAATGATTTTTTGCTTAATACTCTTTAGAACTTCTAGTTGGGTATTTTTTCGAGCTGATTTGAAGGATATGTTTGAAGTAATTGCTGCTAATATCATTTTTCCCATTTTTATGTTTTTTTGTTTGTTTGCAACATTTTTTTATGTGCATTGTTCATGTATTCAACAAAAATCGTTTCATGCTGTAAACAACACAGATAAAGAGTAAATTAAAACCTAGAAAAATTATGTGCTGTCTTTTGTGCTGGGATTTTGATTTTTGGATTTAGAGCGTACATTAGGGCCTTGTTGAATTTACTAACATTTTCCTACCCTAACGAGAGAATATCCTAGCAAATTGAAATAATCAATCTAGAGATATTGGCTCAAAAACAACTATAGCTGAGTAGCATCCCGTATGGGACCTCAGTATCTTCCGGCAGACCGGCTAACTAACCAAAAACTCTTCAGTTTTGATTATAGGTAGGTAGTGTAGTGTAGTAATTAAAATTTTACCACAAAGACCAAGGACAGTACCTAATTTAAACTTTTATTGACTTAAATTATTGAATTAATAACTCACAATTATTATACAAATGACACAGTATGTTTCGATTTTTGAGGAATGTTAGATCGAGGGTTTCTCTGATGTACTCTTTCCCCTCGTTAGTTCCCGGATGAGAACGGTACGATTTAGATTAATAATAAAGTAGACGTTTCACAAATTTCTCGTTTCCACAACGTAGGTCCTATTTGTTTTTTTATTTCGTTTTCCAGAAGATTTGTTGTTTGAAAGGTAATAAAAATTCTCATCGTTCAATCTTACTGAACGAACCCGGGTATATTATACTACAGTAAATATTCCTAGAATGATTGCAAAATTCGTGTCTATATATGTAAGAGCTGGATTTGCAATTCGTGATTCGCATTTATATGAACTACGCTTTAGTAGTGTCATGTCAGAACTCAAAATCCTGTGAATAAAAACCCTCTAACTTTCCTCCAGAATTCAGAATCTTCAGATTGTTGAGGGTGAAATTGCCTAAGGCTGCAAGATGGGTGGGCAAAGACAAAAAAAGCTACTGAGTAAAAGGCTCACAACAATTACCTGTTTGGGTTACAAAGACCCTTCCTAGCTAGCTATGCCAGTGGAGAGTGGTCGAGGGTAAATAGCTCAGAGAAACTTAATAATAGCGCCACCCGTTTGAACCCCTACAGTCTGGTAACCGTGATAACCTCAACAATAAGTATGGTACGGTACCCATTAAAAATGAAATATATAAGTACCTGAATTCAATGTAGGTGAAAGGTCACTAAGAGACCCTTAGAACTACAGACTCAGCAGTGATTAGAAAGTACCGCGCGTATATGCATTTGGTGTACAATTCGTAATGGCATTATTTAGCAACATATAAAAGTAAAATAATCAAGACTAGGAAACCCTAGTGTGTCAATACTACACCAGGCCAGCTAAATAAATGTATTACAGTGCTTTTAAGTAATACTAGTAGCTTGAAAGATATATTATATTAAAATGGAAAGATCTAACCTTATGGGTAGCAGTTCATTCTTCTACACTAGCAATCCGCAGTTAAGTAAGTACTCGCAATTCTACTGGTTATATCCAGCAGTTCCAAATATGATTGTCTGGCAGGAATGAATTGTTCCAGACAGTATATAGAAATCCCAAAATAAGCGGGATGGTATATTAGCTTCAATTCCACCAATAATTTCTATTCTTATCCAGAAACAACAACAGAAAACCGGTTACAGTGAATTTTTCTCACAAAGGAAAATAACCTAAAAGGAAAGGCCTACGAAAAGAAAATAACGAGTATCAGCAGCGGAACAGGTCAATCAAAAAGAAAGAACAAGTGAAACTTACCGAAAGTTCTAGGGTGGTCTTTTAAAGAGAAAACATGGGGTTTATAGGTAAATGTCTTCAAATTCAATATTTTCCACGATTTTTTCCAAATTCACATCAAACAAATGCTTATGTTCAGAAAACTATTCTGCAATTAAATTGGGAAAGGAAAACTGATTTTTTCTACGAGCGTGCATTTTTTATTACTTTCCCGCACGCATCTTAGTTCCGAAAATGTCACTTTCCCGCACTAGTGCGCGATTTTGTTTTTCCCGCACTAGTGCGGGAAAGTGACATTCAGAAGTGGCGTTCAGAAGAATTGTCAGTTTTGTTAATTAGTCAAACATTTTATCTATTTTGTCTGTATACATTTTTGCTAGATATACTAATTTATGCGCTCATAAACTATTTTAAATATTCCTATTTTCTATTTTAATCCATATTAATCTGATTTGTGAATATTTCAAAAATGTTGTAATTTTTTTTGACATTGTTTGACTTTTTGGTTCCTTTGAGGCAGGGCAGCTTTTTTACCTTGGAAATTTTGTTTATTGTAACATCAAATCGATTTAATACGTAATTTTTTTCAATCATTCTTGAAAGTAAACGTAAAAATATAAAAATAAGTAATTTTGTAATTACATTTCTTTAATAATATATCGCTTTGAATTTACTTAGTTTTTGTTTTTATATTTGAACGCGCTCGTAGAAAAAATAATGTTCCTAACTCATGCGGAAAGTGTCTTTCCCGCACTCGACTGCTTGCCCGAACTCCGCTTCGCGTCGTTCGGGTCAACGGCAGTCGCGTGCGGGAAAGTATCATTTTCCGCACTTGTTAGGAAAATAACTATTCTAGACATAAAATCGGCATAACGTGCCAGCATCGATCAGACAGCCTTCACAGCCAAAATCGAATGACGAACCTTTTTTTCCTTGAATGCCTGTGAATCGGTAGGTACCGTTCCGTGGTACTATAGAAATAGATACCATTGACTGGGTTCTCTCTCTTTCTCCTGTTTGCATTAAATATTTGAATTATTATACATTATAAGAAGAAAATGGTTTTTTAGATTTATTTTCTTTCTTTTTCCTTCTTTAAGGAATCATGCATAGTCAAAAATATTCAGTAAATGAGTTCAATTGCTTAAAAATCACTAAAATCAGTCAGCTGTTCAGTTGTGAAGGGCGTTTTCCTCCGTTAATCTTTGTAATAATAAAGGATATTGAGAAATCCTTTCACAAAAAAACTTGTAGTAGGTGTCTAAGAAAACTTCTAGACTCGTGCTCACCATGAGGTTGCAGCTAGTTCAAATTCTATTTATTTCTCTGTCCGAACAAATGGAAGAAATACTCATCATCTTATTAGTCCTAGCGGTACATGAAGAAAAACGGCAAATTGTGTTAAAAGCATGAATTTTGGTACACTTGGTCTTTGAACCATAACAATTGATTTGGCCCGTAGCACTACCCCACAACTGTCATTTGTTTATATTTGTTTAAACAATTCACTCGATCTGTTAAAAAAGCACAAAACAGGCTCACCAGATGCCAATGCCAAATAAAATTTACATTGGAAGTTGATAAAAAGGGCGGAAAGTCATGCTGACCCATGCAAAGGCCACTCCTGACCCAAGTCGCCACTTTGATTAATTGTTTAAACATATTGTTCACTTTTGTTTATGCAAAATTATTGGTTTTTTGGATATTGCATGTGGGGAATCGATTTCGACTAATTAGGGGTCAAAAATCTCGAATAATAACATTAGAACTCGTTTGCAAGGCTTTTTTAATTGTTCTTCTGTATTATAGAAGAAAATATTGAAAAAAATTTGGCACTCAAGTGACAGTGGATAGTGGACAGTGAGGATAAATGAATTAATAAAACCATTAAATAATAGCTATTTATCCCAAGTAGCACATAATATGGGGTAAACATCGTTTTTCAGTTGGGCCAATATTTATTCATTTTTGTTGATAAATCAACACAGTACCAACATTGGGGCAACATTAGTTTTAACTATGTGGAAACAATATTTAAAAATAATCTTGTACCAATACTGTTTTCATAGATTAATTAACTCTTCAGTAATTTGAATATTGGCCCAAGACTTCTCACTACAATATTGATTTATGAAATATTGGCCAAATATTACATTTTATATTATTGAAACAATATTGTAATATAATATTAATTCAATATTGGCATTCAATTTTTTATTGATATTTAAATTCACTTCAAAAACTTTGTACACCCAATATTTATTTCCAATTTTTTCGCAATATTGATACTTTTTGAAAAGCCCAATGAAGGGCCAACATTTACATACTAATTTTTACCAAGGTTAGATTTTCTGAATTGAAAATGTTGGTCCAATATAGGGTATTCAATGTGCGCACTTGGTGTGCCGACCAAAAAATAGATGGAGACTCTGTCTTCACTTTACCTGTCTTAAACCTGGTTCCAGGATGAAGCCAAAAATTGCTTGTTTTCTGTCTGCGGGACCCTGGCGGGACTTAACCATGCTGATGACTTGTGATACAGCGAAACGGGTCCACGGATGGTCCGGCAAAGAGAAAACACTTCTTAGTCGGTCCTTATAATTGGTCCGTTACCTTAATTAAATATAATATAAAGCCAAGATTTACATACGTCTCCGGCCCAATATTGGTAATTTCAATTGGCTCTATATTGCATAAAGTTCTTGATATGATATTGATTATTTCTTTTTGGGCCAACATTTGGTTACGTTATTGTACCAACGTTGGTATTTGTTTTTGGGTATATATTGACATACGTTCTTGGACAAATATAGCAGAATGTCCACATCTTTTATTGGGCCAACATAGAGAATCTGACTTGGGCCAATAAATCGTAGTTATTGTCCCAATATTGGCCCAACATGGGAGTGCTACTTGGGATGTAACAAGTTGTAAAATGAGCGTGTTTTTTTGCACTAAATGTGAAGATTCAACACATTGTGTGCAAAAAACTAGCCATTTTGTGACGTGTCTCATACACGATTTTTTGTGATTTATTCAAAATATTTAAAATTCAAAAAATAAACTCACTTCAACACTGACAAGGAACGCACTCTTAATCCCATTTCAAGACTCAGTGTTGATAAAGAAATTATTAATCACCTGTTAAAAGATGGATGTGAAAGTTTATCAAAAATCATCAGAAAAAAAAACTCAATTTGACGCAAATTTTTTCATATTTTCAATTTTCATTCCATAAGGGCCGCATAAGTGCCCTAAAACCGTCCCGATTTCGAAAAAAAAAAGGACACAATGTTGATCAAGAAAGTCATAATCTTCTATCAAAAAATGAATGTGGAAAGCTATCGGCAATCTTTAGAAAAAAAAGCTCAATTTGAAGCAAAATTTTTTATATTTTCAACCCATGAGGGCGATGAGTGCCCTAGAACCGTGCCGATTTTGGAAACAAAATTGACGCAATGTTGATAAAGAAAGTATTAATCACCTATCAAAAGATTCATGTGGAACCCAATCGAAAATCTTCAGAAAAAAATAAAAGCTCAATTTGAAGCAAAATTTTTTCATATTTTCAACCCATAAGGGCCATAAGTGCCCAAAAACCGTCCGATTTCTCAAAAGAATTGGACACAATGTTGATAAAGAAAGTATTAATCACCTGTCAAAAGATGAATGTGGAACCCTATCGAAAATCATTAGAAAAAAAATAAAAAGTTAATTTGAAGCAAATTTTTTCATATTTTCATTCTATAAGGGCCATAACTGCCCTAAAACCGTACCGATTTTGAAAATAAGTCACATTGTTGATGGAGAAGATTATAATCACCTGTCAAAAGATAAATGTGGAACTTTATCGAAAATCATCAGAAAAAAAAAAAACTAAAAACTGAATTTTAAGCAAATTTTTTCATATTTTCAACTCACAGGCTGTTTACCGGTTTGGAGCTTGAGATATCCGGATATCGTAGAAAAAATTCAGACGAGCTACTTTAAGTCCTTATTATGTCTCCCGAGAAGTACCAGCTCAGCACTTGTTAGGCTGGAAGCCGGCGTTACACATTTATCTTTTTTTATATTTAAAATCACCCTAAACTTTTTTATTAAGTTACTTTTCATGGGAGATGAAAGATTGCCAAAAGTTTGTCTAAAGCGACTTATTCATCGAGATACCAACGTGCCTTCGCTTAAATATAACTGGATATCCCAGTTCAAAGGCTGGTTCGTGGAAGCTGGACTTTTACACCTATGGACTCTTGATCACTACATTTTAAAACGTAATCGATCTCAAATTTTGAATCTCTACCAGCAATATTGCTCCGAGTCTGATATTCCTGTAGCAAGAAATGCAACATGCACCATTTTTTATAGCACGTTTGACTCTAGCATGGTCACCTATCCTAAGTACCTTGACTTTAAATACGATTTTTCGGTTGCTAGACCAATTTGCCAAATTCGCATCAGCAACAAGTTTTTTTGCAGACTTAATATAAAAAATATATCCTATCAGTTCAAGCAGGAGGACTTATGTTCTGTATGTAATATGCAAGTAGCGGAAACATTTCACCACTTATTTTTTGTCTGCCCACTATATAAACACTTGCGACCATTAAACTGGAGTGACGAAAACTTTGCTTTGGCTCTGGGTGACTTAACCCTCAACTCTGCTAAAGAAATCTATAACACGGTTGCAAATATTTTAAAGCTAAGATCGTTCCTGCGTAACGAATGAGGCAACGATTGTATTAAATTGTGTAACATTTTTGTTTTTTCCTTGTTTTCCTGGTGATTAGTGATGGTGGGTACTTTTGAACTTTATTGCACTATATTTAAAAGTTTATTTTTTTATTTTTATTTTTAATTTTTTTGGTTATTGGGTTTTCTTTTTGTTAATATTATGCACTTGTTTTACTAGTATTTAATTTTTGCTTTTATGTGAACTCATGTTCATAAGAATGTATTTCTTTTGAGAACATTAAATAAATTGAATTGAATTGAATTGAGAAAAAAATGGACAAAATGCTATTAAAGTGGTATTATCATCTGTCAAAAGATGAATGTGGAACCCTATCGAAAATCATTAGAAAAAAAATAAAAGCTCAATTTGAAGCAAATTTTTTCATATTTTCATTTCATAAGGCTCATAAGTGCCCTAAAACCGTACCGATTTCGAAAAAAAAAAATGGACACAATGTTGATCAGTGCCGGTTTAAGGTAGTCTGCCGCCCGGTGCTACAAAAACGCAGCGCCCCCCGCCCGTTCGGAAAAAAACAAAACAATTTTTTTTGGAGCATTTATTTCAAAAAATGTATTCAATTCTTTTATACAGGGTGTCCCAGGAAAAACATTCCATCTCGATTTATTGGATTTGGAATGAGAATATGGAAAAACGCTCGGACACGTCGATTTTTGATTTGAGGAGGAACCATTTTTCAGTTTTTTTAACCCCCGTAGGTGTAACCCCTTAGCTGGGGAGGGGAACAACCCCCCAAATTTGAATAGGGGATACCGGTCGTGTCCTACCTCTTTTTAAAGGTCTCATCGAGTTCTTTATGGCCCTAGATTTTCGTCTTATCATTTTCATCCGTAACAAAATGACAGCTTGTCAAAATCTTGAAAATAGTAAGGGGCAAATTATGGACCAACTGGTAAGTGTCTGGTTGTAACCTAGCAGGTACTTTCTATTCTCTAGTGCATAGAAAGTACCTGCTAGGTAACAACCAGACGTTTACCAGTCAGTCCATAAATTGGCCCTAAAAGCGATACTTATCTCCCCTTAATAAAAATACTTGAAATTGAAGTTTTTTATCATTATTATTAATCAGGTGAACACGTGAATTGTAAATGGTAAGTATCTTTATTAAGGGAGGCAAGTACCACTTTTACTCCTACTAAAACAATTGGCGATTTCAAAAATCAATGCGGCACCTGGCGGAAATATTTGGCACTAATTTAACGAGTAATAGATCGTTTGTTTACATACCGTATTTGAATATTTTCTTGCTTTTTCGATGTTTTCTGTTCGTTCCTAATTTAAATTACGTTTTTTGTGTCGAAAAGTGGGAAATAATAAAGGGAAAGCTTTTATTGTGATTCTGTGAGGTGCTATTATCACAAGAATTCAATTGCATCTGCCTCCAAGTCCAAGCGGTCCAAGCATAACACAAACTGCTGTGTAGGTATACGAATGCCATTCCCGAAAAGGTGCAGACAAAACTATCCATTTTCATTATTTTCCTAAGAAATAAGAAAAATAGTGATCGTGCTTTCTACGCCAGCCTGCAGGTAGGATGAAACCAGAGGGCCAAATTCAAAAACAGGCCTCCATTTTCCATATTTTGTGTTGTATGGATACGAAATGCACAAAAGAAAGTCACAACGTTCAAAATTTATAAAATATAGTAAAAAAACACCAAAAAAACTACGAGAACAACGAGAAAATTAGCGAAAGAAATACGAATGCATATAAATACAAGGCTGAACGTCAAAATATTACTCGTTCTCCGCCATATTTGTTTACAAACGCCAGCGCCCCCATCGGTAGTCGAAATCGCCAATAGTCTCTTTCCAATTTTTTGACAAGCTGTCATTTCGTTACGGATGAAAATAATAGGACAGGTCATAAAGAACTCGATGTGACCTTTGAAAAGAGGTGTAACACAACGCCTATCCCCTATTCAAATTTGGGGGGTTGTTCTGTCCCTAGCTAATAAGGGATTGAAGCTACGGGGATGAAAATAAATTGAAAAATGTTTCACCCTCAAATCAAAAATCGGCGTGTCCGAACGTTTTTCCCGATTTTCATTTCAAATCGAAAAAATCGGGTGGACTGTTTTCCCAGGGACACCCTGTATATATTTATTACGCAACGGCGCCACCGCCAAACAATATTATTATTATCTTGAAATGAATAATTGAAGTGAGATGCGAGCTGACTGTTGTCTGCTATCGCTGTCGGCTATCGCACGAGTAATACGGTTCAGGAATTCAAGTAGAGCTGGGCATGGCTATAGAGACGGGCGTAATTATTGTAGTTACGTAATAATAAAGAGGATTCATCAATATTTTAAGGGTCGTTACGCGCTTCGCTCGCCGCCCCTAAAATTTTGCCGCCCGGTGCTACTGCACCCAAAAGACCCCTGGTTAAACCGGCCCTGATGTTGATAAAGAAAGTATTAATCTCTTATCATAAGATGAATGTGGAACCCTATCGAAAATCTTCAGAAAAAAAATAAAAGCTCAATTTGAAGCAAATTTTCTCATATTTTCAACGCATAAGGGCCATAAGTTCCCTAAAACCGTACCGATTTTGAAAAAAAATTGACACAATGTTGATAAAGAAAGTATTATCCACCTGTCAAGGGATGAATGTGAAACCCTATCAAAAAACGTCCTCGCTCTCCTTTACTCTGGTACTGGAATTGTCGTTATTTCAGATAAGAGTGGCGCATAGCATAATTAAAAAAAAAAAAAAATTATTCAATAATTTGTATCATGGAAGTATTAAAACGAGTTCTAATGTTAATAGTCGAGTTTCTTGACCCCTAATTAGTCGAAATCGATTCCCCACATGCAATATTCGAAAAATCAATAATTTGGATCAACTAAATTAGTAAACAATATGTATAAACAAAAAATCAAAATGGCGACTTGGGTCAGGATGGGCCTTTGGATGGATCAGGATGACTTTCCGTCCTTTTTATCAACTTCCAATGTAAATTTTATTTGGCATTGGCATCTGGTGAGCCTATTTTGTGCTTTTTTAACAGATCGAGTGAATTGTTTAAACAAACATAAACAAATGACAGTTGTGGGGTAGTGCTACGGGCCAAATCAATTGTTATGGTTTAAATACCAAGTATACCAAAATTCATGCTTTTAACACAATTTGCCGTTTTTCACTAAATATCTATATGTACCGCTAGCACTATATGTGATTCTACTTAAAACTTCCGTGAACTGGAGCGGGACTCTGTGTCATGTAGAATTCTATCAGTCGACAAGATTCTACATGGTTGAAACTCTGTGCATCAAGAATATCGACAAAACGCGATTTATTTTATAATTTCATTTCTACATCTCGAGACGTGTCGAATACTACTGACGCATGTGCATTGTGAAGTTTCATGAATGACACTGACAATTGTGAAATTGTTGTTGTTGATATTCCATATTTATATTTAGAAATAATTATTCCATTCCTATCTCTTATTTATTTAATAATATTTAATATTTTCATTAGTTTATTTCGAGCAGACGCCGGTTTCCGAATGATTATATTAATAATATTAATATTAACGTCATTGTCATGAGAGTGAGAAGCGAAAAACCCGGAATAAAACACATATTATGGTTGAAATCTTTATAATAACATTTTAGAAAATCAGTGCATAAAATGTCGACGAATCAAATTGTTTCTTGCTTGGACTCCTGCTTGCATAACGTTAAATTATATGGTACCTCGGTACCTGAATGTTATCCCTTTGGATATGTGGTTCGGGGACCATTCAGTCTCCCTTCCGAGCAATTATGTAAAATAACACAAACAATAACAAAGCGCCCAACTTTTTCTGGGGCATGCCTCAACACTTTTAAAGTTCATACACACAAATTCTCGCACAAATCTTTGTTTAAACACACCGATACAATTTCGAGTTTGGAGGTGATTTTGGCTATAATTGAACTCTGGAGTTCCTGGAGCAGTGTTGGTTACCGCAGTGTTTTCTCTAGGTGTCGTTAGCCAGGGTTCTTCGTCATGTGGTCTAATAAAACTGTGCTAATAATTTCACCCACTATGGGTCCCATCAGCCGTGTGATATTAATCACACCTGGAAAATTAATTTTTTCCATAAATCCTGCTTCAATTAGATTTTTCTCGTCTTGAGTCACAGGAAACTGAACCCTGATGGCTATTGATACTTTCTCTATTGCTCTGCTCTTGACATAGTTTGGGTTAGCCACATAAATATTATAGCTTTGCTCGATTATTTCTTCAAATCTAACATCTTCTTTTTGAAAACAGTGGTTGGGCATCACTCATCAGTGGATATTTTCCAGACAAATATGTTCAAGCTTCTCATCTTCTTCAACAATATTGTTATTTAAATTATTAATGGGCAACAGAACATAATTTTTAAACTTAAACTAAACTTTCAGGAAGCAAAAATAGTTATGGTTGAAAAGCAAACCAAATAATAACAAAAACAAACTTATTGATGACGTATACAGTCAATTCAATGAATAATATTGACATTTCATGGAATCAAATAAAAATTCCCTAGAGTTTCCCCTAGATTTGTACTACGTTTTTAGAATGGTTAGTAGCCTGATAAAAGGATCCGAGAACGTAGCCGAACTGTTGTCGATAGTGACACAGAGTGCCGTTTCAGCCGACTATCGCTTTTGAAAATAGATATCTTCTATAGAAAGTGAGCTGTAGAATTCTATAGAACACAGAGTCCCAGAGCTGATTCAATTTTTTGCGTAAGAATATGCCAGTTTTTCATGTCAGGCCTCCGTATCGTAACAATATTTCCATAAGTCGGTATAACTTTGAGCTTTTAGATCGCTTCCTGTCTCTTCTTTTCGCTTTCATTATTCTTTCCATGCCAATATCCGCTTTTCAGGAGGTCTAGAGTAGTGAACCAACAAGCTCGTGATAACGTTGTTGGGGCATCGTCAGGCTTAGGTAATGGATATTTTTCTACTGGGTTGTTTCCTATAATCTAAGCGAAATTGGCTGGTATCATCTTTTTGGGCGACTATCCCTATAGGAAATTACCAGGGGCATTCAGTAAGTCCATTTTTACCCATTTGGCTTATTGACTGTACTTTTTCCTTTTTTGTGTATCTTGTTTAATAAAAATTCGGCAGGTGTTTCGGCGTTTGAAATGCTGCCTCAGAAGTGTGAATTTATATTTTTCTCAAAACATTAACAACACAAATGTTTCCTGAAATAGTGCTTATATACTTAATTTGTATTTTAGAATTTGAAAAAAAATATTAGTAAATCTCCCCATTATGTTATGCCAAACTTTTATGTATCTGGAAAGGAAAGACAAATCCCTAACCTATCAGCCAGACAAATCCCTCAGTAAGCACAAAAATGTTTTATTATTTTGTTTGGTTTACATTAGACATTTACGCTAGTTTGGTTGGCGCGGTGCTATTGCTCTCGGAACAAAATTAAACTTTAAAATTAAACAACTCATTTAAGTTTATTTTAGACGATCAGCCAGTTGCAGTTGTTACTGTCGCCAAAGTCTGACGGGTTTAAATCGGGAGTGTTGTGGTACCGTGTCTCCGTCTCCACATACGCCCCGATAGGCGCTCGTAAATATTCCTTTTAGTAGTGTGACTTTTCAGATGCAACGCGGTGCAGTACGACGTTATCGGTACTTATTTGATCTTGACGTTATTGAGTGAGTTTTATGAGTGCTGTATAAGTATTTAGTGCTAGAGGATATGATTTCGGAACGATTCTGGAGATACAATCACTTGTAAGACATTTTGAAACCCAGCTTAGATTTTTATGTGGATTTTTTTAAAAACTTTTCCATCGTCTTGGTCAATCAGTTATAATATGAATATGAGCTTTTCAATTTTTTTGTGCGGCTTTCGTAGAACATAATTAATTAATTTACATGGTCAATAACGTAACCCGTGGATTAGCTTCAAGTGGATTAGAAGCTATTTCTAATCCACCTGCAAACTGAAAAACTTCTAATGCACAGAATACATGAATCAGGGTGCAGGAATAGTTTGTTTTTTTCAATAATTAGGAATAGTTATTTTTTTTTTTTTAATTTAATTAGATTCTCTGAAAAATTTATGAACCAAGCAATACAATTAATGTTTTCTTGTAAAACATAAAAGTGAAAATCAATTACATGCCTGTCATTATATAAATGTATGTAAGTAATGGTGTTAATTGTTGTCTCGTTAAATACCTTCTATGTAAGGACAACGCAATTAAAAGTTACATACTTACTTATGCGATAATAGTAATTATTATAGTTTTTACCAATACATAAATATTAAATGCCTGATATTGACATTGAAATACCATGTTATAGGAAATGTTTAATGGTCCAAAACATCAGACGATCCACGCCCAAGATTTATTATGGTATCATTTCATTGACAGGCCCTTTATTCACAAGTTCATTAGCTTTTCAATTTTTAAATAATGTCTAGACATGGATCCACCCACTGGTAAGTGTATGATAAATGCAATTCGCATTATTGCAGCTATGATATTTACATGAACATAGTATTCTTGTAATAATTATAGGCTTATCGTTTACATCTACTGAACTGAAAAGTTTCCTAATTGTCATGAATAATAAATTTATTTTTATGAGTTCTTTCACACCAAGCTTTAAGAGATGTTCTGGAATAATCTGGCGGTTATTAGCATACCTATTTGTGTCTTCGTTATTCTTGTTACTCTAGATTTTTCTGGAAATGGTCTTATTTTTTTTGTTTTTATTCTAGTCGTGTATCGTGTTTACTCTCTTTGTGTTTCCCTGAGTCGTCTGTCTTCTTGTTGTTGTCGCTTGTCTTTTTCTTCCTGTTTTTCTTCCAATTCTCTGTCTTCTTCCTGTTTTTCTTTTCCTCTTCTCTTGCCCTCGAGTTTCAATAAATCTAGCAAATGCCAAGACGTATCTTTCATTTTGATCTTCCATTATATGGTAGTTGAGTGAGACTACTTCTTCCTTCACTATTTATCCGAACATTAACTTTTTCGGGTTCAACTGAATGATTTCTTACACACAGATACAGATTCGCTTCCGTTTGTTTCGAATTCGCTGGGCTACTACGCGTTGAAATTCCATTCGCCGATTTTCTATAGTCGTCAGCTTGTGTTACAGGATTGTGTGCAATTTCTCCCATACTTAAGAGAGATTTATAACACTATTAACTTTTTTAGAATTTTAATAAGTTCTATTCTTGATTTTATTATTCAAAACTGATCTTTAAGCAAGTGTATTTTATATCCAAACTAAATCCTTATAACGGGATAACATTTCTAACCATCATTAATACTGCATGGATTGAGTACCATTATTGGAGATAAAAAGATGTGCTTTACTTACTTTACAAGTCTAAATTTAGTAGGAAGGAACTGTCCCAGGTGATGTATTTGTTTATTTTGTATGTAAAGCCGACTCGAAAGGCATTTCTAATAATAGACGCCCCTAGTCCACTAGAAAATCACTTATACAGGGTGTCCGTTTTTCGAGGGCAATCATTGGGATATATAAAACGGTAAGAGTTTTAATTCCCAATGGTTGCCTTCGAAAAACGGACACCCTGTATACAGTACACTGCCATATTTCATTTCTGTATCCACAAGGTTTAATTAACTTTGTGTCGTTCTGATTGTTCCTGTAAGATAATATCAACCCAATTGCGTTTGCGACGTAATCTATCCCCGGAAATTGAGATGGTCCTATTATCGCGTCCTCAACCTTTTCTGTCGAAAAGTAATGTACTGATCCTGACAGATATATAATAAAGTTTTCTTTTCTATTAGGAATAAATGAGATGAGGCCTGTCTGTGGTAAAGCCCATATGCGACAGACAGCAAAGAGAAAAAAGAGTTTTTGTGTTCTGGACGAAATGATATAGGTTTTTTTTAAATATTAGATTCGTTTATGGTAATTCTTATTGACGGATTGGTGTATTTTTGAAAAAGAAAAACAATTTTTAGAATTTATCAAAACTCACAAAGTTTTACTAGTAAACTCTTGAATTATTGAATTATCAACCAATTAATGAGATAGTTTCAATTATAGTGCTTTCATATTCATTAGATAATTGAAAACAATGGATCTTTTATTGCATTTAATTTAAACTGATAAGCTTGAGTATATCAAAAACATTCCTGAAATTTGATTAAATTCTATTGAATCATAATTATTCTCCCATTGTGTGTTTGGATTCAAGAATTTTTATCTTTCAATAATGCTTCCCTTGTTATAATTCATACTTAAGATTAAAATCGTATTAATCTTTCAAGCATAATTTGCCGTAACGATTTCTTTACATTTGCAAAGCGAACCAATCTATCAACTCACGCCTCAAAGTCAATATTTATAATGTATCTGTTTATTTTCACTTAATTGAGTCCCTACAGCTGGCATGGTGACAACATTGTTATCAAGAAATTCTCTGGTTAGCCTTTTATCT
Organism: Ceutorhynchus assimilis; assembly: GCA_917834065.1. Lineage (NCBI taxonomy): Eukaryota > Metazoa > Arthropoda > Insecta > Coleoptera > Curculionidae > Ceutorhynchus > Ceutorhynchus assimilis. Next base: position 18,226,476 of record OU892287.1, read on the forward strand.
TCTGTAAATGGAAAAAAAATTGACAAGACACTCCCAAATAAGGAGTGTTATTAAAAACTTTCTTGTAGCCGCCAATGACCAGATGTAAACCAGATTAAATGGTTATGTAAATCAGAATTTGGTTGGTTTTTTATTGAATAATATCGTCGATTGAAGATAAAATTTCAATAATATTACAATAACAAAACGTTCAAGCTTAAGGTGTCGTATTGAATTGAAAGAAACTATTTTCAATTCTGCGGACTTAAAGGTGTAAAATACCTGTTCACTATTCGGCAATCGGGTGTATTATCATTTCAAGTCGATACAATCCATTATTCGAAGATGCAGTCCATTCGCAATATTTGATAGCTAAATTGCGGGCTGCCAAGAGACAATTATCAACATAATTTTTGGTCCTTCGAGCCGGATAAACAAACAGCAAAACCCTTAACATCCATGAAGATGGTGAACATTTCCATTTACTGATTAGTGACAAGTTAACAATATCCAGGTGAATTTTTTAATTATTACCCAGGAGTTCAAGTTCTGAGAACAACATCATCTTCAAAGACTTTTGCATATGGTTAAGCTTATTACCAGAAAACTGCCAACGTGACCTGCTATCACCAGAGCCCTTGAGCCAGTGTCCAGGTCCAGGTGTCCCCAGTCTAAGTATTAATTTGTTTTTTATCTGGTGTTTTTGTTCTCAATAACAAATTATCTAATTATGTCTAGTCAAACAAGATGCCGAGAAACAAAAGGACGTTAAAGGCTCATGATGAAAGTATTGCTGAATCTGAGTTAGATTCAAATGAATTTAAAATATTTAGGAAGAAGTCGGTATTACATTCAAAATTGACCAGCTCTGGGACTCTGTGCTCTATTGAATTCTACAGTTCGCTTTCTATAGCAGATATCTATTTTCAAAAGCAATAGTCGACTGAAACGGCACTCTGTGTCACTATCGACAACAGTTCGGCCACGTTCTCGGATCCTTTTATCAAGCTACTAACCATTCGAAAAACGTAGTACAAATCTAGGGGAAACTCTAGGGAATTTTTATTTGACTCTTAAGAAATGTCAATATTATTTATTGTATTGACTGTATACGTCATTAATAAGTTTGTTTTTGTTATTATTTGGTTTGCTTGTTTGCCTTGTTCAGACCTATGTTTGCTTCCTGAAAATTGAGTTTGAAGTTTAAAAATTATGTTTTATTGCCCATTAATAATTTAAATAAGAATATTGTTGAAGAAGATGAGAAGCTGGAACATATTTGCCTGGAAAATATCCAGTGATGCTCAACAACAACAACAGTGAAGATGTTAGATTTGAAGAGCTAATTGAGCAAAGCTATAATATATATGTGGCTCAACAAACTATGTCAAGAACAGAGCAATATAGAAAAATCTAATTGAAGCAGGATTTATGGAAAAACTTAATTTCCCAGGTGTGATAGGAGCGGTCGATGGAACCCACAGTGAGTGAAATTCTTAGACCACATGACGAAGAACCCTGGCTAATGACACCTACTAGAGAAAACGCTGCTCCAGGAACTCCAGAGTTCAATTATAGCCCAAATCACATCTAAACTCGAAATTGTATCGGTGTGTTTAAAAAAAGATTTGTGTGTACTTCAAAAATGTTGAGGCATGACCCAGAAAAAGTTGGGCGCTTTGTTATTGTTTGTGTTATTTTACATAGTAATTGCTCGGAAGAGCTAGAGACTAAATGGTTCTCGAACCTCATATCCGGAGGGGTAACATTCACGTACCGAGGTACCATATAATGCAACGTTATGCAAGCAGGAGTCTAAGAAAGGAACAATTTGATTCGTCGTCATTTTATCATTTATGCACTGATTTTTTAAAATGTTATTATAAAGATTTTAACCATAATACGTGTTTTATTCCGTGTTTTATTTTTAAATAATTTAATTTTCCACCGAATACCAATACCCAATACAAAGCTAGTAATTGATATTTTAGTTGTTACAAAAATTGTTAAAATAATATGACCACATATCCTAAACTTTTCAATAGTTTACCATAGACATTGCCCTTCGTTTTTCACTGGATGCTATCAAATTTGTTTGTAATTAAGTAAAGCTGGGTTTTTATTACAAAACCAAACTGGAGTAACATTTGAAAATGCTCGCTTCTCACTCTCATGACAATATTAATATTATTAATATAATCGGAAATCGGCGTCTGTTCGAAATAAACTAATGAAAATATTAAATAAATAAGAAATAGGAATGAAATAATTATTTCTCAATATAATATGGAATATAAAAATAAACAACAACAATTTTGCAATTGTCAATGTCATTCATGAAACTTCACAATGCACATGCGCACAGCCTCCTATAGTTAACAAGCCATGAAATTGGAAATGACGGCAACGTCGCGTATGGTGCTATTTTGTTATTGGGTTATGTGTTTCTGTGTGTTGCTTTCATTGTGTATTGTTGCAATTTAGTATTTTTATGGGCATTATTGACGAAGAAGTGGATAGAAACACACCAATATATTGCCCATATTTAGTTGATACCTGTTCCTTTGTGCTTTGATTGCAAATTTTTAGCAAATGGGTACAGGAGCAAAAATGAAGGTAAGGTAAGGTAAAACAATAAAAACAATATTAATATTTGTCTGCAAGAGCATAGGTCTCGATATATTACCTAAGATATTTAAACTTGTTCCAGATGCCATGAAACTACTGTGTTCCTGGGTGCAAATCGAACTATTAGGAGTTCCTTAAAAACTGAAGAAATGCAAACATTTTTATTTCCAAAAAAATTCTGAAGTGCAAAAAATGTGGATGAAAGCAATACACCAAGATAATTATACCCGAGATTATACAATAACGAAAAATTCTGTGGTGTGTTGTAAACATTTTGAAGAAACCGAAATAATTAGATTTGAAACAAACAAGGATAAAGGCGTAGTTCGAGAGTTCAAACTAAAACGTCCAACTCTTAAAAGTAGGTACCTCTTATTTTCGAAAATCAGCTCAAGTATTTGAATGGACTTGCCTTCCGAAAAAATCCCGAAGAAAGAAAAAGTTAGATTTTCAAAAGACATACTGAAACATAGGCCTATAACACTTTAGACTCTAGAAATATATTCATTTAAATCAATTATTTACTGTTCTTATTTACACAAATAGTTAAATTATTCATTGAATTACTGTTTTTGGCCCTTTAGTACAATAAATTATGTATTTTTTGTGATTCATATTAATAAAATAAAAAATATATATTTATACAAACAAACACCACCAGCACCACTTGGCGGTAAGATTGCGGTGTTGCCTTTTTAACTTCATGGCTTGTTAAATGTAGGGGGCTGTGACATGCGTCATTAGTATTCGACACGTCTCGAGATGTAGAAATGAAAGTATAAAATAAATCGCGTTTTGTCTATATTTTTGATGCACAGAGTGCCAACCATGTAGAATCTTGTCGACTGATAGAATTCGACATGACACAGAGTCCCGCTCCAGCTTTGCAAGTTTTTTAGCGAAGTTAAGCCGACACAGCCAAATAAAAGTGGTTGTGATTGAAATGCGAATTAATGAATTAGTCTCGTTTATTGAAAGAATTTTCAAATTTACAATTATTGGAACTTGAAGATTTAGATCCAGATAATTTTGACGTTTTAGGAACTAAGAAGTTTGGAAGTTTTTTATTATGTTACAGTTTCTGAAGCGAAGCAATTTCTCATAAGCATGAAACAAGCAATTTCGGCATCATCTGATGCCCACAGTTCGGAGCAGCAAAACTTGCTTCAATCATTGAGAAAACCAGGAGCCAAATTGCCTATCATTGAATTACCTAAGTTTGCAGGTGTACCTATATGAGCGTTAGTTTGAATTTCGCGATTTATATTTTTCTTTAATGCATGAATGTCAATATACTGATACGATTGACAAACTTCATTATTTGAGGTCGTCCCTTGAGGGATCCGCAGCTCGTTGCACAGAAACAATTGATTTCTGTACAGAAAATTATGACTTAGCATGGGATATCTTGTGTGCTCGTTTTGAAAATGAAGGCTTCATGGTACATAATTATATTAAGGCTCTATTCAATATAAAACGTGATAATGAAGCAAACTGTAGATTCAGTCGTTGTAAGCATTGTAATGAAAAACATAATTCCTTGTTGCACCCTGCAGGTGTCGAGACAAAATCCAATCCAGTGGCACTTGAAGTTCAAAATGCACAGTCATCTCAGGCTTCAGATCAGGTTCAGATCAATACATGCTGCAATTATCAAAGGGCCAAGTTCTTCTTGCAACTGCGCTAGTCAATTTGAGTGATTAGCATGACAAGTTACATACAGCCAGGTTACTATTGGACAGTACCTCGATGTCAAGCTTTATTTCTCAAGACTTGGTTAGGAGGTTGGATTTATCTGAAGTATATTAATACATCCTGCAATATTCGTTTCATTTCAATCCATGGGCAATTTTTGGCTAATCTTTATTGTTTAGTTATTCCTGAGATTACAAGTACCTAATCTTCCAGGTTTATATTTTGATCCGTTAAGTGTAATAATTCCAAGCTATGTTCATTTAGCGGATCTAAATTTTAATCGGCCAGATAAAATCGATATTTTGATTGGCGCGTCTATGTTTTGAGATCTTTTATTAAATAATTCGATTCGTTTAGCCACGAATGAACCGATAATTCGAAATACAACGTTAAGTTGGGTGACTTCTGGTTTTTCAGAAACCCTGATTCAAAATATAACTTCTTGTCACTTCAAACAAAATTCTGAAATTCAAGATCAGTAAAGAAGGTTTTGGGAGTTAGAGGAGATATCATGTAAACCTTTGTTATCAAAAGAACAATCCTTACACTGATAAAAAGGATCCTTTATGTTAAAGGAATTTGACATTCACCCAAATTATTTATTCTTTTGATATATTCGAAATGAATGGTGAAATTGCCATAAGAGCAACGTTACATTGCAACTGCTCCACATTATTCATTTTGTACAAGAGAATCTGAGTCTAGCTCAAGAAACTCACATTTCTTTTAAAGTAAATATTATCTCGAGGCAAGAGCATAAATTCCCTGAGAAGATCGAATCTCTTTTATACAGTTTTGTTTCTTAATTCAAAGATATCGTTAATTTGGGCCAAAAAATTTAGTCTATTGTTACAAATTCCATTTCTCATTGTAAGACCACCGTGAACTTGGTTCTAAGAATTGGGTTACTTATTACAAATTATGGGTTTCTTGTCTTAAAATTGCTGGTACTTTGAGTGAAAAGAATGAATATTTTGCCTTAGGTACCACAATATGATTCGGCACCCATCAGGCAAATTATTTTGGTCAGCGTTAATTGGCAGTTGTGAATGTCTTATTATGTTATGTTGTTTTTTAATTGGTTTTTTCAAGTTTTTTCAACTAACTTGGAAAAAAAAAACTTAACATTCACAACTGTCAATTTGAGCAGACCAAAGAAATTTGCCTGGGTGCCGAATCCTATATGTATAGCGACATGTTTAGATGCTACTGTTCCTCCACACACTTTCAAACATAATTTTGGAAATCCTCAATAATTTCGAAGTAAAAGTATCGCATGGCATATACAGGGTTGCTTTAATAATAAAAAATAGTTTTTCTATACAAACATATTTGCACAGTAGATGTGAAATTCCAAGGATAAGTAGGTATAACAGAAAGATTTACCCTCATGCTCTTCAGATAAGGGTCCATCAGCGATGAAAACGATTGGAATATCTTCTATTTCAGCTAAATTGATGTTTTCTTCTGTACTGATTATCTGATAGGCTTCTAACGATTCTGATATGTTATATTCTGTCGGTAACTCAATTTTTTTAGGTGCTATTGTTTCCTGAAATTCAGTAAAAATTGCAAGCAAGGTTTTTTAATAGTCGGTAGGTAACTACTTGACTAGAAGTTAATTATTTAAACTTTATAGGCTTGAAGAGCATTTAAAATCTAGTAAATTGCACACTTTTTTGCATTAAGAAGCCAAAATCCAAATAAAATTATTGACACTTGTGTACCTACCACAAGAGAAAAGCATTTTTGCAGCAAAATTAGGAATTCTTTGTAACAAAGTCATGAGTCTTAAGGCAAAGATCTTTAGCCCGATGGCCACAGGCTGTACGATCTTGTGAAGAGTCACACATTCTTTTGTGACAAGTGCCTTAGACCTAAAATGAGGTAACGCCATTACCGCCAATTCTATAATAAAAGCAACTTGGAGGCCTCATTGATTATTATATTCAAATTATCTTGTGACATAGACACAAGGGCAAATATTATTGGTGATGGTAAACGAAATGATAAAGGGCAAAACCTGGTCGAATGGTACCCGCGAGCAGGCTATAGGTAACTAAATATGGCCTACACGAAATGGCGGCATAAATGCATGCGGTATGGCTTGAAAAGGCACTCAAACTTACCTTCAACCTTTGGCCATAAATGGTCCAGACGCCAACTATTTAATAATTCCTTCACGTTCATTGTTATGATTTTACAATCTATACTTCAACACGCTCCACAAAGACTCACGGCTACAAATTGAAAAATGCAGACAGCTCCTGTCTTTTTGCGATTTGAGACCTGCACCAGGCAAGGGTGAATTTGTAACTAGGGGAGTGCCGGAGTGGCGTCGGCTTGTTGGCTGGGTATTGGTGATGATGGACGCGCCCGGTACTCCAGCCAAATACTTTTTTCTTGCGTTAAGAGGATCTTCTCTTCACAGAAGATAGTAACACAGGACGTTTCAGGCTAAACGAATTGATTTCCCCTTAAAAGCATCAAATGGCAAAAGAATCTTGAACTTACTGCAAGAATCCATGTTTTCTCAACATAAAAGGAAATATTTTCGCTGAAAGTAATTGTCCTTGTTCTAAAGATAAAAGTGGCAAAAGTATCAATTCTTTTGTCATAGGTGGACCATTTTTATCAGTATAGCTGAAACCCATTTTGTTGAAACACATGGGCGAGATGCGAATGATAGATTTATTGTTTCAGTTCCTTCGAAGGAACCTGCTAGTGTTCTTGGAGATTCCAAACAAGTGGGAAAAAGTCAATTTTTTAATTTGGAACGTAGGTTGAGGTCAAACCCCAGACAAACAAATGTATGATGACTTTATGCGTGAATATCAAGAATTATCTCATATGTCTCCTCATAAGTTGAATGAAAATGGGGTATCTTATTTCTCTTCCTATCATGGTGTCCTCAGAGAAGATAGTACAACAACAAAGTTGCGGGTTGTTTTTAATTGTTCGGCTATTTCTTCTTCTGGGAAATCAGACAACTCCATACAGATGGTCGGACCTAATGTACAAGATGATCTTTATTCTACTCTTACTAGATTCCGACATCATCTTATGTTATCTCAGGTGATATATGCAAAATGTATCATCAAATTCTGGTTGATGATCACCTGAAAGTTCTTTTCAAGTATTTTCACTGAACACAGTAAAATGGAACAGCCAGCACACCCTTCTTGGCTACAAGGTATCTTAAACAATTAGCAATAAAGTCTGGAAAATTCAAGTCCTTCTGCATCGCAAGAAATAAAATGAGATTTTTACCTCGATGATTGGTTGTCAGGTGCAAATTCAATTGCAGAAGTAGTTAAACTCTGCAAGGATGTTTCAATAATTCTGAGAGCTTCAATTTCAGACTCAGAAGCTCTTCACTTTACTGCGCCAGAAGTTAGTAAAATTTTGGGTATGGCTTGGTCTTCCAATGATGATTGTTTTTCCTACCAAATTTCACTTCCGAATAGTAACAAGAAATTAACTAAACATGATTGTAATGTTATCAGAAATTGCAAAGGTATTTGATCCTCTGGGATTAATAGGTCCAGTTGCTGTCAGAACAAAAATTATTTTGCAGTCTCTTTGGTTAGGTACATCACTTATAATGGGATCAACAAGTTACAATAGAATATTAAGTCGATGGGTATTAGAGCTAAACTCTATAAAAATTCGTAGACGTTTCTTACATGAGTCCAGTATCTTCATGGTTTCTGCGATGCTTCAAAAAATGCCTACGGAGCTTGTATTTATATTGGAACATCGACAAGAGCTTACGGTAACTATGATCAGGTTAACCCGATCACAAGGATTACCAATCTCAACGTACAGAGAGAAGTCTAGGATCAGTTCACTCTTGTACGGAAAGTGATCGGGTTGTTCGGTTCAGTGTTTGGATCTCATCGACCCTGATAAAATTCGGGGTAGATAGGATTAGTAGCAGTCAGCTGTTTTTCTTAACCCAACTTTTTAGTTGTTCGTTGTTGTTGCCTTTAAAATAAATGTGGCAGACATCTTCAACAGCAAGAAGCCAAAAAAATGGAAATTTGAGAACTTTATATTAAAATTAAAATCAGAAAATTAAAATAATGTTTGTTGAGGTTAGGATTGTTGGGAGGTGTCATTTGGCAAGATTTATCTGCGGATCCATCCGTTCGGAAACTAAACCAGCTGCACCTAGATAGTTTACTAATCCTTGAACAGCTGATACTGATCGAACTGATCCTTGATCAGTGTTTCCGTAAACACCTAAGGAGAATGTACGTACTTTAGGCCAAGAGAGATCGAATAGCGCAAACCGCAGATAGCTAGCACACCTGGTTTAAAAGTTATAGGCACTTAAAATGGGTCACTCTGTGCTGGGACACCCGATGGTACCCTGATCCGCCGTATTAGCTACATCACCACGCTCGCTTCAAATGTGAGACGCTCTCTCCATTGAGAGTTTGTATATGTGTTCCATGACAAATCTCTTCATCGTGCTCAAAGGTCCACGGGTATTTTGGATGAGTACTTGACGTAAATGTACGTACATCTGTTCTCTTCTTCAAAACTCGAGTAAGTCCTTTGAAATCTGTTAGCATTCTTAGATTGGAATTATGTGCTTCCCTTCTTCTTGCACAATTATTTGAGAAGGTACAAAATTCTTTAAGAATTTCATTTGATTCGAGTTTTTGATGGTCAGATTCGACAGTAGCACTTGCATAGATAAGATCTTCACCTCATAGTTTACAGGTTTTTGTTGGTAATCGTGTTTCAGAAATTCATAAATTGACAGATGTTTCAAAATGGCGATATATTCCTACGAATTCGAATCCAGCCGATATTTTGTCTCGAGGCATGTCTGCAAAAAACTTAAAAGAATGTAATGCTTGGTTTCATGGTCCTTCATGGCTATGTAGATCATCAGAGTATTGTAATTGTAACATAAGCAAACTCCAAGTCCAATCGATTATTATAACCACGTTTCAAACCCAAAAAAAAAAATGACAAAACCACGTCTCCTATCCAATCCATACTGGAAGAGAGGACCAAAAATACAGCAATCTCAAAGAATTGACGGTTCCGTCAGAAACAGATATTTATTACAAAATAAGCTTGTTCTTTTATGAGCGACTGTCGCTCTGATTGCTCCACTCCAATTTATGAAAGCGCTCGCTCAACTTATTAAGGCTGAAGACACAATGACAAATACAAGGTACAAGTGACAAGGTACAAAATACCAAAAATTCGAAATTTTGTATCCTGGCGTGGCAAGTAAATTGTATCCCGTATCCATTTATTGTGGGTTATAGTATTGATTCACGTTTTATAGGTTTTTTATATTATATTTACGATAACGTCATCGAACAAAGACAGACAATGTTGTCAATGGCCAAGTTCGTTTTTGTCATCTTTTTCGTCGATTTGTTCCGAAATTTTGACAGGCACGTGATTTGTAAACTGAAACTGTCTTATCCAGTCACGTGCCTGTCAAAATTTCGGAGCAAATCGACGAAAAAGATGACAAAAACGAACTCGGCCAATGCCTATTTTTTTTTTCTAATTTACCAGAATGTCATGTGTCAATAATTCTGACGACAGCTAAAAATAACGAAATGAAAATGTTAATAAAAATCATGCAACGTCGCGCGCCGTTGCCAACCGAAAACATCTGAAATTCCCCTACACTAGTTCTTTTAGTTTTGTTAGGTTGGCAGGAGAAATTTATTAAATGTGACGTCATCCTAAATAAAGCGTAAAAAACCTAAAGTCTGTTTTTTTTTTAAAGATAATTCCCCAAGTCAAAAATTTAGTAACTTTGTTGGCAATACAAGCCTTTTCTACATAAACAATTTGAAAGCATTGACAGTTTTACATTGTATTGCCAACATAATGTCATTTTGACTTTTATCTTTAAAAAAAAAAACAGATTTTATATTATATTTTCGTCTCTTGTCACTTGTTCCTTGTATTTGTTATTGTGTTTTCAGTCTGAAGCCTCGTTTTCAGAACTATGTAGTGTCGCCTGCTACACTCCCTCACCACCCTGTCGCTCAAAAACTAGCGACACCAAATGACCATAACAGTGTTCCTGACGCCCATTTTTTTTTTTTTTTTGGCGTAAGGCCAAGGGGGGCCTGAAAGCAAATTCAAAATTAGGCTTAAAATACAGGGTGTCCCACAAGGTTTTTTCCAAATGATAACCTTGGAATGCATCATCGTCTGTTCCACTGTATAATTTTTTATCATTTTCTTCAACAAAGCCTTAAGGAATATGGCATTGCCGATTTTGTAATTTAATTTTCTAACAAAAAATGTCTTAATATACCACCGATTACATTTAGGATTCGGAAGTTGACATCACTTGTCTAAAATTGAAGCGAAAAGCTTAGTTCATTCCACCAAACGAGATAGTAGAGGTAAACAAACAGGCGGAGCTTAAAAATTCAGAGAAGTACTGCAAAAATATGAATTACAACTAATGACATTTATTATTGTCAGGTTGTCATATGAGTCAATAAGTTTAATGTCGTATTTCCTAGTATTTTACAATTATTTAAATAGTGTTTGGTGAATTATTGTTAATTAGTGAGCAATTTAGATTAAAACAATGTCAAGTTCAACAAATTCCGCTGAAGAATTCGTTCGGAAATATATTCAGCGAAAAGAAATACAAAACAACCTAGGACGGTTTTTTTTTTTTTTTTTTTTTTACGGATATGCGCACTCGCAAGGAAATGTCCATGACGGTGCTGCCTTGGGTGGAGTATAATCCTTTTCTAGCCAATAAAATTCGACTTACCTGTCAAAGTTTGTTTACTGTCACTATCTCGTTTGGTGAAATGAACTTAAGGCGGCGTTCCGTATCTTCACCAGAGTTACCGATCGGTAAGAAGCGGTTCGTCTATGGTGACAGTCTAGTTCCTGAAAATGCGGTTTAGGTGTGGAACGCTTCGGTTCAACCATATATTTCAACTTTGGTTTGGCTTGGATGCTTGATGATATTATCCTCTTAAAAATATATTTGTAGTAAGAAATCGACATGAATGAATGTGATATTTACCTCTTGTTCCATTTTCACCGCGAATACACCTAACCTAACAAACAAATGTCAGAAATTGAAAACAAACCGAAACAACCAAAGCTTTTTTATCGGTAGATTCGGTGACAGTTGGGACCGAATTTTTCAGGAAACGCGTTTCTTAAGCTAACCAGATTTCAGGAGTGGTTAGGTAACGGAACGGGAATCGGAAAAACCAAGATTCTTGGTTAACTTACGGAACGTCGCCTTAGTTCTCATTGTGCGGAATTCCGGATTGCGAGTGCGGAATTTTTGAAATAATTCCGTTGGCGGGAAAACGTCAACTTTTTTGCGGATCCGCAATAAAGTTGAACCATTTTCAACTTTCTTGCGATTTGTTTTTTCTGTCTTTGTCTAAACATTTCTTATCTTTGTTTGATTTCTACATAAACACATAAACTAACCTCAAACATCAAACAATACCTAACAAAAATAAATTGATCTGCTTGTGTGCTTGTTTTAATTTCAAATATTATTACGGTAAACCCCTTGTTCATGTATTTTCAGAAGAATATTTTTGAGCAACATCTTCCTTTTTTTAATATTCCTCTGCTTCTTTGGTGAAGTTTCATGCATGTTATGGATTAATAGCAAACCCAATACTAATGTATTTGTCTTTTCCATTGATAATAATTTAATTGGGCAATATAGTTATCATCCAGGCACACAGGAAAACAAAAACAAAAAATATTTTAGGTTAAGATCACATGTATTTGACATAAAACCGCATCCGGAATTCTGTTTCATGTGAACCACCAAAAGTTACGATTTTCAAAAAATTGCGATTTCCGGACCCGCAATGCGGAATCGCGCATCATGAGAACTAGGCTGAAGTGGTGAAATTGGATAACAATAGTAGAAGCGGGACAAAAAGTTACCCAGATCCTCAAAATTTCAATTATATTGGATGTCGTGTTCCGAAGTTATTACCTGGTGGGACACCCTGTATAATCCAAATCCACCGGCCGGCCGACATACAAACCCTGCGTTTTTTATTATCATCAAATTTTACCGATGGATCCACCATTTTATGTCGATCATTGTCATTTTCCATACACTAAACAAAGATAGCTAACTCATCGGTGAAGTCACCGATTGGAATAAAAACGAGAAGATATATAAACAAGGTGTCAAGACTGTCAAGTGGTGTAGCGTGTAGTTGAAAATTTTCAACTTCATTTCGCTATCGACTGCACATGGTGACATGCGTGCCACAATTCCTTTCATTTAGGAAGGGATAGGGGTAGTAACGTCAGTCGTTTCTAATTGGTCAAATAAGTGTAGCTGGCGACACTACATAGTTCTAAGAACGAGACTTTACTACGTAGTGTAGCCAGCTACTCTCATTCGACCAATTAGAAGCGGCTGACGTCACTACCTTTTCTCCCTTCCCAAAGGAGGGAAATTGTGGCACGCATGTGTCGCCGATAGCGAAATGAAGTTGAAAATTTTCAACTACACGCTAAATCACTTGACAGTCTTGACACATTGTTTATGTTTGTGTGCCGACCAGGAACACTGTCATAGAGGATTTTTTAGCGAGTAACCGTTTGTAACCGCATTATCACAAGCTATAACCGTACGGTTATTACAGGTGTTTTGTAAAAATACCCCCACCCAATAAAGTTTGTTATTAAATCTCTTTTTCGCACAAACGAACCGGTTATAGATACCTATTAAAGAACATATTATGATGGGATTATCAATCAATATCTACAATAATCAATACACATAAATGAAAATTGAAAACTGTTGGAAATTTACTCTTTGTGTAGCTACCTATGAAATGAAATAAGTACACATATTTTTTTACCAAATTCTCTAGGTCCAAGGGAACACAGACGGTGCAATTCTCCCCTTCATTGTTTAAAGTTACTTCAGTTAAAATTTCAATATTTTTGCCATGTTGGTCCCCCGGATTTCCAAGGAATGGATTGGATATTACTTGTTCCACCTTACTGAGCGTTTTTTTTTTACTTTTTACGTTTAAACTCAACCAGAAACCCACGTCCACATGCCGCAATAATATTTTCTAATTTTCGGGTTTGACGTTAAAGTAAAGTAAACAAACCCAAACGTCCATATCTGAATAAAATCGAACTGTCAAATGTTCTATAACCGCCAGTAACCCAGCTCCCACATAGGTTAGTGAATTTAATAACGTGTTATAAATGCGTGACATCATTGGTTTCCCCTATTGACGTCATAACAACTTCCCCTATTACCGCTGCCTCGCTAAAATTTCAACGGTTAGAGATTTTCAGTAACCGTTTATAAGACGGTTAGAAACGGTTAGTCGCTAAAAAATCCTTATAGTCATTGGTATAAATTAGAGGTCGTTCAGGAACTATTTAAAGAAAATTTGAAAATGTAAAGGTTGTAGGCATGCTAACCCCCAAACAAACCCAAGTTAGAAAACATGAAATGGCTCCATTATAAGGCAAGTTCGGTTAATTCTCCGCAAGCTGAAAAATGACACTGTTGGCAGAAGCTCACGTGCTTCGATCTCAGTTTCGAAACTGATCACATGGGCTACCATAGCAACATACCTTTAACTTGACTAGAAAGCGTCATCATCGAAAAAAAACCAACCCAAATGAACTACATATTCAATAATGAATTAGCTATAGAAATAAACTTATGGTAATGTACTTATTGCTTCAGGCAGTAGCGACGAAGGGCATGGTATTACACACATACAAACTCCCTTTCAGCAAATTTTCCCCAGTCCATTACGGAAGGCGATAATAAAACTAAAAGAATAAGTTACAGTCACTTGATGCCAGTCGATACATTCTGCTGTATTGCAAAAACGAGCAAAACTCTAAACCAAATTGCACATTGAAACGCAGGTGACACAGGCGACGTAGGGCAAGGCAGGTTACACAGTTCAGGAAACAGGAAACGTACGTGACCTGCAGGGTGACGGCAGATTATTTGAAAGCAGTCGGCAGTTCTTGTTATGCAGTTTTGACGTACGAGTGCGAATAACAAATACATATTATTATTTGGATATAGAAATATTTTTTTATTTTTTTTTTAATTTTGATCATGGCGTTGTTTTTGGATAGTTCCGAGTCAGTCAATAATATCATCATCATAATTATGCATGCTTTAATCATGCTTTCAAATAATTGGGAGCGTAAAGACTTGTATGCCTCCTCACCAATTCAATTAGTAATAATTTTTCATCCATATTATATTACTATACAGGGTTGTCGTTTTGTATGTAAATGGCCTAATATTTCCTTGTGACTCACTCATTTTCCTAGAGATTCTTTGAACATTCCATGGACCAATGTCTAATACTCATTGTTCAATTGTCGGTCCTGATATTGTTCAATTGTCGGTCCGAGAAAGTTGATTGGGGGCCGATGCTTTTGATCTCGATTAACGAATTTGACACGTCCTTAAATTTAATAGGGTTTTGCATGGGCCAAAGTCTGTATAAGTATGATGTGGTTAGAGCACATTCAAAGCCCTGATTATTTTTAGGGGTTGTCAAATTCGAAAACTGAGAACAAAAGTACCGCCACTGAGTCTCAAATTGTCTACGGTTTTTATGAGTAGCGGGGAGTTAACCCGATGCCTCAACCCTCTACCAGCAGGACTAGGTAATTTGTCGTCAAGGTTGTCTTTCTCTAGCCTTTGATGAACCAACATCCAGCTACAAGTCATTTTTTAAATAGCAGTTATTCTTGAAAACTTTTTGTTGTCATATAATTACGAGTTAGAAAGCGACCCTATTTTTGGTGTTTTTCTCATTTGGGTGCTGTTGTTTTTTGAATGGCAATGATAAGTTTCTGTATCCACATTGCTATCCATGTTGGAGTGCTTTGTCTTCTGGAATGGGAACATTAGCTGTTATTTCAAGGACCTGCAATATCAATTAACTGTCACCCACTGGTTACCACTCTGATGTAAAACTTCAAAACCCATCTTGAAAACAAAAATGCCTAATCTCATCAGCGTCGAGATAAAGCACCATCGGCTCTTGGGTCCTTTGGTAAGGTAAGTGTTTGTTAAACGTAAAATCGTAGATGTTAAAAATGTCAAATAATAACGACTTGAGAAATCTCACCACATTATTACTATTGTACCAATATAAATAAATATAGTTTGCAAGACGGCAGTGATGGTTGTTCACGTAGTCAAATTTAAATTAAATTATCGCCATTGTCCAAAGCATAAAGATAAACCAAATTGTCGCAGTGCATTCTTGGTTGAAGCGGATTACGTGGTAAACTCCACGGTAGGAGAAGCGTCAGGATTTATTAATAATCTAGAAGTGCAGCGCTTGTTTCAATAAGATAAGTGGCCCCCCAGTGAATTTCATGGAGCTCGTAAAATTGTGTGAATTTATAAAGTTTTAAATTTTAGTGGCTTCATTTTTTGAGTGGATTAATTGGATGAGTTTTTGCTTTTATCAATATTAACGCTCCTGGTTAAATTTGAATTCTGTGATGGTTGCTTTTTCTTTTATTCTTATTAGAAAGATTAAAACTCTCTTGAAAGGGTAAGTCGTTGATTGAATTATAAAACCTTACTTCCTTCTGTGAAAAATATTTGCATATTTTTGATGAACACACAAGAAGCTGTTGAGGTAAGGCATGGAAAAAAATGGTTCACTCACTGTACTGCTGTGATTTATAACAGGTAGTACCGTTTTCTTTTTGATAAATTTGTTCCATCTTATTTTCTAGAATCTGCGACTATCATTAGTGAGTCCAAATTTTGATCAAATTGGGCTCACAAACCTTGGCTGTTTTCATTATTTACCTATGAGATCAAAACACAGTCTAGAAAATCCCACTGCTGTAATTTTCTTAATAAATGGGCCCAAAACACTTTTACTATGTCATTTCCTAGTGATGACCTCGAAATGGAGATAACATAGTTTAGATCCACAGTCATTTTCCTGTACCTAATATGACTTGAATTTCTATTTTTCTAATAGGAAACGACAATTAAAATAAAATTTGTTTCAAACAACTTGTTGTCAGTCAGATGAGACTCATTATTCTTATTTTTTTCTGAAATTTTGCTTTAATAAAGATGATCTCTTAGGTGCCTTAATACTCACAAATTCCAAGTACAAAATTTTTCCAGTTGTAAGTTGGATAAACTAATGAGCTTGAAACAAACAATAAAAATGCATAGTTAATCCCACTTTCTTTTACTTTCTTAAACTTCTGTCGTACTTTTTCTATATCTTTCCTCCGCTACCAACTTCCGCAGTACTTAACTTCCGTTAAGAAACCTTGCTTAATTGCAATATGGATCTCATTAAACAAATTAAATTTAATTACTGTATGTGATAAATTTATTGTAACTGTTTATCACTGCGGGTTTCCTTTTTTAGATTTGTCCATTTCTTGCTGCATACACATTTGTAGTCCAATTAAACCAATTTTTTCATTAGAAAATTTAATTTTTAGACCGAAAAGAGCTCATCAATACCTAACTGAAATCAACCAATCATTTAATATTCCTACTTATGGAGCTTGAATGTCAATACTATTTACACATTCCATACATGGCAATGACATGAATACGAATGATCTAAATAAACATAATTAACGGTTATCTAATAATATGACAATAATAATAAATTGAACAGTTTGAATTGGAATTTTGTACGAAGCTTGAGTTTGTGTTTTCTGTCAATCAATCCGAATTCCCCCCGGGGCCGGAACTCGGAACTTTAAAAGCCCAATCATCTCTCCCCCAATTTACTATCAAATTGACATGTTGCCGTGAAAACGACAAGCTATATGGGGTGCTAAATGATTACCAATCTCGCTCTTTCCACCAAGTATTGGCCCTAAAATACCGGAGAGAAAAGCGGAAAGATGATGTCTGAAAATAAACTTGTTTCGGTTTATATTTAGCACTTTAGGGTGGATGGGGTTTAAAAACTTTTTTACGACTCTAGTCTCAAAAATAGAGAGGTTAAAAGACTACAAACGACAAACAAAATACTGGTTTATTTTGGAACAATGTTTATATATCTGTGTCGTTCTACTCGTCATGGATTGTTCTAGAAAATTGTTCTTGTTACAGAAAGGTACCTGAAAATCTGTCGTCGCAGGTTTCTTATTTTTGATTTCAATAAGCGAGAAAAAAAAATTATGTACCATTCCTGATAGGTGGCGAATGCGCAGCGAAGGCATTGGTGCAATGACTAGCGAGGCTAAAGTTATAACTAAGTCACCTTGATCGTACACAATATGTTCATTCTTTATAGATGATCTTCTGTTTATATGACAAACAATTTTATTTACATTGCCTGGCAAAGACAGGCCATCAATAATTAGTAGTCATTATATTATGAATGAAGTTGTTGATAAATAATATCCTTGAAGTCACAAGGATCTACATTAGGACGACATAGTTCATCAATCAAGTTAAAAACAGAACAAACAAAGGACAACAGAGCACATCATTACCATGCGGCATGATAAACTGGCTTTGATCTATTTTTAGTACTTTGGGGTAGGTAGTTGGATTTTGAATTACTGTTTCACAGCCTCAATTTTACAAATAGAGTGCCATATGTATTTCAAAATATCTAATCCCATTATTCATTATTGCCATACCTAGGAATATATCGTCCGAACGGATAACATGTAGAAATTTTCACCCATTTAATTGATTAAGTGAGTTCACTCTTCACCATGATACCACTAGATACGGCAAACACTAGACTTTATAAGCCAAATCTTTTCCTGAGACATTGATAAACATTGCCTGACCAAAACTTATTTCCAGTTTATTAGAGTTATGAACAAATTGATGGGCAATTCGTTAAGCTTTCTGTTCACTCCCAACTTTCACTCTGCATCTGGAATCTTCTACAGACTTATAATCTTATGAGGTATCCCGAATTCTGCCATTGTCTCCCAGATCTTAACTCTTTTCACACTATCATAGGCCTGTTTGAAATCTATAAACAGTTGGTATATCTGCCTATTGAATTCCCAGCTTTTTTCTACAGTAGTAGTAGTAGTATGTAGTAGCTGTCTAATTGTGAACAGTTCGTCGGTTGTTGATCGGTTTGTCCGAAAGCCACACTGATAGTCTCCTATTATCTCCTCTGTGAATGAGGTTATTCTCGACAGGATTATATTTGATAGAACTTTGTATGCTACGTTTATGAGCGATATTCCTTTATAATTTTTGCATATCAGTCTCCTTTTTTGTGTAAGGGGATTATTATGCTTTCTTTCCAGCCTTCTGGGTTCTTCTCGTTTTTCCAGATAGTTCTTATATGAGATCGTGTAGTTGGGATGTGGCTGTGTTTCCGACATGTTTCAAGAGTTCGGCGGTTATCGTGTCTTTTAAGGGTGTATTCTTCTCGCATTTTCGCAGTTTGGAATCTGACCAGTTCTTGGTTGTTTGTATAACCCTGATTAAATCTGTTCAAAGTACTCTTTCTATGTTAGCTTCATTTGATCTTGCCTGGTTACTAGATCTCCGTTGTTGTCGTCCTTGATGATGTTCTGGGTCTAAAGCCATTCTTTGTTGATCTTATTGTCTTATAGAATTTCCTGGTATTGTTCCTTCCATCGACTTCCAGCTCCTGCAACTCCTAATCTTATTGTTCTCTTTTTTTCCTTCTTATTAGTTTATCAGGCTTTCGTCTGAATTTACGGTTATTGTCTTCAGTAGGATTCTGCATCATTACTAGTCTTACATTATTTCTCTCTTAAAGTTCCCTCTCCCATTCCGGATCGTACTAGTGATTTCTATTCTTGTTTCTTGGCCTTACTCCCACAGTCACTTGATTGCTTCGGATAGTACTTTCCAACTCGTGTCGATGTCATCTGTGTTTTTAATTTCTTGGCTTCTGCACAAGTTAGTGGAAAGAAATCTCAAAGGAAAACTGCGCTACATTTTGAACGTGAACTGAACTGAAAAAAAGAATTTGGGAACAAAAAGATTGGTGGTATACTACCGCTGACTCAGAAGGGTAATATTGTACTCCGCACAAACATTGAATATTCTTAATCAAACAGACTTTTTCACGGACGTAGGCCTCCTCTGAACGTTTCCAATTTTCTCTGTCTTGGGCAGTTGCGATCCGGTTTATTGAAATTCTCCTTGAGTCGTTTGTCCAGAGGGATCTTCTCTGGTTTCGCTTGTCGGCACGTGGTCTCCACTCGATAGTTGTCTTCGTTCATCTCGGTCTCTTATAAGTTCATCTCGTGTCTCTTAATCTGCTGCGATATGCGATATGTCCTGCCCATCTTTTTTTCCTTGTTATTTTTTCTTTAATATTGTCACAAATATGTGGCGCTTCCGCCTGGGCGCACAGAATCGCAGATTCTAGAATGTACTGCGTTTTTCGGGAAAAAGAATTATTGCGTGTTATTCTGGATTTCACAGGAACGGATTACGGATATATAACGGATGGGATTAGTTAGCAGAGTTAAGTTTAAGATTGGCTGTTATATACGTTTTTTATAGTGAATATTGTAAGAGTTCAGTTGATTGAGTTGGTTAGTAAATTAATTAGTGTAAGAGTGTTATTGTAACGTCGAATAAATTATTGTTGTGTCCATTTGCTGCCCTTTCTAGAGTTATTCTCGTGATAGTTCACAGGTTTGATTGTCTCTGCGGAAGTCGCACCTCATGACCTAAATATACGTTATTTTCTATTTGGGTCTGCTCACTGGGAACCAGGGGGGAAATCATTTTGGTTTTGGGGAAATTTATCTTTAATCATACATCATTCATAGAATTGTGAAATTCTTCGAGCATATATTTGGATTCTCCTTAGTTGTCTGATATTATAGTGTTAAGAGCCAGCGCCGAAAAAACTCTCTGAATTTACTAAAGCTGAAAATCGTTATACCTATCATATATAAAATATAAATAACAGTAATGTTAGTCAATTGAATAGCGGAACCGTGCTGGTCAACCAGCCCCAGCTCCAATAAATCAAATCTACTACAAGAAATAGAAATATTTACTATCAATTTATGCTCCAATCTACAATTTTGAATTGTCTCCGATAGTCACTGTCACTCTAATAAAAATATATATTGGGGCTGACCTACCTTAATGGGGCTGACTGACAGCAGGGTTTCGCTATTCAACTGACTGACTAACATCACTGTTATTTATGTGTAATATATAATATGTATAACGATTTTCAGCCTTAGTAAAATCGTTGCATTATATAAGTTATCTCGACAACTTTAACAAAACACTATTGTAATCAACTATCCAGAAACTGGCTTCAGTAAATTCAGAGAAATTTTTCGGTGCTGGCTCTCCGTCTAGCTGAGGTGGCTGAAGTTTTCTTCATCAATGTTCATTCATTTTCCTTCTCCAGGCAATTTCTTAAAGGCGTGTTCTACAAATGTTGTGAACAACTTGGGAGATAGAGGCTCATATGCATGAAACAGAAGCAAATGCTTTTGCTTAAGTTTTCTAAGATATAGTTAGAACCAACTAAGAAGAACCTCTTACGTCATCACTGACGAAGAAGGTAACTTTCCTTTTCTCTAGGGCCCTCCCATTTGAAGTGAGACAAAAGATCACGCGCTGACTTCTTCTTAGTTGGTTTAATCTATAAATATATATGGTGGAGTAAAAACACTCTGACTCCACTTTCAATTTCAATCTTTTGAGTGGTAGAGTGAAGATTTATTGTTGTCGTGGCGTTTTTATATATATTCTTGAAAATTTGGCAGTCACTGTGATCAATTCTGCACTTTCGTAAAGCTCTCAAGACTGCAGGAATTTCCACATGCCTTTTGGAAGTCGACGCACATCAGTACTAGAGGTCGGTATTGAATTGTTTTCTATAAGACCTTTGAATACTGGAGGTGGTCGTTTGTGCCGAAACCGGATCAGAAGTCGGCCTGTTTTCGCGGTTCATGCAAGTCGAGTTTGGCTTCGAGTCGATTTGTTATTATGCAAGTGTACAGTTTGTATAGGTGGTTTTGAAGATTTCTCTTTGTAAACTTTTTTCTTCATAATTTTCATGATCTCTCTACAATTGACCAAGTATCTTCATTGTTTTTGTATTTTCTTAAATCTTTCCCGATGGTTTTGTATCTTGGTATCTCTGTTGGCTTAGAAATGTCTTCTTTGTTCTGTTTTAGCTTTTGTTTCCATACTTAGTTATTGTTCTTTCACTTTTGCGGGACCGAATTTGTTTTGGGCTGCTATTACTGTGTCGACTATCTATGACTATCATATCATTTAGTATGTTGATTGCTCTATTGCTTTATTCTTCAGCGTCTTACTGACGTAGTTTTCAAATTCATTCCCGTTTACTGGATTTGCCCAGTGTCGTGTTTTCTTTGTGTTAATAATTCTTTGTCGTTCTTTATTGGCATTTAGGTATTTGAATGCTGGCTCTCACCATCCGATGATCACTTGCGGTGGTGCACTTTTACCATCGTAAAATATAAAGGTCTTTGATCTGTGATGAAGTAATCTATTTCGTTCCACCTTCTGTGGGTTTTTTGTAGAAAGAACTGTTTATTTAGTACAGATCTTTTTTTAATAGAAAACTTAGAAGATTTTTTTCTCGGTCGTTCTAAATTTTCCAAAAGCAGTTCCCATTTGATTCAGAGTTTAGTCCCAGTCTAGCGGTAAAGTCGCCGCTTATAATATTAAAGTTTGTGCGGTCTTCTGCGATAACTCTGTTAACATCATTGTAAAAAAAAATTACTTCTTCGTCCGTCGCTGTGATCTGTGGTCCTAAAAAAAAACACGTAAGCGTGAGGAGAGACCTGGAAAACAGAAACGCATACTATTGGGCATTCATTTGACAGGTATAGAGATATATGTTTAGCATGTGGACAGCTGGAATGATTGATGAAGATAGTTACGAGTATGCATTAAGAACGTGTATCTAGACTGGGGACATTATTTCCAAAGACATTGTTCTAAGGATTTTGAAAGGAAGTATGTAATGTTTAGCTTTTTTAATTTGCAACTTTCCATATGAGGAGCGAGGGGAGCAAATATACAACGAAAACAGGTGTATGGTCAGGTGACCATTGGCGTGGAAGCAACCAGTTCCCTTTCCTCTGGAGTATCAGATTATAAAAGTCAGAATGCTGGGAAGTAGGAAGTTGGAGAATGATATATGAGATGATTATGGATCGAAGTGAAAGTGGAAGAGAAGGTGGTGTATCGATTTGAGAGATAGGCAGAGTTACGAAATTAAGTTGTGCGAAAACGCCGGCCGACGCCATTGTGCATGACAGAATTTTCGAGAGTTTTCTCGGTTTTGATGGGGCTTGTGCATTAAGCGCTTAGTTTGTAAAGTCAATCAATTCAATGAAAGTTGAAGTCTTCATAATAATGCAAACTATTCTTCTCGAAAATGCGTCCAAATATTCTTTCTAATTATACTGATTTTTTTAGAAATTGTCTCGCTACTTTTACCGTCCGAACACATTACAAAGTATGATGCCTTGCCATTTTAGGAGTGATGCTTGACCCTACTCTTTGAAATAGTTCAACACTTTAATTTGAGGACAATATTTTATGCAAGCTACTAGGTTAGGTACTTTGCTTCCTCTAAGATAGTTGCATGGTTCAAGAGCTACGACGTCTGGGTCCTTATTCTTGAAACAGGGGAGCAACGTTTCCAGGAGAACAAGTGTTTCGTTTTTCTCAGTGATATGCAAATGATAATATAAGTAACAAAGACGGAACACTCGTTCTCCTGGGAACGCTGCTCCCCTGTTTCAAGAATAAGGACCCTGAAGAGACGGAGGGGAAAATTTCACTTGAAAACTCGGTTAACACTTGATATCATCGGCGTGCGTAGTTATATTAGAATAATAAGCATTATTTTTCACGTTGCGTTTAATTTTTGTGTATATTTCCATGAAAAAAAGCTTGGATTTTGGAAATTTCGAAATTCTTCCACTATAGTGGCTATAACCTCTCTCTCTCTCTGCTTTTCCCTGCGTATATTTATCCATATATCCAACACCTTTCTGCTACGCCACTGAATGAAACCTTGATCGAACAAGGAACGATGCACACAACACGCCTGCCTGTGAAACAAAATTTGAAATGTGCGCGCCAAGCTGATCGCGCCATCGCGTTGGTGGGATTCCAATCGTTCAGTCATTTTTCGCTATTTTACACACGGGAAGTATGGCTCGATTCGAAATGTTCCACATTAATATTTGAGTGATCTCAGTGATGTCGGACTCCGGAAATAAAATGGATTTTTGATGATAGGTATATGATTTATTGAATGGATAAAATGTTGATATTTTTAATAAAATTGACAAAATCGTGGGTTGGGGAGTGGCAAATAACACAAATTTATTCTTTGCGACGTTTCGTAACTTGTTGTTTCCACAACAAACTGAACGACGCTAATGCCACACCTAAACCTGATGTCAAATACTACAAATTTCCTTTCATCAAAGGTCTGTCCCAAAAAATTAATAATTGCATAGACAGAACCAATACTAAACTAGCTTTCTATAATACCAAAACAACAGCTCATTTATATACAAAACTAAAGGACCCTACACCCCTAGAGAAACATTCCAATGTCATTTACAAAATTCCATGTTCCTGTGGTCAGTTTTACGTCGGCCAAACCAAGCAATATTTGGCTTCTAGACTAAATCAGCACAAAAATGATTGTAAAAACCACAATCAAGCAAAAACAGAAAAAACTGCATTAGCGTCACACCGTTTTGAAACTGGCCATCACTTTGAATTTCAAAACACTGAAATTGTGGATAAGGAGAGCAACTGGTTCAAACGAAATATAGGCGAAATGATTCATATTAACTTGAATAACACTATTAATTTAAGGTCGGACACACAAGGACTAAGTGTAATTTATACAAATATTTTGAAAAAATACTCTGAATATAATAATAATGAATAATTACGCTAGTTACACAACTACGATTATAATTGAATTTTGTCTTTTTTGTTAACGTAAATGTCCAATGGTTGTTCTTGTGTGTGTGTGTGTGTTTTTTTTTTTTTTTAACCAGCAATAAATACTAAACAATGGTGGTTGGTGGGCCTGTGCACACTTAATAAGCAATAGTGCCTTTTAGTATAAGCAACATTACCAGGAATTTATCAGCGGTTTATAGGACTCTTAAAAATTAAAAGAAGTTATTGTTGCTGCACAAAAAATGTTTTATGCTCATATGGTAGGTACCTAGCAGGTACCACCGGAACCAAGGCCAGATTAGTGGTTCCGTGATAAACGTGATAGCAATACGTACCAAAAAAAAAAAAACAAAAGTTCTAGCTTGCGTGTGTGAAAATGTTTAAAATTTCCTGGATTACCCATGGAAATGGTTTATTAATGTGTGCACAGAAACACTAATTATTCAGGTATGATGTTGTAATGGTTAATTTATTTATGTATGACATGTTCGTTGTTTCCATTTATTTTAGTGCTTGAAAAAGTAACAATATATAGTTACGAAACGTCGCAAAGAATAAATTTGTGTTATTTGCCACTCCCCAACCCACGATTTTGTCAATTTTATAATAATTATTGGGAGACGAATATAGAAAAAATAAGAAATGATATTTTTAATGTTTAAAAAATGTTAATTATCATTATATTTTTTTGTTATTCATAGAATATTATTGGATTTAAAAAATATTATTCTCCATATTATTTCAGAGACGAAGGAAATTTTATTCCAATTTTCATGTAGTAATATTATTGATATGACAATGCAGCAATAGCCAATTGTCCCCTCTGTCTCTTTAGTAGTCGTACCTCAAGAACCATGCCACGGACTTTATGCTGGATTTATAGTGTCAGTATCAGTGTAGCAAAAACGCCCCAAGTACTTTATGTAAATAGTTAGATGGTAAATGGCGAGCGGTATATTGATGGTGTTTATATACTTGGGGTTGCTATCTAAAATCTGTGGAAGAGGGTCTATTTGCAAGAGAGAGAAACAAACTAATGAGGTGTACTAAATTATATTTTATTTCACATAAAACCCAAAATCAGCCAAATATCTTCCAATACTTTACATACTTCTTTATTTCTGTAAAATCAATACTTCACATCCGTTCTATATTGTCATTTTATGGACCACTGAAATATCCCTACTAAATAAGAAACGCCCTATTCATACTATTTCTCATAAGTTATAATTTTACTCATTTTACTACATCCGAATCATTCCTAATAACTATCCTTTACCTAATCAAATAATTCTTTAAAATCTCTAAGTCCTTCACTTATGAAAACCCAAAATAATTTGTTTATCAACTAATTTATTATCATAAAATCTTACAATAACTTCTACTTGAAAAATAAACTCCCTAATTCAAAATTCATTTCATGAACAATAAATTCTTTTAACAACTTTCCCATATTCTAAGACAATTCTATTTCATGAACAAGTTTTTTTTCGAAACATCCTATTTCCTTTTTATTAGTTTATTTAATCAGAACAAATTCTAATGTAAGTTTCCTTTTAACAAGTTTCCAATATTTTAAGAAAACAATTCTATTTTATGTCATCAAATTTCTTTTCAAAATTTCCTATTGCAGTTAATAGTTTATCAGAACAAATTCTATTTTTGGATTCCTATGCCTAGCTAATAAATTCAACTGTTTAATTCATAATTCCAACTCAAAATTGTATATTGTTAAATGCATTATAAGTACTATTCATATTTTCTCTGCACATTTAAATGTCCTTATATCTGAAGGTAATTAAAGTTATGCGATAATGTTTTCTTTATAAAACACTCAAGTTATTAATTTTATTGTAATAAAGTTCCACCGTGATTAAAGTCAAAAGTTTTTCTAGTAAAATTCACACAAAGTCATGTTCATCAAAAATAAATCTTGTCACTATAGAGTACTTACATTTTGTCCATAAAACACACGTAAAATTACTTAATTAATTACTCCAAATATTTAGCTAGCACGCACATAAATTATTGAACGAATTTCAAATGTTATTAGGTACTTTCACGATTTCCGAGGCCATACGCCATAAAACTAACTTTTTGCGAAACTGGGCAGACTTTATCTCAAACTGGACTGGACAACTCGTAACTGGCAACTGTCCTCTCCTTCTAAAAAACGCGCTATTCATATAAAACCCGATGCTCCTAAATCACTTTGTCCATGACAATTAGGATGATGCAATTTCCTTGGAATTTTATATCATTTTTAGCCTGAAATCAATTAATTATGTCGCAATAATCTGATTTATTGAGGTCAAAACGTTTGGGTTCAGGAATGCCATATATCATCAAATTAATTAACATGCTGGCCTTGCTAAAAAAAAAAGTTCATTGATCGGGTTTTTGATGACACACACGCTGTGTGTCGAGATACGTAGCGTTAATTTGTTTTATTTTAATTTATCGATACAGATTTAAAAATACCGGAATTAAATTTTGATTATTTGATAAAATTTAATTTTTACAGTAAAGACTTTGTAATTATCGGGTCAAATTTCTGGATCATCACATCAGTAACAGTAGCAGTAGCAGCAAAATATTGAAACACGGCTGACCGTAAAGCCATTTCATAGTCATTTCATAGTTCACTTACTAGTTATACTGATAAAAACTTGAGAAATGGTTATTTTCATATCTGTTCTTAAGTTTTAAGTTACTGTTACTGCTACTGACACTATAAATCCAGCTTTAGTTCTGCAAACAACAGGACACATTTTACCTAATTTCAAACTAAAAGCACAATAAAGAATACACAAGAACACATCGGCAACATCAATTTTGTCCAAGTATCTGTTGAACTGGGCACGGTGCCCAGAAACAGTCGAGGAAGGAGACGGAAATACAAACACAAATACCCAAACAAATTCCAATTCAACTGGTAAAAATACGGGTGAGATTTCCTCAAACAGTTATCCTCGTTTTGTTTTCGACTTTAATAGTAGAGCCGCCAGCCGGTCGGCCCTCTTTTTTATTTGGCCGCCAGTCAGCGTCCTTGCTAAAACTCTGATATTAGTCAACTCTGGAATGTTGTGCATTTTTCTTTGTGAAATTTAAGTATTCGAGACGAGGAAACCGGAACAGGGGTGGTATTTTTAGTTTGGTAGAAAAAAAAGTTCCAAGAGAGGGCAATATTTCGATTGGCAAAAATGTCTTGTATCTAGGAACTTGGCTGGATTAAGTCTTCTGAGACTACACATTACTAACCGACTATATCCGAGTTATCCAACACTGATATGTAATGACACTGTAATTGCTTTGATTTCAAATGAATAATGTGGCCTTTAACTCACTAATGCCTGGTTATCGAACCACAAGATATGTGTTTCATAAATTTATGGACAGGTAAAGCGAGCAATAATAATATTCTTATCTCTCCATAGCTTCATGTAACAGATATTTTATGGTTTAGAAACCGGGCATTAGTGAGTTACGATCCCTATAACTCACTACCTGATGCATGCCTATATCCGCGCATTTTCTAATGTTTTCTTTTTCAATAATGGAAATTTCAAATTTTAATGATTTATTATTGAAACGCGATTATAGGAAAGCGTCACGGGGACCCTAGACTTTTCCCGCGTCACTTATGTAACATAACTCACTTGCCTAATTAATAACTATTCTTTACAACTTCCACGGAAAATAGCGCTTTATTACCACACCTCTTCTTGTCTTTCTTTCTGTTTTCGGTCTTCCTCTTCTTGTTTCTCTTGTTGCCTTCGGTCTTTCTCATCTTGCTCTAAAAGTACTGCAACAATTCGTTCCTATTCTTCTCGTCTTCGATTTTTTTCTTGTTTTCCTTTCTGTCTTCGGTTATCCTCTCCTTATTTCTTGTCGTCCATATTCTTAATGAAGTCCACTAACATTTGACTTACTTGCCCCATTTCGGCTGTTTGCTGTTTTATTTTAAATCTAAAGTTATGTCGCGAAGTCATTTCCATATAGAACACGATGGAATGTTTTTCGATTTCAAATGCGGTAATATATTCACTATTTCCAGGAGGTCGTTTACTCAGCCTGATACCGATGGATTCCTACTACCACTAAATCGCAATCACTCTCCTTCGAGCTTTCAAATCAGTATACAGCATAATCACTGCAATGCAAACCCCCAAGGAGATGGGTTCTACTACGACTTTAAATCTGCTGACTATAGAGTTATAAACCTATTTAACCCAAGTAGGGTTAAATCTCATGGGAGGACATGTTTTT
Organism: Ceutorhynchus assimilis; assembly: GCA_917834065.1. Classification (NCBI taxonomy): domain Eukaryota; kingdom Metazoa; phylum Arthropoda; class Insecta; order Coleoptera; family Curculionidae; genus Ceutorhynchus; species Ceutorhynchus assimilis. Next base: position 18,255,013 of record OU892287.1, read on the forward strand.
CAATAAGTCTGTTACCGAAATGTTAAACGTTGATGTATTGTACTTGTAGAACTTTTGATATCTTTTTACCAATCAGAAAAATAGCCAGTAGAAAGTTTCCCAAATGATTCTCACGAGACCTAAAAGCACTTACCATACAGAAAAAAATTGCGCTCATCACAAATATAAGCAAAGCAGGCTTCCTCTTGATTATCAAAACTTCTACAGCTCACGTTCCCAGTGTAACAATCTATCTCGATAAAGCCAATTTTGAGAAAGGTGTCGAGCTTAATGATATAGCCGAGATAGTTATACTCGTTCACCACTTCAAGAGTCTAATTTTCAATAGTTACGTCGACATTTTCTGTGCTCATTATTTTACTTTTCCGGATATTCATTGTCAGTCCTAATACTTTGGATGTTTGTTGTAGTTCCTTTATCATGATGGATAATTCCTCTGAGTCATTACTGATGATCACGATATCGTCTACAAATCTCAGATGGTTCAAGTGTTTTCCGTCAATTGAGATACCCTGGTCCTGTCATGGTAACTTTTTAAATGTCTTCTAGGGTTAGTGTAAACAGCTTAGGGGAGATCGTGTACCCTGTCTGACTACTCTATTTATCAAAATTTTCTCAGTGGTCTGTTCATCGTCGATACTTGCATTATGGCATCTTCATATGCATGACTTATTATTTTGGTTTATCTAGAATCGAACCTCGCATAATGCGAGTCTAAACTACACCTGCCATATACATATATCGACATGAAAATGTACAGCGCAAATTCCTGAGAAACTTGAGATCTAATCTCGTATTTCAACTGATATGACTTCATACTGACCACCACGTGCTATTTATAGACGACGTCGTACTCTGGATTTTACTAGAAGTCTTGTTTTCTCGAATACAAAAAAAATTCTAGAATAAACGCTCTCTAGATGTGAAGAACTGGGTTTCTAGAACTCCCGCCGGGTTGTGGATGCAATTTTGGAACAATATTAAAATTGAATAATATCACTGTTTTACAGTTTCCTAAATCTACATAACACAAAAACCTTTCTTATTTTGATTCTTACTTTGTCAACTTCTTTTTCTTTTTTCTATATAGTTGAGTATAGTTTCTGTTTCTGTCTTGATATACCCATTTTAATTATAATTGCCTTTATAACCTGTTGCTCTGTAACTTGTTGCCCTTTATTCTTGTTCTTCTATATCCTTCATGTCCCCGTTCGCCTTCTTGGTTAACATGTTTTTTGTGTCCTCCTCCTCCTGTCCATCCTTTAAAACCTAGATTTCCTAACCTAATATCGAGAATTCTGTTGTTCCGAGTCACCTGTAGCGCTGTCATTTTTATGATTTTGATAAGCTTGACAGATTAAGAAAGAAAAGACAGAACCAATTCGGGTACTTTTGACTTGCCCTTTTTTTCTTTTGTTTTGGGACCGAACAGGTCGTCCAGATTTTTAGAATTTTAAAAATCTTAAAACTTTATCTTTGTTTTTGGCCGTCAAGTCCATATTCTTGAAAATTAACTAGCCAGAAAAGTGCTTGATTGTGTCTACTAGAAAGTTTCCTGGAAAATCATCCGATTGTTGATTTTTGTGAAGATTTTGGAAAGTGAGGTTACTATCGGCCGTTCAGGTATGTAAATTCCTTTTTCTCTCTGATGAATGAGTCCTTATATTCCCTCAATTCATTCAGGCACCTTCGGCAGGACGAAAAATAAGTGCCTGCACTTCTCCAAGTGAAAATTAACAAATTTGAGACCACGCTGTCTTGGAAATTCAGAGCAAATCTGGGCCCCCTTTACAAGGAAAGTTTGTGTCCTGTTAGAAGTTGATCCCCAACCATTATTTGGTTGTCTCCAGCCAGTTTGGTACCTCCGGAACTCAAATTTGTGAAAACTTCCGAGGCTTTACAAGGATTCCGTTCAGGCTTTTATAATTACTTACCTATGGGTGTCTTAAACGCAGGCGCGTGTCAAACGGCCCCGCAGACCCCGCCGCGCGGGGGGGGGGCCCGGTATAGGCCCCAGGCCCCCAATATACTCTAAGAAAAAGTAATACCTATGTATATCAAACAAACTCCAAAAATACAAATATGCACATCTAAACATTTCAAATCCATATTCTTAGATTTAATTTGTCACCATTTCTTTCGAACATAAAAAATGTGAACGCCCAAATGGGAATTTTCCAATTTCCGGTTATTAGCAGTTATTAGCGAGTCTTTATTGTTTCACTTGATACGTTTGAGTTTTGAGTTGATATTTAAAATATTAAAATGAGTAGTTCGCGCAAATATGTATCTGAGTGGGGCTCAAAAAAGAAAACTAGTTGAAAAAAAGGAGGAGGAGATAATGATATTGTGTATAAATATTATTATTTACTATAATGGGTTATTTTTGGAAAATATAATAGTGACATAGGGGGCCTCAAAAAAAAGTTCGCGGGGGGGCCCCCAAAAAATTTGACACGCTACTGCTTAAACGTGCCATCCTTATTACCGTAACTTATTTTTACCTTTTTCTTTATCGCCCCCTATGGTTTAGCTTTATTAGCTAATTAATATCTATGTATATCCAATTACCGACTTAATTTGTTTTTTTTATAGTAGTGTTTAGCTAGAATAGTTAACTAACGTTTACAATGGGCTCTTTCACTAATTTTTGAAATTGGCATAATTGAATAAAGCAACTAAAAACAGAATTTTCTATATTTTTACTTTTGAAAAATTCATAGTCCTTCTTGAGAAAATAGAAAAAAAAGAAATACCTCTGAATAAAAACACAGAATTTATTTCTATGACGTCGCAGCTGGCCTTTTGACCGTGTTGCCACTAATTATGAACATTGAAAATTTATAATAGATTTAATTCTAAAATGTTGGCAAATTACCATGAAAAGAAGTTGAATTAATTAGTTATGGATTCAAGATTTGATTTTTTTTTTTGAAATTATGCCCAAACACAATTTAAATCAATTTTTTATGCTTAGTTTTATTTTTTTTTTACGTCGCACTTCATTTAGTCACAACCGACAACAGCGCATTCAAACCTTTAACGTGCTTTTAGTAGACGGTACACAGCAGAGCCGGTGAGCTGCTTGTAAAATGAAAAATATTCAGGCGACGTCATCGATTTGGCGCGTTTTAAATCATTTTGAATTTCGCCAATTTCAAGTGCCCGTAGAAAACTTATTTCACGTTGTGGATCATTTTTTTTTTTTAGTATATATGTCTAAAATAGTCCCTCCTTTAGGATTCCATACTTAAATTACGTATTTAAATTTTAGTGAAAGAGCCCATTAATTATTAATTTAATTAATTAATTATTATCAGAGTCCAATATTGGCTTTTATTATCGTTTTCTCTATAATTATTTATGATCCGATAAGTATGCATTATTATAATTATAAATTTATTTCCGTAATATCGAGTACCGATCGATATAATATATAGTAGATTCATTAACCTTAAGAGGTTAACTTTTAATTTCAAATCAATAATGTGGTAGTTTTACAAAGTAAACCAATGTAAAATCATTAGGTAGTCAAATTTAAGTTTTATGTTTACCTGTTTTGAACTTTAAAGGTAAGAAGGTAGAGCTCTTCCGGAAACCGTGACCCCTTGATTTCATTTAGCAGGTTTTTGATATTTATAACTGCCTAGGGATTATTTATTACCTTTCTGCATTGATCAATTTGTTTTTTATTGATTTGATTGACTTTGAGTCAAAAATTAAAGGTTAATTTTATTTTGGCTTCTACATTTATACTTAAGTAATTCTCATCGTAGGTATCTATTTAATTGTTTTCAAATTTCAATCTTTTTATATACCTATTTAAATTAAGTTTTGCTTCCGTAAGCTGCTTATTTTTTTTTTTTAAATAAAATTGGATACTGAACAATATTCACCTTTGAACAATTTATTTGTTTCAATGTTAATGAAGAACAAGTTCGCCATCCGGTCAACAAATTGTTAATGAACAACAAGTTCGACATCCGGCCAATAAATTATTGTTTTTAGAATTCCAAAACTTGTGTTTTTATTGAAAGGGTTGTCAGTGTCAGATAGGTAGTGGATTTATTTTACATTTTACCTTTTCAGATTTTTGAATTTATCTTTTTGAATCATAGCTAATTATTTGAATAGTGTCTAGTTTGGCTATTCTTTGATAATCAAAATAATTTTATACAAACTAGTGGCGCCCTCTCTTTACTGTACCAACACCAAGGACCACCCCAAGCTAAAGAACCACTGAGCATAGTCGAGCACAATTATGAGCATTCTTTTGTTTCGCCAAAAGAGCGTTACAATCCATATAGGGTTTTTCTACGTTTGGCTTCGGATCTCAACTTAGTCTTGGTTAAACTAATCGTCATCAAGTCTTGTGCTAGTACATTTCCTAGACAGACTTACCTGTTCACAATGGTTCTAAGGAATAGCAAACAACAAACTATAATCTATATCTTGTTCTTTTGAATCTGCTCTTACAGCATTCAGTCTCATGGTTTCTTGTTCATTTTTAAAGGGGTGAAAAAAAGGAGGGGAAGTCGTATATCTCACAATCCTCTATTTATAGTTAAGCTACCAGTTTTGGGATCTATGCATTACATCCCATCATCAGGCTTTACAAGAGCTAAAATATAAGAATTTTTTTATAACAAACACTAAGGAGAATCATAAAAAAATCCCACAAAGTGGAGAGTCAAATTCCTAACTTACGATTCAGATTACAAGTCATTTGCTAGAAGCCAGAGTCGTGAATTGCACAGCATTATTATGTATAAGAGTCAATCGTGTATAATATATATTAACTTAAACAAAAAGTTATACAATTTCAAAATCACACCACAAAAACTCAAAGGACAAAGACGATACAATAATTTAAAATGGATTCGATGGCTGGTGTGAAAATTTTTAATTATTCTAGTCTATTTCGTTACAATTTTTTTCAAAAAACACAACGCTGGCGACCTCTAACATATTAGGTCTTAACCATAAAAGAATAAAATTCCAAAAAAGTCACCGCTACATCTATACATAAACAAATTAAAAACGAAAAAAATATTAGACACATATTATGAATGTCCAATGCAAGGAAACTAAAAAAGGTGTACACCAGTGACCTCCTCTGGAGACAAGCTGAAAGTATAGTAATAATTAAATGACAGTACCAGGAGAAATTTAAGTTTACTTTAAATTTTGAAAATATAATTCCTAAAGCATAGCTGAAAAAACTGGAGTGTGATCCAGTCTATCTCCTTCTTCACTAGCATCATGCAATTTATTTTCACTAGCATTATTCAATTCAATTTCTTAATATTTATTTGCAGGAATCTCATATCAACAATTATCCAGGCAATAATCAATTTATTTATATAAAATTTCATTATAACAAATACATTCGCTTCCTCAACTGTCTCCACTAACGGGTTCGTTTATCATCATAATCAAGCCATCTTCTCTTTTCCAAGGTACTACGAAAATCAGCATGCCCTCGTAAAACTTTTTGAAAAACCCATAAATTTATAGAAATAGAGTAACACATTTATTTTGTCTTAAATATTTCAAAAAAACACCTCGTAAAACTAGAAAAGATACAATGGTTGAGATGACTTATTACGATGGACAGTCTTTTTTTCTACTTTGAAGTGTAAAATCGGAAATATTGATTTATTATAACGACATATTTATGTATTTGGCTTGTGCCAGCATATTCCGTGCTCCATTAATTCATATCGAAAATTTTATTTCCAGGTTCAAATGTTAAATAAACGAGCGCTGTCAAAACAAATCAACAGGACCACTCTAAAATAGTGTTCAATTAAAAAAAAAAAAAACAAAATGAGGGAAGTGTGCAAAAGTGGAGCCGTAGTAGCAGCAGTCGTGGCAGTGCTAGAGAAGCAATCCCGTCAATTTACACCTGTTCAAAAAATACCACCCGCCATTCCACCAAGGCACCATTCTCGTGAGGTTTCCCCAAATTATTTAGCTGAAAATAGCCTGGAACCGCGGAAGCCCGCCGAACTGGCTACAAACATAATAAACACCAACAACAGTGATTTTATAAATAGAAACACTCAAGACGGTACTAGCACGTCCGATGAAAATAATTTCGAGTTAGCCGTGCAGGACTTCAATACAGTTGCCGAAGACGTGGAGAAGACGTTTTCTTGTGACGACGGCGATGTGACCAAACGGAATCTTATAAAAAGCGAATGTTTTACGAACAGTGCCTTAATTGATTCGCAAAATAAGTATTTTGGGGGACAGAGAGTGGACTGTTCCAGCATAAATCGACTAGGTAGTGTTACTGGAAGATTGCCTGAAAATAAAGTTCGAATACATGATAGTGGTAGTGGAATAAGGAAAAATTGTGTCACTATTGATTTTACAAGTGAGGAGGATAATAAAAGTGGTGGGGAGGGAAAGAAGACTGATGTACGAAATGGAGTAATAAGGTAGGCAAAGTCAATTTTCTATACACTTCGAGCTTCTAAAAATAAAATAAAATAAAAGTTACTTCACTAAACTTTACTTCTAAGCATCTTTTCATGGAATTCAATTGGCAATTTAGTGTTTCCAAGAATGAATAGCACCAATTAAGCTGTGTTACATCTTTTAGTAAAACTCAGTTTCATTGAATTTCGAGGGGACCAATTATGTCTAGTTTATTTCACGATGTTCCTAAATTTATCTTTAATAGTCTGCCATATTTAATGCACTGTGCAGATCAAAGGAGCACTATTGATGTTTCCATCGGCCAATTAACTTATTAAAGCCATTATACAACTCCAGACATATGCAGGCATATGGTGATAATGCCTTATAGTCCAGGAGGTGGCGCCAAAAACATGCAAGAGTTTTCGCAAGGCGGATATTTTCAAAATAGGTCGTACTTTAGTGCTAGAATGCTAGTGTACAGTCAGCACTCACAGTTCCGGGACAGCTGGCTCTGGGACGCGGTCAAAGTTGTAATTTTAAGAAGCATCTAAACTGTTTTCTCAAAGCTCAAAATTTATAGAAATTTTGCACATTATCTGTTTGAAGGTCACAGATAACGTATGTAAATAGTCAGACGTCTAGTTCGTTGCAAAAAGGGGGTCAGACGTCCTCAAAGTTTTTATTTTATGGCATTTTCTTCAACTATATTTGTCAAATACCTGCAAAAATATATTTTGACAGGACACCGAAGAAAATGCCATAAAATAAAAACTTTGAGGACGTCTGCCCCCTTTTTGCAACGAACTAGACGTCTGACGATTTACATACGTTATCTGTGACCTTCAAACAGATAATGTGCAAAATTTCTATAAATTTTGAGCTTTGAGAAAACAGTTTAGATGCTTCTTAAAATCACAACTTTGCCCGCGTCCCAGAGCCAGCTGTCCCGGAACTGTGAGTGCTGACTGTACACTAGCATTCTAGCACTAAAGTACGACCTATTTTGAAAATATCCGCCTTGCGAAAACTCTTGCATGTTTTTGACGCCAGCTCCCCAACTATTATTGCAGTTTCGATAATTTAATTTAAGCAAATTGTAGCCATTGACGATTATTAATAAGAGTTAACATCCTTGAGTTGTAGAGCTGATGTGTCATGGGATCCTGCCGATATTTCGAGCCAATGCAACAGGTGAACAAATGTTGCCGCTTACTAGGCCAGGGCAGATAAATTTTTTCGTAACATAAAATTTAACAGCAAACTATCGATGCAATATTGTTAAGGATCATTTATAGATGCTAAAAACCAAAAATGCAACATCTAATTACTTTTAGGGGATTTTATAATAGCTATTTATACAACAAGTTACGAAATGAGTGTCTTTTGGGCACGCGACGTGAAAATTGTTTGGACAACACGTCGAGTGACTAAAAGACATCGTTTCGTTACGTGTTGTATACAAGATTTTTTCTAATGGCGTTTCATACTGAAAAAACACATAATTTCATTCCTCGTAAATAAGAGCCGATCACGCCAAAAAAGTTTGGCACCTGCTTTTGATTGACATCTTTCATGAGGTTTTTTTGATTGAAAATTGAAATCCTATTGAAAAAAACAACAGAAAGTTCTGTTTTGAGTAACCCAAACGTTTACTTTAGTAGTTCAAATAATTGCATTTACAACATTTATGAAAAAATAGACAAAATTCAAATCTGTGTTTTCTATTTCTGAACAATGAGTGACACTTTTAGGCACTAGTGCTTAAAAGTGTCACTTTTACGCACTAGTGCTTAAAAGAATGCCATTTAAAAACTAAAATGACAATCGAAAAGTCGCTATTATGAAACGTCAGTAGAAAAACAATATTTAGTGCAAAAACTGGACTTTTTTTTGTTTATTTCACTGTATTTTGAAAACTAAGGATCAGATGGTTTTGCTACTCTGGCAATAGTTTTAGAGCATTGAATAAGCTTTAAAATAAGCCATCATACAACCCTGTAGGTCTTTTAGTCTTCGAGAAATGATTTTTTTCCCCCCAAAAAAGAGATTTTCGTAAAAAATTCCTAATTTTTTTAATTTTCATGCTAGACAATTAATTTTTTACACATACATAGTAGATGAGGCAGGCTTCATTGAGCCCAAATTTGGGCCCGGTCCGATGGGTCGTTTCGGCATAATACCCTTGTCAAGCAAAATGGGGATGTTTCTAAAACAGTCTGTCGAATTGAGGATAATTTTTTTATATTTATTTTGAAAAGTCCACTGATAAGTCGAAATGCCAAACTATCGATCCTCTTACTCAGATTTTCCATTTAATTTTTTTATCGCAAGTAGAACGGCTCCAAACATCACTGAAAATGGAAAAAAATGTAATTTGCGTGGGCGGGGGGGAGCTCGCTGTCACTCCGTTTGAATTCCCGTCAATTTTTTCCATTTTCAGTCATGTTCGAAGCCGTTTTACTTGCGATAAAAAAATTAAATGGAAAATCTGAGATAGGGGATCGATAGTTTGGCATTTCGACTAATCGGTGGACTTTTCAAAATAAATATAAAAAAATTATCCTCAATTCGACAGACCGCTTTAGAAACATCCCCATTTTGCTTGACAAGGGTATTATGCCGAAACGACCCATCGGACTGGGCCCAAATTTGGGCTCAATGAAGCCTGCCTCATCTACTATGTATGTGTAGAAAATTAATTGTCTAGCATGAAAATTAAAAAAGTTAGGAATTTTTTACGAAAATTTTCTTTTTTTGGGGGAAAAATCATTTCTCGAAGACTAAAAGACCTACAGGGTTGTATGATGGCTCATTTTAAAGCTTGTTCAGTGCTCTAAAACTATTGCCATAGTAGCAAAACCATCCGATCCTTAGTTTTCGAAATACAGTGAGATAAACAAAAACAAAAACCTGTTTTTGCACTAAATATTGTTTATAAAATCCCCTAAAAGTAATTAGATGTTGCATTTTTGGTTTTTAGCATCTATAAAATGATCCTTAACAATATTGCATCGATAGTTTGCTGTTAAATTTTATGTTAAAATATGGCTGTTATTTCGCTAAGTGCCTTGGCCTATACGGTTAACATACACAAATTAGGAATCAGGATATCTGGTGCCATTGTTCCATTATTGTACTGTCTCCCTCAATTTTAAAAATGGCGAGTCGCACATTTTTCGTCAAAATTTGAAGGAACTTGGAGTCTTCAGAGCTTCCAGAATCTTTAAGGTCTTCCAGTGTCAAGTCTGCTACAATTTTGAGTCTTAAGGAGGCGGTAATGACCTTGAAATCTGTCAGTTCTGTGCTCTGATTGGATGATTTTTTAAAAATTCGTCTATAAAGAGGAAAAAAAAACTCACATCAAAATTGGCTCAAATTCGGCATAAACATTCTTTGATCGATCATTTACAATCCGAGAATTTTAATTTTCCGATTTTTTTAGCGTCATCTCTCTATTAGAAGTAATCCATACCCTTGAAAGATAGGCAACTGTACACACACAGAGTGAGTTTTAAGTATGGTACGTCTCAATTATCTCGAAAACGGCTTGCACGATTTTTATGAATTTTGGTACTACCCTTATATGGCCGATATTATGGTAGTATTTACATGGTTGTCAGATCTTTTGTTTTTCGGCAAATATCAGAAACTTTGTTTTTTCAAATGGATCACCCTGTCATTTTTTTGTTTTTAGAATTCGTGAGAAAAACTGAATATTTTTCATGAAATATTCCCTATACCTAAATGCCATATTTTCGGAATTATAGCCTCATTTACATTATAATCCGCGAAAGTTGAAATAATACATTGTCTTATTTCGCGCGTGTCGCGGGCGAGTGTCGTCATGTCTGTGCGCACCATAAGTATTTGCTTGGAGGTTTCAGTAAACCATTATTCTTGGTGTTTATTGAACATCGAACGAATTGAGATTTAAATGATATTAGGATATGGTGTTGCAGTAGCGGCTCGTATATTAAAAATGTAGGGGTTGCAATTTCAATGGTACAATCATGCATGTTTTTCGTAAAGGTCCAGATTAAATGTCCTACGGTGAGAGTCCTTTGTTGCTAGTTACAGTTTGTTCAATTTTTAAATTTGGAGTAGGCCTTCCAAGTCTTTTTATTTCAGCCTTATCAGTTAATAAACGACCAAAGAATGGCTCGGGAATTAAATTTTAAACAGAATTCATTTTTTTTCCACCCCCACACGACAAAACTTCACAAAACAAACCTAATCTGCGCTGCGAGCAACAAAAATAAACAAAGTTTGCACTTTGCTTGCAACCTGCTGGAGCGTCTGGGGCGGATTTCGAATCCACGCATATACAGGCAACCAAATGTGCGCCGTCATATAAAAGATCGGTTTGCTTTGGAGCTGCAATCCAGCGATTCGACGCCGCTACCTACTCGAAGTCGCCGGCGGCCTGTCAGTTGTTGATATTTTGGAGAAGTTGGTCAAATTATTTTAACAATTGACTGCGTATTATGGAGGTCCCAAATTTTGGTATAATTTATTTTTTAAATAGGTATAATTATTTACTAAAATTCAATTCTACTATTTTTGTTTTATATTTTTTAAGTTTTGTTTTGGGGGTTGCGCAAACCTGCAAACCTAAGGAAGAGCCGCCGCCACTGTGGTGTTGTGCGTAGAAGTCAACGAAAAACGTATGATATCTTTAATAATGCTTATCCCAACCGAAATTCCATAACAAGATCTTCGCAGTGTAGAAAAGTTCTCCCCCTCTGGCGCAGTAGAAGATTTAGGCAAATCACGGCACAGAAAAACTGCATCAACTGAGAAAAAATCTCTAGATGTTTGTGTCGTGTCAGAAGACGATCCACACTTGTTAGAGTACCTACTAGACAAATATTCAGGGAACTTGATATTTCGCAAAAATCCGTAATGAGAATTTCACGTGATAATAAATTCTATCCATACAAAGTAAGGTTATTTCAAGAGTTGTCAGATGACGATTTTGATGATGGGAAAATGTTACGATCCAAATTTTTAAAATAATTTCATGTTTTGCGATAAGGCCACTTTTTTTATTGAAAAATAGTAAATCGGCATAATTGTCGATACTGGTCACGTAACAATCCTCGTTAGATGCGTTAATGTCACACCCAATATTTCTCTGGTGGTCGTCGTGAGGTTGACGACCGATGTTGTCAGCTCTGGTCTTCAGTCCCATAAGTTCGTTTACCTCTACTGGGTTTTGGTTTAGTCCATCTCTCAGAAGAGGGTGGAGTGTTTTGGGCAGTTTGCCCTTCTTGTTGAGGCGAGTGCTCCTGCTCTGCCACTGGTGTGGCTTTAGTAATATCCATAAAGAAATAAAAAATATTAATGATTTTGATAGACGTGAAGAGTTTGCAGACACAATGATGATATTAAAAAGTATTCAGATTAAACGAGTTTATCCAATCATAGCTATCAATGTATTAATTTATTAATTCATCTACACGGTTACAGCAGATGCTCAAAATGTTGTGCATTCACTTCAACACAACAAGCCATCCTATTTTTAAAACTTTGTAATACATTTTGCAACACCCCTGTCTGCTCAATTCTTCTTATCTCTGTGCTTATCATCTCTCTCTATTCCTCAATATTGGCATGTTTCGTTTTATACACGATGTTTCTCAAGTGACCCCATAGGAAATAGTCTTATGGATTCATGTCGGGTGATCGCGGGGGCCATTCGATGAAACCACGTCTTCCAATCCATCTTCCGGGAAACACATTGTTGAGGTGTTGCCTCACCTCATGCGCATAGTGAGGTGAAGCTCCATCTTGTTGCAGCGAAATATTATTGTTTGGAATATTGTTATTGTCTGAAAGATTTAAAAAACGGAATTTCAAAATTGAAAGGCAATTGAAAATACTTGAATTTGGAAATTTCCGAGCGAATTCAGGTATAATACTATTTGGCAGTAAATTATAATACGCCGGACCATTTAAGTTTCCTTCAATGAAATGAGGTCTAATTATTGTGTCGCCTATTATTCCAGCCCATACATTGAGCTTTTCGGGATATTGGGTGTGGGATTCACGCATCCAATGAGGATTGTTACGTGACCAGTATCTACAATTATGCCTATTTACTTGTCCATTGATAAGAAAAGTAGCCTCATCGCAAAACATAATATTATTTAAAAAATTTGGATCATTTGGACCGTAACATTTTCCCATCATTCCGTCTGCAAACTCTGCTCGTCTATCAAAATCGTCGGCTGACAACTACTCTTGAACCCAATCTTACTTTGTATCGATGGAATTTATAATCACGTAAAATTTTCATAAGGGACTTTTGCGAAATATCAAGTTCCCTGGATATTTGTCTAGTACTTAAGTGTGGATCGTCTTCTAACATGACACAAACATCTAAAGATTTGTTCTTAGTTGATGCAGTCTTCCTGCGCCCTGATTTGGGTAAATCTCTTAATGCACCAGTTTCGGTGAACTTTTTCACCAACTTGCTCACAGTAGATCTTGTTATGGGATTTCGGTTGGGATATAAATTATTAAAGTTATTACACGTTTCCTGTTAACTTCTGCGCACATCACCATATCCTAATATCATTAAAATCTCAATTCTTTCTTTTTCAGATAAACGATCCATGGTAAAATTCAATAAACACCAACAATAATAGGTTTGTTCGAATTGAACTGCGCTCGCGCATTTGTTTGGAAACTTCAAAATTAATATTATTGTAGTCATAGAAACCTTCACAGACATAACTGTGGACATAACGTGACGCAACCGCGACAAGCGCGCGAAATGCATGAGACAAGCCAATGTATTCGAATTTCAAAAACAAAAAAAATATACAGGGTGATCCATTTGAAAAAACAAAGTTTCTGATATCTCCCGAAAAACAAAAGATCTGACAACCATGTAAATACTACCATAATATCGGCCATATTACAATACCCTTTCATACCAAAATTCATAAAAATCCTGCAAGCTGTTTTTGAGAGAATTGAGACGTTCCATACTTAAAATTCACTCTGTATATTATTTTTCATTTTAAGAAATACGCAATATGCAAAAACCAAAATATTCGGATTGTAGATAATCGATTAAAGAATGTATATTATTTGAGCCAATTCTGATGAGAGTTTTTTTCTTTTCTTTTCGCAAACGAATTTTTAAAAAATCAACCAGACCACAGAACTGACAGATTTCAAGGTCAATAATGCCCTTAAGTCAAATACCTTAAGAGCCTTCAAGATCTGTAGGATCTTTGAATTCTTTATATTTCAGAGTCCAGAGGATCCTTGGAAGTTTTTAGATTTACTTTAGAATTTGTCGAGGCTTTAATCTTGAATCAACGGAGTCTGTAAAATTTTTATTCTAAAATCTGGAAAAATAGATCCTTAAAGTCTTTCGATTTTTTTTTTTTGGAATTTTTAGTCTTTAATATCAAGACATGATGTCTTCAAAGTCTTTAAGCTATGAGTTGTAATTGGAGTTTCCAAAAGCGAAGCTTTGAAATTTTTCGGCGTCGTAGAATTTCTTCAGTCTTACATCAGCTGCATTTTTGGAGCCCTAATTCTATTATGTATCATGAATAATTTTCGATGCCTTCAGATTCTTTAATTTTTTTGGTGTTTCGTCTTTAGAATCTTAGAGTGATGCTTCAAACACTCCAAACTCTTTGAGATCTCCAGCCTTAGGTCTTCCATCAACAGAGTCTTTAGAGTGTGCATTGTGAAATCAGAGCGTTATTCAAAACCTTGCCTTTAGCATTGAGTCTTTGGAATCTTGATTTTCTAGTCTTGAGAAATGAACATTGAGACATTTCCAAGACAGATCTTTGGATTATTTAAAGCCTTTAAACTAAAGGCTTCAAATCAAGGAACTTAACATTCTTATTAGAGTCCTCGCATTACTCAGAATCTTTAGTATTGTGTCTTTGGAATCTTTAGTGTTCTTAGTCTCAAGTGATGATCGTTTCAGAATCCTTGAAATCTTCGGATTTGTCGACGTCTCCAATATTTTCGGAGACTTAGGTCGTTATCCATCAGCAGAGTATCGTGACATTCTAAAATCTTGAAAAATAAGTTCTCAAAGTCCTCAGAATGTTTTTAGTCTGTAGTGTTGTAATAATCCTGAGAATTCTTGGTTTTAAGTGATGGCACTTGTGACATGCACTTTGAAATCTCTAAGGTTTTCGGAGACTTTTTTGAAGTCTTGATATTTTGGTGTCTTTAGAATTTCTAGAAGCTTCCCTGTTAATTCCCAGGGAGTATAAACATTTTCGAATCTTGAAAAATTAATCTTCAAATCCTTCAGAATCTTTTGTCTTTAGTTTTCCGTCTGTGTCTATTTTTTTTTAGTTTCTAGCCATAAGTGATGATTCCTGAGACACGTGAGATTTTTGTAGACTTTGGAGCATCTGAGAGCTTCATATCAAGATACTGACATAATTTCTAGTCTAAATTTTCTCGGTGTCTTTAAAAATTTCAAAAGCTCCAGTGTTAGGTCTTAGTTCAGTCCCAAAAGCCTTCAGCATATTTTAAGTCTTTACTGTATTGTTTTGTGTGTAGAATCTGTAGTTTTAAGTCTTATGGGATGACTCTCAGAACATTTCAAAGTCTTGAATCGGAAACTTCATAAAGACAAGGCTTTAAATTAAGAGCCGTAAAATCTTATCGTGAACACTGAATTATTCAATGTGAAGAAAAACACCAGGTCGTGGTCTAAAAATTGTTTAATAATATAAAGGTTACATGTTTCGCCCAATAATGGGCATCATCAGACCTATAAAAAGAAAACCTCTCACACTTAGAACAAACATAGTACAGAAACACATACCTTCAACTGAACTCTCAGAGTGAGTGTTTCCAACAGGCGCATACACTTGAATACATCTTTACAATGAAACTTTAAAAACTTTAAAATAAGCTCAACAAAAATGTGGAACATTCCCGAAGCTGACGAACATAAACAGCAGGAGAATCTCCGCAATTTATGGAGTAAACTCCCGAGATTGTCCTGCTGTTTATATTGGCCAGTCTGACAGAAAGGTATCAACTAGAATTAAATAACACCTTAGCTATGTATAAAAATATAGATTCTGATATAATCAATACCAATTTCGCCTTCGCAAACCACTTGTTGACCTCAGGACACAACACTTCCATTCCTGAAAACGTTAAAGTTTTGCATCAATGTGATAATAAGGGAAGGAAATTGGACTTACTGGAGAAAATGGAAATAATCAGAGCCAAGAAGAGCCCTGTCCTTACCTGTGTGATTTATTTAAAGAATACTATTTTCACATTAGGGTATTAGGGTTGGGGATTATTTGTTTTCCAAAAACATTTGCTTTATGTCTCTCTCACTTGAGAGTTGTCACGTCGTTCTCCTCTTGTGCTTGCGTTTTCTTGTTCTTCTTCTTTTTTTTTTCTCATTCACCACGAATCTCTCATTACCTTACTCATTCAACAACTTCCGCATGCCCTCCTTATACATGGAATTGTAGTTTAGGTTATGTGTGGTTTTTGGCTGCCATGTCTTGCCCTTGTCAGCTTCGGGACATGATCCACATTTTTCTGAACTTATTTTAAAGTTTTAAAAGTTTTATTGTAGAGATATTGAAGTGTAGGTATGCGTCTGTTGGAAACACTAAACACTCACTCTGAGAGTTCAGTTGAAGGTATGTGTGTTATGTTTGTTCTAAGTGAAAGAGGTTTTCTTTTTATAGGTCTGATGATGCCCATTATTGGGCGAAACAAGTAACTTTCATATTATTCAAAAAATTCAAGACCACGACTTGGTGCTTTTCTCACATTGAATAATTGAACACAGGTGTGTTTGAGCCATGAACTATTTTTTCAAATATGAACACTGAATTTGATTAGCCCTTGTTTTTCAATTTCTAAAAACGCATTATTTTTAGGGTGCCTCCGCCAAATGCCAAACCATCAAACAGCCTAAAATTGAACTTTGACAAAATATCTTTCAAATCTGATGACTATGCGGCTGTTCTGGGATACGAAGATGGAGATATTGATAGTGATAGCTTAGAGGGTAGCACCGATAGTGAAGGTGTGCTGTTTGTTAGTGGAGGTTTGGCAACCATAACTGAGGAAGAGCGAAGCAGTGTGCAGTCGTCTAGAGGTAAGGGTTCTTCAATTTTCAATCAAGAGCAATATGAGACCCCAATTTTATATAATTTTACTCAATATTCATTATTTTTATTTTATTCTATGCGTGAATGTAGTACATACGTAAATTAAAAACTCGTTTTGTTGTGGAGTTGGGCTTTAAATTAAATTTTGCGTTTACGCTGATAAATCGAATTTGGGAAAATAGATATATTGCATTGAAATTTGCTTCTGGCGAGATTTGATTTAATGCTAGAACCATAATATGAAAAACAGAAATAAAAAAAGTGTGATTTGGCTAGTTTTTTAAAGTCGCACTGCACTGAAACATTATGATTATTAGCATGGCTAAACATAATCTCCACCACTGAACATTCTCTTCATAACTGTTAATTAGACGCCCTCACATAATTATATTTTACTGAACTTTTGAAATGAAAAATATTTTATAAAGGAGCGGCCGTGAAACAAAATAAGCCGGCAGTTGTTTTTCATGCAGCAATGAACAGATATAAAGCATATGTTTTACGTTTTAAAGCACTGAAAGCTGAAGAATTTTTAAGTTTTCGTTTCATTTCCGAAAACAGGAACGGATTTAGACCTGTTACAATATTAAGTTGATTTTATTTTTAGTTTCAACTCATGCTTTGCACTTTCATTGTCTTTGATGGCTTACAGAATATTTCGTTTAGTACTGAAGTAAAAAAATTAATCCCAAGGAATGGGTTCTTAGAGCGTGTTTTCTTATTACATTAATTTGAAGTACAGTTAGTCAGAATCCTAAACAAGATATTCTGCATCCCAGACGTTACTTATTCAGATTTTGAGTGTACATGAATAATTTTAAGCGATATTCTTTTAATTTTAAGTACGAGATAAGCAACCCGATCTGAGACTCCCTGGATAGTAAACAATTGATTGTCTACGTGTAGACAATTCGAATTGTTTACGTGGGCATTTGTCTACACATTAGAGAGTTATTGGACGTGCAATAAGGACAAGCAGTATTTAAATTAGCCTATTTTGACATCTACGCATGCGCAATATGGTCCGAATATAAGAATTCCCTTAATAAAGTTACTGCTTGTCTTTATTTGTGTATGGTTAGTGCGAGGCAGTAAACTTCCCTTATTTTAAATTTCTGACATTTTGGACGACTTTGACGTTTCGCTTTTCGACGATGACGTAATTTTACTTAGAAAATTTATTATTTACAGTAGTTTTCCATTTTACTGTGGGTAGCATCGAAAAATGGGTATCAGCAGAAAATCACAAACAAAAATAAACACTTTTTGAGGTGGAAATTTATAAACATAGCTATCAGCTGTCAAAATTATGCATACAAAATAAGGTAATACTCTAGCACCTACTACAGTCTTCCAATAACTGTTTTTTTCTTGAAAAAATAGTGCTGATGCACTAATAAAATAACGTAGATTCTTAATACTGCGAGGTAATATTTATGAGTTCCAATAACTCTCTATTGTCTACATGTGACGTAAACAATAAACTTATTTTAGAAAATTTAAAAAAAAGTTCCAAAATTACTACTACTTAAGTAGCTTATACCTATCACTTTGATATCAGCATTCACTGATTATAAATATGAGGAAAACCGATAATAAAATAAAAATAATTTTCGAAAAGGAAAGTGTGAGGTTGGAATTGAACGTCATTTATATTATTTTATCCCATTTTGACGTTTAAAAATGACATTATTGAACGCATAATAACAAAGGTAAGTAGACGTTTATCACCTGAGTGACTTAAAATATTTTTAACTTACTCTCGGTCTTTTAAGTCACTCTGCCAGTACAAAAATCTGCTACAAATACAAACAAACAACTAGCTATACCCTAGCAACTACCAGTTCCAGTAGGTATTAGACATTAGCGCTCGCTGAATGAATTTTTTTTATAATTTGATTCTTATTGAGTACTTAATTTTTTTAATGTCCATCAAAAAGGGATAAAATTTTGTATACATCACGTGAGTTAAAATGTTTATTCATTCGAAGAAAATTAACCCACTCGCTAGGGCTCGTGGGTTAAACTTTCTTCTCATGAATAAATATTCATTTAACTCACTTGGTGTATAAATAACTATTACATTGTTGACTCGTTGTCTACATTGTCTACACGTAAAGTAGACAATGAAAGTCTACGTGTAGACGCACATCCCTGGGTACAGCCCACAGTCTGCCTGTAATATTGCCGGTTACAAATACGATTAACATATATTTCAACTCAGATAGGTATGGGAAATTCTTACCATAATGTTCCCTTGCTAAACTTTCAGTAGGAATTATTCATAATCAAGGTAGGTAAATAAAACTAGCATATACGAAACAAGATAAGTTTGGTATAATCGATGATGAAATAATGTGAAAATCTAGTGGTCATTAACCAATAACATGTCAATAACATTCAGAGCAGATTTCAAAGACAGGAACGTTATTTTACTTATCTTTATCTTCTCAGTAAAAATCCCTGATACTGTTGGGCTCCGGCACGTCCACTGAGCTGCACTATTTCTTGGCTTGTGAATACTGGCTCGGCAACCAACTTCCAACCACTTTAATGCAACAGGTGGATGGAATTTTCCAATTTAGCTACTAATTAGCATTTGGACCTTTCGACCATTTCCATCGGCTGCCGGAAGAAAATAGAGAGAATTCCTCCACTTCCCGTAACAAGTAACCTAACAAAATCGCACATTGCACATATTCCCAAAAACACAGGGACGAACGCAATATACCAAAACGAATGATCATTTAAAGCTATGTTCCGAGTAGTTAAACAAAGCGGGTTCTGCGATATAACGTTATCGTAATGCTAATAGCGTTAACGTACGTTAGGCGTGCTATCTGACTGTGGGTTTGGGTGGTAAGTAGTACAGGTGTTAATGGCGGCTTCATGTGTCACTATCTAACAGCTAGCAGCCAAAGGTGATAGTCTGTCTGTTAGTAATAACGGGGCACCTGAGCCTGGGAATTTTTTCGATATCGTGGGAAAATTTCTAGATCGGTGGTGCCTTTGATCTGAAATTTCGGGAGTTTGACCCTAACGTACGCTAACGCTAAAGCTAACGCTATTACCATCACGATAACGTTATATCGCAGAACCCGCTTTAACTACTGTGGGGTCGTATTTTCGAAACCATGCGAATTCTTTCGCATGCGATCTAATTCGAATGAAAAAATTCGTGTACGAACTAAAATGCGTATTTTTGAAGACCCTTCGAAAATGATATCGTATACGAGTATCATTTGCGTTGGCAACGTCGCAAATTCGAGTATTGGATAATGGCCATTTCGACCGATACAAAAACGAAGAGGTATTTTTTGAAATTTGGCTTTTTAAAAATACCATAACACTCCCTACTTTTGCTGTTAACCTATAGACTATCCAAGATGCTGTCAAACTTAAATGAAAATGTCTGTCAAGGTGTAGGTGTTATCAAATGGTGTTATGAGTTTAGCTGGGTTCTAACAGAAATTGAATTTAATTTTATTTTAACATAATTTAAGATTTAATATTATTTTACTTTGTGGCGTTCATACAGTAATTTTTTAACTGATATAGAAAAATGTCATTATCCGTCATCTGCCTTGTCAAACTAATGAAAATCTATGATCAACCTCAAATTTAATTTAATTTAATTTTGAAAGATAAAAGTTGGCCAACTTTTAAATTAAGTTATATTATGTCTTAAATTAAAATTTTGTATGAACGCCGTCATATGGTAATGTATAGTAAACTTTTTAAATTAAATTATATTGAATGCTAAATTAAATTAAATGTCTGTTAGAACCCACCTTTTTAAATTGTGCTTATTGTGAATTATCTACGTTGTTATATTTAAAACTGTTGTATTTATGTTAAAAATAGTGTATGTGAACAGTAGTTCGTGTTCCTCCTGCCGGCCATATTTTGCTTGTCAAAGTTACGTGTTTTGGATAGGTATTCTTTTTTGTATTTTGTGGCTGTTTATTGAGTTTATCCATTGAGTTTATCAAGTATTATTTAGTCTATTCTGTTGGTATAAATCTTGTTGAAATAAATTTTGTGCACCTAATCGTTGGGATTTCCTTGAACGTCCTTGTTTTTTATAACGTTAACTAACAATCATGGTTTTTGGAGGGTTTGTGCCTGCTGAACAAAAGAAAGATTTGATTAGCTTCATCGAGGAGCATCTAGAACTAAAAATTAGGAAAATTCAGCTTTCAGGAGCCAAAGAAAATTAGAACCATTTGCGCAAAGTAAGCACGTCAACCAAAAATCTTCGAGGGCATCAATAACATTTCTTTCGATTAAATAATCCAAGCCAGCCATTCCAAAAACTGTCTTTTAATGAAGCAGGACAATTTAATCCGCAAATTATTTCAAAAAGAACGAAAAGTCAAAAAAAGAACGAACATCAAACACAATTTTCAATTTGCACAACGTATTTAGGTAGGTACATAAATAACAAATAACAAATATAACGTATATAAACAAAATAATTAGCATTTCAAAACAACGCGCAGAATCAAGTAAAATCACGTAAAATCGCATGCGAAATGTGATATTCGACTGGTGGAGACCCACTCGAGTAAACGTACACGAACTAAATCGTGTACGGACCGTTCGAAAGTGATTCGAAAATACGGAACCTCAATTATTTTCATGCGAATTTTGCCTTACTGACTACTAACTGAACATGACATTCGGTACATGAAAATTAAGAGAGGATTTGGCGCAAAGCCTTGTAGCAACAACCGAACTCAAGGATTTTTGTTAATAATCGTGTTCCGATCGTTCCGATAGCCTGTAGCAACAAAAACGACCATATGAATAAATTAGAACTGTCAAACATCAAGTGAGGTTACAAATATTCATTGTTCACAAAACCAGCTGATGA
This sequence comes from Ceutorhynchus assimilis, assembly GCA_917834065.1. NCBI lineage: Eukaryota > Metazoa > Arthropoda > Insecta > Coleoptera > Curculionidae > Ceutorhynchus > Ceutorhynchus assimilis. The sequence goes on from OU892287.1 coordinate 18,276,457, forward strand.
ATAATTATTTGCAAATAAATGCATTGGAAAAACTAAATTAAGGACATTTGAAGACAATAATCCATCAATCCCATGTAACATAATATATGCTATTAATCATTCATGTATGTTATTACTATTCAGTGAAAAATACAACCGTAGCCACGTAAGAATGGTATCTATTATCTAGATGGCAAAAAAACAAGTATGTAAAACAGGATAGTTAATAGTCTTCATCTTACAGCAGTTCCTTGATTAGATGCTATTATATGGCATCTCCAGGAAGTTCTAGTTTAGTAAGCTTTTAGCTGTAATATCCAAGATTGTTTAAGTTTATGCGCCTGCCTGCCGGATCCAAAATGAAAATAACCTTCGAAGTTTGGAGCAGAGAATCCGACGCCACTGTGCATGACAGAATATCCAAGAATTCTTTCTCATTGAAGAATATACCAGAATTCTAGATGAAATATTTTCGTGTGGCGGAAAAATTCTATAAGGAATTATACGAGAAAAAAAAGCAACAACAAAAATAACAAACAAGAAACCGAAAGCGAAACATCCAAAATTCTAAGTGTTTGGTCAGAAAAGATCCCTGATATAGAAGAGGAAGAAGTTGCAAATGCCACTACTATCATAAATGCTAATGAAGGTAGGAGAATAGGTTGTAAAACAACTGGAAACACTTTTCAATGAATGTCTAGCAGAGGGGAAAATACGTCACGACTGGGATTACCATCGTCGTTCTGATATACTAAAAAGGAAACCCATCAAATCTTGAAAACTATAGACCCATAAGCGTCCTGTTCCCGATATACAAACTGTTTATGAGAATAATCACCAACCCCTTTGAAAGGAAATTCGATGATTACCAACCTAAAGAATAAGCAGGTCATATAAAGAGCTACAGCACTATAGAACATGTTCACACAATAAGAATTGAGAATGCATGAAGATACAAACGAAGTGAAGAGGCGTAAGAAAAGGTGATATTAGGTCTGTTCACACAGAAATCACAAACCAATCAGAGCAAATGTCATTGGTTGGGAACAGTCAGAAAACTACGTAGTTTCAACCAATGAAATTCACTCTGACTGGTTTGTGATTTCTGTCCGAAGAGACCTATCATATTACCTAAGCATGTCACCCTAGTCCTCGAAGATGTGTTCAAGGAACTACATTTGCAAAATAGAGGGATCCATATATCTGGAGAAAACCTCAATAATTCAAGATTTGCTGATGACATTGTAATATTCGTCCCGAACGAAACATACTTAGAAATCATGCTGAAACAATTACTCCAAGAAGATCAGGGCCGGTATTCTCGTTCTCGAAAACGCTCATCGCTTTTTATTCGCTCGGCACTTTTGATGTAAATTTACATTAGAAGTGCCGAGCGACTAAAAAGCGGTGAGCGTTTTCGAGGACCAGAATACCAGCCCTGGTCAGAAATGAACGTGTTAAAAACAGAGTTTTTTTATATGACAAATGAGCAAACAGATAGGGTCACAATAACCATAAAAAACCAACAAGTGAAAAAAGTTTTCTCCTACAAGTATCTAGGACAGTTAATGACTAGGCAAAGTCAATCAAGAGCTCGAAGTTAATAGAATATATTCCGGGCCAACTGAAAACTAAAGTTTACCAACGAATGTATTTTGCCAGTAGTTGCCTATGGAAGCGAAACATGGACGCCCACAAAGAAAATCCTAAATAACTTAAGTAGGTACATCAGAGAGCAATCGAAAGGAGAATGATAGGCATTACACTAAAGAATCACAAGACCAACGAGTGACAAGTGGATAAGAAACACAATAAAGGTAGAAGACATTACACAGCAGGACTAAACTGGTTAGGTCGCACAGAATAGAAATACCTGGCAGAATCTGAGAGAGGCCTATATCCAGAGGAAAGAGTCGGAGAACGGCTAAGAAGTAGAAGAAGATGAATCTAGAGATTTCTTGGTTGATTAATTTCGTATATAAAGCGTGTAATTTGTAGTGGATCCGCAGAATTAATGAAAATTTGGTGTTAGCGAAACAAATGGTGCATTAATTAAAACAAAGTTCACAAACGTGTTTTCTGATAAGCCTCGGGTCATTCTATTAGTGTACTATTTAAAAAACAAAAATGAATATAGTGACAATATTATCGGCTGACATCGAAGAACAAGTCCACAGAATGATTTTTCTAGATCATTCCATTGTGTTCTTGAGAATGGAACAAGGTACGAGAATTTTGACTTCGTCACTGGACAACTAAATAAGATTTTTTTTTATTGATAACCTATTTTACTTATTTAAAGTACTCCTCAGCGTGTTTAAATCTAACATCCAAAAACGCGCTAATAAAGTTACCATGACAACATCAACAACCCAAGCAAGGTAAAGTCTAAATGTCAACTTTTTAATTATTGATTTGTCACACTCAAAAAAATCTTGATCATAATATCAATGAACTGCTTTCACAAATTACATTTTCATTGATTCAGTGAAATTTTCATTAATCCCAGGTACAGAAAACTGTAAGTATTATGATTTCATGAACAGCTATCATTAAAATAAAGAATGAAGCTTCATCAAGTTATGAATAGTCATCTACATGAATCTATGTTGAATAGTGCATCGGTTACAAGAACTAAGTTCATTGATATTATGAAATTAAACCTTGATATTAAAGAAAATTTCTTTGATGGGAGCTTCCACGGAATATTCATAATATAAATGAATATTAACATGAATAATATGAATATGGTTCATATGACCTTACTAGAAAATTATCCTTTTAAGAACGAAATTCATTGATACAATGTACGGTTCATTTAAAACAAGCAAGTATTCCTAGAAACAAAGCTGCAACCATTACATCAAGATAAATCATAAATACAATGAAACAGTTCATAGCATTAATGTAGACAGTTCCTAAGCACATGCGCAAAGGTAGCTGCAGTCGGGCAACGACATAGAAAAATATGTTGAAATAGGAATAATTACATTTCTATTTTCTGGGTGCACTGCTACGTACTTCGTTCAAGTCGGTTTTTTCGGTTTTGTGTTGTTCGAAGTGTTAAATAGAAAGTCGATTATACCTGTCGCCGGTTTTTTCTAAAGGTAAGTTGTATACCTCTATTACCTCTATAATATGTATACCTATTATGTAGGTAGGACTTGGATGCCTTGCACGGAGACGGTCTAGTCTCAAAATGGGAATGCGAAAGAAATGACCTACAGATTTAAATGTCATCCGGGGAGAACGTGAAAGACAAAAGCGTCAAGAGCTCCTCATAATTTCTAAGGAATACTGAAGTCTCTAAAAGTAAGTATACTCAATCCCAAATCAAGTTGTAATTTTTTTAATCGATATATTTTTGTTAAATGGTTTTGTTTCACTAGGTAGAAAAGCAGAAGATTCAATACCGCAGCTAGTGTTTCATAGCCGAGGCAAGGAAACCAGCCAAAGCATCAAATCTTATTTTCTGATATGGCTTGTTTTAGAAACTTTGGATGTTGATAGTTCAAAAACAGCTGGAACAAATATAGATATTAATTAGGTAACGGCCCAATTAAGATGGAGACCCTGTCTTCATTTTACTTAAATATAGATATAATATATATTTATGGAAACAGGATTTAAGGAGGATTTGAAAGATAATAGAATATACGGTTAGTGTCATTTAAAATAAAAATACATAAATAGGTACTTAGATTTTTAAATTTTCAGATTTTGGGATGCCCATTGGTTTGTTTGACAATTCTGGAAGATGATACGAAGAAACCATGCAACTTTTGCATTAAAAGCTTTTTTCCTATTGCTCATATTCATCAGTACAGGGGACACGCAAATATAAAAAATGACCCTTTACCCCATTTAAAATCATAAGTATATTTAAGGCATAATTCATGAAATTATTTTAATAAAAAAAAAGAATATGGTATATATTATTGAAAACGTCATTATTAAAATATATAATGAATGCAATTCTTAGTATTCAAGACTGTGATTCATAAATACAATGAAAGGGTTTCATCAAATTATATCTGGGCTTCATTATTATTATGCCGTCTGTTCATCAGGACAATGAAAAAGTACATATAAACTAAGAACGATGTTTATTGTTACTATGAAAAGTTTCATTAATACAAAAACCTTACTACATACCTTAATGTTCGTTGTTCATACACAAGATGAATCGAAATAGGAATTAAGAAATTGTTCATACTTCAATAACCTAGAGTTCATGTAATCAAAGAAACCGTTCTTTGGACCGATTTTAATGAATTGTTCATTAAATCTAAGAACAACTTCTTGTTATTTATGCTACTATTTGGTTGAGTGCAGACAACGACAGGTATACCAGATGTCATATTACGAATTTAGCATTCTACAACTATCAGTAATTTATGATTTGAACGTATAGGTACCAATAAAAAAAAATAGTTTAAAGTATTCGTAGATAACTGGTCTTTAAAACACTTGCTCTATTTCGATCCACTTATACTTTAATATACTAGTTTCACTTCATGAAAAATATCCAACGTTGACTTTCCAATAAATGAATTTCTCATAGAATAAAAATTGTTTCCTTTCTAATTTCAACACATGCAAGCCCCCTCCTTTCCTTGGTAAAAATATCCAAGACAAGAGAAAAGAAGTGAGTGCGCGAAGACAAAAGAAAAATTAAGAGGAAACCCAAATACAGAAAGAAAAACAAGAAATAGAAGACCACAGACACATACACACACACACACAGAGAAGGAACCAAAGTCCAAAGAGGAGTAAAGGAATCCCGCAGGCAGAAAGACAGGCAAGAGAAAGAAGCTCAAGACAGATAGTCCAATAAGAATAGAAGACACAAGAAAAACAAGAATATGACCGGCTTACAGCACTTCTACAAGAAAACGATCAGAGGTCCAAAGAAAAAGAAGAGAACAGGACCGGCTTCGGTAAAATTTTGCAGAACGAAAATAAGACGAGGTATTGATTAGACGTAGAAAAGGTTGTGCATCTTGACAGGTTGAAGAGTTGAGAAACAGGCAGTGTTATGAAACTACTTTGGTAGGGGAAACCTGAAGTCAATGTTTCCGGAATATTCAGGAATTCGTTCTCGATCGTAGGTATTGAATAAACAAGAATTTTATTTATAAAGTTTTCTTGGTTGATTGGTTTCGTATCTACTTGTAAGTTGCAGTCAATTTCAATTAAAAAAATGATTGTTTAAAGTTGAATGAAACAGCTGATGAAGTGATAAGTGAATTTTGTAAAGTCAATTAGTTTAATATAAGTTGTTGTGGTTTTTGAAGAGAGTTCTACCGGTCCCACGGAATTCAAGACATTATGATGTAATATGCTTGTAGAATAAAATCATCCAAGAACTATTATTTGAAAGTCTGGTCCAGTTATTCATTTAAACTATTTTTTGTTATTATTTTGACTCAGACACATAATGATCCTGACCTGCGCTTCGTTAAAATTCAGTTAGCGTCTTGTTTGGCATCTGGATTGTAAGCTGTTCAAAAACCATTTGCTATTTTATTTAAAATCCGGAGAGACAACGTGATTTAAAGTAGACGAAACAGACTGACAACAATAATCAAATTTATACTCAAGTAACTTTCATGTTTCTATAAATTCCTAAATCGCAATTTGTTATTCGAACCACGGAACAGCATCCGTTACGCCATCAGTTTTCACCGTACTCGATAAAAGTAAATAAATAGGCCACCAATTCCTATTCCTGGCACTGGTCCAGATCATGGGTCCAAAAATAGCCACCTGAACCGACCAGAGATCTCGAGAGGCGCGTAAAGATTTCTGTTTGTACAGATCATCAAGCCTCCAGTTCACTTGTGTTTTTTCGATTTGATTTGTTTGTGATTCCGGCTTTTGAAATTTAGGGTAGAACATGCACGGTAGCAGTTCGAATGGTACGTGGTGTGTATTTTGTGTTTGTGTAAGAACGTTAGTGTTTTTATAATAGGTATAAAAAACATCTGGCAAAGTTATTTAGACGCAACTGATAATAAATAGAACATCTTCTCAAAGTAGGTTTAATCAAAGTCTGTTTAATAGGCAATGAATGCAAAATGTAGGTAGGCGCATTCTCTCTAACTTTATTTTACATCTTTTCTCCACTAGTATTAGGTCTCCTACCTACTTTCAGGAATTCTATTTACTTTTTTCTATATGCCAACAAATGAAGACTTATCTTGTCATCGTACAAGATGTCTTGGGATTAGCATCTATTGAATCGACATGTTTTGATTCATTAATACCTTCCTACTTTCTCAAAAGTCATCAGTTATGGTAACAGGAAGGAAAATATTTACTTGCTAGTAATTCATGAATCTACTCCGGAGAATGAATAAATTTAAATATACATACTAATAGTATCATTAGGCGGTATATCATGAATTATTTCCATCTGAAAACATTCACTCCATTACCGGAATACCTCTTGCTTTAAACACTGTGAAAATATTGTCTTCTCGTATATTGATCGCTGATCGCTGGTGCTATGACTGCCAGTGCTCCAAATCTATGATGGTAAATGAAGAATTGTGTAGACCATATTAGCATCTTCTCAACATTGAAGATATAAAAGAATAGGCATTTTAATGTGTGAATTTATCAATCAATTGAGAATTCCTAGCGATAACTTGTTTTCAGATGGGATTCATTCTCATGAATCAATAACAGCATCAACATAATGCCTCCCCATAAAAAATCTTGAAGCTCAAGTGATTATAAGAAAATTTAAAAAACTTACTGAGTGTTTAAATTCCTGGGTTATTGTTGAAAAAAAAAATGGTGATTTGAGGTTGTGTCTGGACCCAAAGTTTTTGAATCAATACATACAGCGTGAGCATATTTTAATTCCAACAGCCGACGAAATTGCTAGTAAACTGAATCGTAAAGTCATTTTTTCTGCATTAGATATGAAAGATTAAGTCAAAATTGATGATCAATCATCTGCCTATTGTACTTTTGGCACACCTTTCGGTCGCTACCAATTTTGTCGACTTCCATTTGGTATTAGTTCTGCCCCTGAAGTGTTTCAGCGAAAGAATTTTGACCTGTTCGGGGATATTGAGGGAGTGCAGATATACTTTGATGGTTTTCTCTGGGGAGACAGAGTTGGAACATGACAAAATTTTGAAAAACGTTTTAGATAGAGCATCAAAATTTAACATAAAATTCAACATGTCAAAAATTCAGTTTAAGTCAGAAGAAGTAAAGTATCTTGGCCAGGTTTTTTCTAAGGATGGTGTTGAACCGTGTCAGTCCTAAATTATTGCAATCACAGATATGCCCAAACCACAAAGTAAAACTGATCTTTTGAGGTTGTCAGGCTTGGCAAAATTTTTGGGCAAGTTTGTCTCAAACATATCCGACCAAAGTAACTGCCCCCTTCAAAATTTGACAGGACAAGACGTTGACTGGACTTGGACCAATGAACATGACACATCATTATCAAACTTTTATTAACAACCGCGCATTTTTCAACCCATTATTACCAGTGGTTCCCAACCTTTTTTTAGTCACGACCCCTTTACAGATTTACTCATAAGGTTGCGACCCCCCTACCCATTAATAAGATAATAGATATAATACAAAATTTCATTTATTCGAGAAATCTTTACTAAAAATATTAATATATATAGCTAAATACAAAACGTCAATTTTTATTTTGGTAATGTGATGACTGAGCTGTATCCGAAAACTGAAAAGAAAGCACAAGTAGGGCGACATAAGGATATGAACTATGCATGGCACATCAAAATTTATTCAAGAATTTTTCCTGAAATAGGGCAGGTGCTGTGGAATCATTCCTCAGCTCTAAAAATTTATCCTACACTTCATCAGGAACGTCGGTCGGCAACATCTAACGAGGCCTGAAACGGGTTCCTTACTTACTGCAGCTTTTTGTTCAGATAACTCGGGAATAACGCCCATTTCATTCTCAAGGGATTGAAGGTGATAATCAATTTTCTCTTTTAGATTCTCCACAATTTCTGTTTCTGACATAGCTACTCCATGTTCAAAAACATGCTACTCACAACACAACACTCACAAACTGTGCTATGCGCTTCGTCCGTAAGACCAATGCAACCCTACGCGGCTTTTGAGGCGGAGGCTAAGGCGTGTTACCAAATGCAGAAAAATATATATTGGCATTGCGACCCGTCCAAAAACCCTATGCGACCCCTTTAGGGGTCGCAACCCACTGGTTGGGAACCGCTGCATTATTACCAATTGAAATTGAGACTGACTCATCAAAGGATGGCATTGGGTCTTGTTTACTTCAGGGGCACCCAATAGCTTTCGCATCACGAAGTATGACGAAAAGTGAAACCAACTATGCTCAAATAGAAAAAGAACTATTGGCAATTTTGTTTAGCTGCAAATAATTTCATTACTTTATTTTTATGTGAAAAATATGCACGTAAAAATTTAAAACAAATACTTAAATCTTATCCTATTCCTGAGCGCCTCTGGGAACGCATTGGAGCTGATATTTTTTCTTATGGTAACAATTCTTATTTAGTAACAATGGATGCTTACTCAGATTGGCTTGAGCTAGTATGAATTAAAAATAAATCTGCTCATGAGGTAATTCAAAAATTAAAAATTATTTTTCCCAAATTTGGGTCCCCTGACATATTAGTATGTGATAATGTACCCTTCAATAGTTATATTTTCAAAGAATTTGCCAAAGAGTGGAATTTTGAAGTCCCAATTATCCAAAGTCAAATGGTTTGGCTGAAAAAGCAGTGGATATCGGAAAAAAATTGTTTAAAAAAATCTTTAGAGGAGGGCAAAGACATATTTGATTCCCTAATCGAAATTCCCCTTTCAAATATTTGGAGTATTCTCCTTCCCAACTTTTAATGATCCGTATTTGTCGAACAAAACTTCCTGTATCAGCAGATCTTTTGAAACCAACTCTATGTAATAATGTTAAAGAAAAGCTTCAATTAAGACAAGAGAATAATATTAAATATTATAACAAAAATGCCACTGATCTGAAACCGAATCAAATGTTACAGTTTTCAATCATATTGACAAGACATGTAAACCAGGTAAAATTATACAGTTGTCTGAAAGTCCTATAAGGTTCTGGATGAAAATGGTAACAAAGATTTCAACATGCTTAGTAATGGAAATGTGCAGCAACCTAGTACATCATATAATGACTCATCTCCTAGTGTATCTAGTTATTTATCTCCTAGACTAGCAGATAAGCATTCTATGCCTAAGAAATCTCATTCTAAAATAAGTAGCCCTTTCAACAATGTTCAATCTAGTGCTAGTAACGAATCCATTTTGAGTTTACCTGTTCTGAAATCCAAGGTTTCAGGTCGAGTTATTAAGATTTATAGTTTTCATTTATAGAGTGTATATATTAGTTATTTATACACCAAGTGAGTTAAATGAATGTTTATTCATGAGAAGAAAGTTTAACCCACGAGCCCTAGCGAGTGGGTTAATTTTCTTCGAATGAATAAATATTTTAACTCACGTGATGTATACAAAATTTTATCCCATTTTGATGGACATTCAATTTAAATTAATAAGAATCAAATTATAAAAATAATTCATTTTGTAGCACATGAACGCGTCTAGAATTGAAATTGGTGGTTGCTAGGGTATAACTAGTTGTTTGTTTGTATTTGTAGCAGATTCTATACTGGCAGAGTGACTTAAAAGACCGAGAGTGAGTTAAAAATATTTTAAATCACTCAGGTGATAAACGTCTACTTACCTTTGTTATTATGCGTTCAATAATGTCATTTTTAAACGTCAAAATGGGATAAAGTATTTTTAATACCTATTTAGAAGTACCTGTCGTTTTAGTGACAAAACGTATGTCGCTTCTTGACACACAAATAAAATTAGGTTAGAAATTTCCTATTTGTAGATAAAATTAACGTATTAGCAATCGACGTTCGTTTTTGTTGGTAATGTTTCATCTAATTCGTGATTGATAAATAAGGATGGGGTTATTCTAAATGGGTATTACAAATACTATATAATTGAAGTTAGGCCTACGTGCGAATGTTGCGTACCTATTCATATACACCTGATAGTACAGGTACAGGCATAGGTAGGCATGTAGTCATAGTATCGGGCCTTCAAAAAAAAAAACCAATCAAAGATTGCTATGGTGTTTTGAACGTATGTCTTAGCAATATTTTCCTTTAATTTTGTCAATGAACTTTAATGTTAAAATGTCATGTCAAAAATCCTGACCAATAAAGAAACAGTAATTCGATGTACGTTTTCGTAATCAGAGCAGTCTTTGATTGTTTTTTTTTTCTGCAATGTATTATTATTTTATTCCATGTCATATTGTCTTCTACCAAAATAACTTTAATTTTTGCAGGCTCAAAATCTTTTCAACTTTCCATTAGTTTTTCTCCATCAATTATTGTTTCAATCGACGAAGATTGCATCTTTTCAGTGACTTAATTCATCAATCTCTTTGATGTTGGAATCTGTATCAAATTCATCTAGTCTCAGTAATGCATCCTCCTTAAGTATTTCAAAATCGGCTTTAATGAGCAGTGAAACAGATACAAGACAGACAACTAATTAAAGTTATAGCATAGCAATATAAATTGTGGGTAAAATATAGTACAGACATATTTTATGTTTAATGTCAGCTTAAAAAGCTAACGTGAATTATTTATATAAACAACAAACACAAACAACGACCAGCAAATTCCTCTCGCAGAAAACTAACAAATGGGGGGTTTAGTTCACGAACAAGAAAGAGGATTTTTCCATCTAAATTTTAACCACCTTTAGGGACAATTTATGGCCATATCCTTTTTAAAACAAAAATTCTTGTAAAGTTTTCTATAAATTCATCATCTGTAATTGTTTCCACTTTCGAACACACGCGAAAATCTATCTAAACAAAATCTTCAATTACTCGTTACGGAAAGTTTGGAAAAACTCCAAGACGGATAGTTTCTCGGTTAGAAAATCGATAAGAAAGCAAGTTGAATCTTTTAGCCGTTTGTTAGCAATACTTGGGTATTAAAAAGTTTAAAGCAGCGACAGCGGAAAATACTTTTGAGAAGAAACAGTAGTTGTATACTTCTGGCGTAATGAAACTTTTTTATTAGTTTTTCCAAAAAGAGGTTCTTCTTCACTCAGTCATTTTAGGAAACGAAGGCATATAGTAGTATATTTTTGAGAACCTCTCCATTGATTTCCTTCTTTTTTACACATTCTTTATCAGCTGAATAAAGATTTTTCTGATTTTGATTTCCATAAAATAAAAGAGGTAAACATTCATTTTCTTGCTCCACATTTTATTTCCATCGACTAACGCTACCTTGTTTAATTAGTTCCGTAAATATTTTAAATAAAACTCTGGTCGCTTTATATTCTAGACATTCTATAAATAATATTGTTTATTCAATTTTATCACATGCCTTCCTATCACCCACTAGTGCTGATTAACTTCTGCAGATGTCGGCATTTTTGCGGTAATACAGGACCACACATCCCTGGTTAATCGGCTGGGATATGCATGTTATTATGATATGTATTAACTAAATTATCTGAGAATCTAAAAATGATCTGTTTCATCATTCATTGAATTAACTTTTTTCTATTTCACTGGTAATTTCCTTTAAACTTACAAAAGTGTATTCCTAATCAGTCCAGACATTACTTTAACAGTTTAACACATAAAAAAAAAAAATAGTAATAATTGTTGTGGTATCGACTTTTGCAACTACACATTTGTCTTTTGCCTGTCTGCTGCTTTTTCGACATATTTTCATGTTTATGTATTCACGCAAACTTTCCGTTAATTGGTTTATAATTATAGGGAACAGGGTTCAAATTTATTTCAAAACTTTTCAAAGTTGAGAAGTGAAATTACTACCTTGAAGTTCCGAACTTGTGGTTTACATATAGGTAGGAATTACGCTAATTTCTAGTTTATGAATAAAGTAGGTTAAGTATCCAACCCTTTATACACAGGACATTGATTAATGTTTTGCTTTTAAGGTTGTGAAGATGACTCCAGTATTGAGGATGATTCGACTTTAAAAGACCGCCACCATTTATGGTCTGGTAGCGCTTCAAACGCAGGTTCAACTTCAGATCTGTCTACTACATCATCTGAAAGAACTGGAACTTTAGGAGGTAATATTTTTGTTACAGCTAGAAAACACAATTTACCCTAGAGATTTTTATAGACTCTAGTTCTACGAAATGCACTAGCGACTTTCAATGGATCCGTAAAGAACCTACAGCATTGTCTTCGTCAATGTCTTCGCCACAGCGTCTGTCTCCTATTAGAATGGAAGAGGAACTTGTTCTTGAACAGCACACACTAAATAAACCTCCTATCTCTAGGTCGTTAAGAGATAAGACTCCTAGGAAAAGTGGTAGTGACAGATCAGGCCCGTCAGCGCCAGGAAGTTTGGACAGGCGAAGACATCATACTTTAAAAAGGGAGGAACGAGATCAAAAATCCAGATCTTCGCATGTTAAAAGTCCTCCGAGATTAGACGATTTTCAGTCTAATTTGGGTAATAACAATAATCAGAATGGGTATTGTTGTCCACCAGGATGTGGACCCTATGATGGTTATTTTGAAAGTTTTCATAGAAGACATGAAAGGTAATAGTTTGAGCGATTTCAGTTTGGTCTGTCAATCGATGATATAAAGGCACTTTGGTATCGTATCCCTCTGCCTGTGGGTAGTAAGATCTTGTCACCATCTATTTCTCTTTCAAACAAATCTTTCCTCCGTTTCAAAAATTAATTTATCTTGGAGGATTCATACGCTGCTTATCTTCATCCAACTAGTTCGCAATGTCTAATATTCTCTTCTTTTTCTCACCAGATATGTTTATGTATTTTCCCAATCATTCTACATTCCAAGTCCATCTACTTCTAGTGATTTATTAGATAATGTTCTGGTAAAGAAAACACAGCAATGTTTGCTTTGCTTCCAAACATTATTAGCTATTTTGAATATATCAGCGTCTGGCGCTGTCCTAATCAATATATCATTTAGTTGGCCTACCAAAATGCAGGTGGCAAAATGGAATGAAATCTTTGTTTATTTATTTTTTTATTGGATTAATTAATATTTTCATTGTTTTAGATCTGATCCTCAGCGTTATGGCAGTAGTCCGATGCTCATGGAACACCGGGAGCATCGTTTCGCTGAAAGAGGAAGTCATCCAGATATCTATGGTGACTGTTCCAGATATCGACACGATATGTCATCGTGTTGTTCATATCATTTGGGTCCGCCGCCATGCTGTTATTATGGTAGCGAAAGGGGGTATCATTGGACGCCTCAATCTTATCCCAAGGTTACCCATGCTTGCATAAATTTAGATTTGAATTTTAAATAAAATTTGCTTTAAAGGAGAGATCATATTGGTTACCATAATCTTAATTTTAATTTGCAAACTTTTTTTTATTTGAAAAAAAAAAAAAATCTATTTTGTTTAGCCTGGCGAGCAAGATGAAAAGTTACGCAAGATGCAATATGAAAGGGACAACCTCCAACTGCAAGTTCAAGTGCTCACTGAACAGATCGAGGCTCAGTCTGATAAAATTTCGGATTTGGAAAAAGTCCTTCAAGAGAAAAAGACGCTTCTGTCTGATGCCGAAGAAAAACTACAAAGGGTGAGTTAGTATTTTGGACCATTTACTTTATAGGCTAAGGATAATGAAAAATCAATAGGGCAAGTACACGATCTGACAGTTTGACACTATTGACAGTCGCCTTGAGGTAAAACAAAGATTACCCCCCCCCCCGTTTTTATTCTCATCGGTGACTTCACCGATGAGTTAGCTATCTTTGTTTAGTGAATGGAAAATGACAATGACAGCCATAGAATGGTGGATCCATCGGTAAAATTTGATGAGAATAAAAACGCAGGGATATAGGTGTCCTTAGATAAACTGACACATTTTGCAGGTAAGTAGGTATCTCGAAAACGGGAAAAGATAACGAGATGCGGTTTGTTCTGGGAGAATAGGGATTTTTTAAAGTTCTTTTTCACATTATTACCGAATCCTGAAATTTGCGGAAATTTGGTTTTACAGATATGCGATTTTTTGAAATAAAATTACTGCCTTATTTTTAATGAAACACCCTGTATCTTTTGTCATCGTCAGAAAGCCAGATTTTTCTACTTTACAAAAATGTATAATTTTTGTCAATTATCTTGAACTTGGATCGTGAAAATTGCACTTTGTCGAAGGGAATACCATCGACTAACCAAAAAAAAAGAGAATTAATTTGTGCTTAATACTTTTATTAACTAATTAGCGCATAGTTAACTAATATTACAAGTCTTAAACACAAATAAGTGCATATAAAACACAAATTATTAATTATCATTTTTTTTTTTGGCCAGTTGACGGTACGCTCTTCAACCAAGTGCAATTTTTACGATTCAATTTCATGATAATTGAAAAAAAGCATACGTTTTTGTGAAGTAGAAAAGTCACGCATTCTGACGATGACAAAATATACCGGGTGTTTCATCAAGAATAAGGCAGTATGTAATAGGGTACTTGCATGGAAAATATCAAATATCAAACGGTATATCGTTGAAATCAGGTTAAATGGGACTTACAAATAAGCGCACAATATACAGGGTATTCCATTAAAAAATATATAACTTCACACTGCTGCACTTTTTTGACGCACCCTATATGCCTAAAATCAAATTAGTTAAAAACTTTCGACAATTTGTTGAAACTTTTGTATTTGACACTTTTGTCAAAAATGTCAAATGAAAAAGTTAGAAGGGGTGACATTTATAATAGATCACCCTGTACTCACTCTCACTATTGTGTAAAGCAAATCGCTTAACACACTAGTGCCTAAAGTAACGTCAATGACAGATGTCGACACTGTCAATTTAGTTTTTTTCTGGTAGATTACTTCACGCACTAGTGCGTAAAGTAATACTTCACGCACTAGTGCGTAAAGTATTTGTCTTAATTTTTTTTTACACATATTTCAGTTGTAGTAGAAAAAAAAAAAGTTTTGATATTGTCTTTTTATCAAAGAAAAACGTTTTGTTTGTTTCATTTTCGATAGTAGAATTTCATTTTATTTTCTATACAATAAACTATTACTTCTGCAGGTAATTTTTGTTTACATTGGTAAACTTGATTTGGTCAAAGGTTCTAACCTCGGTCAAATTGAGGGTCAATTGACAACTTTTGACTGTTCAATTGACCGAGGTGCCATCCCTACTTTTGTGTAATCCAGAAGTTTCGTGAACATGCCTAGAGCTTGTTTAGTTGTTAATTGTGGCAGTATAGCGGAAGGGATACAATATCCTTCCATAGAGGTTTCCATCAATTTCGAATAACAATGGGAGGTTTGATTTATTAGCTCAAGAAAGAAGAGAAAAATTGATTTATGTTGGTAACAGAAGATCTGACAGAAAAATAGATTGAATATAGAGTAACCACAGCAACTATACTTATATATTTGTTCTTGTGACACTTGGTTTTGATATTTGTTGGAAAAACCCTGAATTTAATCCATCATAGAAAAACCTAGCAAACTTCTGGATAAAAGATCACATAGACTGGAACATAAACACTTCACTTCAACTTTTTTAAAACAAAATAACACAAAAACATGTAAAAAAGCTGTGAAAACCGCATAAATAAATTATTTGTTTTACCTCAGGGCGACTGTCAAACTCATTTGTGACGTCACATGGACATACCCTATTGACAATTGAAGTTAGGTTAGCTCGAAAATGAGTGGGGCTTATTACGGACCTCCACTGCGACTCATTAGTCTATTGTGGCTCATGCCTATTCATATTTCTCCATCACCTATTTTTTCACTGAAGTCAGAGAGATGTTGCTCAGGTCTAGATCTCCCAGTGAGAGAATTGCCCCACGATGCCTCAGGCTGGACATTCGCAAAGAATGTGTGCTGCTGTCTCCTCGTCCCCCGTGCATATACCCCAAGACAGTTATAATTTTATTGGGAACAAAATAACATAAAGCTGCGACTAGTCTGAATTGATAGGGGTTATGGTCCTGATGAACATACTAAGTCCCCAGACCTCCTCCTCGGGGAACATTGTCAAAATGGCGCCGCCATCTTGGATTTTTGTCATTTTTTGCTTAATTTACGTTTTACTCGAAAACTACTCATTTTTAGAGAAAATATAAAGAATAATAAATTAGAGAGCACAAAAAAACCTTTGAAAGGAATTATTTTTGAACTTCCTGGGTACTACAATTACTGAGATAGGAGCCGAAGAAGTACCGCCGAAATACCGCTTTCCACATGCGAGCTAATATAACTTGAATGTTTTGCGTTTTGTAGGAAATCTGATATAAATTTATTTTAAACGCTTCAGAATAGCTTTTCCGTTACACTTTTATGAAAATTTTATTGTTTCATACAACAAATTCGATCAACGAAGCATAATATTACTAGCAATGTAATATTCAACTATTAATTTCATATGGAAAAAGAGCTTATAGTAGGCATGAAAAAATGGAGTAAAAATAACATAGGTATCGTAGGCCTATGAACATCACATTGAAACTTGAGGAGCGCGGAGTGACAGCGCAGCGGCTACTTTCTGGATTGAATAAATAACCAAAAGAAAATATGAGAAGTATTGGGGAGCTAAAATATGCTATATGGATTTTTTTATATCCGATAACTTTCCATACATATAGACAATAGATGAACAAAAATGATATGACATGAAGTTACTGGAGAAAGGTTTTTCACTAGCGTGCAAATAAGCCCACTTTCCGCATTACTTTTACGCGGTAAGGGAAAATATCTAAAATTGTATTTGAAATTAGTAGAGGTAGAAGTATCAATTTTCATCTAGTACAAAAAATATCGTTCCATACTCGTGCGGAAAGTATCTTTTGACTCTTTTCCTCACTTGATTCCTTCGCATCGTTCGGCCAACTGTAATCGCCTGCGGAAAAGTGATACTTTCCGCACGCGAGTACTCATATCAGAATAGCTATTTACCTAACAAGTGCGGAAAATGATTTTTTCCGCACGCGGCTGCCGTTCACCGAACGACGCGTAGCGGAGTTCAGTGATGCAGCCGAGTGCGGAAAAATATTTTCCGCAAGTGTTAGGTACAATATTTTTCCTACAGGCGAAAAAATGTAAAATTTTTCTTTTTTTTTTGACATATCAGTGCGGTAAAATTTTTTCCGCCCTGACAGCCGTGCGGAAAAACTTTTTCCGCATTGATATGTCAAAAAAAAAAGTTCTACCGCACCGTGCGGGAAAACTCATTTTCCGCACGCACATCAGTGCGGAAAATCGATTTTTCCGCACGGCTGTAGGAAAATATGTTTTAAGTCACGTTCTTGAAATTTCCTGCTAATGCTTTTTTCTCAAAAAGAAAAATAAAAAAATCCTATGTCGGCGGTACTCCATCGGCTCTTATCTTTGTAAGGGTACTACCGCGGATGTTCGGTGGTACCTATGTACCTCAGATTTAATTCTTCGATTTACGTCTCTTTATATTTCTTAAAAAGTGAATGGTTTATGAGTAAAATGAAAGTTAGGCAAAAAATTGTTTTTTGACAGTACTTCTTTGGCTCCTATCTCAGTAAGGGTAGTACCCGGGAAGACCAAAAATAACTTTTTATAAAGGTTTGTTTGTGCTCCATTTATCTCTCCTTATATTTTCTTGAAAAATGGGTAGTTTTTGAGTAAAACGTAAATTGAGCAAAAAATGTCAAGAATTCAAGATGGCGGCGCCCTTTTGACAATGTTCCCCTAGGGGAAGGTCTGGGGACTTTTAGTATGTTCATCAGGACCATAAATCCTATCGATTGAGACTAGTCGCAGCTTTATGTTATTTTGTTCCCAATTCACCATATAAGAATTTTTAACTGTCTTGGAGTAATAGCCTGCACTCAGCATCATCTGGTAGTCCACAAAGCAGTGGTGTTTTAGTCTATAGTGTCTGGTGAATAGGCCGATTAGGGTTTTCAGTTTAGATCTGCCGAGCTCTAGCATTCTTTCACTGGTTGTCTTATGATTGCCTTTGCTTGTGTCATCTCTGGCAGTTTCAGCCAATGTTCGTAGGCCCAGGTTTTAATGGTTTGATTTGCTAAGTAATGACAATGCCTAGCACTGGCTCTGACCCTGTGAACTTGGTTTCAACTTCCCATCTGGCAAGGAGATCCGCCATTTCGTTGCCCTTTAACCCAGTCAGTGTCCAGGTATCCACATTAGGGTTACTTTGTTTTCCTGTCCTAATTTGCTTAGGGCTTCCTGACAGCTCCAAACTTTTCTTGAATTACAGTAAGTGGACCTAAGCGCCTTTAAAGCGGTTTGGATATCAGAACATATTTTTGTGGTTTTGTGAATTTGAGGTCGATCCTACAGCCTCTTAATTCCCATTTTAATGGCATGCGCTTCCGCTTGAAAGATGGTTGCATTGTTTCCTAGACTGATGGATAACCTAGTTTACGGTTTTGCACCACAAACGCCAGCTCCCACCCCACTGTCTGTCTTCGATCCATCCGTGAATAGACAAATATCTGCTTTCAGTGGGGCATGCTCACTAGGCATTCCCGAACCGCTTGTGTTCTGATAAACTTCAGCAGTTTGGTGCCTTCCATGTTCCCTTTGTCATCCATTTGATCTCTGTACGTATGGTGTATTCTGTAGGTTGTTTTTATGGCCTCTCTTTCCAGATATGTAAAGGGAGAATTCCTAGGAGAAACTCCATGGCTGTTGTTGGCGTAGTGCTGAAAGCTACTGTTATTGTCAAATAGGCCTTGAACATTTTGGTATAAGAAGCCAGCTCTTGCTCTAATTGACTTTCTCACCAATCGCTTCTATCAGGTGAGGGTCAATGCTATTTTGTCCGATAAACATCCGGTTATGAGTGGGGTCCCTCAAGGGTCTGTTTTAGGACCATTACTGTTTCTGGTTTTTGTTAGCGATTTGTCATGGAAGATTGTGACAAAAATCATTTTCTTTGCTGATGATATCAAGGCGTTCTGTAATCCATTGTTGCAAAGGGACAATGGGACTGCTTGAATAGGGCTCTAAGGCGAATTGAGATATGGACGGACCAGTGGTGCATAAGGCTCAATGCATTAAAATGTACAATACTGCATATTGGTCCGAATAATCCACATGAAGCATACTTCCTAAATAAGTTCACTTATACTAGCGTTGCTGAGAAACGGATCTGGGCGTGCTGATTTCTTATGATTTGAAATGGGAGCCCCAGATATATAGGATAGTGAAAAAAAGCGATAGGTAGTTTTATTCTCATGGTGCAAAAGACTTTCAAAGATAACTCTCTTCAAATCGTGAGGAAGTTGTACGCCTCCTATATCAGACCGAAAATCGAGTATGCATATTTGGAACCCCTACTACATCAAAGACATTGAAATTTTGGGAAGGGTTCAAAGGCGGGTTACCAGAATTCCATTCGAGTTGAGAGGACTAACCTATCCTGAAAGACTGGAAATATTTTGGCTAACTACTTTGAAGTAAAGAAGAACTAGGGGTGATCTGATAGAAATCTTTAAGATTCTGTCAGGCTACTATTCTTTGTTTCGTTTCAATCGGAACCAGCAGCTGCGCGGATACTCAAAAAAATTAAGCAAGGAAAGATCAGCATCACTTCCAAGAAAGAATTTCCTCACCAATCGGATTGTGTACATGTGGAACTCACTTGAAGAAAGTACAGTATCCGCAAATAGTGTAAACTCTTTTAAAAACCGTGTTGTCCGTTATTTAGAGCAAACAGCCCAGAATTTTGTGTACATTACGGTGCCTGAAAGTGTTCACTGAATTTTTTAATTTTTTTTATAAAAATAAGTAATTTTGTAATTAAAATTCTTAAATAGTATATCGCTTTGAATTTACTTAGTTTTTGTTTTCATATTTGAACGCGCTCGTAGAAAAAATAATGTTTCTAACCCAGGCGGAAAGTGTCTTTCCCGCACTCGACTGCTTGCCCGAACTCCGCTTCGCGTCGCTCGGGTCAACGGCAGTCGCGTGCGTGAAAGTATCACTTTCCGCACTTGTTAGGAAAATAACTATTACATCAATATTTTTTATAATTTTTTGCTAATGAATAACAACCAAAAACATGATTTTTTATACATTTTTTAGCTTGTGGTCAGTGGTCAGTTTGACACAACAAAAAAAGTCTTACTGGGCTGGAATTTAACAAAATGTGATCAATAAAAGTCAATAAATAAATGTGCAAAATTACAGATTTTTTTCATTATTTCATAATGCACGTATCTGCCATATGCTGCCACCGGACAGAAGAAGTAAAGCAAATGGGCGCGCGGTCTACAATCGTAGACCAATCGTGTTTAGACGTGCCTAAAAATTAGCAACAGCTTGGTTCGCTGCATTTCGCATACTGGAACGATAGATTTCGGTGTAATCGACAGCTACTCTAGTTCGCGCATGCGCAACCAATGCCTTTTTGAATCTATGGTCGTTGAAATATGTGTGGTCTACAATCGTAAACCGCGCGCCTAACGTAGGGTTAATGTCATTACTGCTGCTTGGATTTGATTCAACTATAGTTCTTTTTCCTAGAACAAAAACTACATCACCTATATCAATCTACAACATAGAGCATTCAGAAAACTTAATCTGTTGGAAGTTGAAATTGTTTACTCCAACATCCCCCTGCAACTCCACAACAACAAAAAAGTCTATGTAACTAATAAAATAATGTTAGTGAAAATATTTAATAAAGAAGGAGGCACAATTTACATTGAAAATAGGCCCCCGTAAATTTCAACCAAATCTCAATATTTCAAAGGTATCATTATTGCAAGAAAAAAATTGAAATGTAAAGAGGATCGTATGTCTGTGATAGCAGATATGGCTCATCAAAGTACGTACATAGGTCCTCCTATGCTATACATAGGAAATATCTGAGGCAATATTCCTACGTAGATTCTCTTGAATATCTCGAAAAATACTAATCCTATTTTAAAGTTTTTGGGGTCCTTTTGTAGGTATCAAACTTCAAAAAGGTCAAAATCGGATTAGTATTTTTCGAGACATTCAAGAAAATCTACGTAGGGATATTTCCTCAGATATTTCCTATGCATAGCATAGCAGGACCTACGTACTTTGATGAGCTATATCTGCTATCACAGACATACGATCCTCTTTACATTTCAAATTTGTGTTTGCAATGATGATACCTTTAAAATATTGGAAATACATACTTTAATATTCAAAATTTCTTTCAATATTTGTGATACCAAAATACATTCAGTAATACCAAAGATAATCCTACTCGGAGTAGGATTATCTTTGGTAATACAGTTAGACGTAGTAACATAATATTCTGATTCGCCCATGCCCTAAATTATTGTCAATTTCAGCAACAGTTGCTGTATTTTCTTCTGGGTTTCTTGAAAATAAATCTAAAGTGTATAAATTCTAATTTAATTCTCCAATAACTACTACTTTCTTTTGATTTTGTATCAAGACCTTTTTATTTTCAAACACCACCCTTAGACCTTTTTCTTGTAGAATTTTGACAGACAATATGTTACGAGTCAAACTTTCACAGTCGAGGATATTCTCTAAAACTATTTTTCTACTATTTTAGCTTCAACATGCAAATTACCTTTTCTTTTTGCTATAATAACTTCATCCTTCTTGGCTATTCTTACTCACTTCTTCTACATTAGTCAAATTTTTCCCACAGTTGAGTTAATAAGATTTGTAGCACCGCTGTCAACTACAAAGTTAACTTGACTTTTTCCTGCTGTATAACAAGCCAATGTTCGATTCAAATTCAGAAATACAACTTCATCACTTTCACTTTTATTGTCGTTTTGAACCAAATGCGATTGTCCCCCACTATTATTTAAGTTTACGGACAGTCCACCTTCTTGTGCCCCTTTGTACCACAACCATAGCATCTGAATGGAAAGTTCTTATCATTTTACTTGTTTTTCCAATTTTGTCCCCTTGGATTAAAATGTGGCTTGTAATTTCCTTAATATCCTAGAAACACCTTTGACCCTTCACCCTGATATTTTGGTTCATACAATAACATTTCCTTTGCAGTAGCCTTACCTTTCAGCTTCTCGGGTATATTATCAGCCAAACTATTGACTATCAAATTACGAGCCTTAACATCATCCTTTTTAAACTTTACATACTCGGATGATTGCACGTCAGGCGGATCCTTTTTCAGCATCTCCAAAACTCCATGATGCTCAAGAAGCAACTTCATTCTGCGAATTAACAATTAGAAAATCCTTTCCCATCAAATGATTTTATCTGTACTTGGGTACTGTTTGCTATGACTGTTCACACCTATTTCCTTTCTTGATACTGTATGAGCTCCTTCTCACTGTAATTGTTATCTTCTGTGTACAAGGTATTTCAATTTACTTACACCCTTTTTCAGCCTTACCAGTCAGCTTTATCTGGGCTCGTAACCTTTTGCCTTTCTACCTTCTTCCACACAGACCAAGAACCAAGAATGAGCTATGGATTACCTAGATTGGTGTCTTCTAGCTTCCAGCATTCAAAATAAACAGGCAAATTTCAAACACAGTAAAAGCGTTTATACATATTATAAACAATCAACAATAATGATTTGTTACTTAGTAATGATTACCTACTATATATATGTAATTCTTTTTCCTAAAATATAAACTACAACACCTATATCAATCTAACCTAACTAGAACATAGTGCATTTAGAAAACTTAATCTGTTGGAATAGTTTACTCCAACAGGTTGTGCCCTAATCCGAATGGCCCTTTCCTGATGTGTGCGTCCAGCACACTTTTCAGAAGGAATGATGTAAGACTTATTGGTCTGAACGATTTAGGTTAAAGGTCGGTTCTACTTGTCTTGGGTATATATGTATAATACCCTTGTCCTTGACCAGCTATTGTCCGTCGATTTTAATCTGATACTCGGACGGAATGTGAGCTGGTGGCTCCCTTACATTAGAACGCCAATGGTTACCTGACGTCACACCTGTTTTTGCCATATGAAACACCCCCTCGCTCCTCATACCGCAAGTATCAGTTAAAAATCGATGAACAATAGTTGGTATGTGATATCAAGCTAGGCTTGATCTGAATATCCTAATTAGTGAAGGTAGTAGGATATCCAGTCCGTTTTGGAGTAGAGCCGGAAATATACCATCCATCCCTGGCGATTTGTGAGGATGGAACGATTTGTGAGTTGTCAATTATTTGGCTGCCTGGGGAATGGTTCTCTGCCAACACATTCAGTTTTTCTTTGACAAATAAAGAAAAATGTCACCAAGTTCCTAGAAAAAAACCCCAATTTGCTTCCGGAACATTTAAAAAAATATACCTATAAACTGATAGTAACCTTACTATGATTTTTTTATTAGTATTGACTTGAATGATATTCAAATTATATTGTTATTATTAATTTCAGGAAGTTTTGTCAAGATCCTCTCTAGAAACTCAAAAACTAGAATTGATGTCTATAATGAGCGAATTGAAACTAACGGCGGCTTCGTTGGAGAGGGAAAATATGGAATTGCGAAACAGTCACTTCAATAACAATTCAGATGGTAAAAAGCCACCGCCAATCCCCAGACTAGGATCCGCATCTCAGCCTCAATTAACATCTACACCTCAACACTCTACTCAGGTAAGATTTTATTTTGTAATTAATTTCCTACAAAAATATGTTGTTTAGGGTTTAAGAGTTTCACCATCGCCTAGTCCTGTGGGTATGTCATCAACTGGTCTTAAAAATATCGATCCTGCATCGCCATATCAAAATGATGTCAATCAACGATCAAAGGTTAGTGGATCTTTTTTTCTTATAGATAACAATTTAATGATAGAAAAGTGAGGCTGAATATGTGATACACAGTTAAATGGTATAACGTACTTTTCTAACTGATTGATTATGGAGTTTGACCGAGAACTTGAATCATTTTAAGAAAACATTGTACTAGTACTAGTAGATATTATAGGTAGGGTAAGGTAATTAGCGACAGATATCAGAACTTGGCAAGTAATAAAGTTAGTTTTCCTGTGTAGTTTTCAATAGATAATTTACTATTAGTGTTTTCACAAATATCGACAATAAAATACGATACTTTTCAAGTTAGAAAACGAAAAAATTGAATAAAAACACGTTTCCAGGATAAAAATGGATGTGAGAGTTAGAATACTTCCCTTAGTAATACATAAGGTTGGGATGCATTCCTGCATTTTGACTATATAAATACCTTAGAGCACGTTCTGCAAGATTGGCAGTTTGTTTTGCATAAGAAAAGGGCAATAATCTACCTATTTGTTTTCACCTAGAGCTATATACGAGGCTATATAGGATATGAGACCTTTGTGCAAGCTTTGCCTTGAAGCTGCACATCTTATTTCTTGAAAGTATATAGGGCTGACATACATAAAATTAGGTCTTTCAAGCCCTTTATAATTTCTAGCGTTATTATTTTGGATTTCATTTTATCAGATTTTAGATACTAATATTGGTATTCAATAGATTCAATTTTTAAAGATATTTCACGAAATTATATTATATATTTTTTTTTGTATGCATATTTATTCTTGAGAGTGTGACATGGCAACATTCCTATTCATCTGTTGTTGCTCATGTACATACAATTCCTCGAAGTCTACATTGCGACTGACCCAGCTACATAGAGTGCACTAATTTGAGATTATCTTTTCCAGACTCCACCTTCAAACTACAAACGTCAAATAGATGTTCAATATGGAAGTTTGCCACGTCAGCAGTTCCTTTCAAACGGTTCCGGAGTGGGAAATTTTTCGATGGTAGACAACAACGCGAATCCCCAGCAAAAAAGAGGCGTAGCATTCGGTAGGAACAGCAGTTTACAGCATCTTCATATGGTGATGGGGGGCGGCCGAATGAGAGGGTTCTCGGTGCCCAACTTAGGTGATATAGCTCCAGTGACTGATGTATGATGTCGCGCAGCTGACTGGCTTTTAACTTCTTTCTTTATTTAACCATAAATATTTCAACCTAGATTTGAGCTTATTTAATACTTTAGCTTAGCTATTATTTATTTTGAAAGCACAAATCAACTTTCGTTGTTTTCATAAAGCTTTTTTTGTCATTCTTTATTTCTAGCAGTTATGCTTCTATGCACTGTATAATATTATTTTAATTTTATCACATTCACACCACATAAATTTAAACGAGTCAGTCTAGAGTCTAGAGCTATTCACTTAATATAATTAATCATCATATCTCTATTTAGCTTTTAAGTGTTTTTGGTGTTGCAAGATTTAGATAATTTGGTTAAAAAAATATGGTCTAATGAGCTATTTGTACTGTATTTACTTTCAATCGGTCTATGAATAATTGAAAACAACTTCTTCAAAGAAATTGGACTCTCTGTGTCTCTCTGATGGAATCTAGTAAGAATCTGCTTCTATTTTTTTACTAACCTACTCTTGGATTTTTCTAAAGATCAGCCTTTAATTATGATGTCATTTCTGAATTTCCTAGGCATTCTATAAAATGCGTGTTGAATTTAAGGTTTTATATTTTGCATTTCATAACATTTTTATACCTAGGTATTTTTATCACTGTTAAATAAAAACTGGATCTTTTCATTTCGCTCCAATGTTAACATTGATCTACTAAGTTGTTGTTCATCCTTCAATTCTATTATGATTGGTTTAAACTTTAAACTAACAATGAAAATCCTATACATAGAGTGATGCTTAGGAATAAATACACTTACACAAAATTACTCTAATAACTGTATTATAACATATTCAATTATTCTTCTTCAGCTGAAACAGAAAAGGTTGTTATAGATGGCAATGCATCAAAAGAAGAATCCCCCGGTTCTCCAACGTTAACCTTCAATAAAAATAAGGGAATTAAGAAAATTTTCGGCAAGATGAAACGTTCGGGATCAGGAAATCTTGAAGATTTACCTGCAGGAGTTGGCGATTTCCAAAGAGGCGGTGTCAGAGCTACTGCTGCAGCAAGATTGGGCTGGAGCGAACCTCAACTAAGCCCCAAGTAAATAAGATTCTGTTTTTTAAATTTCTATTTTTCAAATTTAAAATTTTAGACCTGACAAACCGTTTGCTGAGTGGGACATTGAGAACATCTGCGATTGGTTGCAAGATTTAGGCTTGGATCAGTACATTACAGATGCTAAAAGATGGGTGAAAAATGGTCAGCAATTACAAGAAAGCTCCATCAATGAAATCGAAAAGGAATTGAATATAAAAAATCCTTTACATAGGAAAAAATTACAATTAGCACTGATAGATACAGATGAAAATTCATCTAGTGATCCTTATTTGTCACAAGCAGGAAAATTGGATACTGCGTGGGTTCTAAGGTAAGGAATGATTATTTTACTAAACAAAAATATTAATTTTTTTCATAATTCTAGGTGGTTAGATGATGCAGGTCTACCTCAACACAAAGAAAACTTTTTAATAAACCGAGTGGACGGTCGTGTGCTACACCGACTTACCATAGACGATCTTGCATTGCTGCACGTTACATCACTTTTGCACGTAGCTAGTATTAAAAGGGGAATTCAAGTTCTAAGGGAAAATAACTATGAACCCACGTGTTTGCAGAGAAGATCTCTGCCGGATGATCCTGACAAGGCTACCCCTAAACAAATATCTTTATGGACAACACACAGGTGATTAACAATTACTTCTTTATTTTCCTATCTGAAATGAGCCCTCATCTTCAGAGAAAATATAATAATTATAAAGTTCCTAACTTTAATGTTCCATCCTACTGAACGAGTGACCTGACTTTTTATTTATGAAAAATCACTATAATAGCTCATATACTGTTTTCAAATATTATTGTGTGAAAAATTGGACATACCTGACATTTTTTTTTTAAATGTGACTTCCTATTGTTTTAGGGTTATGGAATGGCTTCGAGCAGTAGATTTAGCAGAGTACGCGCCCAATCTTCGCGGAGCTGGGGTCCACGGAGGTCTTATGGTACTGGAACCGAAATTCACAGCTGACTTGTTAGCTTCTTTACTTTCCATCCCACCTGGTAAAACTTTGTTGAGAAGGCACTTGAATACTCACTTCAAAGAGTTATTGGGTAAGGATATTATACAGGAGAAACGGGAATTGGAAGCTACCATGGGTTATACTCCGTTGACGCCTAGTGGGAAATTGAAAGTAAGTAAGGTAACTTATATTTTATGTATATTTTTGCTGCGCAGTGCAATTAGGAAAAACAAAAATCTAAGAAATCACTTTTCCTCTTAATTTTACTTCTTGGAAACTTCTTTCTCATTATTATTTTGTCTCTGACTATTTTGTAAAGCAAGTATGTTTTTTGTTTCATTTACATTACCATCAAGGTGTCTCAATTTTCTCAAGACGATGAAGTCTTCTCTTCCTAAATTGCTTTATTAGCTTTATTTCATGTGAAAAGTGATAAAATTTGAGGAAATAATATGACAGAAGTTTTGACTATTCTTATTGGGTTTTAAATTGGCCATTACTTGTTTGCTTAAATTATTCTTTCCAATTTATTCAATCTTTTTTTAGGTGGCCAAAAAGTCCCAATTCTCACTAAAAAGAAAAAAGAGCAAAGGAGAAGCAGATTACGGAGATTTAGTGTGTCCACTAAATGCGGACAAACAGTCAGGTGAACTGAGTACTTCTACTCTTAACATGGGTGTAAGTTACTAACTAATTTGCCTAACAAACGGATAATTACTATTTTTCTCTACAAAAAAAAAACGGAAGTTTTTGTCTAAAAAGGTGTCTTTTTTCATGCCTTCAAGATTCCTGAGATATTGATCATACACTGTTGAGTTTTTGCCTTATGACTGACTACAAGTGGTTGTTTCATGTTTTTGGGTAACTAAGTGCCTACCTTAAGTAATAACAATTACTAGAAACCGCTTATTCTATAGAAGCTACTAGAATCTGTAAACTACATTTCTTCTTTCTACAGTATATTATGCCAGTCTGTATATTTGAACAAATAGTGTGCAGTTTTTGTGTAAGATTCAATTTATAATTTGATTTTGTAGTTGAAATTAGATGGAATCTTGTTTTTTTTTTAATATTTAGATGCATTCAATATATTTTTAGATGTATTTAGTGAAAATAAAAAGCATCAGTTTTAGAGTTTGAATTTGCTCTCTGCCTAACAATACAATAGACACAAAATATCAAGGATTTTATACTTTATATGATCTAAATTGAAACGACATAAAGACTAAAACTCCACTTAATGCTAAGGAATTATATTTGTATTAGGAAATGGTTCAATACAGGAAGGTTTAACGGAATTATAATTTTTTGCACATACAGGATGTCCCACGGTGGATGGCGTACTAGATGTTAATGGAAAACTAAAAAGCGGATCATTTTGAAAATTTGACAACCGAGATAAATGACCATAATCTACACTTTAAAAATATTTTTGTTTATGCGGTGTTGCCGCTTCTACTCTTAACCAGAGGCAGCATCGCTATGTTAAATGAAACACCGTGTATGTGATTCCATATTTGGATTCTACATAAAATTCTGAGCAGATTTCATGTGATATAAAGTCTGTTTTTTTTTAAAGATAAAAGTCAAAATGACATTAGGTTGGCAATACAATGTAGAATTGTGAATCTTTCAAATTTTTTATGTAGAAAAGGCTTGTGTATACAACATAGTTACCAAATTTTTGATTTGGGGATTATCTTTGAAAAAAACTATCATTTGATACCAACTTTGAATTTAACCAGATATTGAGTTTGACCTAGAATCCAAATATGCAATCACATACAGGGTGTTTCATTTAAAATAGCGATGTTGCCACTGGTTTAGAGTAGAATCGGCAACACCGCATGAACAAAAATATTTTTAAAGTGTAGATCATGGTTGCCAAATTTTCAAAATGTTCCGCTTTTTAGTTCTCCATAAACATCTAATACCTACGCCGTCCACCGTGGGACACCCTGTATATATTGCCTGTATTGAGAGAATTGTTCAATGCCTCCTAACTATGAGAGAGAATCCAGATATGATTTCATTGAACGATTTCTGGCTTTTGTAGGTAAATTTTCAGAATTTCTTATTTCCTGTTCAAGAAACATAAATGATTTTAACTCAAATTTTATTTTAGCACGTTGAAACGGACTAATACTTCATTTCCTTAGAGCTTTTTCACAGTTTTATTACATCAAGCTATCATGCAATACCCAAAATGGAGACCCTTTCTAGGTCATAACACAAACTTTGGGTCTTATTGGAGAAACAACAAATGAAGGAGCTTTTTCAGCTGCTATTAACAGAATGGGGCCTAACCCCTTATGTTTTTTTTTTTTTGGGCAAAATTCTCATACATAAAGGTGGATTTATACAGTACATAACATAACATAAGAAATAAGATAAAATAAGACATAACATAATATAAGAAATAAGAATTTTGTGGCGTTTATACAGAAAATAACATAACATAAGAAATAATTTCTAACCAATCAGCTGGTACGTGTACTTATGTAAACTCTAACGAAAACACTATATTTGATCAAAAAAATTATTAATCAATAATTTAGCAGAAACAGAAAATAAATATCGAATTCCAAAAAATTGCCAATAGCTGAAAACAGAATCAAAATACTTTTTTTTTGGTTGGAATGTTTTGTTTACTACTCTGCTATTGCCGAAATCAAGGGAGGAGCATGCGCAGATCCGTTTTTACATAAAATAAGACATAAAAGTTAAAAGTTAACCAACTTTCTTATTTCTTATGTTATGTTATGTTATGTTATGTTATTTTCTGTATAAACGCCATAAGGGGTTTCCATAAGGTCAACTTTTTATCTTATGTTATGTTATTTCTTATATTATGTTATGTGGCTGTATAAACCCACCTTTATATGTATACTTATTCATAGCCAGAATGAATAATGGTGTGATAACGAGACAGGTGGTTGAATGAGCGGACAAATAGAGCAAGATATCTATAAGCTTGAATTAAAAATGCGTCAAAAAGCTGAAAAACCTCATTGCAGACAGGAGGAAGCCAGTACTGTAACCTCAAAATTGCAAAGAATGAGTCCTCACAAAAAATGTTGTTTTTATTGCAAAAAAGCTGTTAATTATGTGTCATGTACTGTGACAAGGCCAGTTTTTACCACGAGAGTTGCGCCAAAAAATCTAACGCAATGAGAAGCGGATTAGTTAATTGTTCCTATTGTCCCCATACGCCCCATCTCTCATGCATGTTGTCGCCGTTGAGGGTGATTCCAGTGCTTCTTTTGTTAATTTTGGTGGGTCCAGGGGCTCTTTTGATGAACTCTCAAAAACAACATTGCTTTCAGAGAGGTGCTTGAAAAAACTGGTATAGGGCATGTCCTTGTGACGTCACAAATGAGTTTGACAATCGCTCTGAGGTAAAACAAATCATTTATTTACATTCGTGTAGATTAGGCCGGTTACGTTTTATGAGGTTTTCACAGCTTTTTTACAAGTTTTTGTGTTATTTTGTTTTAAAAAAGTTAAAGTAAAGTGTTTATGTTCCAATCTATGTGGTCTTTTATCCAGAAGTTTGCTAGGTTTTTCTATAATGGATTGAATTCAGGTTTTGGTGATAGATCACTTTCGGTCCCTTCGATTTTCAATATGATTTTGATTATTACTGATAAACAAAGCAATTTCAAGATGTTTAGCGAGAAAAAAAATATGGATCCTTGAATATTTATCAAGTTATGATTTTTTTAATTTAATTTTTTTCTTTGTTAATTGTGCATCTTTGATAGGTATAGCGATATTAAGCTGATAAGAATAGATATTATTTATTGATCTGTGTCAATGGTTGAGAAGCGAGAGGATATAAGACATTAGTGACTAGTGATTTTTTACAATTATTATTATTTTCTTCATTTATTTTGTTGACTTTAATAGATTTCTATTTTATGGCAAAATCACCACCTTGGTAAATATTTACAATATTTAATGTTTATGGAAATGGTTTTTTTGAGGTTTTTTACTGATTTTATTGATTTTTTACTGGTTTTTTACTGACATTTTCAAAATTCCTAATTTGTTATTAGTTTCCTCAATTAACTTAGTACTTGTCTATTAATGACCTGACGGTGCAATCTTTGCATTAAAGTAAATGGTCAACATTTTGAACAATTATTGTAAACCATAATTTATTTGTTAATAAATAAGCAAAATTAATAAGTAAACAGTGATTTAATTATTGCGAAGAATAAAAGAATAAAAGAAAAAACAATTTTTTTGCTCTACAGCCAAAATGGCTCATTTGCGGACATATGTTTATATAAACAAAAATGCTTGTTTTTTGTTTTGATGTCCCTTACCACCCTTTAAAGTTTGTCGGTATCTTTTTAGGACACCCTGTATATTTAAATAATATATTGTTTATCAAAAAAATGAACTCATCCATATTTTTTTTTCTTCATTATGTCCTAATAATTGCTCCAATGCAAATTTGAACATAGAAAAATTGTCCGTTTTTAGGGACCTAATGTGTTCTAGACCCCAGGTTTTTTCTAACAAATATCAAAACCAAGTGTCATAAGAACAAATATATAAGTATAGTTACTCTATATTCAATCTATTTTTCTATCAGATCTTCTCTTTTACCAGCATTAATCAATTTTTCATCAAACTTCCCATTGTTATTTAAAATTGGTGAAAACCTATAGAAGGGTATTGTATCCCTTGCGCTATACTGCCACAATTAACAACTAAACAAACTCTAGGCATGTCCAAGAAACTTCTGGATCACACAGAAGGTATTTATAATAATAATCTAACTAAAAACTTAAAAAAACACTGTAATTTTATCTTTGTTTTACCTCAAGGCGACTGTCAATAGTGTCAAACTGTCAGATCGTGTACTTGCCCTATTGGAGGTTCAGCACTACTGTGGTTTAAGGATTATCTGAAGTGCAGATTACAGTAAGTATGTTGAATGTAAACAACAGAAGTCAAATGGAAAACATTGTATACAGATTGCCCCAAGGTTCAATTCTTCATTTCACATATTATACCTCTTCAGGGCTCACTCAATCTATATGCATAATGATACTTGCATCACTTATTTTGATAAGGACCCTGCTAACTTGAAAATCCTCATTGAAAAAGACTTACAGAAAATAAGCGATTGGCTCTGTTATCACAAACTTAGTTTTCAATGTACAGGGTGGTTGATTTTCGATAGTTTAATAGGGTACAGCCAAAATGGCCGAAGATACTGAGAAACTGATATACGCTTCCCGTCCTCTTTTTAAGTGTGTCATTTGATGGTGTAGTCAGATCTTGGCCGACAAGATTGGTTTGCGAGGTACAGGATCTTTTTCAAAATCAGCTGTTTTTTATAATCCTCTATAGGTAACTTCTTACCCTACGGAGATATAGAAAAAGTGCAAAAAGGAAAAATACTTTTTTTTTATTTTACGTAGAATCCAGTGGCGACCTTGGAAAAAAAAAATGGGGGCTTTATCTTCTGAGATATTCGAAAAAACAAAGATTTTTCAAATAGAACACCCTCTATCTTATTGGTTCAGTATTTTGAGAAAAAAATTGCGAGGTCAACGATATACATATAACACATGAAATTTTGTTTTGGTCTAAATGGCGAAAGCAACAAAAAATACTTTTTTCTACTATCGTACGTAAAGTACTCACTTTACGCACTATTCAGAAGACGTAAAATTTCACTTCACGCACTAATGCGTAAAGTAATTCACTTCACACACTAGTGCGTAAAGTAATGTCAGTGACAGATGTCGACACTGTCAATTTGGAATTTTTCTGGTAAATTACTTCACGCACTAGTGCGTAAGGTGAAAATTCTTCACGCACTAGTGCGTAAAGTATTTGTCTAAATTCATTTTTCTACACATATTTGATTGGTAGTAGAAAATTTTTTGTATGCAATACGTGCGTAAAGCACCTTTTTTCACTCATGTGATTGTCGCACTCGCCTTCGGCTCGTGCCGTTCACTCTACACACTTGTTGCATAAATAACTATTTTCTACTACCGCGCGTAAAGTACTCACTTTACGAACTATTCAGAATACGTAAAATTTCACTTCAAGCACAAGTGTGTAAAGTAATTTACTAAACTAGTGTGTTTAGTACGTGATGTACGTGAAGTAATGTCAATGACAGATGTCGACACTGTCAATTTAGTATTTTTCTGGTAAATTACTTCACGCACCAGTGCGTAAAGAGAAAATATTTTCCGCACTAGTGCGTAAAGTATGTATTTGTCTAAATTTATTTTTCTACACATATTTGATTGGTATTAGAAAAAATGTTGTATGCAATACATGCGTAAAGAAGCATGCGTGAAAACACTCATGTGAATTTTGACGTATGAGCCGAAGGCGAGTGCGACAATCACATTTTACACACTTGTTGCATAAATAACTATTTCAGGGAGAAATTAGAAACAAAAAAAAAATCTAGAACTTTCAAAAAAAAAAAGAGACTTGCTTTGGAATTTTGGCTTGTTTCTATTAATATTTACCAAAAGAAACAACAAAAAATTAATAAATCGGGTGCGGAATTTATGCCCAAATGACGTCTAGATATTAATTTTTGAACTTGTCAAGTTGTCAACAATTGTCACCAGTTGAGAAGTTTACTATGCTTATAAAATAAATATGTTTTTCGTTTATTAATGCAAGTAGAAAAAATTGTGTATGCAACTCTCATGTAATGGCTTTTAATACATGATCATTGCTTAATATAGGTACTATTTTGTTGCTTTCGTCATTTAGGCCAAAACAAAATATCACGTGTTATAATATCGTTGAACTCGCAATTTTTTTCTCAAAATACTGAACCAATAAGATAGAGGGTGTTCTATTTGAAAAATCTTTGTTTTTTCGAATATCTCAGAAGATAAAGCCCCCATATTTTTTCTAAATACGCCACTGGATTCTACGTAAAAAAAAGACGTATTTTTCCTTTTTGCACTTTTTTTATATCTCTGTAGGGTAAGAAGTTATAGAGGATTATAAAAAACAGCTGATTTTGAAAAACACCCTGTACCTCACAAACCAATCTTGTCGGCCAAGATCTGACTACACCATCAAATGACACACTAAAAAAGAGGACGGGACGCGTATATCAGTTTCTCAGTATCTTCGGCCATTTTGGCTGTACCCTATCAAACTATCGAAAATCAACCACCTTGTACAAAAATCATTCTTATATGGTAATATCAAAGTTTGAGTCTTGGTTTGACTTCACGATAAACTTTGAAGGTCCCCCATTGACTCATGCAAACTGCATTAAATAAATGGGACCCTTCCGGAACATGCACATCTTTCATATCTGTATAAAGATTACACTAGAGCAGGCGGTACAAGTAGTTGAGTATGCAAAATGTGAGGACTGAGGACCGGCAAAAATGCTCAAATTCGTATTCCTGCCCCTGTTCAGTCGTCGTTGGATGACCCTGTACATCTCGCAGTCTTCTTTTACTTGTGTATAATTTGGAGCAGAATAAGCAAAGATATCCAACAAGTGGTAGGTAATTTATTTCAAGTGCTTGAAAAGAAAGCCCTAGGTACAATCAATAGGAATTATTGTGAAATTACTTGAAATTGTGATATTATTCCATATAACTTTGCATTGGGGGATGGCAGGAGAGTTAGGGACCACTCCAGCTGCTGGCAAGATGTACTTTCCCATTCTTTAGGATCACAGGAATACGAATTTGAGGATTTTTGCCGGTCCTCACATTTTGCATACTCAACTACTTGTAGCGTCTGCTCTGAATAGAATGTTGCCAATTTTTAAGATTCTTAATTTGATTGGACCAAAAACAGTGAAACTATTTAATACGTACAATGAAAAAATGAAAATTAAAAAACTTCTGCAAATATTGTGAACCTAAAAAAAATATTTCACATAGCAGATTTTGTCAAAAAAATAATGAAGATTTTGACTCATACCAGCAGATGCTATCTCAAAAGCATGTCGTGAAGCTCCAGATTCAGAAGCAGATTCTTGTTTAAATGAAAAAAAAAAAAAAAAAAAAAAAAACACTAAAATCTGACAAACCATATGATGTAGGTAATGTAATTTATTCGAAGGATGATGAGTGTGAGCCAGCTGTCATTGGTAAAAAATCCAACTCCAATTGATCTGGATTCTGGATTAACGATAAGAAAGATAAAGTTAAAATTAAGCGTAGGAATCACATTGATATCACAAAATGGTACAATACTCAATACTGGTAAACTAACAGTGTAAATAATCCTCTGCAGATATTATAGTTCAAGTCCAAGTGTTCAGAGCCGCCAGATACAACTTATTTTTTAAAGGACGGAATATGTGGGATTGAGTAGCACTTATAGGTACTATGAACGTATGTATACTCGCTAAGTTGGGCAGACGGCCAATTGTAAATAACAGTAACAGTTGAAACTGTTATTTGTAAATAACGGTTTTTTCCTATTTCTACTCTAGCCTAGAGTAGACTGTAAGTTTAAGAAGGGGAAATCAGTTGACATACATATCTCGCTCACTCTCAAACGCATGCATAGTACCCTCGCGCTCACACTTACGGAAAAATTATTATTGCGTCTCTGGAGATGTTAGGCCCGTGCGATTGGTCTGGCTGATCACACGTAATTATGAAATAGTCTTCTCAATAATATATATAAAAATCAAGCGTTAGAAAAAATTTAAAGTTTTTCTCAGATTTCGCGGTGTCGGTAAATTGGCCGTCTACCCTTCTTAGCGGGTATACATACGTTCATAGTACATATAAGTGCTATTCAATTCCACATATTCTGTCCTTTAGAAAATAAGTTGTGTCTTGTAGCTCTGTGCTCTTGGACTATTAGTAGATACGCCTGAGAATGGAAATTGTACAAATATACTAAGGGCCAGTGTTATAATGTCCGGTTGTGCGGTTAACCTTAGATTGACTGGACAATATAATATCGGCCCTAAGTAGTTGGAAATATGTTAAGCCCTATACAAGAACAAAAGGAAAATTCAACGGAATTGCAATCCCCTGTCAAGTTTTATAGAACAAAATCAAAGTTTGAAAACGTCGAAATCGTTTAGTTTAAATTTTAAAGAAAGGAAGGTGTTATATGATACATAAACGTAGGCAGGTAGTTTTATAATGATACCTGATGTGGTCACCAAGTTTCAGATGACATTTAGTGAAGAGTAAAACCAGTAAAATATTGTCAATATTTGAGATTTTGAAACTTCTTATTATAATATTATCTATTATTACAAGAAAAAGACATCTGCAAATCAAGGAAAATATTTAATCAAATCAAATTATTGTGGTGATACACCTTTTTGTTTTAATACCATGTCTATCTGTATTGGTGTGTCATTAATTTTTTGTCAAGTTAATCTTAAGCTTAATTTTGTCGATTAAGCTTTATTTCTGGGGTATTTGCATTACTACAATTTAATCGACATTATGGATGACAAGCTCCTGAGACCTGAAAGGTTTGATACTGATTCTAACTCATCAAATGCAGCGAAGGAATGGTGTCACTGGAAAATTACATTCCAGAACTTTATGTCGTCAGTAAAGGATATGATATAGTATAGAGGAAGTAGAAAAGCTGCAGCTACTCACAAACTATGTAAGTCACAATGTGTTCGAATACGTTTCTGATGCAAAAACCTACGCTGATGCTGTGAGTATCTTAGATAACATCTATATAAAACCACAAAATTAAGCATTTATAAGACATATTTTTTCTAAGAGGAAACAGCGACATGGAGAAAACATGAGACAGTACATCAATCAAATTTTGAATCAGCTCAGCAAAGATTGTGACTTCAGCAATGTAACTGCCAAAGAACATCGCGAACTTTCCATTAGAGATGCATGAAGCAACATCACAAGCTTTATCCCTTGAATCTGCGCAATAACATTCCAAACTTACACAAACAGCTTCAACAAGTTTCATCAATTCTAGTAAAATCCTCAAAGATACATTGATTTGAGTGTTACCGGGAAATTTTTTACATGCTATTATTGTGGAAATAGACGACATGATCGCTCTATTTGTGCTGCTCTGCATGCTACATGCAAACAATGCAGTAAAAAAGGTACTATTGTTTGTCGAAGTTCAAATCGTGGTACAACTGCATCTATTCTGTCTCAAACATTGGCTTCTGTTCTTGAAAGTTTATTTAAAACTGCAGTGCCAGTAGAAATCGATCAGTTATCGGCAGATGTGTTAATAGATACTGGTTGCTCTGAGACTTACTTGAATGAGTCATTTGTTTTATCCAATATTCTCCCGGTTCAACCAAGTAAAGGCTACGTGTCTATGGCTCAAACTTCTCTGCGTTCACAAAGCAAAGGATGGTGTTGTCAACCTCAACATTCTTGATAATCATTATGCAAACGTAAAAGTTTCGGTTCTACCAGACCTCTGTACTGATATAATCGTTGTTCATGACATTTTTGAGCAATATAAAATGTTGACCGTTTATTTTGGAGGACAAAAATCTGCCATTACTGTACTTGAAACAAAGAACTGTTCGCTAGCTCCTACTAAAATTGAACTTCCGCAATTATTCGCTAATCTGTCATCGCAATTCGCAATGCAAACTTATCGCTACAAAATCGAGAAAATTTTCACATGATGATGCAAAATTTATTTCAAGTAAAGTACAAAAGCTTCTTTCAGAAGGTATCACTGAAGAAAGTACGTTTTCCTGGTGAGCACAAGTCTTGTGACAATGGCCGAAAATCATAAAAAGAGAATGGTTGTTGACTTTTCTCAAACAATCAACAACTTAATATCTGAGGGTTGGCAAGAGCAATCTCAAAGTTTGACGTTTTTAGCACTATTGACCTAGAAAGTGCGTATCACCAGTTCCCTACAAGAGATGATGAAAAACAGTTCACTGTCTTTGAAGCTGATGAAAACCTGTACCAGTTTAATCGTATCCCTTTTGGTGTGACTAACGGCGTAGCTTGTTTTCAAAGAGTCTTAGGCCGCGTTCACCAGATATAAACGTTGGTAAACGGTTTGCGATTGTTTTGCTGAACGTTACGATGAATTTGTGTTAAAACCAAACATGTTTTGCAAACGGTCGCCATTTTTACAAGCATAACTTCATAGTGTTTATAATTTTCAACACTGTGTTTTGTGTGATGACCTGTCATTCAGAAGGTGACGTTGTCTCATTGAAAAGTTGAATAGTTCAGTAGAACCAAGAGTTTACCCAAGATATTCTGTTGGTATTTGTAAACTGTTTACAATCCGTTTTGGTTCTGGTGAACGTAGCCTTAGATACAATAATCAGGCAAGAGAATCTAGAAGGCGTCTACGCCTATGTCGATGACATAACAATTTGTGAAAAAAATCGAAGAACATAATAAAAATCTATATACTTTTCTGACAGCTGTTAAAAAGTACAACCAAACTAAAAATAAAAGAAAAAGTTTGTTAAACAAAAAGACAATTAAACTACTGGGATATCTTATAGGAGACAGAACACTTAAACCTGGATCCTACCTTGAACTTCTACAGAATCTGCCAGTACCAACTAATAAAGCTTCACTTTAAAAAGCTGTGGGCATGTTCGCTCATTGCTCTAAATTAATACCAAGAAAATTCATAGAATTATTAGTACCAGAAACTTGCCTATGGAAGAGCCTGCTATCACTGATTTTCACAACTTGAAAACTAAAGTAGCAAAATCAGCTGTCACTGCCATTGAAGAAAACATTCCATTTGTGGTGGAAACAGACGCCTCCGAACATTCAATAGCAGCAATTCTAAGCCAGTCTGGACGACCAGTTGCTTTTTTCTCAAAAACTCTATCATTATAGTGAACAAAACTACTCAGCAGTTGAAAAAGAAGCACTAGCAATTGTAGAAGCTTTGAAGAAATGGCGTCACTTTCTTATTGGAAGGCATTTCAAGTTGATCAAAGATCGATCTCATTCATGTTCGACACGAAGCATAAGTAGTAAAATAAAAAATGAAAAAATTCAACACTGACGACTCGAATTTTCATGCTATTCATATGACATATAGTCTACCGTCCAGGAAATGAGAACATCGTAGCCGATACTTTCTCTCGGGTATGTGGGGCTTCAACTGAGAATAAATTGTACGAATTACATGATGCACTTTGTCATCCTGGAATAATTAGAATGTTTCACTGGATTCGATCTCAAAATTTACCTTATTCCATAGACGATGTACATAAAATGACCGCAGCCTGCACTATTTGTAGAGAACTCAAGCCGAAGTTCAGTAAAAATCAAGGAATACTTATAAAATCAATCAGACCATTTGAAAAGCTCAACATTAAGTTTAAAGGTCCTCTTCCAACAAATCGTTACCTGTTAACAATTAATTGTAGATGAATTCTCAAGATTCTCTCTTGCGTACGCCTGCTCTGATATGACTGCAGGGACTGTGATTAAATATTTCACAAATGTATTTTCAATATTTGGAATGCCTTCCATGTCAAAAGAACTGAAGGAATATCTTTATCAAAAGGTATAGCCAATAGCAAAATGACTGCTTATAATCCGGAAGGCAATGGTCAAGTAGAAAGATTTAATGGTAGAATATGGAAAACAATTTCGCTCGCACTGAAGTCTCGTGATCGGATATCGAAACAACGAAAGGGGGTACTCGAAATCCAGCAATGGACAAGCTATTCCTTCCTGACTTTTAAATCCTGGCCCTGTTTGGCTGAAAAAGAATGTTAGGAAAAGTGAATACGACCTGTTTGTGGAGGAGGTGTACTTGCTAGAAGAAAACCCAGAATATATACATTTGTTCGTTTTCCCGATGGCAGAGAAGATACTGTCAATTTAATACATCTATCACCACGTAGAAGTGCACCTGAATTTAATGACGATGATAATGGTGAAAA
This sequence comes from Ceutorhynchus assimilis, assembly GCA_917834065.1. NCBI lineage: Eukaryota > Metazoa > Arthropoda > Insecta > Coleoptera > Curculionidae > Ceutorhynchus > Ceutorhynchus assimilis. The sequence continues at coordinate 18,316,343 of OU892287.1, forward strand.
ATCTGTGGTAGTCTCCAAAGTAGTACTTGACAGATTATGTTTCAAAATAAGCCTGGGGAGGATGTGGTGATACACTTTTATGTTTTAGCACCATTGCTACCTGTATTTTTGTGTCATTAATTATTTGTCAATTTATTCTTATGCTTAATTTTGTCCATTAAAGCCTTATTTCTGAGGTTTTTGCATTACTACAATCATTCATGCAAGGAGGGGAAAATATAGGGCATACATAGGACATCAAACACCTTTCGTAAATGCATCAGGTCCACTTCACCTGTTGGGAAGGATGCACACTCAAAAAAAGATTGATATTAATTTTGATGTGAAGCGCTAGTTAAATAAAGCTTGTCATTTCAATCAAGACTATATAAAGTATATTCACTTAAACACACATATTACTCTGGTTATGGCTGGCTAGATGATTTAGTTGCAACAACAAAAAACTAAAATAATTAACAAATTAAACAAAATTAATGGTGTTGGCATTGAATTGTTCGTAATTATTAGAAAGTAAAAATGCACATATTGGGTCTACTTTACATTGCTTTAGATTTCACTAAATATCTTTTATATTAATTATATAATTTAAGCCTATGTGTAAAGCAGGCCCAAAAAGATATATCAAAGAACTATAATCGATATCACATTTTATTTTCTAATATAGATGACGAAGATGGAAAACCTAGAGGTAGAGGATGCCTATCGCGTTGAGAGAACCCTGGCTTCCAGGTCACTTCCGGCGTCAGTCCGGAATTCTCCAGTTACCCTGAGACACGTTTGAGAGATTTTTTTATTGTACAACGGAGTAATTTTAGAACTTAGATTAATTAAGTAATATTTATATTTAAACAGAACAAAAATTGTCACAAGTATTATTACAGTACCAACAATAGAAGAATATTTAATATCATAGTGTCTTCCCACCCTGTTTTATATTTAAAGAAAAAAACATCTGCCTTAGTGAAAATGTGAATTGTACTTTTATATTGTTTTTAACTAAAATATGAATGCATTGAATTTAGGATGTTATCCTGTGATGATTATTACGGATGTGCTTTATGGTATGCCATATGAAGCGTAAGATCTCTTTTTGAGTATCACAAGGGAGGACATACTTTATTCAGAATATTGTTACTAATGAGTGAGAATGTACCATTTTTTTAATCCCATACATATACCATTGTTATGTAGTGTCGAGCATAGTGTAACTTAGGCTCATTAATAAAAACAAAAATATATCACATTTTGATAAGATCTATTATTCATAATATGTAAGGAAAATATCACTATAACAAATAGGTTAAAAATTGTCTCACCAAAAAGCATAATATACATATAGTGAATGTGAAATGTATTGAAAAATTCTAAAAAAAAACCGCATAGGAATTAAGTACCGAGGTATTACATCACTTTGAGGATTTGCTATAACAATATTTTTTGGATTCTCTCAATTTTTGAGAATCTAAGTAAATAGGTATGATGAATTTCCTGTTCTAACTTAAGCTCAAAATGTCAAAGCTTATTGGCTCCCATCCTTTTGTAGACAATATAAATTCTAAACTAACTTTTTTGTGCCAAAAAAAAGCAAAACCACTGTTTGGTATGAGGGTTGAGTTTTTTTCGAGAATTCTTCTATAGACAATATTATAGATGTTACCAAAAACTAATGAGTAGATTGTAGAAAATTTTACAAATTGACCAAAAATAAAATACTTTGACCATATCATAGGTCTCAACAATATATTCTAATATTAATTAGGCTAAGCCACAAACGTATTTTTTTATTAACTTAACTTTTTTGAATGAGTGCGATAATTATTATTATCCCTTTGGAAAGCGTTCATAAGTATTAAAATGGAACAATAAATTACAGGTTTTTCTGTATTTTTGTGTGTATTTAGTTCAACTTATGGTGTGTAGCAGCTTTTTATGTCAGATACTTTGATGAGTACCTACATGAAACTATGTATATCATAGAATTTTTGTAAAAACCTACTGTTTTTGTACTGTAATATTTATACTAAATTATTTATCACACTTTTTTCTTATTATTGTTTCGATATACCTATTTTAATCATGAAAACTATACTGAATCGTATGAAATAAATGTTAATATTTAAAAATGTTTTTTTTTTTTTTGAATCCAAATTACGATAATTAAAAAATATCTGGAAATTGATGATAAATTCAATTGAATTGATCGAGATGATTTATTGAAAGCTGACAACTGAGAGTATTGGGAACAAATAAAAATTTATTTTTGTTATGGTAATGGTAGTATGGTATTTTACATACATATTTGAACGCATACCCATTACCCAGGATTGAAGATATGGGTACCTGAGAATTTCTCAGTATGAATACTTCAGTTCGATAGATCTTCAAAGTGCCATATCACCAGATACTATTTCTAGAGTATGAATGTATATATGTCGCAGGCTTAATGTAAAATCAGTCTATTATTATAATACGCCTAGGCTTTTTTAATACGACTAGGCATATTGTAATACTACCCAAATACTACCAAATACCAAAGAATTTCACAATAAGACTAGTAATTTCAGTCGCATTATAATACGCCTGCTGCATGTTAGTCTTATTCTTAAAATGAACCTGCGTTAGAATCTGACTAGATGAAATCCGTCGTATTGTAATACGACTGATGGCGCACCAGGCAAGTTGTATTGAATAAAACTTCCAATGTGCCTTTTGGCCGATATATTGTGCTGAAAGCTCTTCATGCTAAAGAGACATTAATTACCAAATTTTAAGTATTTTGTCCAAATTTCCAAAGGTTATGTTTATGGATTCTTTACCGTTATAAAACTTTTCTAGTTTTTTATAATAATATCCTTTATGTACAAATACATTGGATAAATTAGCACTGATTTTTAATTTCAATATTTTGCACAAATACTACACAGAAATGTTCCACGATGAAACATTCGAAATAATTTTTTGAACTTCCTGCCTATTCAGTTTAAAAAATATGACCGTCGAACATAACTACTTGTGCGCTTATTTTAATTTTTTCTGTTTTTTGAGACACCATCGTACCTGCATGCATAGTGATAGAGGAGGAACATCATTTAGGTACCTATGTCTGAACAACTGGAAACATTCTTGACACGACATGGGGATTGCAATTAGTCGTACTGCTCCATATAACCCGCATGGAAACGGGCAGCGTAAATGGTCTAATGGCATTATACAGATATGAGACATTGGCAGCAAGTACTGGTCGACTATTTACATTCAAGTCTTTGTTATGTTCAGCAACAAATTGTTGACCGCATGAAAAAATGTCTTCATCTCATCTTCGAAGATCTACAAATGGTTCTTCAATTCCAACCTGGTTGAGTGTTCCTAGTCCAGTCTTCCTGAAGAAGCATGTGAGACAGCAAGATGCACCGATTGTGGAAGAAGTGCAACTCCTAGAAGTTAATTCTGATTATGCCTATATCAGTTTAGCTAATGGTAAAGAAATAACTGTGTCTAGAGTCCGCGTCAAGAGTAAAAAGTACGGTGACGCCAAATGCGCACAAACCCAATTTTGAAGATTAACCGAACTATCGTATTATTCGGTGCTGCTGCTGAACGCCAAGCACGTGGTTCATTGTCGTACGGCCAGCAGGCATATTTATTTAGTTTATTTTCTATCCAAGCTTTGTCTAAAAGGATACCCCGCTGCTGGTTTCAGCTCACGGCCGAGGTCACGGCAGACAGCGAGAGATAAACGAGGGAGAGAGATCCGACCCGCTTCGCGCAGCTTTCCGTGTCGTCACCGTACTCTTTACTGTTGACGCGGACTCTAAATGTCACCTTGCGCCAAGAGGAGATCCTGCTCTGTATCAAGAAATTTTGAATGAAGATATGAATGTAGAATGCAGGATGAATAGAAATGGACCTAATAATCAAAACAACGACCAATGTAGTGAACCTGATCCCATAAAACGATTTAATTACGATGATTCTAATGCTGGAAATCTTGATGTAACACCATTAAGGAATCTAGACGATGAAGTTGTAGAAAATATGACTATAGGCCTCGAACCGACAAAACGTCTAGAGAAGCTTCCTGTTTGAAGAAATAAAAATATCCTTTGCATGCATCTTTTTTGTATGTATTGGTCCTCACAACAAGAAAATCTATACTACCTAGGCAATACCATGACCGTAAGAAAATGTGACGATTAACCCTCCGTTTGAACATGTTTAGGTTAAATGGTTCAGGAAATGAAGTAGGAGGCGGGGAGTTCCACAGTTGCCAAAGAAGCCCTATATTTGGAGGTCCTCAGGGTAGCCAACTTTACCACATACCCAAGAGTTTCTTGTGGTTCTCAAATAACTTCTCCTAGCTGGAATGAGGCTGGCCAGATCGTCATGGCAATAGAGATAGATTAACGAAAAGTTGGCTCTATGTTCGAGATATTGCAATGAATCGTTGAGAGTTGGATTATCGATTATTTTTATTGCTCTATTCTTTGTACTGCATCTAAAAGAGCCAACGAATGTTTGGGAGCATCATTCCAGATATGGAAATAACAGTATGATTTGATAATATGATTTAATCTAAGCCCTATGAAGGAGAAGTTGTTTAGAAGTAGTTTTTTGTAACCGCTCGGGCACACTGCTTGTGAAACCAGGGTTTTTCAGCACGGGTTATGTTTTATTGGAGCGTGAAATGTGCAATTCCACACCTAAGGAAATTATTTCGATAACCTCTTGTGCAACCTCAGAGGGATCTTTGGATTTAAAGCAAACATCAGACCGACAGACCACGGAAAGGTCGAGAAAAATAGTTGTTGGGTTTCCCAGTCTGCATCCTACGAGGTATTAGGGCAGGAGCTGCGGGTATAACAAACGAACTTCGAGCGGAAATTAATTTGTGGTCTGATTGGCCCAAAGGTGCTAACACATCGATCTTCTATGGATCGGAATAAGTGGTAAAGAACAAATCGAGTAAGTTGGCCCGAGAAACGGAATCGGGAATACGTGTAGGCTCTTCTACTAAATGGGTTATGTGTGAAATGGAAAATGCTTCAGAAATCCTTCCAGCATGGGTTGTTTTGTTCGAGAACTTAAGCGACTCTGAGTTATGAAAATTAAAATCTCCGGATGGGTTTCGATAGAATCACATGAATTTGCCAGATTTTCAAATAGAAGTTCATAACGTCGTTGGGTGAAAGATACACGCAGCAAACAAACTTAACCGTGTTCGCAGAAATAAGTTTTAGCCAAATTACATCGTGATCAGGTGTTTCAAGATCATTCTGTCAAAAGGCACAAAGTCTCCCTTTAAAGCGAAATCGCGTATGAAGTTCATAGCCGGTACGTAGGAAATGGATTCTAGTTGACAGAAAATTTTACTTGCGTCTCCGTTAAGACCAGCATGTGTTTTTTGTGCTCAAGATGTTGGTGCACATCTCTCCACACAAGTTAGAACCCCTCATTGGTTGCAGTGATAATGTCACTGGACTCCAACCAACCGGAAATGAAAAAACAAAATTTGAGAATTTTATTTGGAAACTTTGAGTATGTATCTATCCATTGGAGGGAGCAATACAGCAGTAAACTTTCTAAGCCGGTGAAAATAAATCCACAAAAACTATTACATGCGTCTCAAAATACCATAGCTAAGAAAAAGTTGATTCAAGCCCAAAGAAAATATGAAAGGGGTCTTGCAATGCTGATTCACCAGAAAAGCTATTCAAATATCCGCGTGTGGCTAAATTCAGCTAGTGTAGGCACGACTTAAATTGAACAGGGTTTGGTATTAGCATGCACTAGTGAATCAATTTATTACCGCATTCGTGGCATTGCAGCATTTTGGTGAATTTAGCTACATGCAGCCAAAATTTAAATTCCATCAATGCTAACTTTAAAATATTCGACAAAATAGTAAATCTATGGCAGTAGGGTGGACAGCTCAACAGCTTATTTGCGGTAGCAATGCAGGAATGTATGAGCTAAACGATAATTCCAGACCAATGGAAATATTTGAAGATCGACCCAAACATAAAAACTACCGTCCAGCGTCTCCAATTAGAATCCAACCAGCTCCACATACATCGTAGGGTGTGGCATTATGGACCTGCAGACTGGGAAGGCCTAAAACTCTTTTCCTCGACCTTTTTGTGGATCCGTTTGCTTTAAATCCGAAGATTCCGCCGAGGCTGCACAAGAGGTTACCGGAATCATGTCCTTAGGTAAGGAATTGTACATTCCATACTTCAATAAAACATTCCGTGCCGGAAAACCCTTGTACGACTGCCAGAAATGATTGCAACCATATAACTAACGAGGTTGAGAGATTACACAAACTAACACGTGCTGAATCGACTTTGGGACTACCCGAGTGGATCAAGGTCCTTTTGGTCCTTTGCCGAGACCATAGGAAAAAGTTCCACATCTTCTTCCTTTCCACTTTTAGTTGTAAGGACAATAATTCCCTTGATGTATCGTCAAAGGAAAAAGCGAATCCCTTTGCCAAACAATTTTCTATCCAATTCCACGATGGAGGACAATGGCAGAATACCACAGGTACTGCCACATATTGGTTCTTACATGGACAACGTTGTTTTTAGACCTGAAACTATTGAAAAAATTTCTTAATAGTGAAACGTATTCTTTTTATTTTTTTTTTAGAAAATTATTCTGCAACTTGACACTGGAAAATCTTGTGTTCCCGCTGGCATTTCACTAATTGTCCTCAAAACTTGCGCTCAAAAATTGGCTTCTTGCAAACTGTTTTCACTCTCTTACAGTCGAGGCGTTTTCTCGTCGATTTGGAAATGTGCCAAAGTGCAGCCCATTCCGAAAAAGTGCAAGAAAACTCTTCCTAGCAACTACATATCGTCCTATCTCACTTATATATATCCGTACTTTCGAAAGTAATGGAAAAGACAGTCAACCTGAAATAGGTTAAATACCTCGAAGTCTATAAACTCATCTCTTGCGTACGTCATATATGGAACTCGATTCTCGAAAAACATGGCGAATCTAGGTAGCATTGGACATCTCCAAGGCTTATGATCCTGGTGTGGCACAAAGGTCTCCTCGGCAAAAATCCATCGTATATGGTCTTCCGAACGAACTTTGCCATTCCATTGACTATGCAGCTTTATGAAAGTCAGGTCACTCCATATTGTGGTCGATGATGTGTCTTCTGCTGTCTTATACAGCTTAGTGAACGATATTAGCTTGAGGGCATCTTTCTTTTCTGACCCACTGCTTACTGCAGCCACTTTCACACGCCCCATCCGAAAACAGATTCACTCTATCAACCAGTGATGTTGATAATATTACCAACTAAGGCCTTAACAATCCTTCCAAATACGCAAGCAACCGTTTTCTCAGACAAGAAATCTTGCGCCGCTGATGATCCACGATCCAGTTTTAAGGATGTCGGGACGGAACCTTTCTTGCGATGGGGTGACCGCATCGGCCAACTTGTCTTGGCATGACCATGTATCTTCGATTGCCAAAACCACTTCTCGAAAATTAGGTTTTTTGTTTCGGGCAAAAACAACTTCTCCGGCCTTTATAATGAGGCTCGAATCAGTATTTCTTGGAATACTGTTTCCAGATCTGGAGCGATGCTCCCACGCATTCGTTGGCTGTATCAGATTCAGTACAAAGGAGAGCAATGGCCGTGTTTGGGCTTGAAAAATGGACGATTCTAGAATGGTTCAAAACAATCGCACAGTTTATTATTGAAATTTGTGATAGCCGTTGTCATTTTTGTTGATTGCTAAACTGTGCGATTGTTTTGAAGCGTTCTAGAACCGTCCTTTTTTCAAACTCGAACAGGGCTAATGGAGAATGATCGATAATCCAGTTATCCCCGATTAATTGCAATCTATCGAACATAGACGTGAGGTGGCCGACTTGTCGTTATTCTATCGCTATTACCATGGGAGCTGTTCTGACGATCTGGACAGCCTCTTTCCAGCTAGGAGAAATTATTTAAGAACTACAAGAACCTCACAGACATCCCATCCGTATATCGTAAAGTCGGCTACCCCGAGGACCTCTAAATATAGGACTTCCTTTTGGTGGAGTACTGCCCAGCTCTGGAACTCCCTGCCTCCTACTACATTTCCTGAACGATTTATTCTAATCGTCACTTAATTTGCCCCGGTCATGCTTCAACCACAACCAATATCTTTAATGACTGGACAACCAGTCACGATAATGCTCAATCAACAAATATCATATATCTTGACATAACCTACTGATAGCAGAATTAGACCACTAGAGTTAGAGGAATGCGCCGTGCAGGTATCAGTCACGACACTAGTTCTATTCATGGCGTATCTTTTTCATCTGGAAAAAATATATGTTTCGAAGCTTCAAAAAATATTTTTGGGTGTGAGTACACCCAATCTCCAATCTGTCTAGCGTTATGAGCTATAGCACTCCCTTAACTGAGAGAGTATCCCGTAAGTTAACGTATAGGTACAATCTTGACAATAGTAATATCATAGAAAAATTTGATTTTGTTAATAGTACCTTATTTATTATTAAAAAAAATCTTAATACAAAAGCCGCTTGTTTTTGTAGGTAGATGTGTCTTATTAACGGAAACATAAAGCTCAGTGAAATCTGAACTATAAGTGTGAAATAGTTCAGTTGAAAAATGATATCCTGTCGAATTCTATAAACGTAAATGGTAAAGATTTGTTGGGCGAAGTTCAGAAAAATATGCAAATTCGTGGTTTAGGCCAGAACTCAGAAGACATAGAGAACAATAATTCAAAATAATGCAAGAAATAAGATTGATGTAATGAAGTGTCTCTTTTTTTTCATATACATAATGCAAAAAGAATAGTCACAGAAATACCCTTTTTAGGGACAGTCACACTGAAACTAATCCATCAAGCAGTCATATCGAAGACCGCCCGATTCAAGACCAAAGACATACCTAAAGAGTCCATAAAACTGTCCTCACTCTAACGCCCAACTCATAATTTCCTATGATTCATTGCGCCTATTCCTATTTCGCGGTCACGATCCTCAAGACGATTTGCAAGACCACACAGTAAGAAAGTAACTATTTTTATACTCGTAATTTTCTACGCAACTTTCGAACAGTTCCTGTGTTATTACACCCACGTATTAACGAGACGCTCTCAACGCTCTTTGTTCTAAATATAACGAATATCGGAAACTATATCGCTGTTGTTTATATTCTAAAAATAATAGATTATAGTTTATTGTATTATAGAAAAATTGAACTAATTTAATTTGTACCACCTTTCAAACCGTGTTTTGAGTCATAAGATTTAGGAAGTTTAAATAGAAGGCATTTTTGGAACTAGCCACAAACTTTGCTAGCGATCAAGTGTCTCCACTACCAGTTGGATTGAGGAGAAATTTTGAAGGCAAATACAAAGAAAAATAACTAAAGTTGGGTAAATAAATTCAAAGTAAGTAACTGCTAAGAAATATAATAATTATTTATTAATCTTCGGTTTCAGAAAATATGTAATAAAGTGCGACAACTGAGTGAACCTTGGTAACGTATGAAGTAACAGAGGGGAAGACGAAAACCTATACTATACGACGCGACGGGTCCCCGACGTGGTGCATTGCGAAAATTGCGTTTATCCTGACGCGACGACCCGCGTATATGTATATTTAATCTCGGGCCAATCAGGAGGGTTTTGCCCGCATTCCTTCCACACAGGTTCACTCACTTGTCGCACTTTACTTACGGTAATACCTAACAATCTTAACTGTTTTGTTGTATACTTAGTTTGGAGTTTTATTAATTTTTCTGTATATTTTATTATTGAAACACTTACTTTTTTAATAGCTTTTTTATTATCAACTTTATTCTCATGACAAGTCGTGTGTCTAAGGCCGCGTTCACCAGATACAAACGTTGGTAAACGGTTTGCGATTGTTCTGCTGAACGCTACGTTGAATTTGTGTTAAAACCAATATGTTTTGCAAACGGTCGCCATTTTTGCAAGCATAATTTCTGTCATAATTCTGCCATTCAAAACGTGACGTTCTATCATTGAAAAGTTGAATCGTGCAACAGAACCAAGAGTTTACACAACATATTCTGTTGGTATTTGTAAACTGTTCACAATCCGTTTTGGTTCTGGTGAACGTAGCCTAACTAGCTGTCATTCTCTACAAACTACCATCCATAGCTACCATCTATTTGATGACATATATGGCCTGTATGTCATTCCAAAATACCAAGTAAAATATAAATTAATGAATAAGTACAAATGACAAAACTAAAAACTATATTGTTGGGTAACAAACAACTTAAAAACTAATCATAGAACATTAACATTATAGATTTTTTCTTTATCAATTCTATTGGAAATTTTATTATTACCAGATATAGGTAAGCGTTAGCTCATAAGGACGAGGAAGGAAGGAAAATAGTGGACATACATAAAAAAGTAATACAATCAATGTCGGAGCAGAAGAAATTCTCAAAACAGATGGAATAAAAAATTATGAGAAAATTTTTGGCTTGATTTTCTCTGCTTTTCCATCCATAGACGCGTTTCGACCTATCAGGTCTCATCAGCATGGCAAAGGAAACCAAACCAAGTTTCGTGCCTGTAGGCAAAATAAAAATAGTACAACGGTCGAAATTTGATCGTGGCGTCATCTAAGACAAAGATTCAACACTAAACAGCAATTTTTGCTGCAATATAGTGACTGACTATCTAATCGGCCGACCAAAATTCAGTTCGTGGGAAAACCCAGAATAGGAAAACCTATTATCCACTGATGAGACCTGATAGGTCGAAACGCGTCTATGGATGAAAAAGCAGAGAAAATCAATCCAAAAATTTTCCCATCAGTGGATAATAGGTTTTCCTATTCTGGGTTTTCCCACGAACTGAATTTTGGTCGGCCGATTAGATAGTCAGTCACTATACCGGGTGCCCACGAGATTACTTTCCGGCTGCCATTCTTTTATGTGTTCCTTGATATCAACGAAACTTGGTAGGCTTGATATTCTAACGAAATGCCATTTTTGTGCATTCACGACAAGTTTTCCTGACTTCCGGTTTCACCGGAAATTACCGAAACTTTCGATTTTCAAATGGCACACCCTGTATATTTTTTGTTTTTTGGATTCTACAGATCGTTTTATGTCCCAATGTACCACTTTTAAATCGAGTTTTGTCCAAATTTTTTTTTCAAATTAAATTTTAAGTAGAAAAAAAGTATAATAACCTACATAATAAAACCAAAATGTTTGAACGAAAATTAAGAAAAATGTCGTAGTGGATTATATCGTTGGATTCGCTTCAAAATACTGCATTTAGTAATGTTATGAAAGTGATTCCTATTCTAGTTTTTGAGCTAGGGCAAAAATACTAAAATAGTGAAGTTTAGAACCTTCTAACAAAAAAAATTTAGAAAGAAAAAATTGAGTTTGTATTTTTCTGAAATTAAGTAATGTATGTGAGTAATTTTAGGATGATCATGGCACTCTAGTTAAAAAATTAAAATTTAATTTAAAAACAAAATTTGGACAAAACTTGATTCAAAAGTGGTGTATTAGGACATAAAACGATCTGTAGAATCCGAAAAACAGAAAATCTGCAGGGTGTGCCATTTAAAAATCAAAAGTTTCGGTTATTTCCGGTGAAACCGGAAGTCAGGAAAACTTGTCATTAATTCATAAAAACGGCGTTTGGTTAGAATATCAACTCTACCAAGTTTCGTTGATATCGATAGACAAATAAAAAAATGGCAGCCGGAAAGTGATCTCGTGGGCACCCGGTATTGCAGCAAAAATTGCTGTTTAGTGTTGAATCTTTGTCTTAGATGGCGCCACGATTAAATTTCGACCGTTGTAATAAAAAATTATGTTAGCTCTCTCCTTTTCATAATTTCAATGATAAGAAATCCTGGAGTACTGAAGCAACGCTGCCATAGTGAGTAACTAAGGACAATGAAGACGAAACATTTCCTAAAATCTAATTACATAAATTTCTCACCTCAAGAAACGTATGATAGTATTAAGTACCTATTCATCCTCTTCTAATATTTAGTTGGTTGGTTTTTAGACATAAAAAAATCATTCTAACCCAGATAACACCCAACATCCGATGGATATCCATTTTAGGTACAAAATATGTACAGATGTCCAGGGACATTAAATGGACATCCAATGGACTATATTTTTTGGACAATAACTGATAACAGCCAGAAACGGATATCCAATGGAAATCCATTAAGTGTCCACAAATGTTTCTAAAAATCGTGGTCATAAACTGGACATCTAATGGACTATATTTTCTGGACAAAAACTGAACCACAAGAAACGGATATCCTCTGGAAATCCATTTATCGTCCACAAATGTATATAAAAATCATGGTCACAAACTGGACATCCATTGGACTATATTTTTTAGACATTAAATGGACAGAAAGGAACGGATATCCATTGGAATTCCATTTAATGTCCACAAATGTAAATAAATATCATGGTCTTGAAATGGACATCCAGTGGACTTTTTTTTTGGACAATTACTGAACTGCCAGGAATGGATATCCATTGGAAATCCATTCAGTGTCCATAAATGAACCTATAAATCGAAATAATTTTGTGATGCATGCATGGCATAAACTCCTGGGATGTCCAATGACTTTCTAGTGGATAACTATTTAGTGAAGTACTTATATACAATCAAAAATGAATTTTAAAATATTTAATTTATTAATAAGTTGTGGTAGGTAGGTATTAGTGGTCCATTTGTGAAATTCTGTCTAAGAAATTAGTCGATAGTACAGTGGTACAGTCGATAGGAGCGCTACGGAGTCACCCAATTAAAAGGGATAGAAGTTAACGTGACCGAGCGCCAGCCAATCAGGGCGCGGCATCTTGCGTTTCGCCATCTGCGCGGCCAGCCAGCACTCCAGCAGCAGCCATTACTCCTTCATGCTGCTGCCTGCTTGAACGATACACTCTACCGCTGTATTCGTACGCAACAACGGAATTATTCTACTTTAAAAATTGCCAAAAAACAGGTAGTTGTTCGTTTCCGCCTTTCAGAAAATCAGAATTATCGTTTGAAGAACGTTCCTCTAGTAATTAATCTGTAGGTGTAGTGTTGTAGTACATAGTCACCGCACACAACACAACGCCACCATTTCCATTGAAACCAGTGACCCCGGGGAGCAGGACGCTATCGTTTTATTTATTTTTTTCGCAAAAGTTTTGTCGTGTTGCAGTGTTGGATGTTGTTGGATCAATCACCCATCAGGTAAGAAATTAATAGATATACCTACCTAATTATTTCTGCTTATCACAAAATTAGAAAGAAATCGTAAAATCTAACCATAATGTGTCAATAAATTTTGAAACCCAGTCAATATGGCGTCAATAAATTATTATCAAAACATGAAAATATTTTTGGTTCATTATTTATGATTTATGATTTTTTGCTATGAATATTTCATCTAAAAAAAAAGGCAAATTTTTTTGGTCGTAGCCCGTTTTATAATTTACTTATTTGCTAGATGAAGAGTAGGTATATTTATAGATGAGACCTAAGTTATACCTTGATACAACCTCAAATATCAATCTAATAGTTTTTTTGAAAAAAAAAAAATTACAGTCGAGCTGTCTATAGATTTGGGTACTGTTCTAACTTTTATTTTGGTGAATACATAATTAGTGAGAAAATTAAAATTATTCATAGGTACTACCTATTTTCTGATATAGATCTTTTTTGTTTTTAGGTTGGAAAACACTGTTATTTGATGAGATTATAGATTTATAGATAGCAGTGAAACAGTATTTAGATGATTACTTGACTTTTCAACTCACTTTTCAAATAAAATGCCTAAACTTTCCAGATCAAAATATAGAAAAGCAAAATTGCATAGTGATATGAGTTTGGAAAATATATGTGGAACTAATAATAATCAAGAAAATAATGTTTCTTCTGATGTTTACTTAAGTAATAATTTCCAAGCTGACAATAATGCTCGCAATAATGTGAATATACACGCCACACCACTCATGGTAGCTTCTGAGAATTTCAATAATGACTTAACGTTAGCAGATCCCGGGGCAGATCCTCCTGATCTTGATGGCAATAAAGAATTAGATATCAATATTTCCCTTTCACCCCCAGTTTCACCCTCACCTTTTTCAGATTTAGAAGATTCAATTTCCAATGTTGTCCAAAATTTAGGAGTCAGTGACAATATTACAAAAAAAAAAGATATCACTTCGGAATTAACAGAGTGGGCTTTAAAATTCAACATATCTCATATTGCATTGTCTGATTTATTAAAACGATTGAAACCAACTTTTAATGAATTGCCCCTTGATGCCAGAAGTTTACTACATACACCTAGAAATTTGGAATATAAAATTGTTTTTCCTGGACAATATTTCCATTTCGGCCTAGAAAAATGTATTAAGAACCTATTTTGTTGTATTAAAAACAAGCCTATAGACAAAATTGAGATTTATGTTAATATTGATGGACTTCCACTATCAAAAAGTTCTGGATCTCAGTTTTATCCAATACTTTGCTCACTAGTGCAAAATAGAAATGTAGTTGACATAATAGGTATTTACCATGGAAATGAAAAACCCAAAAATGTGAACGAATTTCTTAAAGACTTTGTGGAGGAAGTGAATAAATTTTCAGAACAGGGTATTATAATTAATGATCAGAAGTATCAGTTTACAATTAAAGCATTCATTGTAGATGTACCTGCAAAGGCCTTTATCACTTCTACTAAGGGGCATAATGGATACTACTCATGCTCTAAGTGTGAGATTGAAGGGGTATTTATACAAAATAGAGTTTGCTTTCCAAATGTTAATAACTTGGTTTTAAGAAATAACTATAAATTTAGACAGAAAACTCAAGAAGAACATCACTTGGGGGCTAGTATTTTGGAAAAAATACCTAGTTTAAATATGATAGATGATTTTGTTTTAGATCCTATGCATTTAGTTTACTTGGGTGTAGTTAAAAAACTCATAGTTACACTTTGGTGCAATGGCGCTCCTTCAATTAAGCTATCTTTCCGTGAAATTTCAAACATTTCAAAAAAATTATGTGATTTAAAATATTGCATTCCGGCTGAATTTAATAGAAAGCCACGGTCTATGATGGAATGTAAGAGATGGAAAGCCACAGAGTTTTACCAATTTTTAATTTACACTGGCCCCCTCGTTTTAAAAGATATTTTGACAAAAGATAAATATTTAAATTTCTTGTCTCTCCATGTATCAATATACATCCTTTCCAGTCCAAGTGCTTCCACAGAATTAACAAACTATGCAAGTGAATTACTGGAATATTTTGTCCATACTTTTAGTCTTCTTTATGGCCAAGAACACTGTTCCCATAACATTCATAATCTTCTGCACCTCCATGCAGATTTTACTAAATTCGGTCCATTATTTAATTTTTCAGCATTTCCTTTTGAAAATTTCATGCAAATCATTTTAAAATTAGTACGTAAACAAGATAAACCTTTAGCCCAAATTGTATTTCGTAAATCTGAACTCAATGATTTTCTCTATAAACAAGAATCATCTGTTGATGAACCTACTTTCAAATCACGACATTTTAATGGACCTCTTATCGATATTGACGAAGAATATGAGCAGTTTCAAAAAGTGCATTGTCAAAATTTCTTGTTAACTGTGGAATCACCTGATCATTGCTGTTCATTAAAAAATGGAAATTTAATATTAATAAGAAACATTTTAATAAAAAAGGGTTTGCCATATATAATTGGACATAGATTTCTAAATGTTTCTGATTTTTTTACTGAACCTATAAAATCATCTTTACTTGGCATTTATTTAGTAAGAAATTTGGACAAACTCCAACAGTGGCCACTTTCCGAAATAACTTCAAAATGTTTGAAATTACCATTCAAGGATGATGTTTTTCTAGTGCTTCCACTCTTACATCTAAATTAACATTTTGGGATAGCTGGTAGTTTTATGTCCTAGGAAGTGATTTGCTTTAATATCATTTATTTTATTTATTCATTGGTACACTTTACAATGAACATCACAGCTAACATGAATGTGTGTATTTTTTCAAGTCTCGTTTAACCTAGGTACAAAAATAACTGAACTTTATTTCTTGATAATGTCTCATATTTTTCAAAACTCATTCTCTATCAAAAAAAAATTATAAAATATTTTCTATAAGTAAATTAAAATATTTAAAAATGGTCAATTATCATTCTAAGTATATGTAGGTATACCAGCTATTGTCTGCTAATTCAAAAGGTAACTATATATATAACTGCATTCCTACTATTTGTAATAATAATTAATTTATGTTACAGCTAGTTTATTTGAAGTTGTACATTTGGTATAATTTTTCAAATTACTGAAATTCCGTTGCTCATCGAAAAAAAAGGATGGATAAGACGTGGAGTGTAGTGCAGTTTGAGGAGGAAAATGCAGTGGAAGCAGTGCCCTCCTCATGGATTTATAATAACAAATGCTATTGGCCGCCATTTAATAAGGAAAAACTACTAAAATTTATTAAAAATAATGAGGAGCCAAACACTTGCTGGCCACTGCACCCTGTGAAAATATTTCGTAATGGAATATATGGTAAGAGTATTAATAGAAGGCGTTGATTATCTTGACGTATTTAAAATACTAATAACTTTTAAAACAGAAGTCCTAGATATCTAAATAGTTCTTTTATTAATTCTGGTTCAATTATTATTCTGTGAGTTGATCATAACTCACAGTAATCTGAAATCCCATAAATCACTTAGTTGCAGTTTCCTTTTATATTTTTGCAGATGATTATCTTACGGCTAGGAAAAAATGTCAGACTGCCGAAATGTTCTCGGACCTCTGTTCAGATACTGGTGATGAAAAATCCTCAAGAAAAAAGAGAACAAAAAAAGTTTTTTCGCCGGAATCCAGCCCCATTTCTACTAGTGAGGACGAAAAGGAAAGAGGCTGTAAGCCCAAAAAAAATTCATTACCACCGGCCCCAATTTTGGTTGGTATGTTGAGAAATTGATTATTATTAAATTTATAACTTCAATAGGTAATAAAACTTGAATTTTTTGAAATTAAAAATAATTAAGGTGAAAATATTTCTCCTGATAAGTGTTTTTGATAAAACCATGAAAATAAAGACACTTCGTAATTACATATTGTAGCACAGAAAAAATATCGTTCTATTTTGTTTTGTTCTAGAAAATCCTGTTCGTCTGGCTAATTCTAATGCAAGAGGTCCACGTTCAGATGCCAATAATATATTATCGCCGAAGGGATCGTCATCGTCTTCGACGTCTTCTCTAGGAAGTATGACATCGAATTTAGGATCAGCACTAGGAAATGGTCGAGTAATTGGTATGTCCAAAACTGCTTGGAGTTTAATATTTTATTAAAAAAATAATTTTAAGACAAAAGTTCATTTTATAATGTATAGTTTATAATTTTGTTTTGAAATCAAACAAGGAGGTTCTGTTCTGGTTAAAATATCGAAAACGTTTAATAGCTAAAAATTAACCTTTTATTAATTTTTTAGAACACCCTCGATGTGACAATACCAATGAAATCAGAGTGGACGTTTCAGCGACAGAATCAGGCTGCTGCAAGATGCATGGTAAGAGAGTTTTTGGGTATTGAATTTTATTTATAATTTTGCAAAGTATTTTTGATCAAAATTTGTTTCTTTTAATTTCAGGAAAGCTTTTGACAGATCTTGTCCGGAAACAAAACATTTTATTTCAATACATTAAAGAAATTCATGGCTATACAGTTGAAATGGATCAAACACTCAAAAAAATTGATACCAATAATAAACCTTCAGAAATAAATGAAACTTGCAAAATAAGTTTCATTAAAGATTTTAATTTTCCTTTAAGCAACGAAGAAGATTTAACAGGTTTTGAGGAGTATTTATCGAATGATGTTAATTATGCAATTGTTGTAAGTACCTATATATTCCTAACTCAATTTTCTATGGTTTCTGTCTATTTATTTAGATTATAAAAATACAAATGTTAAAAGTCACGTATTCAAACAGACATGATACTGATTTTTTAATTTTTCTTCTATCTATTCAAGGTTAAAGAAGTTGTTAAGATAGGAGGGATCGACATTAACCAATTCGTGAAACGTGGCCTGTCTTTCTGCATCTCAAACCGATTGGCGGAGACCTATACTTACTTTGGAAAAAAAGGGAAAAAAAATTTTTCAGAACTAAAACTATGCAGTGTGTTGTTTGGTAAGTAGTATATCATACAATAGTTTTAAACCATTTTTTAGAATTTAAAAACTGCTGACTGTCTTACTCGATTTTAAAATAAAAGGTACTTAGTTATACAAAAAATAGTAACTATTTTTTGTACTAAGGGCGTAAAATGCAAATTTAATGTCTAGCATTTTAAGCTTTTACGTCTATTTATTAATGCAAGTCGTTGAGGGTATATTATTTGCATTTATCAGTCTAAATAGTTATAGTTATTTTATAATTTATTGTTCCAGATGCTGTTTTCAAAAAGTTTAAGGATTCTTCTAGAAAGGACATTGAAACTAGTATCAAAAATTGGATGCGTAGAGCAAAAGAAAGGAAGTGAACACTTGTCTGCTATCTTCGTTTTTATTTTGGTTTGTTGGGTTCCTTTGAGAGTAAAACTTGTTTTGTTTGACAAAAAACAATATTTTTTTATTGATATTTTAGTAGTTCCTATAAGAATAGTCGTTTTTTTTTATTGTTAAAAAAAAATATATATTTTTTTCGTACTTCCGGGACTAAAGCGACAATTTCACTCCCTCATGACAGGGACTGAAGTGTCACTTTTTGTCCGTCCAGTATTTTCGACCGTATATGATTTATGTTATTTAATAATTTTATGTTAATGTTAATTTGCCAAGAATAACTGTTTTTTTTGTCTAATATAAAAAATAATATTTTTTGAAAGTTTGTTTCTGCGGTTTAGTTTAGGAAAAGGATATTATTAAGCTTTTTCGCAGAATTAAAAATTGAAAAACTATAGTTTCAGTAATAATTTCGATGCACAGCTCACTTAATAATATATTTTTTATTTTTAATTCTGAGAATATACTAAATAATTTTCCTTTTCCTAAATAAACCGCAGAATAATGACACAAACTTATTTTATGTAAATAATGTTTTTAGGTGTAAGTAATAAAATGATCCAATAAAGTTTGTTTAACAGCAATTTTTTTGAAATTTGATTTCCAGCTCATGTCCATAAATGGATGCTTTATGGACAACCATATTATGTCCAGGAGTATTCCATGAATGGCAGAAAAAATGGATGCCGCTAGAACATCCATAAAGTATCCAAAATATTCCATAAATGGCCTAAAAACTGCTGGACATGGTCATCCATAGGATGTCCAAAAGTAGTCCAGTGGATGCCTCGTGGACATCCATAAATGGATATTTAAGCGGTACCCCATGGCTATGATCTGGACATCCAGGAATGATCCAGAGCTGTGCCAACTGGATAGCCAGAGGATGTCCATGAGACATCCACTGAACTTAATCTGGATGTCCATCGGACTTCCTAGTATTTTTGCTTGGCCGTCCAGTGGACAACCAATGGATGTCTTATGGATCCCTCTGTGTTATCTGGGAATATACTTATATATTTCAATAATAGTATATTATGCAATGATCATGTAATGATAGTCATTAATACACGAGCATGTTGTAAGATACGAAACGAGCCGCAGGCGAGTTTCGTATATAGCATGCGAGTGTATTAATGGCCATTACATGAGAGTTGCATACACTATTTTTTCTACTGCCATTGATAAAACTTATGATATTTAGATATGTCAACATTTGCTTAACTTTGAATAGAGATTTTATAATTGAGTAATCCATACGATTGAAGGTTTCATTTTTTGTTGTAGGTAATTCTTCAAAATATATACTATCAAAACATTTTCTGAGAAGGACGATGTGTTTTTGGTGTTTCCAATCCATAAATTGTCCATATAATTTTTCGTAAATTTTCTTGGACTTGTCCGGTAGTATATTATTACCTGCATTTGTCGCCCTTTCTGGGATTTCTGGAGGTGTTAGTGAAAATTCTTCGTTATCGCTCAATATTTCCATAATAATGCCTTCTCCCAAACTTAAGGTATTAATTTTTAATAACAATTTTTGTTTATAAAATTATTGTTTTTCGCTAAATTACCATAGAAAAGCTATAAACAGAGTGCTACCAACATTCAAAAAAAAAAAATCAATTTTTTTTTAACTGATGGCGCCATCTATTGACAATGTACAATAATGAAAAAAGTAAAAATTCTTCCTTATCATTCATTATTTCCATAATAATTATTCTTTGTCCCAAACTTTAGGTAACTTTTAAACAATTCGGAATCTTTCTTATAGTTATCAAAATAATTGTTTTATGCAAAATTACCGTTTAAAATGTTTAATATCTCAACTAGTGCTGCCATCTATCAACATTGTATAATATTAAAAATGAGTATTATAATGAAAATCTGTATCGTAATGTAGTTCATTATGATACAGATTTTAATCGTTTAATAGCGTATTATGAAATGTCAGTAGAAAAAAAAGATTTATTGATCAATTTCACTTCGATCTTCCGGTGCCTTTCTTGATGAGAAATAACGACCCAATTCCACCTGAACAACAAAACCCGAGGTGAAGTCATCCATCCTCTCCAAACTCCAATTCACCGCATAGAAATACGTTATCGGTCGCACCGAACAAACTTCATTTTTCACGAGGCGAACCGCAATTTATTTCATTACCGAAGAAAATTCAATTCGGATTCACGATAATATAAAACAATGGACAAAACAGAGGATATAATAAATTAATCACACGGTTTAGGTACCGTTGAAACACAGAATTAGTCACGGACAAGGATTTGATTTTTGATCGGTTTCGAAACTGAGTATCTGATCCTTTGGTTGGTATGATTTATACGATAAGATGAAGCACCGTAGGAATACTTGATTTCTAAACGTTTGAACTTTCCATATTACATTCGCATAATCCTTAATTTTATTATTTTATGCTTTGTTGCAAATAAATTAATCAAAGCATTAAATTCAATTTAAAATCAAGCTTATACCTATTACATGAAAATGCCCTCCATGAGATGTCTGAACGCCAAAAAAGATCTAGTAACTTGATGATCTTTAATCTATCAGAAAACAATGATCAGGACGACTTGATTGAGGCAAACACCCTATTAGCGCAACTTGTTGGTGCGCCTGTCAGCATAGTGACTGCTTTTTTAGAGTTGGAAAACGCAACAAAAATGGACATCGCAGGCGCGTGTCAAACGGCCCCGCAGACCCCGCCACGCGGGGGAGCCCACAGTATATTGTACAATATACTCTAAGAAAAAGTAATACCTATGTATATCAAACAAACTTGATTGCAGCGGATGAGCCAATTGGAAATAATAAAAATCGTTTAAAAGTTACAATTTTTAATGCTTGTTTGGATATAATATTAACTCAGTTTAGAATCAGGTATGAAGCATTTAAAAATATTTATTCGAAATATGAAATTTTGAACCCACAAACATTGATAAACGCGCAAGAATCTGATATTTTAGCCAATGTCAGAGTATTAATAGAGAAATATCCTAACGACTTAACTCAAAATCTAGGATTGGAACTAATACAATTAAAAAATTTACTTTACGAAAAGATTAAAAATTTTCATAGCATAAGAAAGTTTTCAGATTTTATTTTTGAAAAAAATCAATTACTAATAAGTAGTAGGTATACCTGAAATTTGCACTGCGTTCCAGTTGTTTCTAGTACTTCCCGTTACATCGGCTCAACCAGAAAGGACTTTTTCAAAGTTGAAGCTAATAAAAAGCTTTACGAGATCTAGTATGGTACCTACAAAATCGCCTTAGCTCATTGGCCATAATCTCAGTAGAAAATGAACGAGCGAAAGATGTAGATTAAGACAAAATAGTTGACAAGTTCCTTTCGTTAACCCAATACCAGCCAGAATTAACTAATGAGAAAAAAACGAAAAACGTTGACGAATTCTTACTAATAACACTTTATTTAAGGTATATTCATACATATCAGTGACTTTTTTTTTATAACTTTTGTGAAAAAAACCGTCCCATTTTTGGGACAATGGCTGGATATAAAGACTATTTTCTAAAAAAAATTCACATTTGAAAAAAAGAAAAAGAAATACAAGCTCCTGTAGAAAAATAAGTTATTTGGTATGAAAAGGTGCAAAACATAAATCATGTAGTGGTACATCACACTTGGAACAAATTCTAGTGGTCTTTTTTCCACACAAAGCACATCTTCGTTGTGTTTTTATTGGAACAACAAAGTGACCAATTTGATCAAATCTCACATCTACGCTCACTCGTCCTCCTAGAAGCGTGGATTTTTGTGGACCAGGCCTTTTTGGAGCTGAAGGTGTTGTTTTGGAAAGGTAAGCCACCACAATTTTTCTACGAATATCCAAAAGCGATGTTTTTTCGTCGGGATTGACAATCTGGTAAAGTCTCCAAGTGTTTACAACTGATATGTCTAACATTTGTGTAAATAAAGGCCACCACCATTTTTTTGATCGAATCCTGGTTCTGTAGAGTGATACTTGTTTATCCAGCATGTCTACCCCTCCCATGTGTGTGTTATATTCTTGCACAAGTTTAGGAATGGGTATTTGAATCTGCTTTTTGTCTTTACGCGAATAACGCTTGGCTTGGCCTAAAGGTTCAATAAAGCTAAAATTAGTGGCAAGTGAGACTGGCTTATTATCGTTCCATTTTAGAACCAAGATTTCGTTTGCTTCGTCAAAACGGTGATCAAAAAATCCTCGTTCTTTTTGTTTCTGCATTTGCTTTGAATCCATCAGCGGACACTTTCCTGTACGAGTTTCTCTGACGGTTCCAGTAGCTTTGAATTTCATGTCCCTAAGACAGCACATTATTTCATGACTGGTAAAAAAATTATCAAAAAACAGTTCGTGCTTGCCATACTGGTCAGCAGGTATACAAGAAATTAGGTTGGTTATTACACGAGAACCCAAAGGACCTTCCACTTGAGCTGTTTTACCAGAGTAAGGTTCAAAGTCATATAAGTATCCCGAGGAACTACACAAACACCAAAGTTTATACCCAAATTTTATGGGCTTCCCGTGCATATACATTTTAGCTGAATGTCTTCCATAATATCGCACCATCATCTCATCTATGGCCAAATGAGCATGGACCACGCCAAATTTCAAATAGTTTTTCTTTAGTTTGTCAAAATAGGGTCGCAGTTTGAAAAACTTATCAGTTTTATCAATTTGTGAGTTGTCCGCCAGGTGAATATATCTCTTTATTTCTTTGTATCGTCTTCTAGGCATCGAGTTATACACTAACGGTATTCCCGCATCAGAGCCTTGCTGCCAGTACATATCTTCCTGCGGCAACCTATGATAACCGCTAAACAGCAATATCCCAACAAAACACTTCAGTTCATCTGTCGTGAGTAAAAAATTTGGATTATTTTGCTGATTTGCATATAAAATACTTTGTTGCACTATATAGTCAAAAACGCCCTCAAGCAATTCCTCAAAAATTTCTAGTGCTGTTTTTCCAAGTAACACCGTTGAAACATTTTCGAAATTATTTTCTGATAAACCATTAGTCTTGGTGTATTTCACTTGATTATTTGTCCATTCTGGTGTTTTTCCAATCTGTTGAGTTTTTTTTGTTTGTGCCCGCGAAACTGACTTATTAGCTGTGTAGCTCTTTCCTGATGGAATATTTTGTGGAACATTTTTCAAATTGTTATCAGTATTTTTACATAATCTGATTTTTTTTCTGGACAATGGTTCATCATCACTACTCAACTCAGACTCAGACTCCTCAGCAGAATCTGCGAACAACTCCAGAGTGCCTGCAACATCGCCCACTTCTTCGTATTCTAGGTCATTTTCCTCAATATCTTCTGCATCTGTCAGGATATCTGGGTCTGGAGGTATTATTGCTATGTCAACATTTTCCAAATCGTCAAAAAATTCGTCATCCTCAAATATTTGTTCTATTTCCTGCACAGTCAAATATTTCTTAACTCTCATATTGCTTTCAGCCAACGTCCCAAAAATGGGACACAATGAAAAACCACTATTTTCGGATGGATAATAACGAAAGTCGAATTATGTTTATGTTGTATCATAAAAAAGCACTATTGATCACTATATTTCTGGTACAACTAATCAAATTTAGAAAACAGGTTCGATAAAAACTTGTAAGGCAATAAACATAACCTATACGCTTAAAATTATTTACTTTGAGCATATTTTTTATGTTAACTTTTCACGCCTGTGCGCCATCTATTGAAAAATATCCATAAGTCCAGCTTTGATTTAACCCCATATGCAGCTAAAATACAGTTTTCTACAATATCACTAAAGGAATCACTAAATTTAAATGTGTCCCAATTTTGGGACGTTGGCTGATATTGGGTTAAGGTACAAACGTTAGGATATTTTATAAGTAGTTTTTAAAATAATGTATATTTAATTCCATATCTTTGTACTTATTAGTTAAATATTTATTGTATGTTTTCCTTGTATTAGAAGATAATTTTTTTTTGAAATTTTCAATCATCCCTCCTATATTATAATAACATATAATAATTTATAGAAATAAATTTAGTTTCAAAAATTCGCTGTGTTTTTTAACTATTAGATAATGATATTGTGTATAAATATTTACTATAATGGGTTATTTTTGGAAAATATAATAGTGACATAGAGGGCCTCAAAGAAAAGTTCGCGGGGGGGCCCCAAAAAAATTTGACACGCTATACTGATCGTTCGTCTAGTTCTAAAAAATAAGAAGAAGTTGGATAGAGGTAGGGGCATATATTTAGAAACTGACTTAACTTCTGAACAACTTGTGGAGCTTAACAACTTAAAAAACGAACTGAAGCAATAAAGACTGCTAAAAGGTGGAAAGAACCTTTTTTTGAAGTACATAATAGGATTCCCAGACTGGCAACAAAAAACTAACTAGTTTTCCGTTCTTCGGTAGTAAAATCCACATCCAATTTATTTGCCTAATTCCAAAATGTTAGAGGTTCACGCACCAAGCTTCACTTACTTATTGAGAATGTTTCTTACTCTGAATACCATATCTTGGTTTTTAATGGAACTTTTTTGACGGAACACTTCCAGGAACTTCAAAAGCTTAATTCCAATATTTACAGGAGAGACAGATCTGTCGAAACAAGCGTATTCTCAAGAAGGGGTGGGGTACTAACTACTAATAGCAGTTCGAAAGAATATCACAAGTAGAGTCCTGGAAGCAAGTAGTAACATTGAACATTTGTTTGTACATATCGACATGAACGGTACGATATATTTCCCACCTCGTAGTGCCTTTGAAAAGTATTCACAGTTTGCTGACAGCCTGGAAAAACTGACGGAAGCATATATAGGGTGTCCCAGGGAAAAGAGTCCACCCCGATTTATTGGAGTTGGGATGAGAATCTAGAAAAACGCTATAGTCTAAGAGCCCGTGACACAAAAGCCTCAGTCATCTGTTAGAAGGCCGTTTTTTGGTGGCCTGGTATGCCAAGTCCTCGGCCAACTAAAAAACGTATTGATTGGCGGGTTTCGGTGTGCAGAAGCTGAGGGGTGGATGAATTTTCACTACCACAAAATGAGGCTTTCTGCCTTATGAGTCAGAAGCTTTTTTTTTTGTTGTGAATAAATAATATTGACCTACTGAGGCCTAAACAGGAACGGTTGGCGGGCCTTCCCCCTCTCTTCACCATTCCCACCGCGTTTGAAGTAAGGTTCGCAATGGAAGATCCTACCCCACAAGTCAGAAGGACGAAAAAAATTGGAAATTATAAACCACTTCCTCGTTCGTTCTGCGCTGGGTTGGAAGCCGGATGGCGCTCTATTGTTTATTTAAACATATGTTTTTGCGAAATTGAAATTGTTTTTTCCTTCGCTATAGTTTAAAGAATTTGTGGGGGTTTTTACAAATTTTACATGAATAAAAAAAATAGTACACACGTTTAATAACTGATAGATGCGATTCACAGGTTACATAGCTGTTAAATATTTTGGAAAATTGAAGAAAAATAAAACATCAGAATTAACTCAAATTGGACACAAAACATACTTCCAGGGGCGGATACAGGAAGGGGGCGCCTCCCTGAGAGTATGAAAATGAAAAACTTCAAAAAAACTCAAAACATTTGGAAAAAAAACATGTTTAAATAATTTTTGTCTACAAACGTCACTAAAAGTGTAATTTTTAACGGATGCTGTCAGTGTCTAAAATGCCATTTTATGACACTGGTGTTAAAAGTGATTACTTTTAGCACTGAGTTCTAAAAGTAATCACTTTTAGTGCGTTTGTAGAAAAAATAGTGTATGATATTCGTGCTAAAAGTGATTTTATTTTGTTCAAAGGGATGGAACACTCCGCCTTCGGCGTCGTGTGCCAAACTTCCTTTTTCACAAAATAAAATGTCACTCTTAGCACTTATATCATAAATAACTATTATAGAATTTTCCAAAAAATTTTATGGGGAAAATTTCCAAAAAAAATGTTATAGAAACATTTTCGAAGCTGACACCATTGTTCAATTTATCGTTTTGTTTTTATTATTTTCCGTTTTTTGATAATATGTAGGTATACGTAGAGTGATCCAATTTGATATACCTATTCAACAGTTTTGTCGCTAGAAGGCGTTTCTCGATTTTGAGCAATACTGTGAAAGCTTTAATACTTTTTTGAGTACGCCATTGGATTCTGCTTGAAAAAGTACCTCTAGAAATTTTATACCTACATAAATCAATTATTTTCATGAATAAGAAAAAATATATGTATGCAGTTGACACCCGGTAGAAGTGAAACCTTCGATAAACTAAGCTGAGAGAGAATGAGATACACTTACTAACATACATAGGTAGAACGTTTGGTAGACAAGAAGGGGAGGCTACAAAGCACCGCTCAAAGAGGAGACGAAGAATAGGGAACGCTGTACAACAGTGCTCATTCTCTATAAGGCTAAATCCCATAGATCTATTGGTTTGTCTCTTTTCAGTGTTGCTTTTTCGTTTGAAATTTGGGCCTCATTGGTGGACGGGGGGTTCATTATTTTGTATCTGGCTCAGAAATGTATACGTTTCTTATGAAAAACCAAAGTAGGTACCCACATAACAAAACTGCATCCTTAGAATGTATTAAGAATGTTCTTGTTTTAGGAGGAATGTGCCTAGAATGTTCGCCAACACCATTGCGAATGTCCTGAGAATGTTCTGAGAAAAGATTGTAGAAATACTGTTTGCAATACCCAAGAACTTCCTGGGAAATCCATTAGGATATTCCTAGAATATACCTATGAGATTCTCAGTACATCCTGAAAAGAATATTCCTGTTTGATTCTAAAAATATGCTCGAAATGTATATTCTCATATTCAAAGAATGTTTCTATGACATTATAGTTATATTCTCAAAAGAATATTATACCAATATGCTTGAAATATTCTTAGAATATATCTACATATATCCTTCTCAATATGCATCCTAGACATAACATTCTTGTTCGATTCTAAGGATATACTTGGAATGTTAATTTTCTTTTCCAAATAATACTCCTTCCAGTCCTTTTATATTAAAGGCACTGAAAAAATTGTTGGAAAATTTCTCTGGGAAACACAAGTGTTTAACCAAAACTCCGGTTTCGAGCTTGTTATGCTCTCGTCGAAGCACACCAACTGAGAGAAACAGTTTCCAAGGTGATTCAAATGCGAGGCAAGATGTAGATCTTTAATAGCACGTGGCTCCCTCTCTTGGAAGTCCTACAAAGCAAAAGAAAAAGAATATACCTATAATATTCTTAGTAGGTTATTCTAGATAGAGCGTTATTGTTTAATTGTTCAATTAAGTTTTTGAGTAGGTACTTTAGATAATTAGGTGAAGAATATGGAAATATTCTTATCATGGGTACCTACCTACATAAATTTCTCAGCACAACTTCGTAGGTATATTCTTAATACTTGATAGAGATATTAGCCGAAAGAAAATTTTTTAGGGTACATTATAATAATGTTCGTATCAGAATATTCAAATAATGTTATATAAAGTAGGTTCTTAGCACAATCTTTCAGGTAGGTAGGTGCATAGAAGCAACATTCCTAGTACATAAATAGAACGTTCAAAAATGAATATTTCAATCGAAACAATCTTAGAATATTTATTGAACATTCCTGAAAGAACATTCCAAAAAGTACTTTGAGGGAATATTCTGAGAATATGAATGTTCTTTCACTGTTATGTGGGTATGGGTATAGTAAATAGTCGATCAAAAAATGCTTATGCCGAGGTTTATGCCAAATTTGAGCCATTCTCATATGGGTTTATTTTAGCAATTCTTATGCTATCCTTGCAGAAAATATGTATGTAACCTGCGGATGAAATCGCATATATCAGTTAATAAACGTGTGTATTATTTTTTTTAATTCATGTAAAATTTGCGAAAACCCTGACAAATTCTTTTAACTATAGCGATGGAAAAAACAACTTCAATTTCACAAAAACATATTATATTAAAATAAACAATAGAGCACTAACCGGCTGCCGACCCAGGGCAGAACCAACGAGGAAGTAGAAATTTATAATTTCCACTTTTTTTTCGTCCTTCTGACTTGTGGGGTAGGATCTTCCCTTGCGAACCATACTTCAAACGCGGTGGGCATAGTGAAGAGAGCCAACCGTTCCTGTTCAGGCCTCAGTAGGTCCATATTATTTATTTACAACAAAAAAAAAACTTCTGACTCATAAGGCAGAAAGCCTTATTTTGGGGTAGTGAAAATTCATCCACCCCTCAGCTTCTGCACACCGAAACCCGCCAACCAATAAGTTTTTTAGTTCGCCGAGGACTTGGCATACCGGGCCACCAAAAAACGGCCTTCTAACAGATGACTGAGGCTTTTGTGTCACAGGCTCTCGTTAGGGGGAACTATTTTTCAGTTTTTTCCATCCTCGTAGCTTCAACCCCCTAGCTAGGGGGAGAACAACCCCCCAAATTTGAATAGGGGATAAGAGTCGTGACATATCTATTTCCAAGATTTTGACAAGCTGTCATTTCGTTATGGACGAAAATTATAAGATAAAATTCTAGGGCTATGAAGAACTCGATGAGACCTTTAAAAAGAGGTATGACACGACCCCTATAACCTATTCAAATTTGGGAAGTTGTTCTCTCCCTAGCTAGGGGGTTGAAGCTACTGGGATGAAAAAAACTGAAAAATAATTCCCTCTCAAATCAAACATAGACGTGTCCAAGCGTTTTTCCAGATTCTCATCCCAAATCCGATAAATCGGGCTGGACTGTTTTCCCTGGGACACATCTTCCAAATGGACAATGGTCAAAAGTAAATTTGGCCTCTGTGGCTGTCCCTGTTCCAACAACTTCTTCGAACGAAGTTGAGTCCCTCCAAGTACTATTATTTTTATGCTCAACTATAACCTATATCAGGTAAACTCACTTAGAAACGAGAACGGATCTATCCCTATTCTGGTGTTTGGGCAAGACAAGGAAACTACAACTCTCTATGGAGACGAAAGTCTGTTACCTGACGTCAACCTGGAATTCCTAATATAATCTGTATAGGATCTATATTCCTCCAATACAGGGTGGGTTGTTCCTGTGGTGGGACGCGAACCTACGACCTCGACATCTGCTTAAGTTGTAGTATAGTGGCTTAACTGTCTGCACCAGCTTTATTTTAAATTTTTGCAAAAATTTGCCTTACACTGTATTTTTAAACAATTCTGCCTTATTTAATAATATATTTACGTGTAATAAATAGTCAATTAAAAATAATGCTGGTAACTGAAAAGAAAAATTGTCGTCTTTGGACTGAAGGGCGGGCTGAAACTTCTAGAGGATATCAAACGTCGACAAGAAACATTTTAGAGTAGGATCACAATGAAAACTTAGATATTCAATCGTGTAGGTATTTTTCTTGCAAAAAAACAACTTGTAAGCAACACACACGTATCCATTGTGTCAAAAAACTGTAAAACAGCATAAAGTTCCAGCGGACTTTTTTTAACACAGCTGACAGCATACAACTTTTTCAACTGGTCAGAATCTATGTATACTTATCCGTTATTTGGTCTGTAACTTACCGTTACTTGGTACCTATATGCTATAAATGTAGAAATATCAGTATCGATCAAGTTAAGACTCAAAGTAATAATACATTTTCCCTAACAGCAAATATTTTTATCAAACTTCACAGGACCATTATAGATTTGTTATCGTTAATATAAAGATACTCATCCTTTACAGGGAAATTCTATAAAGGTAATGCTTTATTGTCGCTGTACAGATTAAATGGAGAAATATCTGTACAAAAAAGATTTACTCATGCTCTATAAATACGCTATATGAAATCCATATCGAAAAATCTTTAAAGAATATTATCTAATCTACCTATATAGTTCACGGAAATCTATTATATATCGCTTGGTTATATAACATACATGGGGTTACAAACACCAAGTATCTGGGCATAGTAATTGATAAATATCTGGAATGGGATTTACTTATTGCCTATCTAACACAAAAATTGAAATACATACATACATTTTATTCTTTCAGATAAATATTAAATATTAAAATGCTACCCAGTCTAGTCTGGCTGAATCAATTCTACGGTATAGCATTTTGATCTGCAGGGAAGTATGTACAACAACTCCCCAAAACTCCTACAAACTATTCAGAATAGACTATTAAAAATTATATTTAGACAAAATATTTTATATCCTTCTCATCTCCTATACAATAATACCATTTTGAATATAAGAACTATCATACAGTTTGTTGTTATATGTATACTCATGAAAGAATTAAACATCCTATAGATCATGTCTCTATAATACTCGAATAAAAGTGAATAGGTATTTGATTGCCCCTAGATGTTATACCTAGTGAGTTCAGGAAGAAATCAATTAACTACTTGGGTCCAAAATTTTATAACATTTTGCCTTCTCATTTTAAGAATGCAAATGCAAAATATTTTTCTATAAGCTTGCTAGGACATAGATTGCAGAGCATAATAAATTATTTTCCTCTGTTATATTCTCCTGAACTACTTAAACATGTTTATACAGTGTGCGCCATAAAGCTGGGTACATATGGGAAAATTCTTAATTATTCCTTTTTTCAAAAAACTTTTTTTGGGGATCGGTAGGGCATGTTCGATAACCAAAAAATCGATTATAGGTCTGTTCCCACAGGAGTCTCTGACAGTTAGCAAACTGTCAGAAACAATCGCTCAGCTGAGTTACAGATTTATCTTGTAACGACAGCATTGAAAACATGCATGGGCGATGCTTACCGACAGTTTGCAAACTGTCAGAGACTCCTGTGGGAACTGACCTTATGACAAATGTTATGTTATTTTTCTGATGATCAGAAAATGTGCAAAAAGGGACATGGGTACAGTTATAGCGACACGACCGGACGGTATTTTCGAATTTATGACCTTCAAGTATTGTATTTCGCAAAACAATCGATTCGTTGGATATCAAGGTAAAATAAGTAGTTTTATTTTTTTTCTCTGATTTGCTTCAAAATCGGCATGTGGAGTTCTTTTTGGATTCTGAACGACTTTTTCTTATAAAGTTTTTTGATATCTTGCCAAATTTACCCGTTTTTTGACATCAATATCAACTTTTTTCAAAATTCCCGCTAAACCGATAATCGCATGACATGTGTCATAATCGATTTTTTGGTTATCGAACATGCCCTAACGATCCCAAAAAAAAGTTTTTTGAAAAAAGGAATAATTAAGAATTTTCCCATATCGTCGGCATCATAGGCGATTTTCAGCCTGGAATGATTATTTATCGGTAAATACCGTGGTTATTCTTTTGGTTGACAACTTTGACAGCCAAGTGTGAAGTCACAGCCCCCCACCACTCAAGAATCTTAACCCAACGAACTGACCGCTGAAATGATTTGGTTATAGCAGTGTAGGATTATGTTTATTATTCCTATTTGTTTTTTCGTTTCAACAATGGTTTGTTGTTTAGGTACAAAAAATGGAGCGGAATCTCTCGTTAGTCTCGTTCATCGAACAGATTTTCTTTGGGGATGATCTAAACCTCGATCTAAGCATGGTGAGTTGCAGTTAGTGAGTGAGTGTATACTTCTCCCATTGTGCCAGGCCACAACACAACTGCAAAATCACAAAACACCAATACCAATTCCCAAAATAATAACAATCACATCAAAAAGCTGTAACCAAAAGATTAACCCAAGTCCAAAGCTGGGTTATAATCGGTTATAAGTGGTAAATACCAAAAGCAAATCAGCTGATATGTGACATCACAACTTCCCCTACTTTGGTTAAAACCGCGACGGCGGAAATGCATTGGTTATAACCAAATAATAATCATTCCAGGCTGAAAATCGCCTCATATGAAAATTGCCTAAGTCCAAAAAGGTAAATTTTACAGGAGGCGCAAAAAACCTTTGTCAAGAAAAGCTACATGAGAAAAATCACCGGCAAGAATACACAAAAGAGACTGGACTTACGCAAGTTTCACTCTATCCATGGACTTATGCAAATTTCTTTTCATGGTTCTGTGGCTCCATCTAATAATTTATCGCCCAAATATTTTGTTGCATCATAGATTATTGAATTTCTCACAAGTCTGCACTAAAATCTCAATTTTGAAAAAAATTGGACTTAGGCAATTTTCATATGATGCCGACGATATGTACCCATCTTTATGGCGCACACTGTATTCCTGTATGTGCGATTCCTCACATTCCTGTGCTGAGTGTTTGTTTTTGTTGTTATTATTGATTTTTTTTTTTTTCCTTTGTTTCACTTTGCAATGTATTAAAAAGCTGTATCGATTACTCCACTTAACCCTTAACCTAAGATTATTTATCCACCCTATACAGGGTGTCCGGAAAATAGCTTAAAAGCTCTTCACTACAAGGTGGAGGACCCTTCAAGGAAACCCATAAAAATAATTGAAAAGATCTGGTGGCATTCTTCAGAAAGTTATTAGCATTTTAATGCTTATTAAAATTGGCAACCTGTTGACAATTTGTCATAGAATTAAATTACCGCTGTGACTAGAGTCCCGACTCGGGATCCATCTCCAGTCCCGAATAACGTCAAAAAATGACGTTATCAATAGTTATGTCGGGACTGGATATAGGTCCCGAATCGGGATTGGCATAAGTCGCATATGATCCCTAAATTATAAGAAGAATCACAATAATTCCTTCATTAGGTGAAACCATATTATTCAATTAAAATGGATAAGACAATACATATTATATTTCCAAATTTTATTTCAAAAACACTTGTTTACAGAAAATAGAGTGTTTTACTTAACGTATTGATAACATATTGGCTCCTACGCTATGAAATGATACCTACAGTAAAATTTCCAGAACCTGGCGCAAAACTTCTTTAAACCTTCTGAAATGATTTACTTTACGCTACGCACTATTAGTCTAAAATGAATAGATCGTAAGTTTGTACAAATTGAACAGGCGATTCACTTTACCCCACAGTGGTGAGTTGAGTGAATCAAACTTTGATCCAAAAAAATGGGAATTCCCATACTCGAAAGGGCCAGTATTTTGTTGAATCCTTTGGAAAGGATGCTCGAATATACATTATCTTTGGTTTCGATAGCTACAAAGATATTAACAAAAAACCGCAGTTTTTGATTCACTTAACCCCGTTTGACGGTACCTATACCTTTTTTTTTTAGTAAGATCGTGAGGACCACTTATATATTATCGCAGAGTTGCCTGGCGCAGAAAAAATGCGTCTTAACATAATATAACTTTTCAGTAAGTATATTCTAAAATTCAACTATAATTTGAAATGCCAATATTGTTTGTGGTAAATATACTTCTTATTATATTATGCAAAGAATAAAGCCTGCAATCCAAACAAACACAATTAACTTCCTTGAAAAAAAATAAATAATTATAGTTCATTAATGAAATCGTACGACATCACTTCTTTTTATTGCATTATATAACACAATGTAATGATGATTAGTCACTTTACTACTCCAGTCAAATCAAATTACAACCTATGCTACTGATTTTTTATTGGCCCCCTTTCTAAAGCCCGCGGAATAAAACTCAGCCTTATATCGATGGTCGAATACCTTGCGTTCGGATGAAGACCTTCATCGGCTTTTAAACCAGTGGTGTAGCAGCAAAGCGTTAACGACGAGCTGTGTATCGTAGGAAAAAAGGCAATTATATCTACTGTAGAAGAAGCTAAAGTTGTCCTTGCTTCTACACCCATAATTATTCTTTTGAACAATTTATTTTCAGGTTAGTGACAAAATAATACAACCTGTTGTCTAGTGATTATTAAAGGTATATTGAATATCTTTGCCTTCCAGTGCTACTTCTGCGACAAAACACTAAAGTCCTGTGGGTGAATTCTTTGAACAAACACTAAAACACTACTATTATACTTACAGTTCTTATAAACACATTGATTATCAGATTATGTGAGAACAGAAGTATGGTTACTACATACAACATACAAATATAAATCCAATGCTTGTTAAACAAACTCTGGGGAGAGGGTTTTGATTATCCTTTAACAAAGGCACAACAGAAAACTATGATAACAAAATCATGGGAAGAATTATTGAGGTAGGGGGAAGTCGGGTAAACGTGCGCAGCGGCTAATGGTGCGCACCATAATACCATACGAAAACGCCTATTATTTGATCAAATTCGTACACGTGGCGCCGTCTCATAGATGTCTTTGAAAGTAACGCTGACTTTCATGCGATTTGCTGCTTAAACATATCGGTGATCGTGTTTGGCGGTTTATCCGACTGTTTATATTAAAATTTAAGCGGGTGAAAACAAGCGATAACTTTGAAAATAAGAACATTCCTGTTTCGGAAATTTCACCAAAATAATCAGTGGGGTTCCTACTATTACTGGAGAAATTTTTCCAAGGTAAATAACGTACAATTTTATTTTTGTGAATTTTTATTACAATTAGGTCCATGTTGGCTAATTGTGCGCATCGCGCACAATTATCCGTCCTCTGCGAGTCAAAAAAAAAGATAGGCAAGCAAATTTGGAAAAAAAATTAGAACAAAAACCGTCAAAAAAAGGTAAAGCGAGTGCAAAACATCCCGCTAAAAATAATAAGACCGTTAAAAGGAAGGTTTTTGAGGAAAGTGAATCTGAAGAAGAAGTCTCAGACAGCCAGTTATGTGATGATGATGAACTTGATGACACGGAGGTCAATCTCGGAGACAGATGTTTGGTTTGCGACGACTGGAGCAAGAAAGACGAATACTGGTTTCAGTGTGCGATCTGCGGCAAATGGGTCCATGAGCTTTGCATTGGGGTAGACTCCCCCGAATGTTACATCTGCGACTTTTGCGACCACTAGTTATGGTTTTTATGCAATAATTTAGTTTAATATTATGTTTGCAATAAACGTATTATGTACTTTGTTTCACTTGTTTTTAATCCACCCTTTATATCCGATAGTTTTCAATAGTTTTCTGTTGCGCACAATTGCCCTGACTAGTGCGCACCATTAACCGCATAGGGTGGATAATCGTGCGCAGTGTCAGTTTTTATCTAATTTTGTCCCTAGGCTCAGAATATTTTCTTTGTGATCTTTGGTTGATTTGGGCTGTCAGCTATAACACAGAAGAATATCTATGCCAAATTTCAGAGCTCCATGAGCCATATTTTAGAAAATATCTTTCTTTTTCCTTAGGTGCGCACAATTCACCGACTCTCCCCTAATCCCAACTTTTAACAAGGCACAGAAAAAACTAACAACTTACTCTGTCCTTCTTGGTTATCGCAAAAAACCGATCAATAACAACGATGCCTGTGGAAATTGCTTTTTGTAGTTTTAAATTATGGATTTAGAACATCTACATTAATAGTCCGGGAGGCAGTGAAATTTTTTAGCACTTATTTTCCCAGTTGGTGTATATCAAATAGTTTGTTCTCTTGTGATACAAAACAAGAATATTTGAGTTTTGCAAAAATTTTCGGATGGGTTCACTAGATCAATGAAAAATACAAGTACACTTATTTTCCCAGTCATAAATATTTCACATCCACTACAATAGAACATAAAGTATATGAACATAGCAATTTGGCTTATCTCAGATAGTGGAAAGTTAGTCTGGCTGAAGTTTTTCGGATCTTCAATTTTTCACTTGCCACACATATTATCCATATATACTCACAGATTAGCCGGAGCATTTTTTTACGTAACTTCAGTATACTTCTGATTAGTTCACTTAGTTTTATCACTGGAAAAAAAAGGGCCGTGCATTGGTAAGCTCTAACGCATTTTGCGCTTCAACCCATCGGAAAACCCCCCCTAAAAATATATGAATTTTGCTTAGAATTACTAACCCTACAATTCTATCCATGTTTCGTGACTGGGAAAATAAGTACCGAAAATCGTCACTGCCTCCTAGACTATAAGTTCACCCGCATATCAAATGTTCTACCCTTAATATGAGGGATAGTATGGGTAGAGTAGATTATTACATGACGAAAACTGGTTTTGTTACAATCGACCAATTTCCTTTTTTATGAATGTCAAGCTTTCCCGCAAATGATTAGCATAGTCTTCGACTTTCATGACGGCAACATCTAGTGATGACCCGAACACCAACTCCAGGTTTAACGAGACTTCCTTCGAAACAAAACCTTGACTGGTGTAATTCCTATTGTCAGGATATGTAGGAATTACAAAATATATTGCAAGGACAAAACAAAAAAATTATTTGGTGAGCAGGAATAACTTATCAAATTGAAGATCTTGTTGAAAACTGTGAAATATGTTTTGAAGAAACCTCTTACTGAACTGATTTTAAATTTGGTAATTCCTAGTTTACCTTGGTGGATTTGTTCAAATCAACCTTCTGATGGTTAAAAATTCACGAGAACAAATAGAAATCATACACTTGTAATCAAATTTGCCAGTTATAACGGTTAACGATAATAAAAAGGAAGAGGAGAGACAATAAAACATAGAGCGCGAAGTGTTGACCAATACGAGAAGCGGGATAGAGTGTTGATTTCAAACAACCAAGAGCGTATGCTAAATGTATTCTCAAGAATGTAGTGGCTCCTCGATCATATAAGGCTGCAACGACCGATGGAAAAATTATAGAAGCAATAGAAGATAGTTAAAACGTTAACCTCACCTGTAAAATAATATTCATTAGGTATGTATTATTTTGTGTTATTCACTTGAGTTTGTATTTGTATAGAAATGGAGATGTACTTAGTACTTACTAGTAGATATTATAGGTAAGGGGAAGGTAACTAGAGACAAATTTGATGTCTGCAGATGTCAAAACTCCACAAGAAATAAAAGTTAGTTTCTAATAGATAATTTACCTAATTAGTCTTCCTAACAGTTAAAATTTGAATACAAATAAATTTATTTATGTACGACCGGGCCAAAGTGCCACCATGATGAAGATGACGTTGGTGTCAAAAATTGAACGAATTGGCTATTCTTACCCAAAGAACGAACCAAAATTATAAATTTAAATTATTAAATTTAAATGTTTGTTTGGTCGGTTATTGTAGTTTCCACTGGTAAATTCCGAATAACCTCCATTTTTGTTTATCAAACGACTTTGAACAATGGGTCATTTATTATTTATTAAAAATTTTTCAAAAAATAACATAAAATCTTGTAATGGCAAATACCTATCTAATTATTAATTTTTCCAATTCCATGCAATAAAACCATCCGGACGCCTATGTGTAGTTAAAATACAGGTAAAACACGACGCGAGATGACGGGGTTCCGAAAATATATAGGGGAAACCGGTGCGTTGCATCCAACCCCCTGTTGGGCCATCAGCCGTTCGGCGCCTTCGCCCATTGTCGCGAGTTTCCGAGCCGAAACGGGCGCCTGCCGCCGCACTGTTTTCAAACAAAACGCGGAGCGCGCGATGTCAGTTGAGTTTTGTCCGCATTTTACGATGGAAGAGGAGCTGCGCTGCTTCGCTTGTAAACAGTTTTATAACAATCCGGTCCTGTTGCCGTGCTATCACGGCATTTGTCTGCACTGCGCCCTTAATTTGCAACAGCCCGCCAATCATAATGCCGCCTCCTCCGCGAATAACGTAAATGTTGTTATTACCGAAAACGCGGAAAGTGTGGCCTCCGGTTCTTCCGGAGACTACCAAGAGTCCGACAAATTGTCCATCCTGAGCGAAACGGATAGCGGGGTTGTTTGTACTTCAAGACCCAACTCCTACGTAGGAACACCGAACGGAGTACTATTTCCTAGTGCCCTATCGCTAGCCTGTCCAATTTGTCATAAGGTAGTTTACTTCGACGATAACGGTGCACACAACTTACCCAAGTACCGCGTTATGCAAAGCGTCGTTGACCGGTACGGCGAACTGCGTAATCTTACCCTCAAATGTCAGTTATGCGAACAGGAACCGGCCAAAGATGCGACCGTGATGTGCGAACAATGCGAAGTACTTTATTGCGACTCTTGCAAGGAATCCTGCCATCCTGCCAGAGGACCTTTGGCCAAACACGTTCTTACTGAACCGAAACGCGGAGGTATCACCGCGAATAAATCGAAAGATGGGAAATGTCCCGATCATCCGGAAGAGACATTAAACATGTACTGTATGGTTTGCAAAATGAGTGTTTGTGCTTTGTGTCTCATGGATTCTAGACATACCAGTCACGATGTGCAGAGTTTGGTTGTCATGTGTAAAGCTCAAAAGGTAATAAGCTGTTCATTAGTTTGTAGATTTTTTTTTTTTTTAAATTAAGATCTGTGTTATAACATAACAAATCAAATTCCCATACAGCATACAAAAACTTTTGAACAGTCAGTGAGTTGGTAATTTTTTTTTAATTGATTGGGCCGATACTTGGTGAAAATTGAAATTCATGGTTGGGAAAGAGCAGAAATGATCTTACTATATTTTCACTTTATTTCATTATAACACTAACATGTTTCATTACAGACATTACACTTTGGCTTCGGGAGTCTGACAAAGTTACAGTGTTAGTGTACCTACCTGACATGTTACTGTCGTAATAAAATTAATTGAAAATATAGTAGAAAAATCAGCCAAGAGTTGTTGAAGGACCACATTTTTAAAATTATTTGTGGGTTTAATTTAAAAACAAGAAACTTAAAGAGTTTTTTCAAAGTCAGGGATCAAAATTTTATCCCCAAATATAAGATGCATCACCCTCATTATTCCAGGTAGGTAGGTTATCAATAATTACCAAATGTGTATGAAACATTTATAATCGACTATAGCGTCTAGAAAGGGGTGCAACTTTGACAGACCCATTTAAAAGAAAAATAGATGCATCAACTTTTTTCTAAGCAAGATTGTAATGAATGTTTTGTGAATTATCACATATCTTATTTATGAGTAAACCAACATTCACTACCGAAATGTAAAAAGAATGCACGTAAAGTTACTACAAAACCTGCAATGAAATACAAAAAAATAGAAACTTAAATACATATAATTTTTCCTAAAAATACGAATAGAGAGATATCCTAGATATATCTTGAGATGGACCATTTGACATTTAATATCGAGTTTACCGCCATTTATTTTGGTGAAGGCGTGTGACTTCTTTTTTTAGCAGCAAATAAAGCGTAAAATGTTTTCACAACTAATTATCTACTGGAGAAAGATACCAAATTTTCACACACTTGCTTCCGCCATTTTATTTAAGTGGCTAACTTGACGTCAAGTTAGCCAAACCTGATGTAGGTAATTAACAAAAAGAGTGGCAAATTTTTTAATTCCACAACTGTCACCCCCGGGTTAAGCATAATTCCAGGGTTAACATTGCATCAGCTGCACACGTTTATTTTGGAGTTAAAACCAACCCAGAGGTGACTCTGACTGAACTAAGATCTAATGATTAATGATATCGTGCATTGTAGGCGGAGTTCAAAAAGTCGGACACAAATACATTTTTTTTTCTTTGAACGCTACTGTACCTATTTCTTCAATTATCATGTATTCTTTTTTGTTTACCTTATCTTTATAATTATCGTAATCAGTCTATAATTAACACGTTTGTATCGTTGAGAGACCCAAAACCAAAATTCTAATTTGCTTTTTACTCTCAATATCTGTCAAGCTATGCCTTTTTTTTCTATATTCAATTGTTCTAAAGAAGTAGTGCAGGATGTGCACCAAATGAGTCATGTTTTTAATGGAGTTATTTTTTCAAAAATTGAGCACTTTCGACCTAATTGCAGGCCATCTTCAGGATCGATTTTAAGTATAATTAGAGGATGTTACGTCATAATACATTACAAACAACAAATTAATTATTAGTTAACCTACTCGATTAGGGTTTACACATAAGGCATCCAGGTGAACTTGAGAGTGACAAATGCATGGAATTACCTATTTCTTATGATTCGAGAATCGAAACTCAATAAAAAAAACTATCAAATGGACAATACAAGTAAAAAGAACTTAGACTTGAAAAATTATACAATCCAAAAAGGAAAAAATTGAAAAAGTTGAAAAAGCTTTGCCAACCCTCAAGGGATTTCTATTACAGTTGATTAAAATTCACTAAAAAAATCTAGAATCGTGCTGGTTTTGAGGATTTTCTTATCCTTCAAAAAAAAATTCTTCCTTTTCTCCATTTTCTCTGCTTATTTGCTAAGTAAGCTACATACCTCTAAACATTTGATATTTTTTCTTCCCTAACGCCTTAGTAAAAATATCAGAACAATTTTCATTTGATGATACATATTTAGGTATAACTTCCCTTTCAAAATACAAATCTTTAATAAAATGATATTTTATTTCTATGTACTTACTGCGTTTAGAGTTCTCAAAATACTTAATTAAAGAAATTGCACTGAGATTGGTCTATTTTCAACGTGATTGGATTGAACTCACCAAATTCTGATGGAATGCCTTTCAAGTTTACCAGCTCTTGTGCTGCCACACCTGCAGCCACATACTCTGCCTTCATTGGCGATAGGGAACACAGTTTTGCTTCCTGGAGTGCCATGCAATTACACTTCCATAATGAAAATTAACAAAATTACTGATACTCTTCCTAGTTAGCTTATCACCACCCCTGTCTGCATCACACATTCCCTCTAAACCACTGTGTCCTTTTCTGAATTTCATTCCATAATCTTGTGTTCCACTAATGTAACGTGAAATTGTGTTTTCAGTTGTCCCCATAACTGCATTATCGGCTTGTCTAAGTATCGGCTTTAATAAGATACCTTCACTGTAAGCAATATCTGGTCTACTGACTATAGACAGAAACATAAAGTAGCATGCCTTCTGTAGGGAACATTTTCTAAGACTTGCTCATCTTCTTCAATTTGAAAATTTTGTTTTATTGGTGTTGCTATGGCTAATGGTTGCTGTCATATTAAAGTCTTTTAGTACTCTTAAAATAATCTTTGTTTGTGTTATTTTTAGTCCATCATCGGTTTTTGTTATTTTCATTTCTGTCAAGTTCTTAACTTTGAACTCGTTATGTAAGTTCTGTACCTACTAGTTTCTCAACTTCTATATCAGGTCCGGTAATTAGGTCGTCATCTACAAAAAGCACTTAATACACGTCATCTTTGATGTATAAGCAAAAGTCATCTTTTATGTATAAGCAATAGTCTCATATTCAGATTTTCTGAACTGCAGGTGTAACATTTTTTTTTTTTTTTTTTACTGATATGCGCACTCGCAAGGAAATGTCCTATCACGCTCGAGAAGCGGCAAGTGCGCGGAAATGTCGGTGTATGTTGGTCTTGAAACGGTTCAGGTTGTAACCTGCAGGGAAAACCGTCGCAGGGAGTTTATTCCACAGCGATGCTGTTCTCCAGAGATATGAATTCTGATATAATGAGGTTCTTGGTGCCTCTAGTTTGACAGTAAATTCATGGTTACCGTCTGTTTGACGGGTTCGCCTGGTAGGCGCTACTCTCGGTGGAATCATACGTGCCAACTCTTCAGAGCATTTTCCGTGATAGTACCTGTAGAAGAGAGATAAATCGCCCACAGATCTGCGATGTTCGAGACCATCCAAGTTACGAGTAAGTGCGGGGTCATTGATCAGCTTGATAGCTCGTTTTTGCACGGTGTTCAAAAGCATTAAGGTATGTTTGGGTGCTGCACTCCATATATGTGAGCAGTACTCCATAGTTGGTCGAATCTGGGCTTTGTAGAGTGTCAGCAATTGGCTTGGTGTGTACAGATGTCTTGTACGAAATAGCACCCCAAGCTTTTGGGACGCCCTTTTAGCAATATCTGCCACGTGACTGTGCCAAGACATGTTGGTCTCTGCAGTAACCCCCAAGATGTTCAACTGACTCTGTAATGTGACAGCACTTCCAGATAGCATCATGTTTTGCTCACCGGTGCTGGTCTTTTTTGAAAACAGAGCTGCTTGGGTTTTCTGCGCGTTGAACTGTACAAGGTTTTTGTTACCCCAGTCCTCTATTATCTCCAGGTCGTTATTTATCTGCGATATTTGAGTTAGTCTAAGATGATGGAATTCACGTGCGGAAAGACCTGTGGGTGGTATGAGTGAGGAGACTACATTGCCATCGTCTGCAAAGCAATAAAGTGGATTTACTGTTTTATCTATGAGGTCATTTATGTAAATCAGAAAAAGAGTTGGCGAAAGGATTGCTCCCTGTGGCACACCAGCATTTATTTGGTAAGAGTTGGAGTTCTGGCCATCCAGTGCAACATAAATGGATCTGTCCTTTAGGTAACTTTCAAGCCAAGTGCAAAGTTTCGGCGATAATCCCATTGCTTTGAGCTTGTTGAGCAGATTTTCATGCCAAACTTTGTCGAATGCTTTAGATATATCTAAGGCAATTGTTCTTGTTTCACTCCGCAACTCAATCGCTTTTTGCCATAAGTGAGTGACGTATGTAAGTAAATCGCCAGTTGACCTATATTTTCGAAATCCGTATTGCTTATCGTTGATAATTTTGTACTTTTCCAAGTACTTGGTTAGGTGATTGTTCACAACTCTTTCCATTACTTTTGATATCACCGGAAGTAGAGCAATTGGTCTATAGTTTAACGGATCTGTCTTTTTTCCTTTCTTTGGAATGGGTTGTACTGCGGCAGACTTCCATGATGATGGATATACTCCTTGCCTGTAAGACAAATTGAATAATTTTGCGAAAGTTGGGGTGAGTTCGTTGGCGCAATTTTTGAGTACTATTGCGGGAATGCCATCCGGACCCATTGCTTTGTTTGTATCTAGCTTTTTAAGGGATTTTCGTATTTCTCTGTGACAAAAGGGTACCTCTGGCATACTATGGGAAACCCTTTCAATGAACGGTGGAGTTTTTCCGTTTGGCACTGTTAGGTTGGAGTTGGAGGAAAACATTTGGGCCAGCATATTGGCGTTTTCCTCTGATGTTGTGGC
This sequence comes from Ceutorhynchus assimilis, assembly GCA_917834065.1. NCBI lineage: Eukaryota > Metazoa > Arthropoda > Insecta > Coleoptera > Curculionidae > Ceutorhynchus > Ceutorhynchus assimilis. Next base: position 18,359,823 of record OU892287.1, read on the forward strand.
TAAGTGATTATTTTTATCTGTAAGTGGTGGTATGGATGACTTGGTGAAGTTAGATCCAACAGCTTTTGCAAGAGACCAAAAGGACCTAGAACTACTTGGACAATTCAGCAACCTGTTTTTTATTCTTTGATTGTATGTTTCTTTAGCGGAGTCAATAGTAATTTTGCAACTATTTCTGGCTTCTATAAATTCTGTGTGGTTTTGAGCGGTTTGTTGTCGTTTCCAAAGGTTATATGCTCTGTGTTTTTTCTGTACAGCCGTTTGACACTGGCTGTTGAACCAAGGTTTTGCATTAGCTCTACGTTTAGTTGTATGTGGGATATATGCATCCATTCCAGATAAGATTACTTGTGTTATTTCATTACAGCAAATAGTGGGATCAGCTGTTTTAAAGCAAACCTCTTGCCATGGAAAATCCAGGTAAAACTGTTTTAGGTCATTCCATTTTGCCGATTTATAGTGCCACATTTTACGAGGAAGTGGTTGTTGGCTTGGTGGGATGAGCATTTCGCACTTTGTTATTATAAGTTTATGATCGGACGAACCAAGTGGAGCATCTACTTGAATTGTGTACGAGTCAGGATTTGTGGTTAGGAACAAGTCTAAAAGCGCTGCAAATTCGCCCCTTTCTGAGATACGGTTAGGTTCATCGACAAGCTGCGTTAGACCACAACTTATGGCAAAAGCTTCTGCTTCTCTGCCTTCGTTATCTGTTTTGTTGTGGTGTTTCAGCCAGGGTATATTGTGGACGTTGAAATCGCCTAAAAAGACAATTTCCGCCTGTGGATAGTTTGACTGTATACTATCACAGCTTTCGGATAATGTCGCGAAAAAATTTTGGTACTCGGTGTTAGATGGCGGTCGGTAGAGGCAGCAGATAAACTTGGTCGATGACTTTGAGGTGAATTTTAGCCATATGATATCAAGGTTCGCTGGTTCTAGCTTCTCCTCTCGATGACATGAAAGGTCATTTTTAATGTACACACAGATCCCAAAATTATGTCGAAATCGGTGGTGTAGGTCATAGCCGGGATAAAGATAGTTCACAATAGGTGTTGCAGAACTGATTTTAGTTTCAGTGAGAACAAGGATGTCAGGTCTTTGTTCTTCAAGATGTTGGTGAACTGAATTCATATTTGTACTTATTCCTCTTATATTGCTAAAATCAATTCTGAGTTGAGTTTTTGATCTTCTCTTTATATCTTTGCATGAAGGACCCCCAGGATCACCCGACGCCCGGAGATCCGAGTGGTCGGGTATTTTACCTCCGGAATATTTTGATCCTGGAGGCGCCATCATGCTATCTGTTACTCATTGTTGGAACCGGACTGCCAGCGCAGTAGCGGAACGTGGTGATACCACTTAGCGCTACTCAATTCTGGCATGGTGGTATCTCACCGGTCGACGCCCAATGAGTAAAAAGCGTCTACCACCTATCAAAGCGTCTACCACCTAACATTACTTCCATAAACTTGATGTTCCAACATTTTGGTGCATTACATAAACCATAAAGAATACGATTTAATTTTTAAGTATTTTGAGTCCAATTTTTTTGAACTGATATTGAAATTCTGATTATAGAAAGCCTACAAACTGGACCGATGTGAAGTTAGCACGCCGCTCGAGCACGCCAAAGTGTAAAGTTAGAAAGATGGTGTTTCACGTTCAAATTTGGAGGGATGCTTGTTCAAGGGATGCTTTATCATCCCTCAAAAGGAAAATTCCTTGCCAGCCGTCAAGCATACCTTCAAATTTGAACGAAAAACACCATCTAGGTGTCTGAAGAAAAAATAAGAATATATTAAATTTTCAGTTTTTTTTCACACAAGCGTCGATTTTTCTAAGTTCGACGGCTGTCAAGGAATTTTCCTTTTGAGGGATGATGAGGCATCCCTTGAACAAGCATCCTCCCAAATTTAAACGTGAAACACCATCTAGGTGTCTGGAGAAAAAATAAGAAAATATGAAATTTTCAAAATTTTTTCACACAAGCGATGATTTTTGTAAGTTCGACGGCTGGCAAGGAATTTTCCTTTTGAGGGATGAAGAGGCATTCCTTGAACAGGCATCCCTCCAAATATGAACGGGAAACACCAACCTACGTGAACGAAAGAAAAAAAAAATTGCGGTGTGCTAGAATGGCGTGCCAACTTCACACTTTGGCATGCCTGAGCGGCGTGCTAACTTTACTTTTTGGCGTGCTCGAGCGGCGTGCTAACTTTTTACACTTTGGCGTGCTCTAATTGCGTGCTCACTTTACTCTTTGGCGTGCTCGAGCGGCGTGTTAACTTCACACCGGTACAAACTGGTGCGTCGGTGAATTCTTTTTTCTTTCCGTCCTCTTTAACTCTAAATACCCAACGAGTATCAATAGCTTTTTTCGTCTGGCAAATGAACCAGAGTCCAAGTTTGCAATTGTTTATGATAATTTAATTCGCTTTCAATCGCTTATTGCCATTCTTGAGATTTTATAGCTTCTTCATATGTCTTTCGTTCTTCACCACCACAATATCCTACCATCACTGCTTTTATTGATCTTGGGTCTAACTTATTTCCTTTAGGCAAAATATAGTTCCATGTTCTGCAACCAAAAATTCCTAATTTGCTGATATCATTTCTACCATTCCATGTTTGCGATGGGGTTTGACCCCTATGTAGTGCTGACGTTGGTGTTCTATTCAACTCGTACACAGAACACTTCAAAGCTTCTCCTCATAAATATTTGGGTATACCTGACTTAATAAGTTCAGTTCTAATCATATTGAGAAGTGTACGGTTCATTCTGTCTGCTTTGCCATTTGCTTGGGGGCTGTATGGCATTGTATGTTCTATTTTTATGCCCTTTCTTTTGCAAAAATCTTTAAAGATGTTTGAGACATATTCCCCTCCATTATCCTCTTACATTCACATCATACTCTCTCTCCATATTTTTTACATATTCGTTGAGATAATCTTCTGCTTCATTCTTGGACATTAAAATCTTGATCATCAGAAAATTTGATCTAATATCGTCTGAAAGTATTTTCCGCCATCAAAAGTATTTAGTGTAATTGGACCACACACATCACTGTGTATCAGTTCTCCAATAAATTTTGTGTGAGTCTCATTTGGTGAAAAAGGCGATCTGATGGCTTTACCTTCTACACAAGGTGAACATATTTTATCTATTGATTTTAATCCTTATTGAGAGAGTGCATCTTCACTCGCATGTCCCAACCGTCTATGCCACAAGTTATCAATTGTAACATTACATTCTTCATTCGGTACTATAATTTCATCTAACATCAAAACATACGATCCATTCTTTCTTTCACAAATTAATTCAAAACTTTTACCTTGGATTGATGTTTACTCTTTTTCGACTATTATTGTGTGTCCATTTAATGTCATTTTTGAAGCTGATATTAAATTGTGTTTCATACCTGGGACAATAAGGGCTTCAATGGTAACTTCTTGGTTCTGACACTTGCCCCTTAACTTCCCAATCATATTTGTTTTCAAAAGTTCCCCATTTGCAATATGTATTTCAACATAATTTGGTAATCTACGTCAAACATATACTTCTTTAAATTTTCTTGCACAAAATGGTTACTGGCACCTGAATTTATAACAAAAAATATTTTGTGTTGATTCACATTTCCTACCAATATTTGTTGCGTACAGCATTATCCTTTCTTCTGCCGCATTACTATTTAGGTCAGTGCCACTTATTCTATTTTCTTGTCTATTATGATAATTTCCTTCTCTATTTCCTCAGAATCCACCACACCTTCTATAATTTGATCTATAACCTCCTCTTGTATTTTAACCTTGACTTTGATTATAATAGTTTTGCTTCTTATTTTTCTTGGTGCAATATATGTATGTGCAACAAACTTCCACACGTATAGTATCCAGACACTTACCAGTTGGTCCATAATTTGGCCCTAAAGGCTCCTCTGTTAAAGTTTCCATTGCCTTGTTATTAGTATTTCACACTGTCTGTATTAGGAAATGTGAAAATGTATAATATTAATGTCTAAGTTATACGGTTATCTCCAATATTGTCTTGGTATGCATTGTAATAAAAAACAAAACAAAACTCCGTAATCTGGTTATGAGTAATTTGGATAATGCATGTTATCATTTTTGCCAATAATAGACGATAAGCTTATCTTAATAAGCATGGTCAATGCCTCAGTAAGATGGAGGTTTTATCTTGAGTTTAGAACTTTTATGAAGCCCACATTCAACATTCCTATTTGGACTGGAAAGCAATAATATTATTAGGTTTATGAACCCAGAGTATGTCTTGTAATAATTCTTGCTCTATTATTATTTTATATAGTATCCATGTAGATACTAAATCAACGAGTGACGTTGTGCAGCAGCACAAGTTGTTAACCTTCAATTTGCAATATAGATAAACGGTCTGTTTGCTGGTCAGTATTTTTACCTTTTCCCTTAGTGTACCTACTTATTGGTTTTTGCCATTACTTACCAATTGGTTCTTGACATTAAAAATGTTTTTTTTCGCAGTTCTTGATTTTGAGTCATTTTTCTCTATTCCATCTCTTATAAATGGTCGAAAAGAAAATCTAATTAATTTTTGTGTTTCTGTTTTCTCATTCATGTCACTTAAATTTCCTTCTTTGTTCTAGTATTTTCCACGAGTATTTCTATTGATATCGACCTTCTCTCAGGTGTCGTCTGATTTTCGTAAATAGGTACTGGTTGGCTATTATCATTATTGTCGATGTTTGTTTAAGGGGTTTAAGGCAATTCTGACTTATGTCTTCGTTCTGTGTATTTGTACCTATCTCTTGTATGGTTTTGTTCCTTTTTACTGTCAGTTTTCCTTTGAGATTGGAGCTATGGGATTTTTTTTAACGACCCTCTATGGGTATGAGTGGGGTGTATGTACTTTTGCATCATATGTTTGTGTTTCGACTGATAAGTAGTTTATTAGAATGTAAATGTAAATAAGTTTAAAGCTGAGAATAGTGGGCATATTGATCAAAGTATATGAAAAATGTCCAATTATTTCGTGGTCGGTAAAGAAATAATTGATGCATTTTAAACTTTAATCAAATACCATCAGTCAAGAGTCCTGCCTTATTCTAAGAATCTAGTCAACGTCTAGAGCGCGTCTATTCTATAAATTTTATTGTGTTCGAGAAAACAAGGCTTCTCGATAAATCCGAAATACGATGTCGTCTATAAATAACACCTAGTAGTGAGTCAGTCAATGAGTCATTTTAAATAAGAATCTTATTTAAGTCAGGTCAGTTTAAATACGAGATTTGTTGTGTACGTTTTGATAAGTGAATTTTAATTTTATGTAATACCTAGTTATTTATATTACAAGTGCGTTTATGAACATGTTGTAGTCATGTTCAAACGCACCTGTAATGTACAACGTTTTATCTACAAAGGGAAAAATAAGAATGGGAACATTCAGGCGGTCCCAGCGGCTTAGTTCAGCCACTCAGCAGGAACTTTATTCTCGAAACGGGGAGCAGCGTTCTCATTGGAACGAAGGTTCTGTCTTTGTCGTCTGGCATAACACTGACAATGACAGAGCAATCGTTCTTATGAGAAAGCTGTTCCTTGGTTTCGAGAATAAAGTTCCTGCTGAGTGGCTGAGCTTAGCCGCTGGGACCGCCTGAATGTACCCAATGTTTTTTCAATTATTGTCGTTTATTAGTAGTTGTCTACCTTCATTTTACCTTTACAGGTTTAACTTTGGCATTTGCCAAATCACGAAAAATAGCTGTGTTATGGATTCATAACCAAGTCTATAACAGCACTAGTTGTGTTATGAAATCATAACCTAGTCCGTAACATCACTAGTTGTGTTATGAGTCTCATGACATAACTCAAATACTAGTAAAATAGTTTTGTAAAAACCTCATAACCAAACGGTTGTAGGTAAAGTCAATTTACTTAATAAAAGCGAATGTTTCAACTGTAAAGTGACTTTTAGTTTACCCGAAATCCGTGACAAGCATGAGCTTTATTTTTAGAACAAATAAACTTCTGCGGAGTATCTACTTAGCTGCTTAGGGAAACCTATGCAACATAGCATTAGGACCTGAGTAAATATGTACAAACGTATTCATTTGAACTTATAACTTTGTTATACACTTATATTAGTGTTGATGGATTATGGAATGCATTTAACATTGTTGCTTGTTTAGTGTTATTCGTCTGTAAATAAACTTCATTACGAGTTAAAGCTTCTATCAAAATTAAGTTACTATTATATTTCATTAAATTATGAAAATAAATCAGAAAACAAGAAACAAACTGAATTATAATTTAGCTTCATTATCATAATTTCCTATGTAAATTCATCTATATTGAGTTTGTCTAACAATCTTTCAATTACTATTACGTAAAAATAATTGGTCATATTTACTATAAGAGTTTCTTTGGGCTTTTAGCAATCATTAATCACGTCATTATTGAATTTGTTTCTAGTAAAACTTGATCAAATAATTGGATATTTATTGGGTCTAGTCATTTATTAAAATTGCTGTAATTGGCCTGCAAAATGTGCGGCTAATTTGAAATTTGAAATTTAAATAGGCTGAATAGTAATTTCTGAAATACGTTTCCCACAGAAAGTGTTTCCAAAAAAATCTATTGTTTTGTGTGTCTATATAGTTAAAGTTACAATAATTGAAAAAACGATTTGTTCCATTGATCAATGATTGTAGTAACATGTAGGTCAGTGATCTGTAGTTTATTGTAAAAGTAAATAAACAAATGTTTCAATTGATGAACGCTTCAAAACACAAGTTTTTCAACATGCATGCAAATTTAATTCAAAGGTCTATTATTTGGTTTATCTGGGCAATAATAGTGTTTATTTCACTAATGTGAAACTTAGAAGAGAACTAAAACTTGCCATAATTTGGAGTTAAAAATAGAGTATGAATTTTCGATGTTATCTCAACTGTTACCTATCTCAGATGCAATATTTATACTGATTTCAGAAATCCAACTCGATATAACCTATACAAAATTAATTCAGCACCAAACCGGCTTGTAACGTTATTACAATAAAATAATACCGGGTATCGCAAACAAAGCAAAGTTTTCAAATATTCATGCAAATTTTAATTTTGAACTTTCAAAATCAGGGAGTGTAATCCTTGGAGGTTTGTTTTGCACATGTGTGAAGCCCAAATGAGCTTTATATGCTCATTCAGTGTTTTTCATTCGTTATTTTAGTAGAATCTTGGGTGCTTCAATTTTGAAAAATTTGGACTGCTGAAGATTTTACATAAACCCTCTTTTTAAGATAGTCCCAGAAATAATAGTCTGGGGCTGTCAAGTCCGGTGAATGAAAATGACAGTTTATTGCCGAATGTCAGTTTATCAAAAATCTTACTTGAAAGATACACGATTGTCCGCTGGCGGTATGTATGCCTCGAATCCACATAAACCCATTATGAGGAAAATCAAGACGTATACGGGGATGACAGCAGAGACTTCAAACTTGGCTGTTTTAATAACGTAAGACCTAATAGTGATGTAGGTATGACTTAACTCGCCTTCTTATTTGAGATTCTTCAGGAGGTAGTTCTGATGCGGGAATGATTCGCACATAATATAAGATATCAAAAATATTTCTACTTTTGCTCAGATTAGATTAGAACGATGTTTTTGGGTATCCCCATTTTGGCTTTATTTATTCGAGTAACCAACTCTGATGTACGTAACCTAGAAATAACATTCAAAAGGCTGATCGACTTACTAATACTTTAGGTCACTTACAACGTTTGATTTAACTAAATTCTCACTAGGTCGAGCCACTAAATCAATGATATCGGCTTTTTTATCCGAATCGTTTAATTACCCTCATGAGATACCACACTGACTGATAATCCCAGAGGCGAAATTCCAGCTGTTCAAATTACATCGCTTCTATGGTAATTTCATTTACGCGATTTTCTCGCCCCCTAGAATAATTTATTATTGATGACTCCGAACAGTTAAGTTTACCTCAGAGTTCTAAAACTTTTTCTTTTCCTCCAGTAGCTTACTCAATATCTACTGAAGATAACCAAAATATCGTCTTAAATTGTCGCTATTTTTGCATTTGCTAGCTTACTTAAGATAGATTTTCAAGACTGAGACTGTGCGTATGCATTGGTTTTATAAAATTTAATTCATTGTACCAGAATATGTGGGTACCTATACGGGAAAACGAGGTAAGCAACTTTTTAGGGAAAAAAAATTACCATAGAGTTACATAAAGCATCCTGGTTATCTTACAAGAAAGCAGTACCATTAAACCCAATACCATTTTGGGCAAACGAATTAATAATCACCACGTTAAAGTAGTATTTACATGGGCTTCGAGGACGTGTTTGTTTGCATTTTAAAGCCGTAATTCGCTAGCTGCATTCGCCGTCAGCGTTTATCAGTTCGACTGATCTTGTTAAATTCACAAAACGTACCTGAATTAAGGCCATCCCCATTTGAAATTAAAATTAGGCAATATCGGGAACTAACAGCATGCTGTACGGACTAGCCGATTCATTTGTATTGTTCTTTTATCGTCTCTCAAGCTTTAATTAGAGGTAAAGGGAAATAAAAGTTTTATTGGTTGGTTAACTCGTTAGAGACCAGACTGGATTTGTTTGTTTGATTATTGGCTCTTTTGAAATTGAAACAAAAACTGACTGAAACACAAAAAAAATTGACCTGGCCATTAGAGCTTTTTTTTGTTGTTTTTTTTTGTAAACTTTTATATTGTATGTGTTGGATGTTGGATGGGCCAGTTGAACTGCGACCTAGGTTGATCTATTATCTCTCCTTCTGCTGCGAAATTCATGCTTCCTTCTCAAACCAGCCCCTCTAATCCTAAGTACTTTAGGAATCTTAGCATTTCCAATGCTTCCAGAGATGAATTGTCTTCTAACTGTGTAAGGGGACGTACGAGATTCTTCATCCTTAAACGACTAACGGCATTGCAGTTCAGTGGAAGGTATGGTGAGGTGCCTCCTCATTTTCAATATCTTCTGTTCATTGATGGTGTTTGCTTCTAGGGACTGAATGGATTTTCAAATGTTCCATTTGTTTTTCGTGCTTACTTCGGTGGAAAAGTTTTTCCAGTATCTTTTGGTGGATCCATAAGAATCATAAGATGCAGTTTGGGATAAGAAAAGTTCTGCCAGCTAAGATATAATCTACTAGCAATCCTCATCACTATTAGGTATGTGGAATGGTGTGAGGTCTAGGATGACTTCTTCATCACTTTTATCAGAGAAAACGATTTATGGTTGAGTAGCTTATTTAAAATTGCTTCGGAAACAGAATATAAAATATAATGTAGGTTAATTTTCCTCGCTTTTCCATCTATAGACGTGTTTCGATCATCAGTGTCGCTAGGAAAGCAAAGAAAACCAACTCAAATTTAGTGCCTGTAGGAAGCAGTATGATGGGAGACTTGTGGTCGTGGCATCATCTAAGACTTGCATGCAGCACTGAACAACATTTTGCTGTATTAGCACTGATCGTCAATAGGTCGACCAAAAATCATTTCGTTGGAGTAACTCAAATAGGAAAAACAAGTTTTTCCTATAAACACAGAATGTGGGTTAATTTTTCTCACTTTTCCATACACAGACGCGTTCCGAGCTATCAGATCTCATTAGTGTGGATAGGAAAGCAAAGAAAACCAACCTCTTTTTTATTTATTTATTTATTAACAATTTACAATATTATTACAGATATTTTTACAATGGTTATGTACATGGGTTCCTATCTAAGCTTCCCTATACTAATGATTTTTCATTGAAAAGTTTGGTTATTATATTATTTACAGATTGGTTCTTAAACTAACTTATGAGGCTACGTAGGTCTTGCCTGGTTGTGGGGGGAGGGGGTAATTGAGCGTCTTGTTCTGGTTTTTGGCGCTCGCGTCTTGTCTTTAGTATTGTATGGTTATTTGGTTCTTTCGTTTCATAATTGATGGTCTCCAGGTATGTGGTCTTCGTTGCACTTTTTGTTGTTCAGTGCTACTCCCTTATTACCTCATTGTTGAGTACCCTATGCTTGATCCTGTAGGGTGATTGTCCTGTCCTCTCGTGCTTCTTCCTGAAGGTTTGTGCTCGGTAGTCTTCTGCTGGTCCGCTCGAAAAAGGTTCTGGTTCTGTCGAGTAGAGAGTCTCCAATAGGTCCTTAGACTATATACCTACAATACTGTAGAGACAGGACAAGGTGCCTGTTTGTTTTGCTCCAACATTGATGCACATTATAAACACTACATTGCTCCGCGTAGTAAAATAGATCCAGTGTAATTATGTAATGTCTTTTTTCAACTTCTTATACAAGACAAGGATAGGCCACGGCTACCGCTTGACGTCAAAGAACACACCCCTGCCGACTGCATTGTTCTTCCACCACAAAAAATCTTTGGCTGCACTCATTGATAAGTAATTCTAAGCGCTTGTTAATGTTAGGTCAAACCGTTTGGTGATTTATGAATGACTTATCCTGTCTCTACAGTATTGTAGGTATAGTCTAATAATGGGTCTGACATTCGCTCTATGGTGTCCGATATGGTTGTTTATAAATTGGTCCCATTTATTATTGAGGGCCATCCTGAGGTACCTAGTCTCCAATCTGAAAATAGGTGTCTTGTTCGTTCGGGCCGCGCAGCTCCAAATTGGGTATACGTATGTCATAATAGGCCTGACATATGCTCTGTATAGGCCTATTTTCGTTTCCGGGTTCAATCTACAACCTGTGGAGAGAAAAGGGTAAATACAGGGTTACTGCTTGTCATGCTCTTCTGACCTATTTGCATTGTTCTCCAAAATTGAGTTTCCTATCTAGGCTTACTTCATTTTCAGATGGTGTTATTACGTTACCATTTATGGTAATGTGGTTTGGGTCTGATCTTCTCTTATGGTTAAAGTGCATGATGTTAGTCTTGTCATAATTCAATTTAGGCTTCCATTTATGGCAGTATTCATCTATTACTATTATCCTGGTGTCTTATGCAACTTTGGATGCTGATATGTAGGTCCTTCTTGATCTAGTGAATATTGCTATATCGTCGAAATAGACCGCAATGTTGGTGTCTGGTCTTTTTGGGATGTCATTCAAGTAGATGTTGAATAGAGTCGATGATAGTGCACTGCTTTGAGGAAGGCCCTCAGTAATGGGTTCAATTTCTGATGCTTACTTACTGCGAAGCGTCTGCGTGTTCAGGAAGCTATCTATTATCTTTGTTAGAGCTGGGTTGATGTTCATCTCCATCATCTTGTCTATGGGGCCCTCCTCCAAACAGTGTCGTAGGCTTTCTCCATATCTAATGTGCCTAGAATGGTCGTGTTGTTTATATTGTTTGATTCCATGGCGTAGTCTACTACTCTAGCTAGTTGTAATTCAGTCTGGTCTGAATCCAAGTTGTTCTCCTATAAGAACATTATTATCTTCTAGGAACTTGGTAATCCTTTTGTTAATCATTTTTTCCAGAATTTTCCAAGGTAGTTCAGGAGCGAGATTGGTCTATAGCTCTCAGGCAATTTCTGGTCTTTTCCTGGTTTGTGGAAGAGAATAATGTTCGGTTCTTTCTAGGCATTGGTGAAATAGTGTAACTTTATGCACGCGTTGTAGATGTATATGAGTTGTACTATTGCTTTCCTTGGTAGGAATTTGCAGGTTTTGGCTACTATTTGGTCCTTCCCCGCTGCTTTGAAACGTTTCGATTTCACTATCATTCTGTGGAGTTCCCTGGGGCTGGTTAAGATATCGTCAGTATTATTTGGTTCCGTCTGTATCAGGTTCCAGTATCTGTTAGTCACGTGCCGTTCTGTGAGTTCTGTCAGTTTACTGGTTTTTATAATTTGGTTTGCGAGGGCATTTATGTGTCTGTTATGGTGGTTTGTGCTCCTGTGTCATCTATTATCTGTATAGGTGGAATTTTTTGGGGGTTGTTAAGGTTCCTTTATCCTTCAACGTGCTTCCATATATTTCCGTTATCGTTGGCTGTTTGTAGTTTATGGTTCCACTCTTCATTATAGTGGGAAGTGGGATGACGATTGTTTTACCAGGGCACTTTGGTCAATATATTCTAGCCTGTCCAATGTTCCTAGTTCTTTGGCATCTGGAATCTGGCTCCTAGGTGGTTGCGCCTGTTAACTTCCGTTTGTATGTTTTCCAGAAGTTTTTCCAAGGTTTTTGCGTTTACTTTTGGTACATGGTTAGCCTTGGCGCTTATGATTATTTCTACTAGAGTTTGTATTTCTTGGTCTATTTCCCTTGTTGTTGTGATCTTATTTTTGTTAACTTCTGCTTTGTATCCTTGCCAGTTTACCTCTTTGTAGTAATTATGAAATATGGTCTTAGGGGAGTAGTTTCCAGGTGTTTTTGGATTTTGAACAGTACTGGATAGTGGTCTGATGTTAATTCAAGCAGTGTCTCTGCCGTCACTTCCAGGTTTCTTGTTAATCCTATGTCCAAAATTGAATTTGCATATGGGGCCTTGTAGGTATTTCTGGGGCTATTATTAATTGTATATCCGTGTTTTCAGTCATTTCGTATAGACTTCCTCCTGCTATATTATTACAGGAATTGTGCCAGAACACGTGTTTCGCGTTATAATATCGCCCACTGAAGAATAAATTGCGTTGATTTGTGATATTAGTCAGTTCCTGGATATCCCCTGTTGTTATAGGTCACTACAATGGTTGTGCCCTGGGTCCTTATTCTTGAAACTGGGGAGCAGCGTTCCCAGGAGAAACATTGTTCTGTCTTTCTCAATGATATGCAAATTATAATATAATTAACAAAGACGGAAAACTCGTTCTCCTAGGAACGCTGCTTTTCTGTTTGAAGAATAAGGACCCTGGAGTATTACTGTCAGGGATTCAATGTTCGTTGTATTTGTTGTCGCAACGTTTCGCAGGTAATGTTATTTTGTAGGTACAGTGCTATTTTTCCGGCTGGTTTATTTTGGTTGGGGCGATTTGAAAAATACATCATATCCTGTAATTGTGGGGGGAAATCTATTTTTGAGTTTGGTTTCAACTATGGCAATGGCTTGGGGTTTCTTTCTCTCCACTAAATCCCTGATTTCGCGGATTCCTTTGGTTATGCTATTAGCATTTATCAGTACAATTGTTAAGTTCCTATTTGCCATAGCTTGCTAGGATAAGGAGTACTTCGGCTTGATTATTAGCTATCGATAGCTTGGTGTTTAGGATTCTGACTTAACTGATTAATTCTTTGATATTGAATTTAGTATTCAGATCCTCAATTTCTTTCATGAGTGTTTGGAAGTCTTCCAGATCATTTGAATGGTTTTGGTTTTGATTGTTTTTATTAAGTAGAGAGGGAAAGTTCTGTTTGTTTTTGGTTTTTGTTGTTGTTTGTGGTTTGGCCTTGTTGTGTTCTATTTGTTTCGAACTTTTTTAGGTTGCGTGTTGGTTTTGTATTCCTGTATCATCCTGTATGATTTTATATCCTCTGTAATTCACTGCACTTTATAGGGATTTCTTCCTCATTTTCTCCCCTTCTTCAGCGGCAATCAGTTGCCGAGTGGGGCCCTACACATTTCAGGCAGTTGATAGCCTGGTCTACAGTTTTTTGATCCGTGACCTAGTCCTTGGCATCTATGGCATTGGGTTATGGTAGGTACTCCTCCTCTCATGGAAATTTTCCCATTTAATCACTGAATGCTCAATATTTCTTGTCCTTTTTAGGAGTTCTTTTTCGGCCGTTATAAGGTAGAAATAGCCTTCACCTTGTCTGGCTTTCATTTTGATGCATTCTGTAATTTTATGCTCTTGGTTCAGGACTTGTTTGACCTTTTCTGTATTCATGTCTGGGGTGCCTTTGTAAACCACCCTCTTTTGTCTGGCATTTCTGGGTGCGTAGGTGCGACTTCATCCGCACAGGCACTAAACTTGGGTTGGTTTTTTTTGCTTTCCTAGCCATGCTAATGAGATCTGATAGATCGAAACGCGTCTGTAAATGGAAAATTAACCCACATTTTCACATTTTGTGTTTATAGGAAAAACTTGTTTGCTTCTAAAATTTCTATTTTCGGAAATCTTGACTAGACTATCATGTCATGGTTTATTTAAATTTCTCTGCAAAAGGATGGAGCTGTGAGGAGAATCTATGCAGGTTCTGCGTAAAGCGAAAAGAGTGACTATCCAGCCATACGAATAAAAAGACTTTCACTATTTGGGGTTGGCATATCCCAGTATGCAGGACCTACCAAGATGCTGGCCTGGGACTTAACTTATAGGTACTTGGCTTTAGAAGCCAAGCTTGGGATCTAGAATCTACGAGGTAAAGGCAGACCTCCTACAATAGGTCGTACAATAGATTTCTTTGGCTAAAGGGCAGCTAGACTAGACATCCGAAAACTCATCAATCTACCTACTGAAATTAATAATTATTACACCATTAAGACTTCAGTAACTGAAACTGGAGGACTTGAAGTCAAATAGAAACATTTAAAAATACTTATAGGGTGTTTTTGTTCTGCTTACATGTTAGGTACCTTTTGATGTAAACTTTGACGCAAGAGATGAGGCAGGAGAAGGGGATGAGTATTAACCTGTATTTTTTAAAATAACTTAATATTCAGAAATACATAAGTCGAATGCCTTAACAATGAAAAAATAATATAGATCAACTAGAGGCTTTTTTTCAATGCCGCCTATAAACATTACTCAAATAACATTTCCACTTATAGGTATTTCTAATATAGCTACCATTACCATACTTATATTTCCCTGTAATAGCTACCATTCGCAGAAAATAAATTTCGAACCAATGAAATCGTGTTTTCGTTTAGTTCCTATTATACTTGCAAATGCGCGTAAAGCAAATTCGCAAAATCTTCAACTGATGTTCGTTTTTTTTGCCCTTGCATTACGTATGCTATTTCGAATATACCTACTCGCGACGTCCTTGGGACTTTGTCTTGTTAACTTTTGTAACTTAAAAGTGAGCGCATTGAAACGGCATCGGCAGTTATGGCGGATATCTGACTGACTGAATTTTGGATTTTTAATTAGAATTTGTGAGACCTTTTTTGAAAAACTGCTTGTTACGTGCGTGATCATCTGTAATATCCTAATCCGCTGTGAAAATCGCAAAATCTTGAAATCAAGTCCTTCCTGCCGAATTGCAAGCGTTCTCAATACTAACATTTTTTTGTAATTTTTTGGGCCATTGTATCAATTTTTCTAGTAATATCCATCAAGAACCGACTACGAACAAAATTCCTATAAGTTATTCAATATTCAGTAGAGACTTGCCAAGGCCATTGTGGAGGAATTATAATAATGTCAAGGGTTAGCATAAATGACCACCATAATCATAAATTTAATAGAAGTTTATTAGGAATATATTTAGGACAAAACTGATTTATTGGAAGGGCGTGCTTTATGGTTAAATTGATTTACATGTATTAATCAAGTTATGACAGATAGAATATAGACCTTGTGGAAAGTTTGTAAAATACATTAAACCCACTCATGACATGTCTGATAATTTTGCCTGATAAAGTCAAACTTAACTAATCCCAATTCTAACGTCTGTTTTCTCTTCAATGATATTAAGTTGGCAATTGAATGTAAGGAAATTTTTTACATCGAAAAGGCTTGCGTGCTGCCAACAAAATATCAATAGTATCAGCTATTTTTTATAAGCAGCCATGTATATAAATGTGACTAACATCGGTCCACAAACCACAGAACATTAAAGTGATAAAGCGGGTGGCGGGTGCATGTTTAATGAGCATATCAGTTTCCTGAAATTAGATGCTACAATTGTTCAAAAACAATTTAACACATTTTAATTAAAATGTAGGCCTAATACCTATCGGATTTTTGAAAATCTGTTGTCATTATAATCATGAAAATAAGGATAAATAGTGAAATAGAAAGATTAGATATGGATGGATTAAATTCAGCAAACAAACTAAAACATATACCTAGTTATGTCCTAAATATTAATCAATAAACACCATTTGATAACATTAGTAACACTTGTTGACTATATTATTAATTATATCTTGAAGGCTTACCTGACATCGATTTTGTTTGTATTGATATATCGGTTAGTGACACGCCTATCATTACATAAAAAATTAACATAGCGTTCCTGAGATCATAATAGCTATCACAATGGAAGTACGTGGGAGGACTGTAAGAATCAGGATGATCTTGAATAGAGCTTCGAGAGTTTTATTAATGATGGGTCTTTAGTGCGGTATATCCATTTATAATGAAGTTTATCATGGTGTATAGATTCCAGATAAAAAACTTTATTTCTAAAGGTATAAGGGGAACACATTCACAATTAATGGTTGTTCACTTCAACCACGGATGCGTCGTCGACATATAGCGACATCAGCAAGTATGGGAATGGGACGCCCAACCATCGATATCAAGCTAATAATTTTACAATTTTTAGAATTTTTATCGTCTGTTATAGAATTTACAGTGAGTTCAATTTTAATGGCCGTTTCAATTAAAATTTATGAAAAATTTTCTTGCCTCGACTAGGATTTAAACCCAGGACCCTCGCATATCCAGTGCAACGCTCTACCAACTGATCTACCGAGACCTGTTTTATTTCTACCTTGTTGATCAAGTCTTTTATCATTTTAAGTTGCTACTTGTGAAGACCAACGGCAACCTTCGGCGGTTACCATTGGTATTGGAGTGATTTAGAAGGTAAAAGGGGAACACATTCACAATTAATGGTTGTTTGGAATGCATTATTCCTTCAACCACAGATGCGTCGTCGACATATAGCGACATCAGCAGGTATCGGGATAGGACGCCCAACCATGTCAATCAAGCCAATCATTTCACAATTTTTAGAAGTTTTATCGTCTGTTATATAATTTACTGTGTGTTCAATTTTAATGGCATGCACACGTTTCAATTAAACATAGCGAGTTCATTAAATCTTTCGTAGCGGTTACAGCGTTTTCAGTAATTTCTAGGAATTAAGGACATGAAAGTTGAGTATCAAGGACTTGAATAATCCAGGCCCGAGACCAAAGATTCAGAATTCGATTTACGTACTTTGAATTCAGAAAATGTTTGTTCGGGTAAAGTCTAGTTTAATTTTGCAAAAGGCTGCTGTTTAGTGCATATGGGTGATTCTTTGATCGCAGGCTTGTGTAAGGATAGACTATATTGCAATGGTTGCATATCTAAAGGGATAATTATATCATCTGGGAGTTTCCGAAGGTTCTCACTTGGCGATTCAACTTATCTGAAGGTGGCAAATTCTACAAAACTTTACGGGAAGGCATAGAGAGGTTCATGTCCTAAAAAATAATAGCAGCAGCAGCAGCAGCAGCAGTAGGTTTCTTAACTGGTAGGTACTGTTTAGGTCTGCGACAGTTTCTCAACAAGAAAAGCAGTATGTATAAGAAATCTTGAAGAACTGGTCTATTAGACTATAAAGACTACTCAAGAATCAGGAAGAAGACTAGCTCTTATAGATTCGTGCTATTTGAATTTCATCTTAAACCCCATGATTAAGACGCCTCGATACCAGTGAAGGGTTCAAGCCCCAAATTTCCCCATTTTTTTTGGAAACGTTGGAGTGCCTCTATTGTTCACGCCCATGTTTGTGATCTTTTCCAGGAATTTACTCATTCTTGTTATTTTGACTCAACATACGAATAATCAAAAGTTTTACGATTTCCAAATTTAGAGAGGAATCTTTCTGTCGTCCATCATACCCAAGCTAATTTTGATCGATGACCTCTGGATCCAGGAGAGATTTTCCAATGGACACTTGTTACAAATTAACTGACATTAAGACGAGATAACCTAGGGTCGTGGAATTCAAATAATTAAGATAACGTAGTCCTTTTATGTGCAAATGAAACCACTCAAAATCCAAGAAACAATAATTTTATTGGATATTTAACAATGTTATATGTAACATAGAGTAACAGTAAATGTTAATATAAAATTTTAGTGTTGTCAGCTTGGTTTTTCCGGTGAATCTGATACCATATACCTTTCCAATCCGGAACTCTTCAATGGGTGTTGGGGTTTCACTTTCGTGAACTGGAGCTCTTCGTGTTGTTTCCTGTATCCAGTAAGAGGATAGATTGCTGGGGTGACGTCAGTCCAGCTGATCCAAACTCCGAACAGTGATCTTTATGTCGAGTAGGTACCCAGAAAAGAATAAGGTAGTATTAGGTTCACCAATATTTGGAATATTGAATCCCTGAATTCTGTCAAAAAAATAGTGGATTGCGAAGAAAATTTAAATTGAAATTTTATATAAAACTGTTGTTGTACAGACACTTGCTTTCAACAGAATCAGGTATGCACAGCTATTGCAAGTTGAAAAAAAATATTTTAATATAAAAAAATACAATTAAATAACTGAAAATAATAGTTAGATAATAGTAAAATCTCGAGTAAAATTAAAATGCTCCCTACAGATTGAGCAGAATGCTGCTTTCCTGACAGCAGCTCTGGCAGGCAAAAAATATGAACAAAATAAGGTAAAGCAATGAGAAATTACATATTTGGATTCTCCCACAAATAGACAAAATTTTCCTTTCAAATTAAGGTAGCTACTATAGATACAAGATAAACCTGGGGTTGAAATTAATCAAATCCAGAATATGTCAAAATTCTTGAGATGTTCTTATTAAAACTTTTTACTGAATTTTTGACCTGTCTGGATTTCTATTAAAAAAATTACCCTCTTTAGTCGAAATAATAACTTAGGGAGTCAAACAGAAAATGGCTATTCAGGCCTCTGCCTGAATTCAATAGAGAGTTGATAGGGATGGACACACAAATTTAGTTTTTCACCGACTCTATTTAGAGCAAATGGTCCAATATTCCCACACTAACAATTGATTCTGAAAACCAGAGCAGCAGTACCTTTTTGAAATTCAAAAAAAAAAAAACTGAATTGACTCACCTCAGATAAACGTGGCAATAGCAATCGACACTCACACAAAATGGAAGCCAACAATTAGATTAAAAAAAAATTAAAATATAATATTTATATTTCAAGAACAGATAAGATAAGATTTATCGGGTAAAAGCTTAATAATGATATGATAACATACATTGATAGCAAAATATATTGAAAAATCTATAAGGGAGAATCCAAAAATTAAGAACAAAAGTTATTCAAAATAAAGAAGACTTGCCTGCCAGACTTCTGTCAACGAAAGAGATCGTTTTAGAAACCAAAGCCCACAGGAAAACGATTCTGTGTTCTTTGTACTTAACTGCATTTTAACCAGTTCAACCAATCAGACGAGTACACCCAAAAGATCATATTCACTTCACAATGAAATCACAATGAAAAACCGCGTGGAATAAAAGAGAATAGATAAAAATCCACTAGAATTATTTTAATTGTTTACAAATTATAATAATTTAAATTAAGGTTATGTCAAAAATAAAAAACTGTTAATTAATTAGGTCATTAAGCCAAAAAATGATTATTTCAGAATCAGAGGTTAGAGAAAGAGAGAAATATATCCATTTGCCAAAAGCGAGACAACTATAATTTCTTTGAATGAAAATACAAATGACTGTCAAATGCGAAATAATTAAAATCATACTTTGAAAAATAAATCCATCAGATACTAGATGGCAGTAATGGTAAATGAATAAAATATATTTGCATTTCACGCAGATGATGGATAGATGGCAGCACTTGTATTATTTTGAACTTTGTGGATATTTTAGATTATTTTGCTGATTCTGAAATGGAAAAAATACTTTATAATGAAAATAAGAAGAGATGGAACATGTTACGTGAATGATAAATTTATCGTAACACACTTCATTTTATAATCATCATCAGCAGTTCCTTATTAGCCGAATACAAGCAGGCCCACAGGTTGATTGGTTGATGCAATCTACAAAGATTTATCCAAGGCATTCGATCGCATGTACTTTACATAAACACCTAATAATCAAACTGGGTAAGTTTGGCCTTGGTTATAGAAACGAAAGAGGAGAGGTCCTAATAAAGTACTGTAAAAATGAAAATTTATATTACATGAACTCCTTCTTTCGAAAGCCTCTACAGAGAAGATGAACTTGGAGAAGCCCATGCGATAAAGTTAAGGACTATATCCTGACGAATATGAAATATATATTCCATGATGTCCCAGTTTTAAACCGATTTGATACTGGCAGCGACCACCGCATAGTCCGAGCAACCATAAAAATAAATACAGGATCCGAAAGGAGTAAATTAATGCAGCAACAAAAATACCCAATCGTTGAAGCTTTGATTCGGAACAAAGCTACTTTTCAACGTATTTTTAATTCTAAACTAGGTGAACCGCCAACACCTACACAAGGAATAGACGAACTCTGCAATAACATCTCAAATAGTATTCAAATCGCAACAAGAAATATATGCTTTAAACCAGTAGTTCCCAAAGTTTTATCTTTTGCGCCCCCTTTCTGAAATCAAGAAGTGGTCGCGCCCCGCTTCCTTCCCCCATTATACAAAAACTTTTTTTTTACTTACTGTAACTCGTCTAAACTGGACTTTGGAAGAGGAGGAATGGGCATGACAGTGGGCAGCGAGCGTGCGCTGTAGCAATGATTGCATTGAAAAGCTGCTTTGGCTTAGGTATGCGCTGTTACCGGAGTGTAGACATCTTTTTCTTAATTTTAACTGATTTTTTATTTTAAAGCTTAAAATTTGTAATAATTTTTTAAAAGACTTACGCCCCCCTCAATGCTGCTTCAGGCCCCCCCAGGAAGGCGCGACCCCCAGTTTGGGAACCACTGCTTTAAACAAAAGGGAAATTTGAGCAAAATCAGCCCTCACACAAAAAATCTAATGAAATCAAGAAAAGAAATGGATCGAGAAAACCTAGGATATAAGAATCTTAACAAAAAAATAAATAGGATTATTCCACTCATGTGTTAGAAATCCCATAAGACAAGTGACGATTTTCAGAATTACAGCGAAAATTCTCTTTTCTATTTGTTTAACTAGAAAGAATTACAGCGATTATACAACTCACTGTACATTAATCCCATATGACACGAGACGATTAAAAAGTGATAATCCTTTTGCACGGTAACTGGTGTTTTGACATTTTTTGACAAAAAATTTAAATTTTTGATTCATGAAATTATCAATTAATGAAGAATTAAAGTTTAGTTCGTTGTATAACCTTTTGAATACCACTCGATTTTTCAGGAATACCTAATACTTTTACCTGACACTTAACGCGTTGCCAGCAACACCACTCCTCCTTCGGAGTCGTGGTGTTGCCGCGTAACGCGTTTCGTGACAGGTAAAAGTATTATCCGGTAATCCTGAAAACGACGCGAAGCGGAGTTCGGTCAAGCCGTTAAGGGCGGTAAAGACACTTTCCGCTTGTGTTAGGTACAAAATTTTACCTATGAGCATCTACATCTCCAAAAAAAGGCATTGATAATATTAATTAATGAATCAGATTAATTAATGAAATTAGATAAGATTTAGAAATGATCAAAAATCCATTTTCTGCAAAAGAGAGGATTTTTGATTCTACTACAAATTCTACTTTACCGCACACTATGCGGTAAAGTGCACTTTACCGCACACTTTGTATTCTACTTTACCGCATACTATGCTGTAAAGTTAACTTTACCGCACACTATAAGGTAAAGTGCACTTTACCGCATAGTGTGCGGTAAAGTGATACTTTCCATTTGAAAATACGTGCGGTAAAGTGCACTTTACCGCACTCATTTGCGTGCCGTAGGGAGTACTTTACCGCACTCAGTGCTGTAAAAATTCTTAACCGCACTCTTTCAATAATACGTTTGTAATAATTGTTCATATTCTTCATTGTATCGGTCCTGGGATTTTTGTGGAATCAACGAGCCGTCTGCTGCATTTCCTGCTTCAAATATTTCTTTATTGAACGTCTCCATCTCTCAAGAATTTATTTTATACCAAAAAATGGAAAATTTGAACCACAAAACACGAATCTATTTGAACTTCCTATATGGTATCTTTAAACGCCAATTAAAATATTGATTTGCTGCCATGAGAAAAACCAAAATGCAACGCAGCAAATTTTGACAAATGCCACCGATACCAGACTTTCAACCAAATTCTTTTCATATTAATTTTGACATGAAAATTATTAATCAGCCACCAGTTGTAATTTATTTTTGCCTTGATTTCCAATACCTTTTTTCTCAGCGCGGTAATAGTAGATTATACCACGAGTCAATAATAATAGCCATTATTGCGAGTAGTATACTCTACTTTATTTACGACAAATTAATTTATTTGAGATTTTCAATGAACAAATTTCATCCGACTCATAATTTTCAATACAAATCCACAAGCACTACACGTTTGACACTGACACTTTTGTGGAATAATGACCATTAATCCCGCTACTCGTCATTAATCCCTGGAGGAATAACATATGTCATTATACTGCCAAAATCACAAATATAATACGCACATTATACATTAGTCGTAAATAAAGATTCTTTTTTTTTTATGCATTTTTTCTTCTAATTAGATTTTCATTCCAAAAATTATGTGCTCCGAAGGAAAAATTTTGTACCTAACACGTGCGAAAAGTGACACTACCGCACTAGACGGTTTGCCCGAACTCCGCTTCGCGTCGTTCGTGCAACTGCCGTCGCGTGCGGTAAAGGTCCACTTTCTGCACTTGTTAGGTAAATAACTATTACAGTTTAGCTATCAATTTTACAAGTCAGTAGAGCCAGTAACTGGTAAAAATCAATTTTCGTTGTTTATGTTTTGACTTGATAAATGACGTTTTACAAATGAGTGACAAATAATAGTTATTTATGTATCAAGGATACTAAGTAGATGATTATGCCCCGAGGGCGACAGTCTTACAAAACCGAGGGCCTCTGGCCCGAGGGTTCGTAAGTCGCCCGAGGGTATATATATCCATTAGTACCCGTGGTGCATACAAACTTTTATGTCATATCAGTTGGTGGTGAATAATAAATACCTGAGAAAAAAGTGTCACTTCGTAAATTGTCATCAGTGTGCAAACATCATAATTTTTTGGCAAAAATAATATGTTTAACAGCGTAAATTTATATTTTGTTAAGAAAGAATAAGTTAATTGAAAACTATTTTTTGCGTCTTTATGCCCGCGCGGGCCATAATGTGTACTTTATGCCCGCACGGGCATAAAGTAATGAATTATGTAGATGGTATCTAAGGTATAAAAACACAATAATGTATTGGTATGACTTAAAATATTTAAGAAACCATAACAATGAGCTAAGAACACAATAAAAGCATGAAAGTTCTAAGATCCAAACTATCAAATGGAAGCTCGAAAATGACTAGAGTAAAAAACAAGCAGGGTATTTATGGTTAGCGATCGTAGTGAAATGATGACTGCAGTTCATGCAGGACCTGTACAATTCTAAAGTCCAGGGCCGTCAATATGAGAGGAAAATAACCCAAAATGTAGGATCCGAAGAGGTTCCTGAATTAAATATCGGAAAATGGGAGATAGCACTACATCAAATGAAAAACAGAAAGAGTCTAGGCGAAATAAGAGGTAAGACATTGATGGAGCACGTAAGATTATTGCTAAATTAATATTTAACAGAAGGTTAAGTCCCAACTAAGTGGCAAAATGCAGAAGTCATCCTATTACGCAAGAAAGGAGACAGAAACAACATAGATAATTATCGACCTATCAGCTTATTATTACACTTATATGAACTGTTTACGAAAATAATAACCAACCGGTTGACGAACAAGATGGACTCATACCAACCAGTCGAACAAGCGGGATTCCGTAAGGGGTTTAGTACTATCGACTACCTACAGACACTTCGTACTCTTATTGAAAAAGCCACAGAGTGTAATATAACACTCCATTCGGCCTTTGTCGACTACCAGAAGGCGTTTGACTGTGGAAACTTGAGCAATTTTGGAATCCCTAGACAATGCAAGATCGACTCTAGATACTCACGCCTTATCAAACAAATCTATAATAACGCTTCCATTCATGTAAATTTAAATGATATAAAAACCGACAATATTTCAATCAATAAGGCAAGGAGACACCATCTCACCAAAACTTTTTACACTTGCATTGGAGGATGTCTTCAAAAAACTTGATTGGCAAGAGAACGGGATTAATATTTATGGAGTGCGTCTAAACCATTTACGATATGTGGTCATTGCAAACATAGGCGAAGAGCTTGAAAACATGCTTCGGGAGCTCCACCGAGCATCGCTACAAATTGGACTTGAAATGATCTTGAACAAAACAAAGATCATGAGTAGGTACATAAGATATCCACGTAACTGTTAACGACCAACCCATAGAAGTTGTCTCGGAATATATCTACTTAGGCCACAAAATTCGGCTTGGCAAAAGAAGAATAGGCCTCTCCTGGTCAGCTTTTGGTAAACTAGGATTTATCCTTAAATCTCGTATAAATTTAAAAAGGAAAGTGTTTGATGCCTGAGTGATGTTGGCTCTCACATATGGACTCGAAACAATGGCAATTATCCGAAAATTTGCCAATAAACTGCAAACCACCCAACGAGCAATTCCTATGATAGAAATCACCTAAAGGGATAAAGTCCGCAACGAGGAAATTCGTAGAACTAAAGTGACAGATGTACTAAGGCTTGTGGCACAACTGAAATGTAGATGGGCTGGTCATATAGCAAGGCAGGATGACCATAAATGGGCACACAGGATGAGACGATGGCAAGAATATCCATTCATCCAGGATATTCAGAATGTTGCAGGAAGGAATTGGATCAGGACTACTAGGAATAGAAGAGCTTGGAGAGAATTAGAAGGGGCCTACATCCTAGAGTGGATAAGCAAGGGCTGAGAAGAAGAAAAAGAATCAAATTACAGCAGATTGGAGTAGATTATTTTTTAAATCTCATCTAGCAGAAAACCACATGTGGATTCGCATCCACTCAGACCAGTGCGGTTTCTCTTGGCAAAGTTTAGAGTTTAGTTCATCCAAAAGTCACGTGTACGCAGATGAGCTCAAGCTATTCAGCGAAGTAGAATCCCCGAGTTACCGTCGTGTACTAAAGGACGATCTGAGTAAATGGAGTGAAGCGTCGTGCAGGAGCAGCGACGTGTAAATGG
Source organism: Ceutorhynchus assimilis (assembly GCA_917834065.1). Taxonomy (NCBI): domain Eukaryota; kingdom Metazoa; phylum Arthropoda; class Insecta; order Coleoptera; family Curculionidae; genus Ceutorhynchus; species Ceutorhynchus assimilis. The sequence goes on from OU892287.1 coordinate 18,384,943, forward strand.
AGTGAAGCTTCGTGCAACTGAATACTATAGCAAATGCAAGACAATGAATTTCCATCGTTGCAGAACACTCATTTTCTATTGAGTTGGGGTTGGTTGTGAGCAAAATTCTGAAATAGTATATATGTAAGGATAATTACATCGTACCTACCTATGCTAATATTTGAACATAATTACCTAGTTGAATTAATTTTCTGCATAAACAGGTATCTATTAAAATTCCAGCATAGACAAACTTTAGGCGCCACGATTAATCAATTGAATAGAATGCAATAAATAACTGATTGCAACTGGAGCTTCCGGAATTTTGTGGACCCATTAAATAAATATTTAAATTTATTCTCTAGTGGATAAGTTCATTATAGTGCTTTTTTCATTTACACTCATGACGAACTATAAAATGACTTTTTTATGGGAAAAATTATACATAATTAACTCAATATTCAGTTTTCAATTGCGTAAATAAATATACGTATTGGGAATATGTATTTTAATTAATATTAATATGTTTATTCATTCATTTTAATATTAATTATATTTACTGGCAATTATTTAGAATATTTTGACCCATTGGCTATTATTTATACTAGCTTATAATTAATTAATTTAAGCATAAAGGCCCGACAAGACAAATTTTTCATTAACCGAGCTGACACAAATTAAGAGATTTTGTGGACGATTTGATTTCCCATACGATTTCAGATTCTTAAGCCATGATGTATGCACGTCTTCTTCCAGTTCCATCTTCCATTTTGCCTTCTTAAATCTCCATGAAGCATAATATGATCGAAGTATGCTACTTTGCTCGCCTTGATAATTTCTTTTCCTTTGCTCATTCTCGCAACCTTCGCCTCATCAGCATTTTGCCGTCTGGTTCAAAGGTACTTGAAAAACTTGGGCATCAGAAACTTTCGTCATTTGTTTAAGAAAACAACATATTGCCTGATGAACATTCAGGATTTAGATACCAGTACCAGCACGGCATTGTTAAAGATAAATGACGGCATATTGACCTCTTTGGACAGGAATCGAATAATCATCCTTATCCTTCTAGACATGTCCAAAGCATTTAATAATATCAATCACGATCTTCTGCTCTCGAAGCTTTCGTGTTCAGGATATACCTTTGGAATGGTTTAAGAATTACTTGTTTAACAGACACCAAACTGTCGAATTAAGAAGCAAAACTGGCCCAGCACTGTCCCAGGAATTGGTTGTGCAGAACGGAGTACCACAGGGTTCAATTTTAGGTCCTTTGCTGTTCAATGTGTTCCTGATAGACTTGAAACGCAGCATAAAGTATTGTAAAGTTTATTGTTACGCAGATGACTTATGTATGATTTTAACTTTCAAGAGATCGACAAGGCAATTAGTTCAATCAACGAAGATTTGGGAAGTTTAATCCAATGAGCAAATAACAAATATGGACGGTCTTAAAGTTAATGTGTCTAAAACTGATGCCATTGTGTTTGAAGATAGAAGGAATGTGAAAGAAATCTTGGCTGGTCAGTTTACCTTGAACGGTAAAGCATTAAGATATACAGTGAAAGTTGGGTCTTATCATGGACAAAAAACTGAACTATGCAAAACAAGTGTCCCTAAGTAGGTCTTTTTTTCTCACATTGAAAGGACTCCATAATTTAAAAAACTATCTTCCCCAAAGTGCAAATTTAAGACTGTGCGATTCTTTAGATCTCTCCAAATCAGACTACTGCGACACTGTTTATGGTCCGTGTTTACGTGCTTAAGATGCAAGAAGGCTACAAAAAAATTCAGAATTCTTGCGTTCGTTTCGGATTACAAATCCTACGAAGAAACCATATCTCTCATGCTTGAAGGACATTCAGTGGCTGAGTATGAATGAAAGAAGATAGGTGCATCTCTGCATTTTCATACACAAGGTGATTTTGGACAAACAACTCAGACATTTGAATGAAAAGATAGAATTCCGGAATATGGCCCATGCGAGGGAACTTAGACATGCACCAGCTTCTTTAACAATCCCCTTCCATAGTTCCGAACTTTTTAAAACAGTTCTTCTTTCAAAGCAGCAAACATTTACATTAAGTTAACAGCGGATATCAAGGCTTTAAGTTTACCAATTTTTAGAAACCATATAGTTACCAAAACTCTTAATGGTGATTGTGAGACTTTTCTTTCCGTTTTTCCTTTTTTTTTCTTCTTTGTCTCTCATTACCACCATATTTGCTTCCAAGTTTTTAGTGATGTATATTTTTTTATGGTTAGGTACTTCCGTATTTCCAAATTGACATTGTGGTGAACCAATTTCTTATAAATTGTAAAAAACCCATTTTTGTAAACCTTGTATTTGCAAAATAAACTATTTATTATTATTTTTCATATCTTTTAAAAAATGGAGTTAAATTGAAATACTTACCTTTACTTTTATGATTCAATACAAATATACCTAATCATCGAGATAAAGGTATTTGGGTGATTATCAAAACTAATCCAGAAAGAACAGGTCTGTGTCCGTATCTAAAATTCTACGAGGCAATGTTTCTTCTGCCCCATTTGTTATTGCCATAATTTAACGCTCACTGTCCTTTGGTCCTCGACAGCTTCATGAGTGACTAGTAGGTATTTAAATCCATTACCTTAATTAATCACTATTCTCTGTAGATGTTCGATATTATGCTCGCTTGAAATTTGCATCTTACATTTAGTCCAGGATCGTTTATAACTGGGTGTCATGCCACCGGCGATAACGCCAAGAAACCACGGTTAGCTTTGGACATGTCGTAAACTTAAACCGAGTCATATTTTATTTAATACTATTACCACAAGGTGTCTGGTTTATACGTTTGCCTTGACATTTTCTTTTACCGTTTTTGGACATGATGCATTTGATGTTGGGAAGCTTTGTTTATATGCCTTCAACTATAGATTTATCGTTGGAGAATCTGATAAGAAAAAGAATCTTAAGCCAGAATTGAATAACGGTAATTTTGTTAGTTACATCCTTATCAACGATAACGATAAATAATAACGATTATTTCATTCATTATAAAATAGACCCATCAAACAACGTCATTTTTTGAATGAATTTTGTTTAAATAAGTGATTATTTCACAAGACCTTGTTTATCAGCGATTAAATTTTTGTTTACCTTTTTTGACAGAATTTTGATAGAAATATTCTGACATTTTATAATAAATAGAACTCCAAATATTTTTTGCATAATTTTGCTTTTTGGCAAATAGTTTCATGCACAATAACTTTTATTAAGTTATTGTGCATTCAACTATTTTCCAAGCAAAATCATGCTCAAAACATGTTGGATAGTTTAATCGATAAATTTAAAGCTCTTGTGATATAATATATGATTATAACCCATTTTAAAAATGCAAATTGTAATCATGAACGTCATAATCCACATTTATTTTCTTAAATGATTATTGAACGATGGATATTAATTTTTTTCCGTGTAAAGAAGGCATTGTGTGCTGTTACAGCATCTCGTAAACAAAAAAGTGGAAATCTATAATTTTTTTTTGTTTCCTTGAAAATTTGTGATGGATTTCCAAGTATCGGCTAAGTCAATCTATCTGATTAATAGTGATAATAACAATGTTCTGCAATACTCAAGATTAAGATGTCTCAAACCATTGTAAACTTGATGTATCAGGAATTACGAACCCTGTTACGCCCTAATCTGAGAAAGAAGCAGATTCACCTAACATGGCTCACTTAAAGTACACCGCTACTGTAAATGAATTAGGCTGATACGATTGTTCTGCCTTAAGTGGAAGATCAACCTGCATAACCCAGTAGCTTTTCGATAGCTAAAAGACGACTTGATAAGTTGAGGTAAAAATTGGCAACATTGCGACACAGTTATTCAAGAATTATTGAAAGGTGGTTTCATTGACCAGGTTCCCAAAAATAAAATTTCAAATTTTGTTCATTAATGATCTCATCCAATCAAGCCTCAAATATCACGAATTTAAAATTACCGTTGGACGCTTCCGCTTATGAGAAAAACCATGCTTCATTAATACGAAATTTGATATGATTTCGAACGCTTCCCATTTAATTTACATTGCTGTCAGCACAGAACATATCATCTATAGAAAAATATCTCAAATGGGAGAATCGCGACGAAGGTTTTTAGTTAGGTTTTCATTCAACGATGGCGACACTGTCGGGAGATAAGAGAAATTTACAGGTATCTGTGGTGTGGAAAGTGATTTGTGTTGGTTGGTTTTGTCATTTATTTTGTCATTTTAAAAGTCAAAATTTGAATTTTTAAATTGTGTTGTTGTGAACTATGAACCATGGTCCCCACGCGCGTTAAAGTGAAAATTCAAAAAGTTTTGGTTGAAAAAAACCCTAATTTTTGTTCGTATTTTTTTGTATTTACTCGTTTGTTTCGTTTCGTTCGTATTTGTATTTATAATTCGTATTTACTTTGCGATCTACCTATAGCTGCGTGTCTCTTGCTAACTTACTAACTCTTTTTGCACTATGTTCGACATCGGAAACTTCCTGCCAGTCATAGTTTTCAAAAAAATGAGGCGAAAAGAGCTAAAAGGAGTCAGCAAGCCAAATGCAGTTGAACATTAAAAATTATTTAAAAATATATGAAAAAAATCAATTCGCCCTTTTGTCAAGAATGCTCGATTAGTTGGGTTTTCAGTCAACGATGGCGCTGTAATTCATAACCGGTACATAACATTGCAGATACTTTTCTAGAGGTGATATGTTCTGTGGCTGTCAGTCAAATTTCGTATGCGATATTTTTCAAGAATTGGATCACTGACGAACTTAGAGATGCCTCCATGCAAATGCAAGACTGATCCAGGGAACAAAATCGCCCTCTATACATGGCATATATTTAGTGAAAGCATTTGATTCAGTCAACAGAGAAGTGATTATTATTTGTGGATCCTGCAGTAATTCAATAAACTCAAGACGACCGGGTATTTTTTGCTGTATACCTGCAAAAAACAATTTCACACCAATTGTGTTGCCAATACCGATGACCTTTCCGATTTATTGAACAGTGAAGTCCGAGGACTGCGCTAATTCATTTATTTGCGTTAATCATATGATGTTGAAACCCTTATTAAGGAACAGGTTTAGGATGCCATTTCTGACTTAAAAGCCACGTTTAAACTTTTTGAAGTCAGTTGAATCCAAACCTCAGCCTGCTCTAGCCAAACAACATCCTGGTTCTTCTACTTCTCCTTCTGCTACAAAGAAGCTTATCTATGCCCAAATTGCCAGTAATAAGGCTCAGCCTGAAATAATAATCAAACCAAAGGATAATAAGCAAGACTGTTCCAGAACTAAATCAGATGTGGTAAGAGAAATATGTCCTGCTGATTCTAACATTCAATTATCCAAATTGAGAACGGTCAAGGAGGGTGGGTTGTAAAAACATCAATGACAATATAAAACTTAAGAAAATGGTACAATAGAAGATGTCTAATTCTTATGACGTTGTTGTCGAGGTTCGTGGCGTTAATCTCAGAATTCGTATTATTGGAATCTCCCGAAAGCTTAGAATAACAAAAATTTCCGGATACTATAAGGAAGTGTAACCGTGATATTTGACAATATCACGTGACAATTCAACTTGTTTATTGTAGCTATTTATGTACCAAGAGGATTATGTAGATTATTCCACTCATGTGTTAGAAATCCCATAAGACAAGTGACGATTTTTAGAATTACACCGAAAATTCTCTCTTCCATTTGTTTAACTAGAGAGAATTACAGCGATAATTCTCCCATGTTATTGTATATATGGTTGTCATGCTAATTTTTGATACAAATAAACGGTTCTTGATAGCAACCATTTATTTGTATTGATTGTTAAGATGTTCAAATCGTTTAATACATATTTATTTCCATATTTTTTGCATTATCATACGTGAAATAATCCTTTAAATACCACTTGAGCTTTAAAATGAACCAGATAATTTTTCCCTCATGCGTATTTTCTCTGCAAATTTCACTCGTCCTACGGACTCGTGAAATTATAGAAAACACGCAATCGTGAAAAATTATCGGTAATTTTGAAGCTCTCGTGGTATTATCCCCGATTATAATCTGGATTATCAAATTGCCGAATATTTCCGCCTTGGTTTCATAATGATAATAAACGTAACATAGGGCTTAAGGCTTAAGTCTATATCCTGGAGGAAATATAAAGCAGCGGGTGGTATATCAGACTATGAGGATTTTTCCCGGTTAAGACGTCAAGTCAAGGTGGATGTTGACGACTTCTACAGGAATTATATGCGTCTGATCGAAGGTGGTATAGCTGATGACCCGAGTAAATTCTGGGACTTTGTGGGTTCTAAGAGGGGATGGACTGGTGTGGGTACGGGTATACAATTCGAAAACTCAACTTTTACCACTGTGAATGAGATCGTTAATGCATTCGCTGATTTTTGTAGCCGGTCCTATCATGCATCCTCTGGTTTACCTTTTACTGCACTACCACTCTTTTTTTAATACAGCTATTCACATTACTAGTTTTAGTGAGACGGAGGTTTTTGATGCAAATAAACGGATCAGGGCGGAGTTGACTACCGGTCCTCCTGATGATGTTCCAGCATTAATCGTCAGGGATTGTGCTGAAGTTTTTGCGCATCCGTTGTCCGTGATTTGTATTAAGTGTTTCGGTATGTCGGAAATACCCAAGGTTTTGAAATGCTTGAAAGTATGTCCTGTATTTAAAAAAGGAAACAGACTGAATATTTTAAACTTTAGACCAATTTCTTTGGTTCCTAACTTTTCCAAAGTGTTTGTGATACGGTTACATGACGTTATATACTCTAGGGTAAAAATCTAATAACTCCGCTTCAGTATGGATTTGTCAAGGGCCGTTCAACTGTCACAAATCTGGCATGTATTACTGAAATTGTCGCACAGGGAATTGATCGGCGTAAGCAGACAGACGTTGTTTGTATAGATTTTTTGAAGGCTTTCGATCGACTGGACTACAGTATACTGTTGCGTAACTCACTCAATTTTATAATTTCTCTAATAATTTACTTTCATTATTTACATCCTATTTGACGAATAGAAAGTCAACTTGTGACTTATGGTGGGGCTTGGTCGATTGATTATCTTGCACCATCTGGAATTCTACAGGGTTCAGTCCTGGGACCATTGTTTTTTACCTTATTTATCAATGATATTGTTGAAAATCTCACTGTTCCCTGTTCGCTGTATGCTGCTGACGTTGAACTATTATCCATTATTTCTTCTGTGGACGATTGTCGGTTGCTGATGCAGCAATATTTAGATTTGATGAATGATTGGTGCAGGCGCGGATCCAGACCCAAATTAAGGGAGGGGGGGGGCAATAAAAAATATTGGAAGGTACAGGGTGTCTAGTTATAATTTGACACCCCACCTTTATACGTAGATGATAGGTGTAAACACAAAAGTGGAGCAGTTTTAGCTAAATTATTGTCAGAAATTTGAAATTTTGCGTACTTTCAACTTTTTTCAAACAGAATGCCCTATACAGGGTGTGCCAAGGTGGATGGCGTATTAGACGTTTATGGAGAACTAAAAAGCGGATCATGTTGAAAATTTGGCAACCGGGATAAACGATCATAATCTACACTTTAAAAATATTTTTGTTTATGCGGTGTTGCCGCTTCTACTCTAAATAGTGGCACCATCGCTATTTTAAATGGAATACCCTGTATGTGATTGCATATTTGGATTCTACGTAAAATTCTGAGCAGATTTCATGTGATATACCTAAGTTCAACTGTTTTGGAAATATCGACAGTTGAAAATTGACTTTTTGCAACTTTGACAGGCTGTAAAACCTCAACGGTTGATTTTAGAGGAAAACCGATTTTACATTCCTGTCTTAGATTTTTATGAACTATCATTTGACACCAACTTTGAATTTAACCGGAGATTAAATTTAATTGGAATTTTTAATCATGGATTAAATTTGGTGTCAAATGATAGTTCATAAAAATCTAAGATAGGAATGTAAAATCAGTTTTCCTCTAGAATTAACCGTTCAGGCTTTACAGCCTCTCAAAGTTGCAAAAAGTCAATTTTCAACTGTTGATATTTCCAAAACAGTTGAACTTAGGTATAGGCTATACCACATGAAATCTGCTCAGAATTTTACGTAGAATCCAAATGTGCAATCACTTACAGGGTGTTCCATTTAAAATAGCGATGTTGCCACTGGTTTAGAGTAGAAGCGGCAACACCGCATAAACAAAAATATTTTTAGAGTGTAGATTATGGTCGTTTATCCCGGTTGCCAAATTTTCATAATGATCCGCTTTTTAGTTTTCCATAAACGTCTAATAAGCCACCCACCGTGGGACACCCTGTATTTGATTTCATATTCTTGAAGAACATAATTTTTCCGATTACAAAAATATATAGTTTCTCTATATTTAGTTGAACCGTCTCCACCATATTTGGCTTCAAAAATTTTTAAAATACCATCATAGAAATCAAGTGCCTCAAATTTTACCTGAAGTTTTCTTCAGAATGGTTCACAAAATCGTCAGTAGGATAGTATTTTTCCAATTTTTAGAGCCAAATATGTTGAAGGCGGTGCAAACAAATATAGACAAACTATATATTAGAAGCAAATATAGGGCATTTCATTTAAAAAAGTTGAAAGTACGATAACTTTCAAATTTCTTACAATAAACTTTTGTTTTTGACGATGGATTCTGAAAATTTTGTTAAAACTGCACAACTTTTGTGTTCACACCTATCATCTACCTGTAAAGGTAAAGGCTGCAGGTGGGGTGTCAAATTATAACCAGACACCCTGTACAGGGTGGCCCGTTTAAGAGGGGCCTATACCTTATCTCGAAATATACAAGGGCTGTAAAAAAAAAACTTAAATACAAAAGTTGTTTCTAATAAAATTATCTATTTACCATTTTTTTGTATAGTTTTTGCTGTCACTCTATTATACACAGAATGGACAAATGAAATAACATTTTTTTTATGGAACACCTTATATTTTAATACATTTTTAAAGGGCTATGTGAAAATGTATTAAAATATATGGTGTTCCATTTTAAAAAAAATAAATTTTATTTGTCCACCCTGTATATACCTTGCGTTCGGTATATTGCTCAAAGAGCAGAGCGGAGCCGTAATCACGTAACCAGCGAGCGAACAGAGCAGTTGAACGCTGTATAAAAGCGCCAGAAATTTTAATAAACGAACGCGAATGAGGCTGCACCGAGTACACCTTTTTAATAAACGAACGGTAAAGTCAAGCTCGGAGAACTCAGACCAAAATAACGAACGCACGGATAGTAGAGTGACAACAAAAAAAAATGCCAAAACATTGTAGATAATTTTATCAGAAACAACTTGTGTATTTAATTTTTTTTTTACAGCCCTTGTAGATTTCGAGATAAGGTATAGGCCCCTCTTAAACGGGCCACCCTGTAGATTCATACAAATAGAATAGGCTAGAGGTCCGTGATTAAATGACGCCATGAAATAATTCTGTTATATACGGGCCCTGGTAAACCCGGAAAAATTGGTCGATTTAATGTTGATTTTTTAAATTATTTTTTCTTATCTAGGGGGGGCCATGGCCCCCATGGCCCCTCCCTGGATTGGTGCATCATGAACAGGTTGGATCTTAATATTTCTAAGTTTAACGTTGTGTCTTTGACGTCTAAGACCTCCACTCTCGAATTTGACTATGGCATTAATGGGGATATTCTGGCGCGACCTAATATTTTTAGATCTCTAAAAATATTAGGCGTTGTTTTTGATAAGCAAATGTCCAAACTGGAGTACGCTCCGATCGTTTGGTGTCCCTATTATGGGGTTCATACTTTATTTTTGCATACAATTATTCATTCTACCCGTAACATGAGAATATCTGCTGGCTAAATTAAACTTTCGAGTTCCTGCCTTCTGCCTTGTGTTCACGTGATCGAAGCACTTTTTATTTACCACTCTATAGGACGGATGTACCTACTCGCTAATCAACACAATGTGCTTGAAACACAACCATATAAACAATATCGGCAATACTTATGACGTTTTTTTCTGTAATAGGAGTGGCATAAAATAGCTATTTATGCAACAAGTGTGTAAAGTGAACCTTTTTTAACGAGCCGAAGGCGAGTGCGACAATAACATGAGTGAAAAAAGGTGCTTTACACACGTTTTGCATAAAAAAAATTTCTACTACCAATAAAATATGTATGAAAAAATAAATTTCACGCACTAGTGTGTTAAATTTTGTTACTTTACGCACTAGTGCAAAGGTACTTTACGCACGTATTGCATACAAAAAATTTTCTACTACCAATCAAATATGTGTAAAAAAATAAATTTCGACAAATATTTTACGCACTAGTGCGTGAAGAATTTTCACTTTACGCACTAGTGCGTGAAGTAATTTACCAGAAAACTGCCAAATTGACAGTGTTGACATTACTTTACGCACTAGTGTGTGAAGTGAATTACTTTACGCACTAGTGCGTGAAGTGAAATTTTACATCTTCTGAATAGTGCGTAAAATGAGTACATTACGCACGGTAGTAGAAAAAATCATTTTTATCGGTTGCGGGCTTCAATTATATAATTATTGTAGATAATAATTGTAAGTATATTACATTGATTTTTTATATTCATACAATGTCATTCTTTTATCGTTTAGCTTGATTTTATCATTATGTATGTAAATATAGCCTTACTTTTGATTTTTTTTAGTTTTAGTTTTAGTTTGTTTAAACAGAGTAAATAAAAAATAAATAAAAATATTGGCAAGCGTTGAATGTCCGGAGAAGGACATCCAGATACTCCGCCTGCTGCATGATAATTATGAATGCAACTGTCCTGAGCAATGACGGAGAAGGAGAGTCTTTTCAAATAACTACAGGCGTTAAACAGGGCTGTGTTAATGCACCCACTTTATTTTCTCTATTTATAGGATCCATCCTTCACCTTGTCGAGGATCACCTGACGTCAGGAGTGGAAATCTTGTACAGACTTGATGGCGGCTTATTCAACCTAAACAGATTACAAGCCAAAACAAAAGTATTAACCTCATCTATAATTGAACTTCAATATGCGGATGATAACGTTGTGATGACCAATACAGAGGAAGATCTTCTGGCAATTATCAATGCATTCAACCAGACATACAGAAGAATCGGCCTAGAGGTCAAATCTAACAAGACGCAGATTCTGCACCAACCCGCAGCGGATACTAATCCCCCAGCACCAAATGGAACTATAAATGACCATTCTTATCAGAACGTAGAACACTACCCATACCTTGGAAGCCATCTGTCAGTGGATGCATTCATTGACGCTGAAATCCAACATCGTTTGAAATGTGCTAGCGAGGCGTTCGTGCGACTTCTAGAGAGAGTCTTCAACAATCAAGACATCAGCGCTGAGACCAATCTTCGCGTCTGCATTCAATGCAATTATAATACCAACACTTACTTATCGATGCAAAACATGGACCGCCTACAGAAGACACATAAAAAGCCTAGAAAAATACCGCCAGCGATGCCTAAGAAGGATCCTACGGATTTAATGGCAAAATCGACGAACAATAATTAGTGTTTTAGAGGAGGACAAAACAACTAACATGGAAGCCCTCATCATCAAGCACCAACTTTGCATGCCCGAAAGAACTCTTCCAAGACAGATTCTCTGTAGTCAACTGAAAGAGGGAAAATGATATCAAGGAGGTTAACAAAAACGCTGCGAAGATGTTCTAAAGGAAAATATGGCCGCATCGATATCAGCAACTGGGAGACGACGGCAAATGATAGGCGCTCATGGCGTTAAGTAGTCCACGACGGACCACAAACTTTTGAAGAACAGCGACGCAGACACGGGATCGAAAAGAAGGACCGCAGGAAGGAGCGAGAGAACAGAAAAAGAGACAATGCTGCCAGAGTGTTAGAAATACTAGATGCATTGCTATTTATGTTTGCAATGGCAAATTGATGTTTTCTACAATTAATTTATCTGTCGACGTAAGTTAGTTTTCTACCAGGAAATTATTATAAATTGTCATCACAGAACATATCACCTCTAGAAAAGTATCTGCAATGGTATGTACCGGTTATGAATTACGGCGCCCTCGTTGACTGAAAACCCAACTAATCGAGTATTCTTGACAAAAAGGCGAATTGATTTTTTTCATATATTTTTATTATTTTTGTATAATTTTTAATGTTCAACTGCATTTGGCTTGCTGACTCCTCTTAGCTCTTTTCGCCTCATTTTTTTAAAAACTATGACTGGCAGGAAGTTTCCGATGTCGAACATAGTGCAAAAAGAGTTAGTAAGTTAGCAAGAGACACGCAGTTATAGGTAGATCGCAAAGTAAATACGAATAATAAATACAAATACGAACGAAACGAAACAAACGAACAAATACAAAAAAATACGAACAAAAATTAGGTTTTTTTTCAACCAAAACTTTTTGAATTTTCACTTTAACGCGCGTGGAAACCATTCTGTGCCGTGGGGTACAACAACACAATTTAAAAATTCAAATTCTGACTTTTAAAATGACAAAATAAATGACAAAACCAACCAACACAAATCACTGTCCACACCACAGATACCTGTAAATTTCTCTTATCTCCCGACAGTGTCGCCATCGTTGAATGAAAACCTAACTAAAAACCTTTGTCGCGATTCTTCCATTTGAGATATTTTTCTATAGGTGATATGTTCTGTGATTGTCATTAAGAATTGTCATTGAATAAAAAGTGCCAAAAAAAAAATGTTCGTTTAAGCTTTTGTATTTGGTTCAATAGAAGTAAAAGCTTCAAGAAATAGTTCCGGTTGATCTAAAATCTCAATAGGTTAGGGGCCCAGTCATACATACGTGAAAACGGGAAACGAGACTAGTTGGTTCGGCATATAAAAGTGACAGTTTCGGAAAAGTGTAGCCTTTGTGCATAAAAACAACAAAAAATAAGAAAAACGAAAACAAAATGAACAGCGATATGACACTAAAATTAACGGGAGGAAATTGGCTAGTGTGGAAATTTCAAACAACAATTATTTTGAAGGGCAGAGGATATTTTGACATCGTGGATGGTTCCAGAGTAAAACCTTTAGCAGCAGGGGATGATTTGAACAAGTGGCTCAAGGATGATGCAAAAGCTCAAGAACTTCTTGTAACAAGAATGGAACAGAGTCCACTTACACATATTTTGTCATGTGATACGTCGAAGGATATGTGGCAAAAGCTGAAGGCAGTGTACGTTAGAGAGTGGATAGTAAGTATCCATTTACTACAACAAAGATTTTTTATGCTTAATTTTGGAAATTCAGTATCAGATTTTTTATCTCAAATTGAAGAAATTAAAACAAAATTTAAAACAGCAGGTGAAATACTCTCAGAAAAAATGATCATAACTAAAATCTTAATGTCCTTGCCAGAAAAATACATACATTTTAGATCAGCATGGGAGTCCGTTGCTGCAGATAATCAGACTTTAGAGGAACTCACATCTCGGCTGTTGATGGAAGAAGAAAGGTGTAAATCACAAGAAAATTTGACTGCACTAGCTGCTAATAAAGTGAATATGAACCAAAACAGGACAGGGCAAATAAGACGCTGCTACATTTGCTCAAAACCAGGTCACATTTCAAAAAATTGTTTTTTCAGAAATAAAAATAACCCAGCAGGACAGAGATCAGGAAACCAAGAAGAATTTGGAGGAAACAGATCACAAACAAGGAAATTTTGTACATATTGTAAAAAGAAAAATCACAATATCGATCAGTGTTGGATAAAAAAGGGAAAAGAAAGTATAAATAATAAAAAGGAAAATATGGACTCGGAAAATGCATTTATGGTTTATAGCAACAAATTAAGAACAGGCGACTGGTGTCTGGATTCTGGTGCTAGTGAACACATGTGTTGGGACAAGGATTTATTCGAGAACATAAATGACCTGAAAGTATCAAAGATGGTTCAAGTTGGAAATGGCCAAAATATTGAGGTAAAGGGCATTGGAAAAATAACATTATGGGCATACAACGGTCAGAAATTACTAAAAACTGTCCTATCAAATGTTCTGTTCGTACCTGATTTAAAGTTCAACTTGTTCACAGCAGGATGTGCTCTAGACAAAGGTTATTTTATGATGTCAGATCATGAAACATGTCAATTTGTTGATGGACATGGCAATATAAGAGCCCTAGCTACAAGAATTAATAAATTATATAAAATGCATTTTAGCTATGAAAATAAGGACTATAATATATCAACTTGTTTTGCACAAGATTTACAGAAACAGGCATTAGAAAGAAAAAATCGATAATAAACCCTATGATTGCATGAAAGTAAAAACAATAGATAATATTAAAGAATGGCACAAAAGGTTGGGTCATCAAAATTTAAAATATATAAGAGAAATCCTGAAGAGACATAATGTTGAATTTACAGATTGTGAAAAGGATTTTGTATGTGAACCATGTCTTGCCGGAAAACAGCATCGATTAAGTTTTGGACATAGCGAATCAAGGGCCACTGCTCCTTTGGAGTTGGTGCATGCTGATGTTTGCGGGCCTATGGAGACAACGTCATTGGGAGGCTCTCGCTATTTCCTTCTTCTCAAAGACGATTTTTCATCATTCAGATGTGTATATTTTTTAAAGCAAAAATCAGAGGTCAAAACATGTTTTGCATGCATGCATTAAAAAATTTATAAATTTAGCAGAGGGAGAAACAAATTTTAAAATGAAAATTTTGAGAACAGATAATGGTCTGGAATTTATAAATAAAGATGTCAAGGAAATGTTGGATGAAAAAGGTATTCGACACCAAAGAACTGTGGTCTACACACCTGAACAAAATGGAAGGGCAGAACGTGAAAATAGAAGCTTGGTAGAAGCAGCAAGAACTTTATTGAACAGCACTGAAAAACTAGATAAAACCTTTTGGGCTGAAGCTATTAACACTATCACATACACACTGAACAGAACAGGTCCAAGTCCTTAAAAATATTCCACTCCTTTCGAATTATGGCACAAAAAAACTGTAGATATACACAACTTCAAAGTCTTTGGCAGTACTGTATCCGTGCACATTCCTAAAGAAACAAGGCTGAAATGGGATCCAAAGAGTAAAATGGGAATTTTTATTGGGTATGGAGAAGATACAAAAGGATTCAGGATATATATTCCTGAGAAGCGAAAAATGGAAATCCACAGAGATGTTATTTTCTTGCCAGAAAAAACTAAAGTAGAAAATGAGACAGATGAAACAATAAAAATCATACTAGAAAACAATGAAGAAGTAACAAATGACTTGGAATATATGGAGAATAATGAAAACAGATCAGAAAACAGTGAAAATTTGGATGAAAATGCTGGAAATTTTATTGAATATGAGAATGAAGACAGCAGTGTGTATCAAGGCAGTGAGGATGATGATTCTGAAATTAATGAAGAAATTGTAAATAGCAGATACAATCTAAGAAGAGAACAAAAAAGAAACAGCAGATATGATGTTTATGAAATGGATTTAGACACAGTGTTTTTGTCAATGAGTGATGATGAAGAAGTTGAAATTTTGTCTTATGACGATGCAATGGCTAGTTCAGACTGTAAAAATTGGAAAGAAGCAATCAAAACTGAAATATGTGCGTTGGAAGAAAATCAGACTTGGTTTCTAGTGAGTGAAGAAGAAGTTAAAAATAAAGTTATTGAATGTAAATGGGTGTTTAAGAAAAAGAGAGACAAGTTTGGAAATGTTACAACATATAAGGCAAGGTTGGTGGCACGGGGTTTTCTTTTCAACAAACTGGTAAGTACAATTCTGATGTTTATAGTCCTGTTGCCAAATTACCCTCAATAAGGTTTTTCTTAGGAATGTGTAATAACTTTGAGTATAAAATTCATCAATTGGATGTTTGCAGTGCATTCTTGAATGGACTTATAGATGATGATGTGTATATTTCGTTGCCCAAAGGTTTTGATGAGAACGAAGGAAAAATCGCAAAGCTAAGAAAATCCTTATATGGACTCAAGTCTTCACCAAAGAATTGGTACAAAAGATTTAATGATCTCATGTTAAGCTTAAATTTTAATAGATCAGAAAATGAATATTTTATTTACACAAAAATCACAGAATCTTCCAAACTTTTTATTTTGCTTTATGTTGATGATCTCTTATTGGCAGGATCAAATAAATGAATTAGAAATTAAAGAATTTAAACAAATTTTAAACAAACATTTCAAAATGAAGGATTTAGGACCCATTAGGCATTTTTTTGGGGATGTTAATAACACAAAGTTTGTCACAAAATCGAATAATAATAAACCAGACAACATATCTTAAAAACATTTTGAAACGTTTTAATATGCAAAACTGCAAACCGTGTAATACACCAATGGAGCCAACGGACACATGACGTTTTAAAACGCGAAAATTCAGAAACTGTAGAAATTGAAAATAGATGTCGAAGTGCTGTAGGCTCGCGGATGTATGCAATATTGTGTTCAAGACCAGATTTGTGCATTTCAATAAGTATTTTAAGTAGGTACCTATCAGTCATCAGCAAGCTTACAGCTCTGGTAATCAATAAAAAGAGTTTTAAGATATGTTCAGAAAATTCTAAATTTAAGTTTAATTTTCACTAAAAATAGTTTTAAAAACATAATAGAAGGCTATGCAGACTCAGACTGGGCAGGAGACAGGGTTGATAGAAAATCCACCTCTGGATATATTTTCAAAGTTTTTGGTTGTACAGTCAGCTGGTCATCCAGAAAGCAATCTACAGTGGCTCCGTCTTCCACCGATTCTGAGTATGTTGCATCAAGCTTTGCAGTGAGCGAAGCATGTTGGCTTCGATATTTGATGATTGATTTTCAGGTTGTAGATGATTGTAGGGTAGTAATTTATGAAGACAATCAGTCAGCAAAAAAAGTCTGTAAAAATCCAGAATTTCACAAACGACTAAAACATATTGACATAAGATTTCATTTCATACGTGACAAAATTAAAGAAAAGGTGGTTATCTTGAAATATATTCCTACAAATATACAAATTGCAGATTTTTTTACAAAACGTCTTTCTTTGACCTCTTATAACAGCTTTAGCAAAAAATGTGGTCTGGCTTAAGATTTTTGTTGTTATTGATTTATTTAAATTAAAGATTATTCAGTTTTGTAGTAGAAATTTACCATTGAGGGGTGGTGTTAGAAATACTAGATGCATTGCTATTTATGTTTGCAATGGCAAATTGATGTTTTTCTACAATTAATTTACCTATAGACGTAAGTTAGTTTTCTACCAGGAAATTGTTATAAATTGTCATTAAGAATTGTCATTGAATAAAAAGTGCAAAAAAAAAAAATAGGCTCCTTGCATCAAATTTTTTTATTGCTGATTTCGATAGTCCATGAAAAATAAGTCTACACGTGTTTTTTCTTTTTCTTCTAAGACAAAAATTGACGGAGATACAACACTATGAAATCTGCCTATGACGTCACTTATCTAATAAATTAGTGACGTTGCACATGCTCAGTATATCTATATATACAAAACTTAATATTTGAATAACTTCCGGAATAATCATATTTGGGCGAAATAAAAAAAAAATAACGATTTTTTTTCGATTTCCTACAGTTTGCAATAAACAATAATCAATTTAATTTTCCATGCAAGTACCCTATTGGTTTATATAGCCATCAGAAAACGCACAATCGACGACAATAAGAATAAGATAGAAGATAATCATACCCGGTATCGAGTGATGGCCTATATGATGATGATGACATTCATCATAGTCTATAGATTCGAAATAGTCACCTGTATCCAGAGTTAGTAGAGTTAGCATATATCTGGATCAGAGTTTTTGCTTGGGTTAAATGACCAGTAAAATAAAAGTCATGACTCATGACAGACGCGTCCAACTGTTGAAGGAGATGTAGTACATAACTGATCATATTAAACATATGTATATTTATTTCTTGTCGTCTATCCGGGCAAAGATGGAAAAGTCAATATAGCTGAGTTCAAGACAACTACAGGAACTTTTGCTAGAACTGGGCAAAGATTCCATCCGTTAGTTTAGGAACAAAAATTGAAAAGTTTGATAGAAATTATAAAGTTTCGTTTACTGGAATTGATATCGACACAGTTTCTTCACAGGAAATAATCTCTAAAAATAAGAATAAAATTTATTCAAAAACTCTTAGGTATGTGTAATGAAATAGAAGAAAAGTTGTGAGTCACGAAAAATGCAATAGGTAATGAACAAGTACTTCTCAAAAATGACATGATGGAATGAGGAGGAAAAAAGTTAAAGGTGACCCTACTGAAGTTGTGAAGCGACTTACTGGAGTTGTTAACCTAAATTGTTCTTGAATTTTGACTTTATCTTATAAATAATGGGAATTTTATTAAGTTTGGAAGAAAATGTCGATAAAGCCGATGCTTCTTCGTCAAAAAAGCTACTACGCAAAATAGCTAAGTAAGTAGATAACTAAAGAAACACTCACAAGCGCAAAGTTAATTTCTGTTATTCTTCCGTAAATAAAGGAAATCCGTACCTATCGTTAATAAACTTTAAAGAAAGGGAGAATATCCTGAACCGCATCTTAAATTATCCGGAAAACGGTGCATTCGAACATGAAAATTATAACGTTTGTGTTTAATTTACAAAACAAACCAAATACAGTATGCAGTCATCGCCAGAGTAAACAAAACAAAAAGTGAAGTTAGGTGGCATAAGCTTACGTGGAAAATAGTGTCATTCAGAGCCTTGATTTAAACGCTTTAAAACCGATTCAACATAAATAACGAGAAAACTATTTCTCAACATTTTATGCAACGCCATTACCCATGTAGAATGTTTGTTATCTTATAAGAGATTAAAGCTATTCGGAAATCATTGAATGGCATTGTTGTACAATCTATAAATACTTGATTGAGGACGTGTTGGCAATAATCTTGAGCCTCTTGGATAATCTTTTGAAATCACATAAGGAATTTTTCAAAGTGGCTATGCATCCTTTTGCGACACATAATTATTATCAAGTAGAGCACCAATTCAATGTAATAATGTTTTAAATTTCCAAGTATTGAGTTTATTGCACCTCACCTACACGATGGAAATAAACCGTCTTACGGAAGTTTTTCCTAATCGCATTTGGCAGTTTGTAAATATTATCCATTCGATAAGGTAAACGAACTCTTTCTGCAAATAATATATGTTTAAATGTTTAACGTGAAGTATATTCAAATAATCTGTCTATATTGTTTAAACGAATCGAGAAGGCGACTGACAAGATGAGTCAGATTTCCCTCAATAATCCATACCTTCAGACTATCGGTAGGAACCCGTATCGTATATTAGTTAGTAGGTACCATGAAAGTTCCTTAACCTCTTTACCGATCTTGCTAATAATATGTTGGTTGAACCTCCCATAAAAGCAATAAAGCAATAATGTTGCCCAAACGGCATTTTACTGCATTTTAAAGACAGGATTTTACTGGGGACTGGAATTAGCTGCTAAAACACATTGATTAATAGTAGTTTTATTTTATTGCTTTTGGCTTCTTGGTTAATCTACATTATAACGGATTCTGAATGATTTATTTTCAATATGCAATATTTCAGAAAAAATGCATTTACCTAAACTGCAGCGACCTAGCAACACAAACAAAGAAATAAATCAGCGATAATCGCGTAATTTTAAACACATAATAGACATTACAAACTGACATAATTGCCCATAATACGTTTCATTTCTGCTATGAACAATACATTATGGTCTAGATAAGAGCCATGATTTCTATATTTAAATATCATTAATCTCTGTTTTCGATATTTGCTGCAGGGGGAATATATTATTGGTTGTGTATACTATACAAAATGGCCTATAAAACTAAAAAAGTTCTTTTTTATTTATACTTATCACGTTTATGTGATAAGGGTTAATTGGTATTGCTTATTGCTCATTTTCCTTGGGTAAGGATGAATAAAAACTTCGCCAATGGAAGTTTACCTCACAATCGTTCAACGAACTCGAAACGAACGGAAGCGAATTACCTAGACAGTTCTTGAAGCGCTATAAAACGGAATCGGCCACCAAACTAAAGGTAGAAGTATTTGGTTGCTGATCCAGATATTCAAAGGAAGTCCGAGAAAAGGACCTGCTCCAAAAAAATTTTTCAAGAGCAACGCCGAGGATCTGATTCCCGAAAATATTAGGCATTTTGTCCATTTTACAAAAACGTGAATAGAGGATCCGAATTTTCTGCTAAATGGCTTCAACGAGCAAGACTAGAGAGTCTAGAACACATACCGGAAGTACTATTGGCTTCAGATTTCTTATTTTATGATACAGATCTATCTGGTATGAAAGCAGGCACATTTGCGTCTTGTGTTTCATAGCAAAACTTTCAAGAAAACCGCTGAATTATCAGGATCCTTCTAAAAAAGTCCGAACACAATTTGTCCCCAGAATTCTTTCAAAAAGCTGTTGAATTGTTCCAAAATATTCTTCAGTGGACCTGAAAATCCTAGATTTCTGGAAAAACAATTTCACATCAAAAGTCACGCTCAGATCCTTAAACTGGTAGCAGTGAGATTTATTCCTCTTAGGTTGTACCGTTAATTGACGGCAGTATTGCCAGGTCTATTGATTTATCAGTAGATCTACTGATTTTGCCACTGAGTCTACTGATATACTGATATCAATGTAAATTCTACTGATATAAAAGCCGTTGTCATTGTTTACCTGCTTTTTATGATATTTTTTAAATTAAAATCTTGTATGAGAATGTCATAACAATAATTTCATACGCGACCTTTGGGCTAAGACTTATAGGAATATCCTCTGAACGACGTCTGCCTGATTACTCCGATCAGTCCGGTATGATTTGTATTGAAACAATCGAACGCTCACAGCGCAGGCGCTGCACTCAACCTAACTGAGGAATCCCCGGCGTTCGTGCGTGTTTGTGTTGTGTCTTGTTGTCTTGTTGTCTTGTTGTATTGTTTATTTGCCTTTTGTCTTGCCAATTGCGTAAAGGCATGCGCATAAGACTAGATTACTACATAGGTACTCCCATTTGAAAAAAGCTGAAAACATGCAACATTTCACATTTCTAACATTCAATTTTGGTTTCTGACCATGGTTTCTAAAAATTCAGCCAAAACTGTACAACTTTTGTATTTACACCTTTCATCTACTTGTAAAGGTGAAGGCTGTATTGTCCGTCAATTTCAATCTGATACTCGGACGGAATGTGAGCTGGTGGCTCCCTACATTAGAACGCCAATGGTTACCTGAGATCACACCTGTTTTTGCCATATGAAACACCCCCTCGCTCCTCATACGGAAAGTGTCAGTTAAAAATCGACGAGCAATAGGTGGGGTGTCAATATATAAAAAAACACTCTGTACTTAAACAATAACTTATTATATAAAGTCAGAATTTGTAAGATTATCCACTTTTTGTCAATTCGCCTTTCAACAGGAATTAGTAATGTTACTTTACCAAACTAGTAATAGTTAATATATTGTAACAAGTTATTCAAGTACAAATGAGTGAATTGTTGCGAAAATTATGGGTGAACCTCTCGCTGCGCTCGTCCCGCAGCTATCTAATCACCAATATACTATTGAACTGTTCAAGTGAGACATTCAACTGAAATTTTTAAACTAATGAGAATAACGCACATTTGAGTGAGTCATCAATATGTTGTTTAATTACGATATTAACCTGACTCACTGAGTTATTCTCATTAGTTTAAAAACCATATATTTCAGGTAAATGTCTTACTTAAACAGTTCAACAGTATATTGGTGAGTAGATGGCTGCGGAAACTAGTAACATAATGTGACAAGTTATTCAAGTACAAATGAGTGGATTGTTGCGGAACTTATGGGTGGACCTCTGCGGGACGAGCTCAGCGAGCTCCGCAGTCATCTATTCATCAATATGTTGTTTAAGTACGATACTAACCTGACTCACCCAAATGTGAGTTATTCTCATTAGTTTAAAAACTATACGTTTCAGGTGAGTATCTTATTTGAACAGTTCAACAGTATATTGGTGAGTAGATGGCTGCGGAACTCGCTGCGCTCGTCCCGCAGAGGTCCACCCATAAGTTCCGCAATAATCCACTTATTTGTACTTGAACAATAACTTATTATATAAATTCAAAATTTGTAAGATTATTCACTTTTTGTCAATTCGCCTTTCAACAGGAATTAGTAATGTTACTTTACCAAACTAGAAATATATTGTGACAAGTTATTCAAGTACAAATGAGTGAATTGTTGCGGAACTTATGGGCAGTGTTGCCAGATCTCACGATTATTTGTAAGATTACACGATTTTGGTCAAAATTTCACGATCTCACGAATGAGTTAGCAATTCTCACGAATTCTCTCTGCAGTAAAACAAATCAGTAATCAAATATAATGTAATCGGAAATAATCGAAATAAAAATCTACCATACAATATTTAGTTATATTACGCCGCTCCTGGTACATGCGCGCCCAAGAACACTTAACCTAATAGCACGGCATATACAAAAATAATTTTTGAAAATTAAACGATTGACCGATCGGTCTTCTCCACAGATAAACCATTAATTAAGCGTCATTTGTCAACCAATTGGTCTTCACTGACGTTAAATGCATAGCTTATCTGTCAAGATGAGCGACCGGTCAATCGCTTAAAATTGGCTAATATCAGCAGGCTAACTCGAGCTTTGTATCCCAAGATGGCGGCGTGCGCAGATTAGATAAGC
This sequence comes from Ceutorhynchus assimilis, assembly GCA_917834065.1. Taxonomy (NCBI): domain Eukaryota; kingdom Metazoa; phylum Arthropoda; class Insecta; order Coleoptera; family Curculionidae; genus Ceutorhynchus; species Ceutorhynchus assimilis. The sequence goes on from OU892287.1 coordinate 18,407,706, forward strand.
GTTAAATCTCATTTCTCATTGTTCTGCCATTTAAAAATAGGCTGTTTTCTCGAATAGCGGCGTGCGCAGAAGAGATGCGCGTGAGAGTTAACCTGCTGTTTGTTTCTCTAATAGGACTGCTTATTGAGCTGTAAGTGTCTGCGAAGTCCACGAGACCCCATTATTTGTGACGTCAGCTGCAGTCCTCAACACTTGGCAGAAAATGCATTAGCCGAGTCCAAAAAACGAATTCATAAACGTGGAGATCGCCTTTTCTTAATTTAATATTTCAAAAAAAAAAATAAAGTTACTCCCAAGCATAGCCTAAATCGCAAGCATCCATCGAGGTCTGCGGGTAACATTATCACCATCAGTTGCTGATAGTGGTGACGTCACTCGCAGACCAGCTGCCGACTCGAGAATTGGCGAACGTACGCCTTTTTAGGATAAGCAATCCTGCCGATAATGAAAACGAGGTTTAGCTCTCAGAAACACCTGCTAAAAAACGGGAAAAACAAGGATACAAGATTTAATATTAAAATTTCTATTTCTTATGGATGTAAAATCATGTCTACTTTATCAAAAATCTATAGAAGAACATTGTACATTATTTTCTTACAAGCAATTTTAGGTCTCACGATTTCTCACGATTTCCTCTGGCAGCGCAGCGAGTTCCGCAGCCATCTATTCATCAATATGTTGTTTAATTACGATACTAACCTGACTCATTCAAATGTGAGTTATTCACATTAGTTTAAAAACTACATGTTTCAGGTGAATGTCTTATTTGAACAATTCAATAGTATATTGGTAAGTAGATGGCTGCGGAACTCGCTGCGCTCGTCCCGCAGACGTTCACCCATAAGTTCCGCAATAATCCACTTATTTGTAGGTACAGGGTGTTTTTTTTATATATTGACACTCCACCTATCTCCTTAACCTTTATAGGTAGAAAAAAGGTGTAAATACAAAAGTTGTACAGTTTTGGCTGAATTTTTAGAAACCATGGTCAGAAACAAAATTTGTCAGAAATGTGGAATTTTACATTCTTCCAGCTTTTTTCAAATGGGATGCCCTATATTTCATTTCATATTCTTAAAGAGCACAATGCCCCGATTCCAAAAATATATAGTTTATCTATATTTGATTGAACTGTTTCTCATATATTTGGTTCCAAAAATTGTGAAAATACTATCTTACTACTGATTTTGTGAACCATTCTACCTGTACAGGTGAAAGCTGCAGGTAAAATTTGAGGTAGGTACTTGGTTTCTCTGATAGTATTTTTAAAATTTTCAGAACCAAATATGTTGGAGCCGGCTCAACCAAATATAGACCAAGTAGTTTTGGAATCGGGAAATTGTACTCTTCAAGAATATGGAACCAAATGCAGGGCATCCCATAGGTAGTGCATATTTAATAGGAATATCTCATGTGTCTTGAATCTTAAAATAAGTAGTATTTTCTAATGCAAGTTTTCATAGTCTAATGATTTAATGATTTAATGATTTGAAAAAATGTAGTTAAAATAATTAATTGAGTATACGTTAATGATTTACCCCTTTAACAAGGCAACTTATAGACCCTGAGATAGGGCCTGTTTAGTGGAGTCATTTTTTTTTTGTCTGGCATTTTGAGGACTGAATGTGGCTAGTTAGCTGATGAGAGTGGTTTAAATGCCTGCTTCGTATTCGAAATGTCCACGGAATGTTTTGCGGATTTGCTCGATTTCGAACTGTGATTACCGTCTGGCGATTTTTCAGCGTTATTTTCACAACAAAACCTTTTATTCTCTCGATTGCCAGACAAAAATTAAACGCGGAAGGTTCTTCTATTTTCTCTTGGAAGTTGACACTCATCCCCACTTTTTCAGCTATTGAAAAGCATCTAGTATTTTTTATTGGTGAATTATATATCAATGTCAATCTTTAATTTAAAAGCCACAAAATTCGAGATCATTAAAAAAAATTCTTCATGTAAATCAATTTTTTTCGTCTCCAAATTTTCGAATATTCTCATCAGCTAACTAGCCACATTCAGCCCTCAAAATGCCAGACAAAAAAAAATTACTCCGCTAAACAGTCCCTATCTCACGGTCTATTATCTCTCTACTGATTTTTACTGATATTCAGACTGGTAATCTACTGACAAAACAAAATATGACCTGGCAACACTGATTGATGATAATATGTTTGAATGGTCACAGAAGAGCCTTTGTATTTGATATGCTTGATAATGTCATTTACAAAAGATGGTGAAAACCAAGGGTTTAAGGACTAGACCATGGGATAAGTCAGAGGTCTCAGAGATATTGAAAGGATCCCCGGAGTGTTCCAGGAAATTCAACAAGAAGTCGATGGCGAATTAGAAATGATGAAAGGCGAAATAGAATGCTGAGAGTAGGCAACAAAAATATAGTCTTGTCGTCATCTTCAAATAAGGACTGTCGAGTTAAAATCATTATCAATGGAGATACGCGAATTCTAGGTGATAGTAAAACGATCATGAAGGCATACACAGAAAAAAAGCCAGAAGGCGTAAATATCATGGTAGTGGAACCAATGTGTTACATAGGGCTTTTGACTGTGCGTCAGGGGATAGGGTTGATTCAAAGAGGCGTCAGAAAAATACACACGGTTCTCTACAATGTCGTACAAGAGGGCCACTACGTAGACTAGCCACATGGTCTTGGCGTCGGTACGGGGCAATCGCTGTACTCAACCACACTTAACTGTAGCGATACTCTAAAGGGACCCTAGGGTAAGGTATCCCTGGAGAATGGTTCGCTACTCTCCCTGGGATAAGACGTTTCTGAGGAGAGCTTGCTACTCACCCTGGGATAAAGTGTTTCTGACGAAAGCTGAATCAAAACAGACATAATAAAACTCTTCTGGCATATTGTTTAGTCAACATCAACAAACGTTATTCCAGTGAGGGTGATTGGTATCTGAAAGAAGCTTTTGGCACTTGGCAGCAGTAAGATCCATTGAGCATTACCACTGTTTTTTCTATGGAAACAACTTCCTAGTTGGAATCGATCTTTCTGCCTTGCAGTGGCTGCTAAATTTCAAAATCTCAAATGGTAAACTCACGAGGAATTACAAAGTTTCGATTTCCGAATCAAACATCGCAAAGAAAGAAGTCATGCGAACTCCGAAACCCTATCACTAAGAGCAAGTATTCACAACTCTTGCAAAATTTGCCAGAGGTAAGAAGAAAAGGAAAGAGTCAAGAACTCTGAACTTACAGATTAACAGATAAGAGCTGAGTATACCGAAACTTATACTAATACCTGCGCTTATACCGACAAATAAGGTATGTCAGAATTCCATGAAAAATTTAAAGTTTTATCAAAGGTATACCTACAATCTCCGTTGTTGATGGATTAAGCAAACGTTTTTTGCTGCAGTAGATGTACTTATGTTTTTTTTTTTGGCCAAATATCAATTAGGTATTTCTTTTTTGTATGGCAAACCTATTCCTGCCTCAAAAATATTACTTTGCTAAGTTTCTGTTTTTTTTTTTCCAGGTATGTGTGCAGATGTCGTGTTCGAAAGGGGAATTTAGGTTGTGTGGGCACATAAACACAAGAATGTACCAGGTAGGATTACGGTTAATAGTTTTTTTTTTTTTTACGTATGCTGATTATGTTTTTGAGTTTTTATTATGATATAGTCTCAATAAAAGCCACGAACATTGCATAGATAAAATGCTCGGCGCCTATTATAAGCCGTGAATAATTTGTTTCGATAACCTGTGCTACTTTTTATTGCAGTTAACAGTTTTCAACTACTGATAAGTGAGTTAATAATTTATTTTATAGGTAGTCGTAATATTATCTTTATTAATCTCTAGCCATTTTTTTAAAAGTTTTCCTTGGCCTCATGAAATTGTCTAACTCCAACTTTGCCAACGTCTTCCTCTAACTTTCGCATAGCCATATCTTATTCATAGTATCTTTGTTAGAGAAATTACTGTTTCATTCTCTCAAATGATGGATAAAAATGTAACTTTCTAAAGGGCCGTAGTATTAACTCATTTTAAAGCTTCATTTTTGTCCTGATGAGAACCTCTCAGTTTTAAAGTTCCTAGCTTCTTTATTTGATTGTGAAGAATTTACCTTTCCTCAAAATTCTGAGCAGTAACGGAGTAACTCAATGACTCCAAACTAAGGAGTTGTGTTCAGGGTGAATGGCATCGCAATAAAATAAGGCGTTTCATGAAATATCAGCGATGAGACTGTGTGCTTGGAAATTTTACGATGAGTGCAAGCGATGTTTCACAAAAAATTACTCAGGATTGTATCCGAGGTCTTTTTTTGTGGATCCAAATAAAGTAAATACAGGTTCACTGTCCAAATTGACGCAAATTTCAGCCACAATGACTGAACTTAATATCTCAAAGCCTCAAACCTCTTTGACAGAACGTTCACGCTACAAATAGCCCAAAAGTGTCAATCAAGTCACTAAATTATTTAAAAGCTTTTTTTAAAAAAAACCTGTCACCATAATTCCATTTTTTATTGCCAATCTTTCTTCACTGGAATAATAAAACAGAGCCATTAATCATGCAACGCATTTGTGGAATATATAAACTCGTTGAAACAGCTGGATATGTTATACTCTAAAGAGTCATGAATCAAAAAAGGGGAAACCGGGAATGATTTGGTATCGCAGTGTGTATGTAGGCACCGTGTGTATGTCAATTTTCAAGTTTTATTAAAATGCTACTATATGAATTGCTTGTATGTCTTCCGCTATGTAATATATTTTATATGGCGTGTTCATGTTGGCTTGTATAATTGTTCTATAGCCACTCTGTTAAAAAATCGTAGAGTATGTCCAAGAATAACTAGTACGTTTGTAATTTTGAAGTGAAATCATTATCTTGATCAGTGGAATTTTGGAAAAATTGCTCGGACACGTCAACTGTGTTTCACTTGCTGGGACTTTTCTACTGCATATATCGTCTATAAACACCTTTATTTATTGACTTTATTTATTGTATTGCATAGCAAATTTCAATTGGGAATAATTCAGAATTATTTGAATCTTTTTTATTCTCCAGAAATTTGGGCTCTAACTTTGGACCTAGGCCTTTAGTTAAGTCCACTTTACTTCTCAACTTCACCTCATATCTCATCTGGGGCCGATGTCTTATTCGGTATCCTAAACATGACTTCCAACTTCCAACTCTATTGCAATCTTTTGATGTATTCTTAAGCATCCAGGGCCAATGTTGTTTCTGATCCATTCATTTTTCTAAAAACACTAATGTTATTCCTAGAAATTTGAGTTTTACTATACTTTTTCTAGGTTAGCCTTCGAAAGTGTCCATGTCTGCAGGTCTATATCATATTTGGTATAGGATGCACTGATTGAGAACTTATTTTGGAGTATTGGCTGTATTGGGGCTTCTTGACATTTCCAAGAAGCAATTTAAATTTGCCGAATCCTGCTCATGTCAATCGCGCTCATTTAGATATAATGCAATCGTCGACCCTCTTCACTTTATAGTCGTTTTCGCCATACTTCATGTTTCGGATTCTCCTTCTTTGTCATTATTTTAGTATTAAGTCTTATCTGTTCCGAGGCTTAAGCCAGCAGTTCAGTGACAGCTGTAGTCTGTGTAATCTTTCGATTGTCGTGGCAATTAGAACAATATCATTCGCAAACCTGAGATGATCTAACTTCCTGGCGTTGATACATGTAGGTATGTATCCAATCCAATGCAACCATCTAAATACAATGATAATTTGAAAAGCTTCGACAATATCACATCTTCTGGTTGAACGCCTGATTTTATAGTAATCATTTTTTTGTTAATAACGCAAGAGTTACCTTATTATGGTTGACTAGAGTTAAAAGGGGTTGCAAGCAGTCCCAAACTAATATTAGGTTTATCTGTCCGCATGCTAGAGATGCTTGACTGTCTGAAAAGATCGTGATATCCTGGTGTACATACCCCCTTCTCAGATTTTTTCGCAAGCATATCTCTATTGTATATATATTTCGACTTGGAGTATGGTGGTATGGTTCTCCAGTAGTGGAGGAGGCCATTTTGCTCTTGGGGGCATACTCCGGCATTGGTTCCACTGTCGGTTTGGGAGCCAACAGTGTACTATACTAACTTTACATTCTGGACTAGTGAGTTGTCTGTGTTGTTTTCCCAGTTAATCTGGGTTTGAAACGGTTTGCGAGTGTTTATTCTCGGGGTCATGTTGTCACTTCTGATCTCAAACAGTAACAGAATGTTTGTTATCCTGGCTGGTATGTCCGGATTTTCGTCTCGGATTCCAGTTTTAGCCACAGTTGAGTCTGCAGGCCCCCATTCTTTCCTCAGTATACCCCGGGTCTCGCCCCGGGTATAAATGTTTCTGTTATCAAGTTCTCTGTGTCTGGACAAAGCAGTGTTCATAGATTCAAATGGGGTTCGGTCAAAGGCCGTTTCTATGTCGAGGAATGCGGCAAGAGCTACCTTCTCTTGATCGTTGGCTTGCTCTACTTTTGCCACCAGTTATGTAGTGTAGTCACTTGATAGGCATGTTGGTTTTGGTGTAGTGGCTTTTCTTTAAGAAAAATGTCCCTAATATGTTTATCAATAGAGACTTTTTGCACCTCTTATTTTGCTATTCCGCTGTGGTTATCGTTGTACTGAGTATGCGCAGTAGCAAAAAAATGTTCGTTGTACTTATCAACCACAACGAGCGGCGTTATTTAGAGAGGAATAACCTTGTGCTTATAGCTATACCTATGGTTATGGTAAAACTGTGTGGATGCCACATTGAAGAAAATTGAATAGATGTCATCCCGTTTTAATAAATAATTAATTAAAATCATATGAAATTCTGGAAAAATAAGTGTGGATTATCATTTTGATGTTATGAAATTGGTTTACATCCGAAGGCGCAGGCGTAGTTCATGGCCCAGAGGCAAAATGAAATAACGGAAATATGTAAACATTTGGCGTTGCAAAATCTCTGATTTTGGAGGTCGTGGTGATCGTTACTGTCAATAAAGGTAACCATAACTGATCCAAAAACTGCTGTTATTTTAAGGGGTGCAAAAAGTCTCTAATGAGTTTTTCAATCGTCTTTATAATAAAGGACGATAGTGTTATTTGGTTCAAAAGCTTTTTGCCTGCGAGTATGAGTATGATCTTTTTTGCTGTGTCCCAGTTCTCTTTAGTAGTCTTGATTTTGTGATTGATATGAATTGGTGGGTTTCTTTCCGTTTCGATTTCGACTGATTCTGGGAGATGAGTGTGCAGTAGGAAGTAGGATCTGGAGAGTCTTTCTTCAAGAATCTGTGTAGGTGCTATTTGGTTTTTCAAGGGTCCCAACTGAACTTAGGATCCTTGAATAAAATTTTTTAAAGTCTCGCTGCTACATTGCTGTTTTCAACCTCTTGTATTTCTTCCATGATTCAGTTTTTGCCTTCCGGATCTACGTGGTTAAGGTAAAATGGTAGTCGTCCCACCTGCCCGTTTTTCTCGCTCTGGTATACAGCTTGCGTGTTTTCGTCCTAAGATCTGAAAGGTCTTTATTCCACCAGGAGGTATGTTTTCATGTTTCATGTTTCATTGATGAACCAACAATAACAGAAACTGTATACACTGATATGTTCTTTTTCCCATAGTTGACACAGGAGGTTATCTTGAATGATATCTATTTTCAGCAGGGTGATGCCCCCACCTCATTATTCATTAATAGCAAGGGAATCACTATATATGACATTTGGGGAAAGACGGATAAGGAGAGCTGACCGCTGGCCTATAGAATGGACACCTTACTCTCTTGACTTGAGAGTTCTAGACTCTTTTCTCTGGCGTTATGTCAAGGAAAGATGCGGCAATACTTTGCCAAAATAGCCTGAAAGATCTTAAGCGGAACATTTGTAATTTCATTGAAGCGATTCTCCAGGAAATGTTACACAATTCATTCAACCATTTATTGATCCACAAATGCCTGGAACAGAATGGCTAACATATACATATACATATAGGTACCTACAGCTTTTTGTATAGTTTTATGCAGTTGTTATTAACTTTTTATTAGGCAAACATAAGGTTGAAGCTTTGAAAATAGGTATTTGCAAAAATACCAAGATTTCGAATTTGATTTCTTACGGCTAAAACTTCAAGTTTTTGGGACGATGTCTATTGGTACATGGATACCTTAAACATGAATCTATTTTTTGCCGTTGCGATATCCAGGGCGTTCCATTGAAAAAAGTGGAAAATTTCGGTGTTGAAAAACGGATTTTTCTTTACTCGCCCTGTATAAGTTTTAAAAAAAATTTGAAACCTACTAGAAAAAACTTTAGACCAAGAGAAATCGAATGGCAGGTAGCTAGCTTTAGGTTTAGGTTAGGTTTAGGTTTAAAAGTTATAAGCATTTAAAATGGGTCACTCTCGGCTGGGACACCCTGTATTTTCATTTCCCTGGTAGTTTAGTCGATTCCTCGAGTCGATACATTATTTCTTAGCTAAAGTCATATGTACTTATATCGTATTTAAAGTTATACTTTATTCGTTTTTTGATGTCATTCAAAACATTAATCTTATAAGTGGTTAAGTTAAGTTTTATTTTTGTTCATTTTTTTTTTTATAAGGGGATCTTGATCCTTCCCCAGGACACGTGAGGTTGATAATTTATCGAAAATAACATGAATAACTACTGAACACACTGAACACACAGTAGTATAAGTGAATCTTATTCCTATACCTTCATCTTCATAGCTGGAAGCTTTATTTTTGCTGGTCATTGTCAAATGTCGAGAAGGGTCGCAGGGGTTTTTAATAAATATAGAATAGGTATGGGGATCTTATTGTCACTGATTATACTATGACAGAAATTTCAAAATTTTTCCAAATCTTTTTCGGTTGATTTGAATATAATATCTATAACTAGCAATCCTTTTACACTTCGTTTGACTCAGACAGATCTGATAGGTACCTACTCTCACAAAAAATAAGGACTGAATTGCATATTCTCCCGAAAAGCTAAAGGAAAGTGTAGAGTGAAGGCAGTAATGAAGGGTTTGACATAGGCCTTAAATTACAATTTAAAATTTACCACTTAAGAATTGTCAGAACTAAAAACCAACCTCGCTGTTTGGATAAGTTATTCAAATTATTAAAAGACCATGGGAATTAGGTATTCCGAAAAAATTGAAATGAACTCACGGTGTATTTAAGAACGGTTTATGAGAGGTCATCGATGATTATCAATCGCTCTACATTACCTTACCTATATGAAAACAAATAACTTTATTTTTCTGATGTCTGTTTTAAAAACTACTTCAATCAATATATTAAAATTAAAATGTGTACCTATAAAGTTTCAAAAGGAATATTGCTTAGGTATTATGGTCGTTTATAAATAGGATAATATTGATATGGATACTTACGTTAATTTCTCTCTAATTGTGGCACAAAAACCGCTTTTACTTAACTTCTGAATTTATGAAATTTGAAACTTTTTTTCCGGTCATGATAAAAGTAGAAGGCATACATAAATAAAATAAAATAAAGTGAATATTCTGTAATTTTAGACCTGTTTCCAAGTAATTCAATACCCACAATTTACACATATCTCAAATCAGCATATACACCAGAAATTCTAGTTTATTTTAAAAGTTTTTCCCTAGTCCATCCGGAAGTGGTTTAACAACTCACCACCTTCGGACAACATTTACTGACACACAAGGGAAGGTCCGTCCGTTGTTCTCCATTAACGCTAGCCAGAGCAAATATTACCATTGTGAATTTGGCTAACACACTAAAACACCCCCGGTCAATGCTTTGTCTGCTCCATTATACTAGAGAGGGTGAAGCAGAAGTTCAAAAATATGGCCTATTGGGAATTAGGGATTTTTTTTTTGCTTATTCATCCTTGGCTATTATTGCGTAGAGTTTCAGGACAGTGGCCGTTTTTATTTGGAAAAGTTTTATACAGGTCAATATAAAATAAATCGTGGAAAGAATTGTATTTTGAAATTTTATGCCCTCAAGCGTAGAAAATTATGTATTTTATTCCATATCACTAAATTGCCGCATTCGATTTAAACTTCTAAATGATTGAATAAATTCGGGTTGCAGTTTGCGTCAGAATGAAAATAAAAATAGTCCACCTATAATCCATTATTTAAAATTGTTCACTAACTGTAGTAGCGGCGTTCTCTGTGAGAATAAACGGCTATTTTTAAATAAAATTTATTTTTCCGATATAAATTACGTTTGATAACTGTTGCCCGTTTGGCAAACTAAAGCCAATTGTATTTTTTAATTAAAGTTTGGAGTTGGTACAGTGGTATGGTATTTTAGCAATGAATTGTTTTGTGGACAGTTGACAACAGTTTTTTAATAAAAACTTCAAATATCTCTCTTCCAGAATCCACACTATTAGTCAACAGAGTTAATTATAAGTAACAAAGCCGGTATATTCCGGATGCTACGCTATTTAAATAACCCTTTATTCACCCAAGAGTGGTCCAAACAACTTGTTAGAGATAACATTGTCCTTATATAGAGCCAGGGGGTCCATTGTTACCCATTATCATTAGCCTGAGCGAATATTAGGCGATAGCTTATCCATGGAATTATTCTCATTTCTTTAGGGCATTTATTTCACATGTAATAACTCTTTCCGTGCATTTTGGATTTAACTAAGGATTTAACCGGAATTTTTAATCATGGATTAAATTCAAAGTTAGTGTCAATTAAATGATAGTTTATGACAAGAATGTAAGATCGAGTTTGCTATAAAATTAACCGTTTAAGTTTTACAGCTTGTCAAACTTACAAGAAAGTCAATTATGATATTTTTGAATTCTACGGAAAATTCTAGACATAGAATTTTCGGGGCTAATAGCACAAGTGTATTAAAACTACCGATAATTTTGGATGAAAGCGTGTTTTCTAAAATCTGCAGTTTTTCACACAAAACACGCTTGAACAGAAAATTATCAGGTTATTTTGAAGCACGAACGATGATTCCTTTCATGAGACTTTTTTATACATGGGGGAAATACTCCATTCGGCTGATACACAGTGTATAATATAGGTAACTCTGATATCGAAGTTCGAAATTTTTTCATTATAGTAAAACTTCCTAACACCAAAACACATATTCAGTGGTCATTTACAATTACCAATAAGGAATTTTCGTCTTCTTTTTAGAGTGGATCTTTTATCAGAGGTTTGCTATCATCACAGCAATCCGGACCTTGTTGACTGCAGCTCTGAACAGTTGAACATTGCTACAATATGGAACTTGTGTGAGCTACTTTTTTAAGGTGCACAAATATTTATAAAAAGACTCAATTTTATTTGAATAAATTATATTTGCCACAAAGAAAAACAATATCGCTATTTCTAAATCGACTGATGACCACCAGCAGAACATCAGGGACTGACTCCTCCTTTTCTTGCTGAAAACACCCAACCCTATTCGCTTCGTCATCCGAAATTTTTTGTTAGGTAGGTTCAAGTAAATATCCTTTACAGTAGTCGGCTAAACCTGACATCTTCACGTCCTCGGGAAGAAAACAAATATCGTTTCCATTCGGTCTCTGCTACCAAAATCTCGCCTCGAGACTTTCTTCGATCCTTTTGTAGAATCTTTGACCTAAAACAACACAAAATTAGTAAATCTATTTATTTAAAATTACCTAGCGAGACTTATTCTTCGCTGATGTGCGTTTTCTGATTAGGTTCAGCCTAAGATCCTCTTTGAGATTGGCATCCGCAATCGAATGTCTTTTACATTGACTGCGCCGCGCCGCCATAAATCATCACCACCCACATAGCAAAATTATATTCTTATCAGGTGCATAGAATATTCATTTTCGAATATGGACATTGTTCAGTTCATACATTGCATGTACTGTGAATATTCGTATATGTGCTATGCATATGCATGCCAAGTGCGTTTGTCCAAAAATCTGATATTCTTGACATATACGCCACGAATATATCTTATATATCAGGTATATTCGGCATGCATATAGTTATTTTGTGGAATATTCTTAGAATATTATATAGAAGTTCATTAATGAACTATATATATATATATATAGGATGTGCATAGTATATTTTGTTTCAAGCTTGAAGTATATGCTAGGTATATTCTTCCCGAGGAATTTTAATAATACTTCGATTAAGAAGTTTAGACTAGAGCTCAAAACATTTATACATGGAAAAGCCTACTATCATATTAATGAAATTTTTAAATGAAAAATTTTAATTTTTTTTGTTTCATTGTTTTGTTTTGATCTGACCGCAACCTTTATATCTTTTCTGTATTAGCTGTACCTTCTATATGACTCTATAGTTTGATGTAGTAATTGTACCTGTGTTGCTTAGGATTATGCTTTGACATTTATGTTTATGTTTATTTTTTATTTTATTGATTATTCCACTCATGTGTTAGAAATCCCATAAGACAAGTGACGATTTTCAGAATAACAGCGAAAATTCTCTTTTCCATTTGTTTAACTAGAGAGAATTACAGCGATAATTCTCCCATGTTATTATATACATAGTTATCATGCTAATTTTTGATACAAACAAACGGTTCCTGATAGCAACCATTTATTTGTATTGATTGTTAAGATGTTCAAATCGTTTAATACATAGGTATTTATTTCCATACTTTTTGCATTCTCATACGTGAAATAATCCTCTAAATACCACTTGAGCTTTAAAATGAACCAGATAATTTTTCACACATGCGTGTTTTCTCTGAAAATTCCACTCGTCCTACGGACTCGTGAAATTATAGAAAACACGCAATCGTGAAAAATTATCGGTAAATTTGAAGCTCTCGTGGTATTATCCCCGATAGTACCTTTTTTTTATAACCCAATAATTTTTAATTACTTGCACATTATTTAAGATCATGCTTTGTCAATGAAATTTATTTTCCGACAATAATAGTTATTTATGATATAAGTGTTAAAAGTACATTTTTAGGGCACGCATGTGAAAGTTTGAAGAATGAGCGAAGCGAATTCTGCAATTCACATAAGTGCCTTAAAAATACTTTTAACACAAATATCATACAATATTTTTTCTACAAACGGCAATAAAAAGCAATAACCACTAACAAATTGGATTTTTAAATGAATAATAAATTGGAAGCATCTTTCCTACATAAAATTCTTGAATTTGACATTTGTCAAAAAATCCATACAACTAGCACCTTGTTTTACAGGTAACGAAATGTCTTGTCAGTTTCTTGAAAGTCTGTCGTGGTCAGATACAGAAGAAACAGAGGGTTGCATCGATCCTTCGAAAAATATAGATGAGGCGGCCAATCGGGCTACCTCAGTTGTTCAAATTTCACCATTAATATCAATGTAAATAACTGAAAATACAAACTTTTTTTGACGTCCGCTCTCAAAATTTGATGTTTCACTTTTAACACTAGTGCTATAAAGACTTTATGGCACTAGTGCGATAAAGTAACATTTTTAATGCTTCGGGGCCGTGTTAAAAATTGCATTTTTAACACGTTTGTAGAAAAAGTATATTTTGATTGATTGATTGTTAAATTTCAATATAATTAATTAAAACAACAGGTCAGATCCCAAGCATACTTTATTTCCATGTTATACCTATAACATGTAGATATATGTGATGGATTGTTTGCTGGTTGCACATCAGAGGTGTGAGGTGTTATTTTTTTCTAAAAAAAAAAAAAAAGATATAGGTATTTGTTCAAGAACTGCCTCAAAGTTGATAAGATAAGTATAACATCCAAAATGAAATAGGAAAATCGATAATTTTAATAGGTACCTACTAGAAAAACTGAATGTTACCTTTTTTCCTTATTCAGAACTCTCTCTTTAGCCTTGACTAGAAATTTTTTAATGCCTCTCATAATCTCATCCTCACAAGCATTTCTTGTCCTTCCATTTTGTCTTACCAGCCTCTGAAAATTAAAAATTAAACATAAATTTTCAGTTAAATTAGGTATTTAGATTCAAAACACACTTACCAAAAATTGCTCGCCTTTGTTTTCTTGTGAGGGAATAGTGTGACTTTTTCTTTCTACCAATCATCATCAGCTATGCTTAAACAAACTAGGTTAGGTAGGTACTGTTAATTTATTGTATAAACCTCTGAGGTATAAACTATGAGCTGCAGGTGGGGTGGTACCCTGTTGCTGTGTTGTTTTCAATGGAAAATCCCTTCTACAAAAAAAACTTTTTACAAAATGCACTAATTTCAACAAATATCACTTCAAGTTTACCAAATTAAATCAACACACACTGCTAGGCGAGGCTATAACCAACAACTGCAAATTTGCAATGGCGGCCGGGCCGCATCTAAACATTCCGGTATAGGATTCGGCACCTAGGCATATTTCATTGGTCCGTTTGAATTCGGACCGCCAATTAATGCGGAGTGCCGAAATCCGTACTTGAATGTTGAACGGTGCTGAGCCTGAGGTCAGAATGGTCCATTAGCAACAGCCATGTGGAGTGCCGAATCTAAGGTCAAAATGTTAAACAGTGCTGAGTATCAGGTCCGAATGTTGCCATGCGTTTGGCGCGGTTTTTACATGCGAGATGAGTTTGCCTGGATCATTTAAACACTTTCAATGTGGTGAGCAAATTAACCGAGCCAACATTTTGGAGGAAAACGATATGAAGCAATGGATAGAAGAGTATAGTGATATACACGAATTGGAATGTGAAGTCAGCGAAAAATAATTATAACAGATTCAAATGCAGGTTTGTGTTCAATGTCAATTCAATGACGTAGAATCTTCTTGGATGCGAATATACTTTGGAAAATACATTTTTTAGATGTGTTTTTGTATGCCATCATAGTGCTTATAAAAAAGTGGATCAAGGAAATAACTCGGGAAATAATAAGAAAGGAAAATCCAAAAACTGCTGTTGCCTGGCTTCAATTGATATTTTAATTAAACTAAGCACCACAGATACCAAAAAAAAAGAGATAAATATATTAAAATATTTATTTTCAAAATTTTCTATTCTAATTTGCAAGGTCTCAGGTTTTTATAATCCCCCCCTTGGTCCGCCACTGCAAATTATTATCCAAAGTCCAAGATTTTTTGAAATGTATCGTTGAAATAAAATAAATGTGTAACAAAAAGTAAATAAAGTTTGTTTGTTGATTTTGTGCCGCGCTAACGGAGTAACATTCCAACCTGCAGCTGGGCACTGTTTAACATTTTGACCTTTGATTCGGCACTCCACATAGTATATGTATATACCATTCCGACCTGAGGCTCAGCACCGTTCAACATTCAAGTACGGATTTCGGCACTCCGCATTAATTGGCGGTCCGAATTCAACCGGACCAATGAAATATGCCTAGGTGCCGAATCTTATACCGGAATGTTTACACGCGGCCGGGCCGGCAAGCAGTAAGCAGTGTTGCCAGGTCATATTTCGTTTTTTCAGTAGACTACCAGTCTAAATATCAGTAGAAATCAGTAGACAGATAAGTTGCCTAGTTAAGGGGTAAACCATTAATTACCCTAATAAAATATAGGTACTCAATTTATTGTTTTAGTTACATTTTTTCAAATCATTAAATCTTTAGACTGTGCATTAAACTATGAAAACTTGCATTGGAAAATCAAACACCAATACTACTTATGGGAAATAGTTTATCAAGAGACGTGAAATATTCCTATTTAATATGCACTACCAAAGAATGCACTACCTATGTATTATGTATAGAATTTTTAATACCCATTTAGAAGTACCAGTTGTTCTAGTGACTAAACGTATGTCGCTTCTTGAATACACAAATAAAATTAGGTTAGAAATTTCCTATTTGTACATGAAATTGACGTATTAGTAATCGACGTTCGTTTTTGTTGGTAATTTTTTGTTTCATCTGATTCGTGATTGATAAATAAGGATGAAATTGTTCTAAATAGGTATTAAAATACTATAGTTAGTAGTCTAGTCTCTGATAAAAACAGGTGAAACAGGCTGCAGTTAGTTGAATAACATAACGCTATGCGATCAATTGGCAACTGGCAAGACAAAAGGCAAGTAAACAAGACACAACACAAGCACGCACGAACCCCGGGGATTACCCATTTCCCAGTAGGCTGAATGCTGCATCTGCACTGCGAGCGTTCGAATGTTCCAATACATACCACACCGGACTGATCGGAGTAATCGGGCGTCATTTAGAGTACACTCCTAAGAGTTCTAGCCCACAGGTCAAGCATAAAAGTATTGCTGTGACATTCTCATACATGATTATAATGGGTACATTCAGGCGGTGCCAGCAGCTTAGTTCAGCCACTCAGCGGGAACTTTATTCTCAAAACAGGGAAGCAGGGTTCTCATTGGAACGAAGGTTCTATTTTTGTCGTCCGGCATAACACTGACAATGACAGAGCAATCGTTCTTATGAGAACGCTGTCCCTTGGTTTCGAGAATAGAGTCCCTGCTGAGTAGCTGACCTTAGCCTCTGGGACCGCCTGAATGTACTCAATTTAAAAAATATCATAAAAAGCGGTTAAATAATGACAACTGCTTTTATCAGTAGAATTCACATTGATATCAGTATATCAGTAGACCGATGGCCAAATCAGTAGATCTACTGATAAATCAGTAGACCTGGTAACATTGCCGGCAAGACGCAAAACGCGCGCGTGTGGTCGGCAGCGTCGGGATCGAGGAAGGCGAGGAACAGCGCTTGCGCTAATATTGAAAATGATGAGTGACCAAACACGATTGGTAGATGGCGATCACGCGACTTGATGTTCGGCGAAGCTCGGCTCTTGCGGATATCGTTTATCGTATTGCATTTCTGATTGGTAGATTTAAAATGCAATTTAATTCTCACTGAGTATATTTCTATCTCTTTCTCTCAAGCTGTTAAAGGAACAGATAAGAATACACCGTTTATCCGTTCCCGCGATTTTGTTTGTTGGGCAGCCCTGCAAAATTGATTAGGAGGGCGGTAATGAGATTTGAAATCTATCAGTTATGTGCTCTAATTGATTGATTTTTCAAAATCCGTTTTCAAAGAGAAAAAAAAAACACATTTTTATGTTTACCTTTATGCCAAATATGAATTTTTGAGCTATTTCTGCTCAAAATTCAAATTTGACATAAACATAAACATTCTTTGATCGATTATATCTGGTATCTGCTACAATCCGAATTAGTTTTTTGGTATTCTATTACAGATTTTTTAGAAATAATCATAATTTTTGTTGGAATATGGGACGCATATTCATAGAATATTTAAAGGTATGTAACCAATCTACTTCAATGTACCTTTTCAGCATATGGCCAACGAACATTGAACGAATATTCACAGAATATACCAAAACGCATGTGCTTTAACGAACGTTAGTAGGATATGCATGGCACATGAATATACTTTCCTTGCTATGTGGGCAGCTGTCAAATCTCCCAAGGGATCCAAAGCTTTATCAAAGGATTTTTCCCTTAGTGATATACCAACGTTTTTGGTAGACTTTTCTTGATACGTTTTGTCTCCGAGCGACTTTTCGCTTGTAGCTTCAGTCCTGCTGAAACGCACTGTCTTTAAACATTTCTAGAGCTTTTTCTGTATTAGCAGCTTTCGATCCCGAGTAACTTTTCACTCATCTTATCCATCGCACGTCGCAATGAAAAATCAAAAGTTTTACAAACTTTTTGTCATTTTATATCTTCTTCCACATCTCGCCGACGCCTCCCGGACTATCATCAAGTTTTCTTCCTCGGAAAAAAAGAATTCTGCTGCCGATCTGTAACAAACAAAACAAACACTTTAAAATATTTACATTCAGCCTCTTATTGGTTCATTGGGTTATTGTCTTCCTCATGAACTACACCACCTCCAACCCAACAGCACTCCAGAAACCCGAAACTGCACTCTAGAACAGTCACTCACATCTAAGAAATTTATTCCATTATTCATATTGTCACGAAGCCTCTCTTACTCCGCTACGTAGCTCGACTATTCACCCTGAAAATCAGAACGGGAGGGGAAAAGGGAACACCAGAATAACGCTAGATAAATATAATATATTTAATGTTAGGGTAGAGCTTACATTTAAAGTAAAATAACCAGTAGATATTACCATGTTGTTACCATCCCAAGCCAGCACGTCCCTTCGGGCTGAAAAGGATCTAAGGGCACCTGAGCGAATCTGTCGGGTATAAGCCCCGCAAGCTTGATCTTTGTGGTCAGCAGTTGCTAAGAAAACCAAACCAACACCACAATAGAAGCTAGGAAGCCTGTACTGTACCGCAGAGTCTGGGTCGTCAGTTGAAATCTGCTCGAACAGAGATACGATACGCAATCCCTATTCGGCCAGATAGCCCCCAACTTTGAGACGTATCTAAGACGCCTACTGATACAGAAAAGCGCTGAGATACGGCTCACACAGTCTGGGTCGTCAGTTGAAATCTGCTCGAACAGAGATACGATGCGCAATCCCTATTCGGCCAGATAGCTTCCGACTTTTGAGACGTGTCTAAACACCTACTGATACAGAAAAGCGCTGAGACACGACTGATTTGCCATAGCGTGGCAGTGGCTTTTATATCCAATATTTGCTAACTATAATTAGGTTAATTATTCTGGTTGTGTTTTCTTGCTTAGTTGCAGTTATTTGTTTTAACCCGTGGTTCAGTGAATTTGGTTATAGCCCGTGGTCTCATGTAGGGTTGACAATATGGGGAGTTCTCAAATACAAATGACCACTTCAAAACACAATTGAAGGCCTCCAAAATACTGCTGGAAGAGGCGCAGAAAGGAGTCATTTATTTCTCTAGGTCTATCTTACTCAAAGTGGTTCTTACTGCACTACTAGAGTCTGTTATCACTTTAAAAGGTTTTCCTGTAAGGTAGACCTCACATTTTTGGAATTTACAGAAGAGCTACTTGGACTTCTTAACAGTATTAGATGTTCTAAAACTGCTTATTGTGAGACTTTTTGATACAATCCTTTCAGATTTTCTGATTCATTGTCATTAGACTTTCTGATATAATCGTTTTCAAACTTTCTTATTTAATTGCTATCAGACTTTCTCGAGCAACTCCAAAGCAATTTCTATGTCGGCAGCAGGAATAAGGACGTTATCCAAGTAAGCCATCACTGAAGTGAAATGGAAAGAGCATACATGACCCTTTGAAAGATAGCTGGTTCATTTACAAGCCCAAACGGCATTCTTAGGTATTAATTGTCCATAAGGCGTCACGTAAGCAGTTTTCCCGACGGAATCTTTAGCCACAGATATTTGATGTTGATGATGGCCAGAGATGGTCGTAAAGTATTGGCTTAGGTCATCAATTCGTGGCAGAGGAAACTTTTCCTTCACCCTTTTCTGGTTAAGGACTCTGTAATCCACACACATGCGTTCTTCCCAATTCTTCTTCTTTACCAGTAGTATCGGGTTGGCATATGGAAAATGCGACTCTTGAATGATTCAATAAGAAAACAAAATTCTTCAGAGTTATGGGTTTGTTCAGAACAGGAAAAACTCCTAGCGACGATAGAATTTTGTTTAGGCTCGATATATGTGTCAGAAATATTCATTACAGGTAACACCTTTGCCTTACATCTTGTAATAGAGAGTCGTATAACCTGGAACTTTTCTGGAACACATCTATACTGTAGATCTACAAAAACACCTTTTTTTATCACTAACGACATGCTTAGGTGGAAGCGTTTTCTTTTGGTAAAAAATCAAGAGTAGTTATTGGGTGGTATGAACAAAAACGAACTACCTACTACCACTACAAGTATTAGTATATTCTAAGTATAGAGCACAAAGAAAATATGCGCTTTTTTATTGAACATATACAGTGTGTCCTTAATTGATGGGGACTGTATTGGGATATAGGAAATTATAACAGATACAAGGGAGGTTAAATAAACTTTTTCCATCATTCCATCTGTTATAGTTTCCTATATCCTAATACATTCCCTACCAATTTGGGACACACTGTATTGTACATATTCAAATAATCCACATTTATTTATTATTATAGATATTGATTTTGAAAGTGCAATTGAATGTATTTTGTAAATTAATCGCCGACGACAATTGCTGATTATACTGATTTTTTAAAAAACTGGTAATATTACTACTGCTGGGATGAATGTTCGAAGCCATTGCCAAATCAATAAGATGAAATCACTGGAGACGAGGGTTCTGATTTCAGCTCTGCTACCATTTGCGGATGGAGATTTTGCGTCAATTGTCAGACTTCCCCGCATCCAGTGCGGGAAAGTGGCATTTTCTGAACTAAAATGAGTGCGGGAAAGTGGGCGAAATCGCACGGTTGTATAAAAAAAACATTCAAATTGCGGCAAAGCTAAATACCTATAACCAATTAGCCTTATTACAAGATTTACTTTTTATATAATGCGCAACCATATAAGTTATACGGCAATTATCTGGGGCTTCTGCCTTTTGAAATTTTGTCTGTAAACTAATTAATGAATAATTAATTAAATATAATATTCAAGACCCGGGGACGGGTTGCAAAATCATATTTTCATTAGGTAAATATCCTTGAACTTCAAAATAATTAAATTTCATTTGAGAAAACGACTTTGACCATTTATTTAATCTTGCCAAAATTAATTATTGTGCTGACATTTAAAAAAAAAACTTTGAGATTTTCTATCGTCATGGACCACACATCTACATCGCAGTCGTTCAATAGGATCGAGTTGTAATTTTTCTTAGTAAAACTGATTTTGCATCTCTTATATATCTCTTTAGAGGATTGTTTGATTTGTTAAAATATTTATTAAAAAGCCAAAAGTCAATTACTTTTAGCAGCTTCCGCCTTTTTTGAATACAATCTCCGAATTTGTTGACTTCGGGTATTCGCCCTTCAGTCTCTCCAGGGATTCTAGACTACATTTTAATTTTTAATTTTGAGGCATCTCTCCTATCTTCGGCTCCCCGTTTATTTTGAAACATTGAGGGGATGAAATAATTTGCGTTGTTATCCAAGAGGAATTTGAAGGGGGGGAGCATTTAAGATATTCTTTGTGATATCCTTGTTTACACTGGTTTTGTTGCGAATTCATTTTAAATTTATAAGGTAGGCGAGGAATTCTTAGAAAACTTTAATGGTTCATGGTTATGATGATGGTGTAAATAGCAAACAAGTTTAAAATGACATTGCTGGGTTGGGGGTTTTCACTATTTGTTAGTAGATTTCGCAAATATTATATTGGAGATTGGTATTCGGAATGATCAACGTAAAAAAAAACCGTCTTAAAATCAACTAATTAGTAATATGATAAATTTTTGATAAACTATTTATGAGGTATCATGTAGGTATGATGATCAAATCACACTCTCTTTCCATTATAGAGGTTGGAAGAGTACAAAATGTGAATTTAACAAATGTGCCAATCAGTTGTTTTCTGTATAGATTGTAGGATTTAAATAAGTGTCAAGCAAAGTTGGAAAAAAAAAATCTAATGAATGAAAAATGATAGGGAAAATTCTAAAATCCGCATAATAATTCAATATTTTTCTTTTGGGTCCTCATAGTCAATCTAAAATGACGGTCACAAAAGCCAGGGCATCTATTTTCGTTTCCCGTGGACCCAATTTTATATTTTCAATCTCAGCCAGCTGAGCAGTGTTAATAGTAGGAAATAAAATAGTGTAGCTGATCTATTTTTTGTGTCAGGCAAACAATAGCGAAAAAAATGTGTCTCGTGGTGACGCTTGTCGACCCCCTGATATATTGCGTGTTATTCTTTGCTTGGATTAAGAAATAGTGAACATCTGGCTTGGGAAAATAGCTTTTAAAATGTTAGATCTAAAAATAAGAGAATTACAAATATTTTTTCAATCACTCTGGTTCCCGGAAAAGTGGTTACTTTTGGACCTCGGTTTCGTGAAATCTGGTTAACCAAATGTCAAAATAGTTACCGGCCATCGGATGTCGGTTCGTTGGTTTTATTTGTAATTGTAATAAGTCGAACTAAAAGAGCTTCAAATTGTCTTGCAGTCGTGTAAAAATAATAAAGCTCCTGGCAATGATCAAATCCCCTACGAGTTTTTGAAGAACCTGCCACAGAACTGGTTATTGTATTTGTGCACTTTGTTCTCAAATGTAATTAAATGTCACACTGTTCCGGACTCCTGGACAAAAGTAATCTTTTCAATGCTTTACAAAAAGGGCGAGCAACAAGACCCAAATAATTACAGGTCCATCGCTTTGGTTAGCTGCTGTTTGAAAGTTTTTACTCAAGTCTTGTTGAATAGGCTTCTGACCTGGCTAGATACCTATAATGTAATTCCTGAAAGTCAAAGTGGCTTTAGAAAGAATCGAGGGTGCACTGACAATGTTTTTGTACTTCAGACTGTCATACAAAAACATCTAAGACTGAAGAGACGAAAAGTGTTTGCTGCCTTTATTGATTTCCGCAGAGCTTTTGACTCGATTTCATATAACCTACTGTGGCACAAAATGTACCAAGTAGGAATCAGTCCAAACCTCATAATGACCATAAAATACCTTTACGATAAAGCCACGGTTCAAATAAGAGCAACCGAGGGATTAACAAGGCCCTTTCCCATTTCTTCTGGGGTCTTGCAGGGTGAAACTCTTAGTCCTACCCTGTTTAATATTTTTCTGTACGATATTGTCCAGTTTTTTCTGGATCGCGGGGTGGGGGGGTTGAGCATGGACGCTACTAATGATATAACTCTTCTACTGTATTGTGACGACCTAATACTACTCAGCGACTCGGAAATTGATTTACAGAAAAAACTAAATATGCTTCAGCAATACGCCAGTGAAAACAATCTTATCATAAATTCAAACAAATCAAAAATAATGTGTTTCAACAGACCTGGGCCGGTATTCTCGTTCTAGAAAACGCTCACCGCTTTTCAGTCGCTCGGCACTTTCAATGTAAATTTGCATTTAAAGTGCCGAGCGACTAGAAAGTGGTGAGCGTTTTTGAGAACCAGAATACCGGTCCTGGCCGGTATTCTGGTTCTCAAAAACGCTCACCGCTTTCTAGTCGCTCGGCACTTTAAATGCAAATTTACATTGAAAGTGCCGAGCGACTGAAAAACGGTGAGCGTTTTCGAGAACGAGAATACCGGCCCAGGACTGCCCTATACAGGTGGGTTCAAATTCTTATTTAATGGGGATGCTCTAGAAGCGGTAAACAAATTTGTCTATTTGGGAGTCGTGTTCACCCCATCGAACTGCTTTCGGGTAATGACGGACAATACAATTTTACGTGCATGTCAAGCGGCAGGTGCGGTTATGTCACTAACATCTAAAATAAAATACAATTCATTTTCTGTTAATAAGAAGCTGTTTTCTGGTTCTGTACTGAACTCGTTTAGTAATTGTTTACCAGTCTGGGGGCCTCGATATGCTGATGTCCTGGAGAAGGTTCAGTCCTCGTTCTTTAAATCCGTTTTAAGGCTCCCAAAGAATACCTCCCATGCCATAATTAGAATTGAAACAGACAGTCTGCCTCTCTCGTATTTCGTGTTCAAGTCAACGCTAAACTATTTTATTAAACTTTGTTTTATTGGTTTAATCGGGCTTACAACTTTTACAGATGGTTTCAAGAAATCGGAATAATTCACTTGTGGTCTTTAAATAACATTTCTTTAAAACGTAGTATATTAAAACATTTTCGTGAAAGATGTTTGCAGACCGACTATCGAGTGGCACGAAATTCTACGTATACTTTGTTTTATAGTCAATTTGATTTAAATAAGCATTCGTTGAAGTACATTTATTCTGACTGTGCTTTTTACATGATCAGAGTTAATACACAAATCCGACTTTGTTCGAGTTATAACTGCAATATATTCTGGAATGGCATAGCTTATAGAATTAATCAAGAAGAGCTCTGTTCGATTTGTAACCTAGGAGTGCCTGAAACATTTCTTCACGTTCTCTTTGAATGTCCTTTATATCGTAGTGTTAGGCCGGCATATTGGGGTGATATACCGAATTTTGCTCATAATTTGGACAATCTAAACCCTCAACTGGTGAGGGTTATTTTCCAAACCGTTACTATTATTCTTAAACTTAGATCGTTCTTAAGAAATGAATAGACCTATTCTTTAGATTTTAGTTTTATCTTCCTATTCTCCTCGTACCTGAATTAATATAGACTTTTTCCAAAATTCCCGCTAAACCGATAATCACATGACATGTGTCATAATCGATTTTTTTGTTATTGAACATGCCTAAACGATCCCCAAAAAAAATTTTTTGAAAAAAGGAATAATTAAGAATTTTCCCATATGTACCCAACTTTATGGCGCACACTGTATATTCAATACATATCTTATGGAACCTTTGCCAAGTGAGTTTCTCTCTACCCGAACCCCACCTACGCCCCCAGGTCACGCTCCGTTGTGATGTCCTAGGACGAAACGTATAAGGGTTGTGATAATATAATAGAGAGATTTTGAGCCATATAAATTTTGAAATACGTTACACGCTAAACGATAAACTGAGCAAGCGCAGTCTTTGAAAAATAGCGGATGACATTTAGCCTTTTTTAGTTTTTGAAGCCAAAACTTGTGAAGGACGTTATACGCTAAACGTTAATGAAAATTTGTGGTTAGGATTTTGATTTTGTGTAACTAACATCAAATTTTATGTTGTCTGTTGTTTATGTTAGAATTGTTAGGTATTCATTTGTATTTTGTTTTGTGTAATTGTGTACTGCACTTCATGGATAAAATTGAAAATATAAAAGGACGTCGAAATGCGAAAAAGATGTTAAAACGTAATCGGTTAATAACGTTCCGTTTATTTCCACATAATTAGCGTAGTACGTTACCGCTTATTAAGCGGACCGGTTATTTTTTCACTATTGCGCATGAGCAAAATAACCGATAACGTATAACGTTGATCAAATAGGTGGCTCAAAATCTCTCTAATATCAAAGTAGTTTCAGAACAAACCAATATATTTTGTATGTGATCCCAGATTATAGTCAAATTAATCACAGAAAAGAAATTGATATGATTTAACTAAGATGCATATGGTAATTTTGACTCTATTTATTCGTACTAGCGTTCGTTGTTTCATTCTGATTTAACGTCCCTCCATACTATAGCATCAGTCGTCTGGTGGTAGTGTTATAGGTAATGGTCGTCGTTGGCTGTGTGCTGAGTGTGGTGAGATAAAAGATTACTGGGAAGGATATACCTACTTAATTGTGCGGGATATAATTTGGTTTTATGGTTATTTCGTGGGACTATAGGTGCATGGATTGAGTCTCTCCTGAAGGAACGGAAGTAATTGGTAGAAACTAGAGGTGAAAACGGCCATTAGTTCACATATCAAAGAGTTGAAGCATGGAGTTGTACAAGGATCTACTCTGGGACACCTTTTACCCTTACTCTACGTGAATGATCTAGCGGCACACCTGAACATTTGTTCGCCGACGACACAACGATCACATGGACCGGCGACTTCAGTGAAGACGTCCAGAGAAGGATAGACGAAGATATGTTGTTTGACTAACACTCAGTTAAAATTCAGCTAAAGCTAAAATGAACTTAGTCAATCTTATATTATATAGTTACATTAATACCTACTAATTTTAAAATAGTATTAGTTAAAGACAATCTAGAAATAAATTATATTTAACTTCAAATACGCGTAGCTGCAATTATATATTACAATAAATATGGACCAGTGTTAAATTCAGCTACGATTTATACTATATTCAGTTACAATACCGTAATAAAAATTAAAGTAACTACATATATACCATATATTCAAAAACAGCCTATTTATTGACGCTAACAATAAGTTCATTTCGAATTCAACTTCGTGTGTGTTAAATAGGGTGTAAAAGGATTGAGTTGACTATTTTATATTCAATCAGAATATAGATTTTTTGTGTGGAAATCGCTTCATCATCAATCAAAATCCATTTTTATTTGCATTTTACTTCATTATTTTCGATGTCCCCCTGGTTGCATCTATGCAAAGGTGTGTAATTTTTTTCAACAAAATCACTAGGTACTTACCGTCCCCCGGCGAGTAATTATTTGCCGAAATATCTTTAACAATATCCTTTATGCAAGAGCGAATTGCTCATATCGATCAAATGCATATACATATTATTCCAAATATTTTTATTTTTTTATCGATATCAGATGATTATTAATGAAAACTTAGGTGAAATAATTAAGTCTAAATTAAAAGGGATTTTATTTCAATTGTGTGGAAAGCACTTGCCTAGAGGTTCGCTACCGCTGTGCTCCGCTTCATGGCAAAAAGCACGCACACAAAGCTCACATTAATTATAGGGAATAATTAGTGGAATATTTAATAATTTAAGCGCGCTCCCCTTCCAGTCTGCCATAAAATAATCCAAAATTTTATTAGAACAATATTTAATTAGCGGCCATTTTTTTAATTCGGGACTGGGTGTCCATGCAGTCACGTTCATCACATCACTAAAACAAACATTATTCGGTATTTTATGTAGTGATAAAAACACAGTATGGATATTTTATGATTTATTTTATAGTTTACTTGCTTATTGCAAGAATGAACGTATGCAATGGGTTCTTCCACTGATATTTAAATATGTAATTTAAGCATAAAATAATAAATGAGGGATTATAGGCGGTGTGGACTGATTCAATTCAATCCGCTCGTGATGACTATCTGGAGCAATTCCCCTTAGAGTTGAGTTGTGGAGCAAATTGAGGATCAAAATTTACAAGAAATTCTTCAGAGATATTTGGAATTGTTCCGAGAAACGGAAAGCGTGGCACGTAAAGGTGGAATTGGTCGTCCATCATTAGCTCGTACCGCAGAAAGCATTCAGCGACTTGAGGGAGGTGATGGAAACTCAACAGAAAACATCTCTCGCAATAAGTCGAATTATCCTTGGGGATAGGACATACCATTAAAAAAAGTTCCAGACCTTCATGCCTGACAGCAGTGCAAGGGTCGAAACCTCCAGATCTTTCCCTGTGTCCTCTTCATTATCAATGGTTCAGGAACAATCTGTTTGATTTTTTTTTTTTTTTTTTTTTTTTTTTTTTTTTTTTTTTTTTTTACGGATATGCGCATTCGCAAGGAAATGTCCTATCACGCTCGAGAAGCGGCAAGTGCGCGGAAATGTCGGTGTATGTTGGTCTTGAAACGGTTCAGGTTGTAACCTGCAGGGAAAACCGTCGCAGGGAGTTTATTCCACAGCGATGCTGTTCTCCAGAGATATGAATTCTGATATAATGAGGTTCTTGGTGCCTCTAGTTTGACAGTAAATTCATGGTTACCGTCTGTTTGACGGGTTCGCCTGGTAGGTGCTACTCTCGGTGGAATCATACGTGCCAACTCTTCAGAGCATTTTCCGTGATAGTACCTGTAGAAGAGAGATAAATCGCCCACAGATCTGCGATGTTCGAGACCATCCAAGTTACGAGTAAGTGCGGGGTCATTGATCAACTTGATAGCTCGTTTTTGCACGGTATTCAAAAGCATTAAGGTATGTTTGGGTGCTGCACTCCATATATGTGAGCAGTACTCCATAGTTGGTCGAATCTGGGCTTTGTAGAGTGTCAGCAATTGGCTTGGTGTGTACAGATGTCTTGTACGAAATAGCACCCCCAGCTTTTGGGAGGCCCTTTTAGCAATATCTGCCACGTGACTGTGCCAAGACATGTTGGTCTCTGCAGTAACCCCCAAGATGTTCAACTGACTCTGTAATGTGACAGCACTTCCAGATAGCATGATGTTTGGCTCACCGGTGGTGTTCTTTTTTGAAAACAGAGCTGCTTGGGTTTTCTGTGCGTTGAGCTGTACAAGGTTTTTGTTACCCCAGTCCTCTATTATCTCCAGGTCGTTATTTATCTGCGATATTTGAGTTAGTCTAAGATGATGGAATTCACGTGCGGAAAGACTTGTGGGTGGTATGAGTGAGGAGACTACATTGCCATCGTCTGCAAAGCAATAAACTGGATTTACTGTTTTATCTATGAGGTCATTTATGTAAATCAGGAAAAGAGTTGGCGAAAGGATTGCTCCCTGTGGCACACCAGCATTTATTTGGTAAGAGTTGGAGTTCTGGCCATCCAGTGCAACATAAATGGATCTGTCCTTTAGGTAACTTTCAAACCAAGTGCAAAGTTTCGGCGATAATCCCATTGCTTTGAGCTTGTTGAGCAGATTTTCATGCCAAACTTTGTCGAATGCTTTAGATATATCTAAGGCAATTGTTCTTGTTTCACCCCGCAACTCAATCGCTTTTTGCCATAAGTGAGTGACGTATGTAAGTAAATCGCCAGTTGATCTATATTTTCGAAATCCGTATTGCTTATCGTTGATAATTTTGTACTTTTCCAAGTACTTGGTTAGGTGATTGTTCAGCACTCTTTCCATTACTTTTGATATCACCGGATAATCCATATCTTCTATCATTTTAACATAACATATTTAATTAATGATGAAAACTAGCTAAAAATCCTCATGCGATACTTCAAACGCCTTTGTGTCCTGAGAATGTTGGTGTCTGGGCAGAAATTACCTAGTGCAAGAAGAATAATTGGACCAATATTTTCAAATGGTAACTAATTTATGTTGGTCAGAATCATATCAATGCACTCTGTAACCATTTTTCGAGGAGTTGCATGTTGCATGATGATGAACTTCAGCGAGGCTACTACCAGCAAGATAGAGCAACATCTCATTGCGCACATGACACAAGATACTTTAGATCTGTTCACGAATATTATGATGACCGGGTTGCGATTTTACTAAATATAAACTATTACAGCACAAGACACGCCCCCAACTTCGTCATCGCAAAATATAATCGCTCTCAGCGCGATTTTACTGAATATAAACTATTAGAGCGCAAGAGATGCTAGCCCTTGACGTCATTGCAAAATATAATCGCGCTCAGCACATCCCTGCAAAATCTAATCGTTTGTAGCATGACGTGGCGGATCTAACCTCAATTTGTACTAGTTTTAAGAAGGTAATTATAGTATTTGTAATACCCATTTAGAATAATCCTATCTTTATTTATCAATGACGAATCAGATGAAACAAAAAATTACCAACCAAAACGAACTTCGATTGCTAATACGTCAATTTCATGTACAAATAGGAAATTCCTAACCTAATTTTATTTGTGTGTCTAGAAGCGACATACGTTTTGTCACTAGAACGACTGGTACTTCTAAATAGGTATTAAAAATACTATATTTAGTGTTGTGTGGATAATTTTAATTCAACTTAATAATCCATTGTGTAACAATGGAAATGTTAATATAATCGAGTATGGAAATCAAAACAATTATATAGCAGTACTCCGCGGCTTAAAGTTAAAAGGAAAATTTGACGAAGAGTGCGATTCCGACGACTTTAACTTGCGTTGCAATGAGTGGGTGAATGAATTTTCAATAATAACAAAGACACAATGGATAGTGAAAAAAACTTTGTCAAAACTGCAGAGATTTCGTAAACAATACGTGTGCCATCACAACAGCTTTAATAATAATAAATAAATAAATAAAATAAAGGAAAACTAATAAAAGTTCAGCCGACTGCTCGCAGTAGAAGGAAGATACAAAATGTTAAAATGGGAGGAAAGATAATTCAGAGTGGGCGCCCATCCAGAAAAAGAAAACACTACCTGTCTCTTAATATCATGTCTAATCTTCCTAATTCCAAAATTCATTAAATGTTGCTGTGTATTGTTTTTTGCTGTTTAATTTTGCATAAAGTAGCTAGCAAATTGAAAGGGTAAGTACATTTTTAAAAGTCAATAACTGTATTATTTTTCAATCGATTTATTTATACAAATCAGCCACGTTGTGCTGTCAACGATTAGATTTTGCAGGATTGTGCTGAGCTCCATTATATTTTGCAATGCTAGCGTCTCTTGTGCTCTAATAGTTTATATTTAGTAAAATTGCGCTGAGGCCGATTATATTTTGCAATGACAAAGTTGGAGGCGTGTCATGTGCTGTAATAGTTTATATTTAGTAAAATCGCGACCGGGTTATAATCAGAAATACAGACATTCCTTATTCTCCCAGTTCTTGTGAATTCCTTGATGTATTTTATTAGTTTCCAGTACCTAACTATCACGTGCAAAAGTACTACGTACTCTATTTAGCCTTGTGCCAAAATCATCCATTATTTAATGAAATCGCAACTAAAACTATGTAAAATAAAAAAAAAGGCAAAAAAGTAATTTCTTCAGTTCCAGTAGTGGCCGAGGCAGTGAAAGCTGTCAAAAAAGATACTGCGAGGAATCACTTTTGAACACCCAGGTAACTGAAAAATTAAATCTACAGAAAAATAAATGTATTCATCCCTCGATTCATCCAAATCCCAAGGAAGATATAATATAATTTATATTGAAAACGGTGAACGGTGCACAGGGCTGTTGCTGTCAGAAATTCTAAACATTTTAAAAATGAAATATTGCCGGCAAAATTTAATCACTAAAAGGCAAAGGAAAAAAGCTAAAGGGGCCTTTTGTACAAAAAGAGTATTTTTATCTCTTTCTTTCGGATTTCGAAATCAGGAAACGACGAAAAAGAAGAAGACAAATGTCGGACGCGCGTGTAATAATAGTCCCCCGAGAAGGCAGCTGCAGCTGATGCGATATCGTATTGCTAAAATCGTGCCGAACCAGAATAAATACAATCAGAGCGTGTGCCCATATGGCAGCATTTAGAATATCTTTTGGTTGCCCATTGTGTTTTTGCAGGTTTTAGAAATCGTGATGTTTACCATAACATGTAGATATGTTTTGTCTAATTGATCCTAATGGTTCTATGTATAGGAAGTAGATTTTTCATAATACAATAAGTAAATTAATTAATTGATTATTAAATTGAAGAGAGACAGTGTAGATAAATCTGGACTAGGGTGTCTCAGACAAAGAAGTGACCAATGTTTTTTTGGTTTACAAAATTGTTTTGAGAATTCAACGGTATGAGTTAAAAAATGTCCTTGTTCAATCTCGTTCTCGAACATCCGAATTATTTTTAATGAAAGAACATGTGTATCATAGCATCAAAAAGGAGGTCTCTGGTCCCATCTAAGTAATATCATACAATATCATTTTTTTGTTTCCCTTGTAAATTTGTTGCGCACCTATGTTTTTGTTCCGATGACTGAATTATCTGCGATTTCCTTCAAGTTTTTCGTTTTCTATAAAGTGAGATTATTATTGCCTACTTTTTTTGCGTTTCGCTACTTTCATGTAATTAATTTTTGCTGCGTTGCGTCTATCTTCAAACTCTTTCGTTTTTTGTCGTATCTGTAGGTAAGTTACAATCTGTTGAAAGAAATGGAAAAAATGCGAGATGTCGCAAGGTGGTGACATATTCACAAAACGATCAAGATAAATGAAGCGGAATCCTTTGAAGGGTATTAAATATTAAATTTAACTCAGAAGTAATGAACTCAAGGAGTAGGCTTCTCAAAGCTCTCCCAATATCATTCGAATAGAAGTTTCTTCTTATTACCTCAATTTTGAACCATCTCTACATTTTATTTCCTCTTGGTTCTCCTCCTTTCCTATATAATACTGTCTTTTAATTATAATAAGACAAAGGGCCTTTTTCTGCTTCTGGAATATTAGAAATGTTCCCTTTATTTCTATTTTTATTGCAGAGATCGTTTATTCGTTTAATACTGGTAAGGACTATGCTTGTTCAAACTGCTTGGATTTATATTCTAAGCTCTTAGTATGTTTTTATTTGATTCATCAATAGTCTCTGCATGATGGTCTCTAATTCGAATACAGAGACATGGAAGCAGAAGAGCAGGCAGGATTCAGGGCATGAAAATCCACGATCGATCATCTTTTTTTTCTTGAGCCACATTATAGACCAAAAAAAACAGCATTCAACCAAGAAGCATACCTACTCTATGTAGATTTAAAGTACTCCAGAAAAACCTATGGCCCTGAAAAAAAAAACAAATATGAAATATTAGCACAAAAACAACAGTAAAACAGAAATGAAACTGAATAATCAACTGTCAGAGGACCTTAGGATAACAAAAGGCCTTAAACAGGGATGTTGTTCATCACCAACCCTATTTAAGATATATTTGGAACAAGCTTTGAAAGTATGGAAACAAAAATTCCAAAATATGAGGATATACCAATGAACAATAGCACGGATAATAGACTTTGCTTCGCCGATGATCTAAATAACTCAAGGGTACGAGGACGTACAAACTCATACAAGTATACAGTGAAATAAGGACTAGACAGACTCAAACCATAAGAAAACTGAATAGCATTGGAGGATACAGCTCGGCTTAATCCTAGAAAACTGAAACTAAATAAAATGCTGATGCGAAAAATATAAACACCTTGGACTAAGTATCACACGGACGAATGTCTAGACGAAGCTATATTAGTGGAAAGAAAAGCTATAAGAATGATGAACGGCCAACACATTTCAAAAACCTAGTTTCCTATCTAGTGTTTTGTACGATGCTCTGGAAAAGACTTCAACCTGATTTCTGAATATGGAATACAGATAAACGAAGTCGTATTGCTTTCAAACTCTTTCTTGATCCATGAGCTTCTTGCTTGAGTGTTGCTTGGACCGAGTTTCTATCTTGAATTGCCCCTCACGGATACGAACCATGGGAATTAGATATTGTTGAAAAAGTCAGCTTTATGAAAGTAAGTTTTTCTTTGCAATTAGATTCTTCCTGTACGTATGTTTGGACTAGTTATACATACTTGACTATACCTAAATTAAACCCAAACGACAGTAACGTAAACAACTGGTCATTTTGATTACAACTAATCAAATATCCTCCGTACATGCGCACGGGTCCTGGTAGGGCGTTTCAACCAATAGGAAAGTTGGATTACTAGCTGGTGTTTGTTTAAAATTTGGGTTATTTATGTCATTACTGCCGCTTGGATTTGAGAATAATATAGCATTTAATTCTAAAAATTCGTCTAACTTCTCTTGAGGGACTTGAGTAGAACTAGAAATCGAAAACGTCAAAAGTTTCCAATAATCCAACCATCTCTGTCAATGGCATGTAATATTGGAAGTTGAGTTGTATAGAGGGCGCTTCTTTACTTGGATTTATGGAGATCTGCACCACACAATATTATTAATTACTGTTATTTCGAATTTCAACAGAAGGAGGTAAAATTGGTCACAATTAACGTTTGAAACACTTTTTATTTATTTTTGCACACTTTCTCTTCCCCATCCTTCAAACAGCTGGTTATCTCCCCGCCAAGTCCTACCAACCTATTCTTTTCGTCATTTTCTTAGGTTGGTAGCGTTGGTCGGCAGATCCTCACAGTAATCCCCCCCAAACGGAGTGGTATGATACAAGAACATATAAAATAGAGTACATAATCATGAGATTGAGAAAACTAGATACATACTATTTACCAGTTGATGTTCTATGAATGTGAAATAATTAATTGGTATCGTCTGATTTTTGTTGAGATCTATTCTGATTTTCTTCTTCCTCTCATATGTTCTCAGCCCTGTGTTTGTTGAGGTGGATGGTTGAGTAAGGTCTGTTGTGGGTACTACGGGTAAATTTGTAGTGTCGAAAACGTCGTCATTGGCGAGATGAGCTGTTAACTTGAAATACTCTGTCATCCAGCATTTTAATTACTGGGTGTGGTCCTGTATATGGTTGTTCAAGAGGTCTTTTCACTGTGTCTCGCAAGAAAACATGTGTACAGGTGTATAAATCTCTGTAGCAGAAGGTCTTTTGGCGACAGTGGTGAGCAGCGGCAACTGGCTTTACGTTTCTCATATGTATGCAAAAGTCTTCGAGGAAATACTGTGGGTTCTCTGGTGGATCTTCGTGAGTGAAGAATTCGCCAGGGATTGTCAGTGTTGTTTCATACATGAATTCCGCTAGAGATGCCTTGAGATATTCTTTGTAGCATGTTCTGAGTCCAAGTAGAACAGTTGGAAGTACCTGAGTCCACTGAGGATGTTGTTGACATATCATTGATGATTTGAGAGTCCGATGTCACCTCTCTACAATTCCATTAGATGTTGGATGATGGTCTGTCGTTCGTATGCGCTTGTCACCAACAAAACGCGACAGCGCAATATATATAGCACTCCCAAATTGTGATCCCTGATCAGTCGTGATTATTTTGGGGCTTATAAATCGCGAAATCCAATGGTTGAAGAATATGTTGGCCACTGTGTCTGGTCTGCTGTGATGTCTTTTATGGGTATTGCTTCAGGCCATCTTGTGAAACGGTCGATCATTATCATGCAGTATCGAAAACCTTGAGACTCTAGCATTCGTCCCCCCTGGTCGATGTGTTCGTGATCGAATTGTTGATCTGGGTTGAGAAAGGTTGCAGACTGCACGTGAACGTGGCGTCCTACCTTCAATTTTTGGCATGGCCAAGACTTTTCGAGCCCATTGTGTCTTTGTTCATAGACGGCCAAATATAGCGTTGAGAAACTATCTTGTTAGTGACTCGCCCACTGGGATGTGCCAAATTGTGGAAAACATCATAAACTTGGAGGCGCAGCGTTTGTGGCCCAAAAGGTCTGATGTCATTGGTGGATACGTCACAGAAGACAACTTGATGGTCTGCTCCATATTTGAGTTTTTAGAACTTTAGTGAGGTTTGGTTGTTTTTTAAAATGTCTTTCAGCTTATCATCGGGTTCTTGTGCCGCGGCCAGCTCATTCACATCAATTACTGTGGGCAATTTGAGGGCATCCTTTGTGCATAAGGCGTCTGCCACATTGTTTTTGTTGCCCGCAAGTAGTGTAGGTTAGTTGTAAATTGGCTGATGTAGCTGATTTGTCTGACTTGTCTTGGTGAAGCTTTGTCAGCACGTTGTTGAAAAGCAAATGTGAGAGGCTTATATGGTCGGTGCTAATACTAAATTCTCGGCATTCGACCCATTGCTGGAAGTACCTTACGGCTTCATAGTCGGCAGTGAGCTTTCTGTCGTATGTGCTGTAGTTCTTCTCAGTAGGCGAGAATCCCAGGGGTTCCCAATTACTATGGACGCTTTGTTCTAAGACCGCCCCTAGCGTTGAACTTGATGCATTATAGGCCAGGGCAGTTAGCTGAAAAAATGGCCTTTAGGAGAAGTTTTTGCAATCAAGCTGATTTTTTCACAGATGATAGTACCCATCAATAGTACTCTGTAAAAAAAAGTTACACCTCCTAGGAGGCTTGCTTTTTCCGCCATGATGAATTGAAGATGGCGGCTGGTGCTATTCTTGAAAAAAATCGTAACTTTCTTATTTATAAAGCAGGACGTGCACTGAATCGACTCGGACCGGTCGACTCGGCGAAGAGCATTCGGTAGTTTTTGATACTCATGCAATTAAATGAGACTCCGCGCACGGCATCGGACTCGTCGACTCGACGTGGTTGACTCGAGTTTCATTCAATTGCATGAGTATCAAAAACTACCGAATGCTCTTCGCCGAGTCGACCGGTCCGAGTCGATTCAGTGCGCGTCCTGCTTTATAAATAAGAGAGTTACGATTTTTTTCAAGAATAGCACCAGCCGCCATCTTTAATTCATCATGGCGGAAAAAGCAAGCCTCCTAGAAGGTGTAACTTGTTTTTACAGAGTACTATTGATGGGTACTATCATCTGTGAAAAAATCAGCTTGATTGCAAAAACTTCTCCTATTTTTGCTAACTGCCCTGGCCTATTAGTGGTGAGACGGACTTCGGCTCCGATCACTGGACTGATCGGACTACCCTGAGGAGTAGAATCGCATTAGCTCATGGCTGTTTAGCTTGGGCGAATGCTGCTTCTGTGTCTTTTGTCCATTGAACTGGTCTTTTGTTATTTTTTTTTTAATTGTTTTGGCGACTCGTTTTACGAATCAGCCCCTCCTTTCATGTGGGTAATTAGGGAGAGCTCGAACACGGTCTGGTAAGGATATTGATCCTTCTGCTGTAATTCATATCCAAGGAAATCTACACTTGATTGACCAAACACACAATTCTCTGCGTTAATACATATTTGCTTAGGCGTTTGAAAATCAATTGCAGATGTTGTTCACGCTCTTCAGGCGTCTTTGAAGCAATTAATGAGTCGTCCATATAGGCATAAATGAAGTCAAGTCTATTTAATACTTGATTTATAAAGCGTTGATCTGAGTCGCTCTTGAGAGGCCAATAGGCATGACGAGGAACTCAAAGAGTCCAAATGGCGTTATAACGGCAATCTTGGCAATGTCTTCTTCTGCAACTGGTATGTGGGGGAATGCTCTTCGAAGATCAATTTCTGAGAATATACTGTTTCCTGCGAGCATTGAAGAACAGTCTAGGATTAATGGTACTGGATACTTGTCAGGGATTGTTTTTGCATTGACATTGCGGTAATCTTTGCACGGTCGCCAGTCTCCAGTTTTCTTTTTGGTTAGGTGCAAGGGACTGACCCAAGAACTATCGGATGGTCTGGTACTCGGTCTGGTATAACCTAATTCAACCATAAATCTGAACTCGTCTTTAACAACTTTTAATTGCTCTGGGCATATTGGCCTTGCTCGCTGAGCACACGGAGGTCCTACCGTGGGAGTGTAGTGTTTGATAGAATGTTTGCTCCCTGTACGATTGGGTGGGTTTTCCATCAGTTCAGGAAAATCTTTCGGGATTGCCGTGTACCGCGTGTTGTCTATGACTGCATGAATTGCAGTTATTGGACCTGGCCGTATGTTCCTGTGCTGTGGCATGTGGCATCCTGTATTTGAATCAATTAGTCGTCCATTTTTCTGCAGGAATCCGTATTTGTGAATGAGATCTGCTCCCATGATAGGGTATGGTACATTTGCAATGCAGAACACCCAATGGAGTGGTCGGAGTAGGACATTTGGAGTAATTGCACGTTCTCCATAGGTTTGTACTTCCGTATTGTTTGCACCATCGTACCAGTCATCATATATACGATGACTGAATCTTCAAGCATTTTTGCAAATTTAAGTAGTTTTTTTACTGACTGAATGACTGATACCGACCCTTAATCTCCCCCCTTAACCTCCGGATTAATTTTAACTTCAGGGTAAGCGTGTCCAGTTTTTATGCTTAACCCGGCGGTGACTCGCTATTGAGAAACCGGCTCTTAGAGGTTTAGGAATTGAGGCAAACAACATGAAACATGGATTCTTTGGCTATTGGGTCAGTCCCTTCGAGAAGTAGATCAATTTTGCGATTAAAAACTTATCGATTTCTTGTTATAAATTGAAACAAAATTGTTTCGATTTATATACTTAGTGTATTTTCCATCAACTCTATTTCCTAGTAGATATCTCGGTAATACTCTGACGGATTGTAGTTGGCTTAAAAATTGGAATTTGTTGTTGCAAAAACATCTCATTCGTAGATTAATTTGCTAGAACGCGTACAAAACCTAATAATCATAAACAACTTATATATAATGGAATCTTTGATAATGGTAAGAAACGTTCCGATGTGCCTACCTACCATTAGGGGAATTATGCCTATGATGGCCCACTTCCTATGATGGCCCCTCCGTCGTATTTTTAAGTTTCCCGCGATTTTCGTTTAGCCGGCCATTTTAAAACGTCATCTAACTTCCTTTTAGAGCTGCACATGCAGTATGAAACGGGCGTCGGCCATAGGAAGGTGTCAGTGTGTGAAAATAAAAAAAGGTAGGTCCTGATCTAATAAGTCTGTTGAAAATATTAGTGAATATTTATCTTAAAACAAGTAATTTAGAATTGGATTTTATATCAAATGTTCGCGTGTGTATCGTGTTACAGTTTTTGTATCGAAATTGAGGTTAGAGTGAACATAACATGTGATATGAAATTTAAGCAATCTATATGCACTTATGCCTATGATGGCCCCATGTATTCTCTCCTTTGATGGACCAGGGGGCCATCATAGGAATAACATATTGCTATGTAATTTATATGTAAGACAGTGGGTAATACATTTTGCTTTATTGCTTTAAGATATGACCACCATAAGACAGCAATGGGATGAAGTGGACATGGAACAAGCCATCAGGAATGTACAGGCAGGAGAAATGGGGTATAAGTTGGCCGCTCAAACATTTAACGTACCCAAAACCACGTTAAGGAGAAGATTGGCCACGAATAAAGGTGCTCTCAAACAGGGACTTGGAGGAAAACGAGCCACTTTTTCCAAAGAAATTGAACAAGAAATTGTTGATCACATCATAGACATGGAATAACGATTTTTTGGTCTTACCAGCACTGATTTACGTAAGTTGGTCTACGAAGTAGCGGAAAGAAATGGCATTGGACACAATTTCAACAAGGAACGCAAAATGGCTGGGTGGAAATGGGTTAAATGTTTTTTAAGACGCAATCCCCGCATATCTTTAAGAAATCCCGAAAGTACTTCGTTAGCTAGGGCTCAGGCTTTTAACAAACCCAACATTCTGGCATATTTCAAGTCATTAGCGTCTATTTGGAACAAACACCAATTTCTCCCGGAGAACATATACAATATGGATGAGTCTGGCTTGACCACAGTCCAGAAGAAGTCGCAAAAAATATATGCCTGTAAAGGTCGCAAACAAGTTGGGGCACTCAGCAGTGCAGAACGCGGTCAGCATGTTACTGTCGTTTGTTCAATGAATGCCATTGGCTCTTACGTTCCTCCTGTGATAATTTTTCCACGTCAAAGAATGAAAGACGAGCTAATGAATGGTGCTCCACCGGGATGCATTTCGTTTGTACAGGAGAAAGGCTGGATGACCTCCGAACTTTTCTGCAAATGGCTCAAACATTTTGTCAGATACACGAAAGCGTCTCTAGAAAATAAGGTTCTGTTACTATTAGATGGTCATAGTAGTCATAAAAACCTCGAAGCGTTGCAGTACGCAAAACAAAACGGAATTGTAATATTTTGCTTTCCTGCCCACTGTTCCCATCATGTCCAGCCCCTCGACGTGGGATTTTTTCGACCCTTGCAAAATTATTACGGACAAGAAATTCAACTCTGGTTGCGACAGAATCCTGGCAAAACTGTAACGCAGTTCCAAATAGCAGCTTTATTTAGTCGTGCCTATTTAAAAAGCGCCATACCCACAAATGCTATCAACTCCTTCAGGAAAACAGGAATACATCCGTTTAACCCGGAGGTTTTCGAAGATTGGCAGTTTTCACCATCTTTAACAACCGATAAACCTCAAATAACTCAAGATGTCCTTGAACCTGAAAAAATTATTCCATTGCCCAAAAATGTCAAATTACCTTCCAATCAAGGTAACATTGATAAAGACTTTCCATCTTATCAAGAAGAAAATATTATGGTTCAATTGGACAGTTCTGTGTCTTTGCCAGGACCTTCCACTACACAAAGTCTCACTAAATCCCCGGTTCTCAATGTATCATCCGAATCAGCTCTTAACATATCGGTCAAAG
Source organism: Ceutorhynchus assimilis (assembly GCA_917834065.1). NCBI lineage: Eukaryota > Metazoa > Arthropoda > Insecta > Coleoptera > Curculionidae > Ceutorhynchus > Ceutorhynchus assimilis. The sequence continues at coordinate 18,447,071 of OU892287.1, forward strand.
ATATTTGTCCTCCACCTTCAGTCGCTGATATTCAGTCAATGCAACGGAGGGTTAGAAAACGTGGAAAAACAGGAACGTTGAATTCTACACCAGAACTTGATGAGCTCAAAGCAACAGCTGCTCAAAAGGCAGTCAAATTAAGAAAAACTTGTGCAAGAGCAGCGAAAGGACAAGTTTTCGTAAATAAGAAGGATCTTGCAAGTGACGACAGTGATGAGGAAAATCAAGCGGTTGTTGACAAATATCTGGAACAAGAAAATTCGGACGACGCCGCATGCCTCTATTGTAATGAACTTTATTCACAATCAAAATCTAGGGAAAAGTGGATTCAGTGTCAAGTCTGTAGCTCTTGGTGCCACAATGATTGTGCGGGAGTTAGCCCTAGGTGCAAGTTGTTTGTTTGTGAACTGTGTCAATGAATGCCTAAAGTAGAATTCATGTTATTCTCCTGTTTGTATTGTTTACTTTTGTGGTTTTTCTATTTTATTTTTTTCTGAGAACTATGTACAATTTATTTTGCTCTAGTCTTTATTTTGGGGTTTGTGTTAAAGAATGTGATCTCTTAGTTTTTTGGTATAAAAGTTTTTCAATAAAATATTAGAAACAAAATGTTCTCTCATTATTTCTCATAAATATTCTCAGTGGTCCAACATAGGAACACTCCGGGGTCCATCAAAGGAATGTATGCTCCTATGATGGACCCCTCAAATTGATTTTTAAAAATGACCGTCAAAAAGTAATTCATGAAACTAATCAAGAATACAATGCAGGTTTTGAAAGCCCTTAAAGCCCGTAAAATGAACTGAAGTGATCCACAAAAAAATCATAAATATAAAAATTATGAGGCATTATTCTTAAGGGGGCCATCATCGGCATACTTCCCCTACTGTATACTTCGGAACACGTTTTTTATTGCACTGTTAATTTCGATTTTTGTAATAACTCCAAAATGGACCATTTACAACGAAAGTAAACATAATAAACTTTCACGTTTGATGAAACTGATATGTATTATAGTCTGATATCTTTTTTTTTTTCTTTCAGGTAAGCCCGCACTGTGCTTGGTGTTATTTGATTCCACACTATCCCAGCTCATAGCGAGAGCTTTTTCTAAAGTGTAAGTGACAATTAATATAGGTATATATGGTATAAGTATAATAGGCAACTTCAGGCACCCTAGATCAGTAGATCCTTGCTTGGATGGATCAAACATTTTGCTGTCCCAGATAAGTACTCGGATAATTGTGTGATAAATGATCTTGCATATGAGATATAATCATTCATTACTAGTTCTTTATCGCCATTCTCTACATGTGCTAGTTTTACACAAATTTAAATATTTTTTGCTATAAAATTCTGCTAAATTCTGAACGATGATCCCATTAAATAAACTGTTTCAGGATTTTTAAATAATTTAATCCGAAACTAAAAAACATATAGACGTCATACAGGGTAAAATATAAAACGACAGACAAGATATCCACTTGCAAGTAGATATGCATTTCAGTTAAAATGTCTAGACAGACAGGCATGGCATGTTGTGCGTTACTGATGTCCTTTACATTTCAACAACTTCACGGTTTTCTGCACACGACCTTATAATGAACAATAGCATCTTATTCGGAGGCTCCAAGACAATGTAATTGCTTCTGGTAATTACGTCCGTTACAGAAATTTTGTTTGCGCAAAAAAGAGGAGACACCTAATTAAACACACATTGAAACAACAAATAAAACTGTAGATTTGTCCAGCATTCATTTTTTGAGTCTCACTTGTTTAGGATTTGGAACATGCTAACTTTTCCAGATATATACCAAGCCATATAAAAACTTTCATTAAATCAAACAAGTTTCTCACATATTAATTGAGGATATACCATATTTTAGTTACTTATATCAAGATTTTTTCTCTCCGATATGTTAATTGAAATTTTTATCTTCGGAACTCACATTACAGAAAGGTGCATCTAAAAATAACGATGCATCAAAGGACAATTATCAGCTCCTTTAATTTGTCAAATTGCTTTAATTTCCTGAAACTTAATTAAACCGAACAGAGAGCATCCTCTTTTTTAATTGGCTTCTTCGATATTTTGCTTTACTTTCGGAAAAGGAAAATTCATCTGACTGACAGCAGGCAATAATTAACAAACGCCTTAAATTTTTATTATTATCGCATCAATATACGTCTGCCATTAATTTTAAGACCTTATATTGACTAAAATCGCCGCTATGAAAATGCAAATATAGCATAATGGCCTGCAATCTACCATAAGACCTTTGTTAACGTTGGCAGTTCATCTCACGAAAACCCGGAGCGTATAAATTTTCCTGGAGCGAAGTAATACAAATTTTGCGTGACGTATAGTTCGTGCCTCACTTTGTGACACTAACAAACTGATTATATAGATTGAGCTCGCTTATTACCATTATTAATCTGACTTGACTTGAACAAAGGAAATAGGGGCTGCTTATGGTAATAAAAAGGTAGTGATGGTAGTTTATGTTACGGAATTCACCTAGTCTATATTTTATACTTTTTGCGTCACAGCCTTTTTCATTCCCGGGCTTAACTTACTTTTCGACTGAATTTTAGAGTAGTTACAAAGAACAATTAGGCTATCCATGGATGTTTTTTAAGTTCTTTTCATTTGATTAGAAACATTTTATCTGTCGTGTGGCAGGTGGTTTGGCTCGTATACCTTGGCTAAATTATGGTTATCCTTTGGTTGAACTGTCATGAAGTATCTAACTTATTTGAACTGATTCCATAATTAAAGTCTGTTTTTTTTTTAAAAAGATAATTCCCCAAGTCAAAAATTTAGTGACTATGTTGGCAATGCAAGCCTTTTCTACATAAAAAATTTGAAAGTATTGACAATTTTACATTGTATTGCCAACATAATGTCATTTTGACTTTTATCTTAAAAAAAAAATAGTCTTTACAAATTACGCGCGTTATATACATTCCACCATTCAACTAGAAATTTCTTTAGAATTCTCGTTAATTCATCACACAATGGAAACGAATTCCTGATTATTCTGCAATGGTCGTGCACAGTGACGTCGGCATTTACGCATAATGTAATTCAGTAACTCTGTATCCCTCTAGAATTTATTCTTGTCATTCAAACTGTCAAGATACACCCTCTTCTCTTCTACGTCTATACCTCTTCTCAAATCCATAATCATATCATCTATTATTATTCATTTCTTGATATTTGTAGTTGAAGAGTCAAAAAATATTTAATTTAAATTTAAGAAGCAATAGAAGATAGAGAGGTAGTTACAGTGTTATTTTCAAAAATTAATATTTTCTGCCAGAAACAGCAAACTTATTCAGACTTGGTAGGGAGGCTTCCGACAAGAAAAGACGGCTTAAAGTTGTTTTTGCAACAAAAGAAGAAGCACTGCAAGCTCTTAAATGCAGAAAAGTACTTGAAGAAGAAGGGACAGAGCTATATGAAAAATTATCATACAGAGGCCCAGAGGAGGTTTTTAAAGGACGTTCTTACTGAACTGGAGAAAAAAAGGCTGAGGGTAAAACAAATTCAAATATAAAATACATAAATGGGGCACCTGAAATTGTCGAGAAAATTTAAAAAAAAAAAAAACTAAATATTTCTGGGGTGGTTGAAGTTATATTTTGGTATAGTACCTAATTTAAGTTCAGTAGTGTTACAAATAAACCCGAACTTAAAGATAAGAGAACCTATACGGTCGTGGAATTCAAAAAATTAAGATAACGTGTAGCCCCCTTATATGCAAATGAAACCACTCAAAATCCAACAAACAATAATTCTATTTAATATTTGATCACAATGTAAGTAATCGACAATTAACAGCTTGGTTGGTCCGGTGAATCTGACACAATTACCTTTCCAATCCAGAGGTCTTCAATGGATGTGTGGGGTTTCACTTTCGTGAACTGGTGTTCTTCGTGTTGTTTCCTGTATCCAGGAAAGAGGATAGATTGCTGGGGTGACGTCACTCCAGCTGATCCAGACTCCAAACAGTGATCTTTATGTCGAGTATCTACCCAGAAAAGAATAAAGCTTAATTCTCACTTGCGCGAAATTCGCTCTTTTTTGATATTGCTTCAATAATTCGAGGTTTGATACACGCAGAAAACATCAAATTGTCGAAGCAATGTCAAAAAAAGAGCGAATTTCGCGCAAAAAGTGCAAATTTCGCGCAAGTGAGAATGAGGCATAAGGCAGTATCAGGTTCCCCAAGATTTGGAATATTAAATCCCTGAATTCTGTCAAAAAGTGAGTGATTTGCAAAGAAAATTTAAATTGAAATTTAATATAAAACGATTGTTGTACAGACACTCCTTTCCAACAGAATCAGGTATGAGCAACTAATGCAAATTAGAAAAAAAAATATATTTTAATATAAAAGAAATACAATTAAATAATTTAAAAATATTCATAAAAATAGATAACAGCAAGATTAAATTCAAATGCTCGTTACAAGTTGAGCAGAGTGCTGCTTTTCTGGCAGTAGCAATAACAGGTAAGAATAAAAACAAAATCAGATAAAAAAATTAAGAAATTAAATCTCTAGATTCTCCCCCAAATAGACAAAATTTTCCTTTTAAGCCAGGGTAGCTACTATAGGTAGGTACTACAAGATAAACCTGAGGGTGAAATCAATCAAATCCAGAATATGTCAAAATTCTTGAGATGTTTTAATTAAAGCTTTTTTCAATGAATTTTTTGACCTGTCTGGATTTCTGTTTTAGAAAATTACACCCTTTTTCAACACTCTTCTCCTTGAGAAGGTAATAATTGACGGAGTCGAACGGAAAATGGCTATATAGGCCTCTGCCTCGATTCAATGAAGAGTTGATAGGGATAGACACACAAATTTGGTTTTCTCCTACTCTATTTAGAGCAAATGGTCCAATAATCCCACACTAACAATTGATTCTGAAAATCAGAGCAGCAGTACCTATCTATTAGCCCAAAAATCTTAATTGACTTACCAAAAAAAACGTGGAACCACCAAACACACAAAATGGAGGCCCACAATTAGATAAAAAAAAAATTAAAATATAATATTTATATTTCAAGAATAGGTAAGATTTATCAGGTAAAAACTCAACAATGATATGGTACTATGCACTGATGACAAAACATATTGAAAAATTATAAGGGAGAATCTAAAAATGTGAAAGAAAAATTATTAATAATAAAAATGACTCGCCTGCTAGAGCACTGCTGAAAGAGAACGTTTTAGAAACCAAACCCTATAGGAAACCCATCTTGTGTTTTTTATACTCAACTGCGTATTAACCAGATCAACCAATCAGAAAACTACACTCAAAAGACCATATTCATTTCACAATGAAAAACCACGTGGAATAAAAGAGAATAGATAAAAATCCACTAGAATTATTTTAATTGTTTACAAATTATAATAATTTAAATTAAGGTTATGTTCAAAACAAATATCCGCTAATAATTAGGTTATTAGGCCAAAAATAATTATTTCAGAATCAGAAGTTAGAGAAAGACAGCAATATATCTATTTGCTAAGAGTGAGATAAATATAATTTCTCCAAATAATAATATCAATGACTGTCAATGAGAAATAATAAAAATTGCTAAGGAAAACTATAACAATTTAAAAAAATAAATTCATCCGGTACTAGATGGCAGTACTGGTAAATTAATAATAGACAATGATAATAGATATTTGCATTTTATGCTCATGATGGATAGATGGCAGTACTGATATGAACTTGAATTCCAAGGTATCAACCATAACTTTAAAAGATCCTGCATCTGAGCAGTTTTTGGATGGTGTAACCATGGCAGAGAAATTTCCGGAGCAATTTGACACATCTTTTACAACTGAAGCTACATGACAATAGAGTAGAGAGGTCGATCGAAGAAATACAATTTACAACTGATAAAGTAGAACAAGCTCTGAAATGTATGAAAAGATTCAAGCCCAGGACCTAATGAAATCCCAACAGTTTTTCTCCAGAACTGTTGTGCCACAATTAGCCCATTGGTTGCAGGGGTGATGCAGGAATGTATAATTCAAACAAAAATTCAAGCACCTTGGAAACATTTCATTGTCGCCACTGTACAAAAAAGGAGATCGACATAGACCAGAAAATTATCGTCCTATTAGTCTTACTTGCAACCCGCTGAAATGTATGGAGAAAATTATACTTAAGGAACTAATATGTTTCTTTCTAGAAAACAATCTCTTACCAAAACGTTCTACCACTACCAATCTTTTCGAATGTCTGAATGATTGGACAAACAACCATGACAATGGCCTACCAGCAGATGTTATCTATCTAGATTATGAAAAAGCATTTTTTGAGAAAGTCCCACATAACCTGTTATTACTGAAATTAGAGCAATTTGGAGCTAGAGGAAAGTTGATGCCTTGATCAAGGATCTGCTAGAAAATAGATTTTTTCAAGTGAGAGTTTTCCAGTCCCCATAGGGTCACCAGTGGCGTCGTGCAGGGTTCGGTGATCGGACCGGTGCTGTTCACAACGTATCTTTTTTATTTGGTGGAACTAATCCAATAAAGTGATTGCAAAATCCTTTGATAAATGTGAATTTACTCCAAACTAATCTTAAAAACAATGAAGAGTGGTCAAAAACATGGGGAATGAAATTGAACTCCTCAAAATGCACATTACTAAGGATTGGCCCAAACTCCCTAACAAAGACTATATTCCTAATGACTCTGCTTTGACATTAGTAAACGAACTAAATGATCTGGGAGTTGTAGTAACAACCGACTCGTACGAGACGCGAGACGAGATGAGACTCGAGGCTGCGAGACAAGACTCGAGATAAGACTACTTATTTCATCGGTGAGATGAGACAAGACTTTATGAAAATCTCATCTCGTTGGTCTCGTGGGAATCACTAAACCTGCTCTTAAACTGTGAAAGCGTAACTTAACAGTAACAAAATATTATTCAGTTAAAGTGGTATACTCGGATTCACAAAAATAGAAGAAATATTGGCTATACCGTGTGAACACTGGACTCACTATGGAGATTTTCTTAGCTAACGGAAACACAGTGTGGTTTTAATTGTTGCCCCGTAAAATTTGCCTTTCAGGGTAATTAGAACCATGTGAATAATGCTCTTTATCATACTCGTAATTAGCTTCATCATCTCAATTATCTACATGCCTTGCATCGCTTTAGGTGTCAAAGGAATGCACCAACGCATTCAATGATGTGTCTTCCAACCTTTCAATTTCTTTCTGAACGACGAAATGTGCCAACTTCTTCGACTGCATAGGTACTTGAATTGAATCTGGTTTGTTTTGCAAAGATAACGGTTTAAACCCATTCCCGCTGGAATTCAGACATTTCCTGAAGCTGGTCTTGTTATTCTTATTCGTTTTCCTATTTTTGTCTTGCGTCTGTCTTCGTGCTTGTTTTTCTTCCTTTTATTTATTGCCGATCTTTCTCTCTATTGAATTCTTCTTCTCGTTCTTTTTTCTGTGTTCCGTCTTCCTTGTTTTCTTCTCCTTTCTTCTGTAGTCGAGTTTCTTATTCTTGTTTCTCGTCTTCGATGTTTTTCATAATTTCCAACAATATTTGATTAATGGTTCAGAAAGAGTAAATCTTATTACAACAGTAGCATATTTCACTACACTATAGTTTCATCATCGGATACTGATAGCTTTGTGTTCAATGTTTTCCATTTTTGCGTTTTGTTTTTTATTATTTTATCTATCACTCACTGCTATGGTCCATACTAATAGATGAACTTCTAAATATACTAAGTGACCATAGATTTGTGGTCCTAGGATATGCTGATGACCTTGCAGTCATCATTAGAGGCAAGCATGATAGGATCATCAGTGAACTCATGCAGAATGCACTCAACATTATCAAAAGCTGGTGCTTGCAAGAGGGTCTAAGGGTGAATCCTAGCAAGACAATAAATTGTACCATTCACAAGGAAAAGGAAGCTCAACTTAATAGGTCCAACACTGGATGGAATACAAATAGGCCTTTCAAGTGAAGTCAGATATCGGGGCGTTGTCCTAGATCAGAAGCTCACCTGGAACTCACATTTAAAAAGAATAATCGATCGAGCAACAGTAGCATACTGGACATGCCGAAGACTATTCAGTAAAACATGGAGCCTAAAGTCAAAAATGATCTATTGGTTATATACGATGATTATAAGACCCCTGGGTCACATATGCTGCATTGGTGTGGTGGCCAAAATTGAAGCAGCAGACAGGGCAAAACCGATTGGCAAAGGTATGCATGTCTTGGAATACCAGGTGCCATGAACACCTGTCCAACCGCTGCTATAGAGGTCATGTTAGATATCATCCCTAAGCACATTGCAGTGAGAAGGGAGGCCTACATGGGGGCCTCAAGTGTTATACGGTCTCTAAATCTAAAGAAAGCGGACCTTTTTGGACATATGAGCATCATTGAAGAATGCCATGGTACACCAACAAAACCGGTGGACATCATGCCACCCAGATACGAATTTGATCACCTTTTTAGTGAGATCACAGAAGGCCGCAAAAGTGACAAGATCGTACATAAATTCCCGCCTTAGGAAAAAACCCCACCATATTCCAAGCGGAAACGTAGGCAATAGAACTCTGCGCCAGAAACTGTCTTGAAATAAACCCACGAGGTGCAAGAATCTTCATCAATTCTGACAGTCAGGCAGCACTTAAGGCTCTTAACAGCTTTGTCACTAAATCCAGACTAGTCTGGGACTGTCAGCAAGTTCTAAAGCAACTGGCGAACAACAATAGAGCCACTCTAGCATGGGTACCAGGACACCAAAACATAGAAGGAAATGAAATAGCGGACCGGCTTGCAAGAGAAGGCGCCGCGTCACCATTCCTCGGTCCAGAACCCTTCTTTGGCCTGTCAAAAAGCCATGTAAGGACTGAACTCAAAAAATGGGTAGAGGCACAACAGGCCAGGGAACAATACTCCAGGACTTAGACAGGCGAAGCAATTCATCTCCCCAAAGTCAACAAAGGCAAAGGAACTACTCGATTTCAGCAAACCATACTTGAGGCTCATAACGGGTCTCCTCACCGGCCACTGCCCTTTTGGCTACCACCTGAAAAAGATGGGTAAAGCTGATTCAGACCTTTGCCGCTTCTGCAAAGAAGCATCCGAATCTGCTGAACATATACTCTGCAAATGCGAAGCATTATGTCACAAAAGACTCATTCATCTAGAGCAGACACATTTGACTACTGCAGATGTTAAACGAACCAATCCCGGAAAAATCGCGAGATTCGCGAAAAGTCTCAACCTGGGAACCTACTAGAAAAAGGGGAAGTACAATAGATCTTTTCAGGTCGCAGTGCAGAGAGGTTCATCACCTAAACGCCCCTAACACAATCTAATCTAATCTAATCTCTTCACTAAAGAATCTATGCTATCCTTGCTTATCTTCCCTCAACTGATTATTGCAATATTTTCCATAATTTATTTATTTCTTATGACATTTTCATACTTAACATCTCATCCATAATACGAACTCTACAGTCAAAATTACCTAGCATCCTTACGTAGGTATACACTTTTTTATCAAAATTTTAATAGTTATGTAATTTTTTCAAAGCCCGTTCACTTCGATGTTAGACAATACGTGCCTAACACAAAGCAAAGAGGATTTATGTTCGCTATAAGAAGTAAAAATCCAGCAACTTTTATAATACAAAACTCAATCCCTATTGTGTACTTATATAAACTCTATACGCCAAAAAGCTTTATAGCGTAAGTTTCAGATATAAAATTACATAGACGCATCCGATTTTGTAAAGAGACTGTAGAGTAGGTAGCTTTAAAAAGGGTTAAAAGTGTATAATGAGGACTTCTGATAATTTTGTAATATTCCTGTTGGATTAAATCACTATTATGAGTGGTACCTAACTATCGTTTAATTATTCGGTAACTGTAAAGTGGCGGTATCAGCTGCTGCAGGCTTTTAAATAAATCCAAATGAACACGATTTTTCCTGGGTTGCACATTAAAAGTCCCAAATTTGGTACCGAAGGCAGGTGATTTTTATCTCAGCTGACGCTCTCGTTTAAATTCCTTAAAAAAAGGTGCTGCTAAGTTTTTTTAATTCTGATTGAAGTCTCCTTTTTGTTTTGGTATAGGTGATTGTAGTTACACGGCCAAAATAATTTTCTTATAGTGTCAGGAATTTCTTTTTAGCTACCTATACTTTATTTTTTCACAAGATAGATTTTGACATTTTCAACTATAAAATATAAACAATGTCGCTTATTGGTCGCAAGCTCAGACTAGATGCCATTTGCATGACATGTTTTGTAAAACTGATTCCAACCTGCACGGAAACGGCATTTTGTGACCAATTAGGGCCAAGCGACATTGTTTATGTGTCAAAGTTTTCAATGTCAAAATCCATCTTGGGAAAAAATACACCTTAGGTTTCAAGGATTCAATATATCTCTGTATAACATACTCTCCTTTATTCCAACGACTTTTGTGTCAATTGCTATCCCATGTTTATGTTTTTCTGTCCTTGGAACCAAATTGATGTTCTGGGATTATATTTGTGTCTTCTATCCTAATATTCCAATTTCTATGTAAGATCGCAGCCTCAAGGGCTATGGCATCCAAAGAATTCAGGTTTTGAGCAAAATTAAACATTAAAAGTCGATGATGTACAAGCGTCTTGTAGTTCCAGATCACTTACAAGAAGTTTCCCTATTGATTGGCCAAACATTTACTGAACAGACAGGAATAATGATATTTAGGGATAGCGATAACTTGAAATTCAGTGAACTTCAACAACCTAAAACTAACAAGAAAATTGAACTATAGCTACCAGAACCAATCGTACTTTCATCAAACCATGTTTGAAATTTGAAAGTCATCAGTAAAATTCTATTCCAGGAAAATCTTTATGTTGAAGCAAGCTTCAGATGTCAACTTGGAGCCGAATACGCTATTCCTAGAATATTAATCAATCTAGCCGAAAACCAAACAGCAGTTATTCCAATACTTAATTTATCTGGAAGGGATCTCACTTGGACAGTAAGCATCCATTAATAAGAGCCGTTCCTTCTGAATTAGATATTAGCAATACCTCTGAGCAAGTTCTAAGAGTGAACACTAGCTAACTTCCATTGTTAAAAGAAGAAGATATTAATCCAATCCCACGAAGGAAACTTATGACGCTTCTTTAAGAATATAGAGACCTTCTTGGGACAGTATTTGAGCATCTTGGTGAAGCTATTTCTGCAGAACTAGAAATAAAACTTTAAGAAGACACCTTTCACATACAGACCATACCGAATGGCTGAACCGGAAAAGGATAAAGTAAGAGGAACTATATTAAAACTTTTGGGCGCAGGAATAATTCGGGAATCTGATTCATCCCGCGCTACTTGATGAGAAGAAAGACGGAAAAGACTAAATGTGCATTGATTATCGAAAATTGAACCTGAAAACAATCAAAGATAGATTCCCCCTACCTCAAATCGATGATCAAATAGATAAGTTGAAAAGATGTTCCATTTTCACTACCTTAGACCTAAGTTCTGGAAACAAGCAGATACCTATTGCTGAACGAAGTAAACATTTAACATAATTTATAACACCAGAGGGACAATATGAATAGAATCGGATGCCATTTGGTATATGCAATGCTCCAGCAGTCTTCCAACGCATGATGAACAGGATCCTAGCTCCATATCGCAATATTGCTGCAGTTTATTTGGATGATGTCATTTTAACCAGTACACTTCCTGAAGAAATTTTATAGAAAGTATTCGGAAAATACTAGATTTTTTTAAACGTTGAACATTAAGAAATGTGTCTTCCTCGTCATGTCCATAAATTACTGGCTTCGAAATAGATGAACAAGGTGTGCGACCTGGTGCAGCAAAAATCCATGCTGGTACTTCAATTTCCTTTTCCCAAAACTGTTAAGCAAGTGCGTCAATTTTTGGGAATAACTGGATACTTCCGAAAATTTGTTCAAGATTATGCGGCTCTGGTTAGACCTCTAACATCACTCACGCGGAAATCGAATTGGGGCGAATCGGAACAGATCCGCATTTGAAAATCTTAAGCAGAAGCTTATTGAACGGCCCGGCCCATCCTTGTAATTTATAACCCAAAGATGGAGACCGAAGTACATACAGATGCTAGCCAGGATAGTATAGCCGGAATATTACTGCAAAAACGTGATTCCCAGCTTAGACCAGTGGCCTATTATAGCCGACATACCAACAAGGCAGAAAAGAGATACCATTCCTACGAACTGGAGACCTTGGCAGTTGTAGAAACATTATTAAGGTTCAGAGTTTATTTGTAAGGGCTGGATTTCAAAATAGTTACTGATTGCAACGCTCTGAAAATGGCAAGCAGCAAAAGAGACTTAATACCTAGAGTCGCGCGCTGGTGGCTGCAGTTGCAGTATACTTTCACTGTGGAATATCTTCCTGGAAAACGGATGCAACACGTTGATGCTCTAAGTCGAAATCCGAGTCACTCTGAACAACCACCTAAAGGACATTTATTTTTAGAATTGAAGAGGCAGATTGGATTCTATCTACTCAACTGTTAGACGCAAAGATTCGTCTTATCCATGATGTTCTGAAGAAACCACCAGAAACTGACCATGATCGGGAAGTTTATACAAACTATGCTTTGAGGAATGGACGTGTATACCGCCTTACTCCGATAGGTATACACTGAGTTGTACCACAAGGGTTCAGGAGACAAGTAGAACATTAGTCTCATGATGAAGTAGGGCATTTTGCAGCCGAAAAATACTAAAGACCTTTTGCGGAAAATATTGGTTCCCACGTATGAGAGAATACTTTGAAAAATACATTGCCACATGTGTTCCATGTTTATATAAGAAAATTCCATCGGGGCGATGTGAAGGGTATTTCCATCCAATAGCCAAAGAGTTAATACCTTTCCACACTATTCACATCGACCACTTTGGGCCATTCCAGAAGACACCATGAGGTAATCTGCACTATACATTTAGTTCTCAATGCTGTGGCTACGCCTAGAGCGAATGGGCAAGTCTAACGACTCAATCGTACTGTGTTGGCAGTTCTCGCAATGACTAGCAACTCCGAAGATAACTGGGATCAATGTATTGACAAATTAGGATGTTTAATAAACAATACAGTCCACCAAATTACTGGAAAAACACCCAACCAACTTCTCATGGGTTATACACCAAGAAGTAAAACTGATAGTGTGCTTCCTGCTGAACTTGACTTACCACCAATGAATATGGATATTGAGGCTCTCAGAAACGAGGCTACACAAAGAATTAGACAAGATCAAATCAAGCAAAAAGAAGGATTTGATAAAAAAAGGAAACCTGCAAAATATTATAAAATTGGCAATCTTGTGTTAATTTTAATGAATAAGAATGCAAATGATCAAAGTAAAAAACTAACTCCCAAATATTCTAGACCAATGGTTATGACAGAAATACTTCCAAATGACAGGCTCAGAGTGCAAGACATGCCAAATTCATCACGCGGTGCTAGGAAGAAATATGACAATATCATCGGAATCGACCGCCTTAAACCATGGATAGTGCCTGAAGGTGTGTCAGAAGACACTTTAAGCGGCAGTGATGGCGATGGTGATCTCCCAGTATCAGAAACGTCTGATAACTAAGTTGGGAGAATGCAACATCTGTCAGGATAGGCCCAACCTTATCTATCAATAAATAATTTTAATGGAAGCAGTAATATATAATATAGATTTCATCAAAGGCCTTTCCCTTACAGTGTTAGCCAGTTTATATAACTTTGGAAATGTACCAGGTATGGTAATCCTAGACGTGCTGGATTAGAGCAACTCTATTATTTAGACTTTTTGCGAAAGAAACTTTAGTACTGTATACACATGTTTCATAATGTGCAAATGATACGTAGTAGTGTAAAGTTATCGGTGTAAAGTGGTTCGAATTTCTCACATAAAATTTTATTGGTTCAATTTTTTCTTTTAATTTCATTCTTGTTAGGTACTAGATTTGTTAAGCATCTGAACTTTCTTTTCTCCTTCATACTTGAAGCCAAGTTCACGCACGTCACTTACAGAATATAATTTAAACTTATGTGCCCAAAATACCCTTGACTTGAAAACTTTCCTGGGGGATCTAAGTTGAAATTAAATTTGGTTTACATAAGTAACATTTAAGCTAACGGAATTTATATTTTAACGCCCCTTAGCCACAAACGACTTCAGTTTGCGTTAATGTACCTATACCTTAAGGCAAAGTGAAAAAAATATTTCTGGGGTAAATATTTATATAAAAAAAATCACAATTCAAAGTTTCCAATCTTGGTAATTAACAAAATATCCCCAAAGTGGCTTATTAGAAATTAATTTTGTACGAGAAAATTAGCACCAAAAGTTTAGCGAAATTTAATTAATGGAGCTACGTAGAACATTGAAAAAATTAAACTAAAAACACAATTTTAACTTTACACTTTTTATCAAAGGTTGGAATTTTATTCACTCACAAGTTTCCGAACAAAACGTAATTGTCCATAAGAGTATTCACAATTCAAAATCAGATTGACCAAATATAAATCACTACTACTTGTCGTACATCAAGGAAGCCAACTTTGCCGGGAAATTGCGAAGGCGTATGTTTCCCAGGGCGAAGCAATCCGAAATGCGATTTTATGCTTGAAAAATTTCAATTTTCAAACTGTTTCATTATAAAGTGTGACGCGACTTTTTCGATTTTAATATTTCTTCTGTTATATGGAAGAAAGTATTTTTGTCAACGATTGTCAGAGTGAAGTTTTTTGAAATTTTATTAATATGGCCCTGATGAAGAAGGCATCCATCAGAATACAATTTGCTGTTAGAAGATAACAACTTTCCAGCTTGTCTTACTTATAACTCAACATTGGTTAGAAAAAAATTAATCATTTTGTATTGAAAATTATACTGTGGTGGTCTTATGTAGACATAATGAAACTCATGGTGAAACTGCTATTCCTATCAATAAGACATTTTTACAATCTCTTGATGTTACCCCCAGAGCAAAGTTTAATACCCTTGTAATTGACAATGTTTTTGAATATTCCTTGTTATATAACAAAAAGAATAATTTATATATTTTGTGTATATACAGGGCCCCCTATTATTCAAACTTAAAGCAATACTTTGAAAATCTTGAAATTCTTCTATCAAAACTGCCACCCAAGGCATGTTTGATACTAGGGGGAAACTTTAATATAAATTTTGATGATAACAGATCAGAGGCAAAGTAAATTTTGTCATCATTTGACCTAGAGAGATGTATGGTAATGAACCAACTAAAATAATTGCTCATTCTCGAACCAAAATCGATTATCTATGTTCAAATTTCGTCTTAAAGCAAATGTTTGTTAGCTGCAGTGTAATTCCTGTAGGCCTTTCAGATCAGAGGCAGTTTTAGCAAAATTTCAGCTTGCGATAAATGAACCACCAAAATATGAAGTTGGTAGACTACTCAGTAGTAACAATTATAAAAAAATTTAAGATATAATATGCAAGGAATTAAATTGGTCAGCAATCTTGAATTGTCAATCACCACTAAACGGATAGGTAGGTACCCAAAGTTAGTATCTGATGCATTTTTAAAATCTTTTCAAAAATTAAGGAAAAGAAAAGTAAACTTTGGATTACGCCCGCTATTAAAGTTTCATCAAAAAACATGCGTTCGTTACAAAATATTCGTAAATTTACTGATTGTCCGCAGTTCATCAGTTATTCCTGCAGATATAGAAAAATTTACAAAAGAGTTTTAAAAGCAGTTAAGGAAAAGTTTTACCAGAATAGAATAAAATCCTCGAATAATGCAAGCAAAGAAAACTGGAATATAAATAATCAGTTAGGTAACTGTTTGCCAACTTCTTCATAGTTATTTCACTTATGGGGTTTTGCTAAATAATGAATGTGCGAAATTAAAACTGGAAAATCCACAGGTTGCTGATAAGAATGATAATCGATGAAAGATTTTAAATTGAAATTGGAAGATATCGAAACTGAAAGGGATATTTTTTCACCTTACCTGGCTTTACTTCCAAACTCCATTCAGCTGGCCAACTCTTTCAGGAAGTTCAAGTCCAATGCGAAGGAGTACAAACGAAACCGTCTTGATTGAAACCGGTCACGGCAAGCGAAATGGAACGGTCTATTTTCTCAAACCACACGAAACGGACGGAGTGTTTTTGGTGGCAGGGACATTACAGGTATCCTTTTTCAGTGTTTAACGCGCGCATTCTTAAAAGTCAAATTTAACAAAGCCATATCAATTCTTAGGCATAAAACGCGCAATTATTTAATTAGAATAAGAGAAACAAAAAATTAAGAAGAAAAGAAAAACGAATCAATTTCCATTTCCAAATAGGATTTGACATCCTAAATACCCAATTTAACCTACAACTATATACAGGACGCGTAGACGAAACTGAACAATGAATTTATTGCTTGTGCTTCCTACAAGTAACCAGTCATTTCTGTTGTCATATCCATTATCCATACCGTCTTTATCTATTTTTTTCTTCATTTATTTTCCTTCCCATAAGTTGGCATTGAAATGCACTAATGGTAATTTGATTTTTGAAGTGAAAGCTTCTTTAGGCTTATCTAGAATATTTTTTTTCTTCTAAAGTGGTGGTTGTATATTCAAAAAAGTTTTTGATTTCTTTACAGAGCTGAACCCCTAGGTATCTTTTAGAGAGATATACCACCCGAATAGATTTGCTTATTTTGGCATATGACTAACTTTAACTAACTTTCTTGGCTGCAAAAATAATCTAAATGTTGTTTAAATTTACCTCTGATTAAAGGGTATTAACATTTTAATTCCAATCATTCCTGTGGTTATCCAGCTCGGGATCTATCGCCAGAAGGTTGATAATTACCCAGTAGAATTCCAACTTTCAGTTAAGTTTCAGGCTTACTTTAAAAAGTCTATTATGTTTCTGAGGGAATTTATAATTAAATTATTAAACAATTATAATTATTTCTTTATGGCAAGATATATCCCGTGTGAATTTATCATTATTATCCACTCAGTAATAACATTAAACCTTTCCAGTCTTAATAAATATAAACATCATAATATGCATATGCAAATAGTTGCAAACTCTTTTGAATATCCTAAAAACTATACGGCTTTTACGGCGCTGATCTTCCATTATTCGACTCGCAAGTTTTTCGAAGGCTTTTACTTTAAGTGGAATAAGCTTAAGTAAATAGGATCTTATGCCAGTAAATATGGAGAGCAAACGGAAACTTGAATAATAGCGGGGAATTGTTTAAGTTCACTTCTGTGTTCGGTGTATGATTTAGTTAGATTGGTAAATTTTAAAGGTAAATAGTGTAGAGAGAGAGATGGATTATTGTGCTACTTTTGTGTATCCTGATTTTGAACTTACATCTATTTAACTTAGTTCTGAAGGATGGATATTGGAGTCGTAGAAAAATTCTACCTCCAAACACAAATTTAACTGCAGAATATTAATTTCTTATACTTAATATCTGCACCTAAATCATTATTTTTAAAATGGCAAAAGTTTGTTTCTTAGCAAGTTTAAAAATATAAATTTTGTGAAGTAGCATCCAAACTGAACTTCGTTAGCGTCATTATTATCATTATAAAACTTTGTCTAATACAATTCGTATACCTACCATTCAAAAACCAAAAAAAAAAGGATATAAAGTTATCATCATTTGCCATTCGTGCTCTCCGTCAATTTCATACTCTCACGAAAACAATTCTCTAACTACAAAAACCATGAGCTGAAAATTCGCGTCAGTTTACTTTTTCCGTATAAAAAACTCTCAATGATATTTTATTGCCTTGAGGGAGCTAGAAGCTTGTTTGCTTGGCGAGAGCCTCAATTTTTTCAAGTAAAGAAGCGGCGCTCAGCGGGCATTCGAGATCACAGACATTTTGTTGCGAAACGGCTCTTTTTGCACTCGGCATGTAATAAAAATCCCTAGGGGTAAATTTGCCTATTAGTTTTTTCGCTCAAGAACTGTAAAGATTCTTCAAATACTTTTACCAGCCCAGCTTTTGTTATTAGTTCTTTAACGGGGGTATTATTGTAGGCTTTTTTTTCTTGTTGTCTACACGGTTTCGTCCAAAGGTCAAATAACATCTACATTTGAACTATTCTGTGTGTTTTGCAAAAAATATTCAGGTGCCATGACCAGTAAGCAATGATGCAAAGCATAATAGAACAGATTCCTACATTATGATGATTAAAAATCATAAGATAGTACTGCTGGATTCCCTGTGGAGAGGCAGACTATTCGAAAACAGAAAACTCATATATTTATTTTGAAAATGGGTCAATAATTGTAAGACAAATGCCGACAGTCAACTCCATTTTTCATTACAAAAGATATTGTCTTTAAAGTAGAAAAAATCTCATAGCACCATTGACATTTAAAGATTAAAAGTTGTATAATTACATTAAAAACAGTAAAACTTGGGAAACATTATATCATAATTGCCTGAATGAGTTCAGTTTGTTCCTTTTTATTCAGTTTATTTTCCGAAAATAAAGTCCATTCATCGAAATCAGGGTCTGAGATAACCATCTAAAAAACATAAATCTAGTGATGTCGGGCATTCAGTCAGGTCTCGGTGTCCTCTTTTTTGTTCAACCATTCGAACGAAATGCCTTAAAAGATCACTGGGAACAACATGATTATTACACCTGAACGAATTTAATCCGATGTTGTCAGATGTTGGAAACCTTTATGGGAATTAAGTTAGATGGAGAATTTTTGATGAATTAATCGAGAATTGTGTAGCAGAAAGAAAAATATTTAGTTTGGAATAAGGATTTTTATAGATTTCTGCAAAGCCGTGCTGTGAACTAACAGCTGCTTTAAGTAGTCACGGTTCTTGTTTCGATAAAAACTATCATCTTTATCAAGCTAAAAACACCCATGATTGTACATGTAGCTGTTACAGATTTAGATTTAAAAGATGTTTTCGTAGTTTATGTTTTTGTTAGTTTCCTAAATATTTTCCATAACTATCTATTTTATAAAGGCAGGTGAAAGTGTGAAAAAATACTGCTTTGAAAGAAAAAAGTTTATAATTTTTCTCATACAAACACAACAATACGAGCGGGGAATAGACATTACCGCAAGTCTATGAAGGTTGAATAATTACATAAATAATGACGTAATATTGTCAACTGGTCTATAAATAAAAAACACTCTGTATATCAAAAACCCATCAATTTAAACTATGTAGAACACAGTTTATCAACGATCAGCAGTTTAAGCAGTTCAACGCGTAAACTAATGTTGACAAGGAATAGATGTAGAAACGGATGTAGCCCATGGTATCGGCATCCATTCTTCTTACCCCAGGAAGCAATAGCTACACTTCTCTTCTGGGTCGCGTTCTCTTCAGGACATCCCGCCTATAGGTACGTGGGGAAAGGTTGTACCCCGTATATAAAGCTCCAAACTTTTGAGGTATTTTTTTGTTTGGTGGTATCAGGATACTTTCAAAATAACTTAGTTAAAATATCTAATTACTTTTATAAAGTATCTAATAGTAAAGATACTTCTTGCGATACCTACAGCTCTGACTTCTGACTCGAGCTTAGGAAGAGCCAGATGGTTCTGCTTGAAATAGAATGAGCCTTCGACCGAGTGTGACACAATAGGCTTATGAACAAGATGATTAATGATGTATACCAAGAGAAGAAATAAATGCCGATCCAACGCTGCCAAGCTGACCAAAGTTCTTCAGTTAAGCTGCGCCGACAACACTCGAGACACCTGTACTCCATCTAGACATACGACATTCCGATGACTACAGCGCAGATTTACTGAATGAATCATTCAAAGCTTTCAGGAAAAGATGTGGCGCATCTACGTAGTGCCTGCCCCTCTGGTAATATACCCACTAATAAACAATATACGTTAAGCTCCAGCTAGTTGTGTGTTTTTCTGGAGAGTAACCTCCAACATTGAGTCGAACCTTCAATAGCCGCAAGGCCTATGTGACAATATCCTTCGTGTTATGTGAAACATTATATCTACAACTGTCTTGTTGCTAATAATATCAATATTTATATTATGTGTGAAAACTCATTAGGACGTAGGTCCAATGTGGAGTTAATTCTAACTAACCCAAACTCTTATCATCAGAAACCCTGGTCTCCAGGCTGTGTCTGTGTTGTGGACAGAATGATTGAAAAGTTATAATCAAAGCGGTTTATAGACCATTCTGTAGGTTCTCCCGAAGTTGATTCACGAAGCTACTCCGATCAATTCCTCGGGGGCTCTCTGGACGATTTTCTGTATGCCTTGCTTATTAGGTTAAGTTCAAATGTAATCCACCCAGTCGATAACTGGGTGCCGAAGCGAGCGTATTAGCAATTATTATAGTTTGACTTCTTGAGTTTGTGAATGTTAGTTTGTTAAATTGTTACCTTAATTCAGAATACCAAGGTGGTGAACTGAACTCTAGAATGATTGTCCTTACTGTCCCAAGTCACTGGGGCAGTAAGGTGCAACGTCACAACTGAGGATGACTAAAATTCCACCTGTTTGAACAATGACGGTATTTTAACTCGCATAAGTTTCAAGTTGCATAACTTATTAGAAGCATCAAGCATCAATGTAGAAAGTAAGTGGTATTTGTTATATTGATGCCGTTAATCGTATATCAACTTTGATGATACAAATTCGTTGGTGCATGCATCATGACACCCGACTTTCTCGCGGTGACGTAAAATTATAATACCTAGGTTGCCGAAGTTTTTACGATGGCTATTAGGCAATTATTGTAATTATACAATCGTGATCACGCAAATGATTAAAATTAGGTACATTTTCCGAATACAGGATCGTCACAATTACGAGTATGCACTACATCTTTTACTAAGCTCAAAATATTCACAGGCTTTGAACAACGTATAATAAGTTACCATTCTTACTTTTATGGTTTGCTAGGCTATCAGTTTTGAAGAATCAGATTTTTTTTTCTAAATTGACCAGATCAAATGAGACGATGATCAGCACCAGTAATAGTTAGAGAATAATCAAATTTTAATTTCGCTAGCGTTAATCATTCATTAGGCAAGGCTACAAATTCTGTAATGCTGAGAAGTCCTATTTCTGCAAGAAAAAAGATAGAAAATTCAAACCCCACTGGGATCCAAAAAAAACTTTTATCTAATCCTGGAATCACATAGCCATAGATATATGTCTGGGTTAGTATCGGCAACACCGACAATCATCAAAAGCCCTTTATACACAAGAGAGACAAGCAGTGCAGTGAATAGTATTGGAAGTTTTAGTTCTATCTTGGTCGTTTTTTGTTGATACGGAAACCGGTCGAGGCAACGGCATTGCAGCCTCCGAGCTTTATTGGGGAGCTTGAATGATCGGTCTTTTGCCGTATATCGTTGCAGAAAACGTTCTCGCCATAAGGAAATGAAAAATACGAGCCCGAGTTCAGAGATCTATGTAGGATGATATTGTCTGCTTGCATAAAGCTCAAAGTAAATTGGAGATTGGATACTTATTTGTTTGGGATTTATGAATTTGAAGCATCAGAGAGAGTGGGCTAAATCAAATAGCTAATAAATCGCGATGCAATGCAAACATCTGTGCTGATTTTTGATAGAATTCAATTACTAATGTCATTTTATTTTTTAGTTCAATCAACTACCAATATCCCAATTCCCGAGTCACTTTTAATTAGTAGGTAACTGTCTTCGCAGACTATATCCAAAACATGCAATTGTAAAGTACTGACAATTCGCATGAGCTTATGAGCTTGCAAAACCACATAATAAACACTGAAGCAGCCCTGCAACCTTGTACAAATAAATATAATTTGTTACTTTAAGAAAAGATAACCTAGGGTCGTGAATTCAAAGAAAAATTAAGATAACGTGTAGTCCCTTTATGTGCAAATGAGACCACTCAAAATCCAACAAACAATAATTTTATTTTGTTTACAATGTTCTGTAAAATTTCAGTGTTAACAGCTTGGGTTTTCTTGGTGAATCTGATACCAAGTACCTTCAATGGGTGTTGGGGTTTCACTTTCGTGAACTGGAGCTCTTCGTGTTGTTTCCTGTATCCAGGAAGAGGATAGATTGCTGGGGTGACGTCACTCCAGCTGATCCAGACTCCAAACAGTGGTCTTTATGTAGAGTAGGTACCCAGAAAAGAATAAGGCAGTATTAGGCTCACCAATATTTGGAACATTAAATTCCTGAATTCTGTTAAAAAGTGAGTGTCTTGCAAAGGAAATTGAAATTGAAATTTAATATAAAACGATTGTTGTACAGACACTCCTTTCAACAGAATTAGGTATAAGAAACTATTGCAAGAAGAAAAAATTAATAATATTTTAATTAAAAAAAAAAAAATTGAATCATTATTAAGAATAATGATAAGATAATGATACTAATAAAATAAAATAATAACAAGATTTAATTATAATGATTATAATGCTCGTTATAATTGAGCAAAAATGCTGCTTTCCTGAGAGCAGTTCTGGCAGGCACAAATATGAGCAAAAATAAGGTAGGTAAAAAAACAGAAATGAAATTTCTGGATTCTCCCCTAAATAGACAAAATTTTCCTCTCGAATTAAGGTAGCTACCACAGATACTAGATAAACCTGGGGTTGAAATTAATCAAATCCAGAATGTGTCAAAATTCTTAAGATGTTTTAATTAAAACTTTTTAAATGAATTTTTGACCAGTCTGGATTTCTATTAAAAAATTACACCCTTCAGTTGAGATAATAATTTAGGGAGTCAAACAGAAAATGGTTGTTCAGGCCTCTGCCTAGATTCAATAAAGAGTTAATGGGGATGGACTCACAAATTTGGTTCTCACCGACTCTATTTAGAGCAAATGGTCCAATATTCCCACACTAAAAATTGATTCTGAAAGCCAGAGCAGCAGTACCTATCTAAAATCCAAAAATCTGTGTTGACTTACCTCTTAACGAAACGTGGCACTAACTAATAAGCAATCTCACAAAATGGAAGCCAACAATTAGATTAAAAAAACTTAAAATATAATATTTATATTTCAAAAACAGCTAAGATAAAATTTATCAGGTGAAAACTTAATAAAGATATGATAAAATGAATTGATAAAATCTACAAGGGAGAATCCAGAAATTCAAAGCACAAAATTATTCAAAATAAAGTGGACTTGCCTGCCAGACTGTTTTTCAAGGAAAGAGGACGTTTTAGAAACCAAAGCCAGCAGGAAAACGATCCCGTATACTTCACTGCATTCCAACCAGCTTCAACCAATCAGACGAGTACACCCAAAAGATCATATTCACTTCACAATGAAAGACCGCATGGAATAAAACAGAATAGATAAAAATTCACTAAAAGGTAATTTAAATTAAGGTTATGTCAAAAATAAAAAACTGTTAAATAATTAGATCCTTAAGCCAAAAAATGATTATATCAGAATCAGAAGTTAGAAAAGGACAGAAATATATCCATTTGCTAAAAGTGAGATAAATATAATTTCTTTCAATGAAAATACAAATGACTGTCAAATGCGAATTAACCAAAAATCATAGTTTGAAAAATAAATACATCGGGCATTAGATGGCAGTACCGGTAAGATATCCGCACTTTACGGACATGATAGATAGATGGCAGTACTTGTATTATTTGAATTTAAATTTGAATTTTGTGGATATTTTTAGAATATCAGAAATTATTTTGAATCCTGAAATGGAAAAAATACAACTTTATAATGAAAATAAGAAGAGATAGAACATGTTACGTAAATGATAAATTTATCGTAACAACCTAAAGAATTCAGGTCCTATATAAACTATTTACAAAATTCTAGTGAACTACCATCTAGTTTTAACTTGAATGAGAAATCAGCCACTATGGAACCTCAAGCTGTTGAAATTTTTGCTGAATAAATTGGCTCAGTGTAAACTAAACAATCTTTAGACCCTCCCCACGAGCCATCTCTCATTCCTCATAATTTAAATAATTTCACTATTTCAGTCTCAGATATTTATATCGAATTAAAAAACGTAGACCAACAAAAGGGATATGATAAAGTTCATCCTCTTCTCCTAAAAAAATGCTGCTTTGTGCTGTCTAGGCCTCTACATGTTATATGTAACAGCTTACTTCAATCGGGCATCTTTCCTGACTTCTGGATAACCAGCTACGTAGTACCTATCAATTCATAAATCACGAGATTTAGCAAACGTGGCCAATTATCGTCCTATTTGTATTCTTAATACCATTCCAAAAGTGTTCGAGAACATTGTCACACAGTTTAGTACGTCTTTATTGGAGGCAGAAATTATATTCGAGCAAGTCGGCTTTAAAAAAAAAAAAAACTACCACAGAAACTGATCTTCTTACCTACGTGGATATAATGAGAAACGCTTCGGAGAGAGGTGAAGAGGTACCCTCAATATAAGTACACCGACTTCTTCAAAGCGTTTGACAGAGTCAATCATGAAGTCATTCATGATCAGGAAATTGGAGATACTGGGCAATTCTGGCTTCCTACTCCTCTGGATAGAGTGCTACCTCACTGAAAGGATCCAGATGTTAACGATAAACAACTCCACGTCTTCGCACAAATCCCAATCGCGTGCTTCAAGGTTCACACCTAGGACCTTCACTTCTCAACATTTTTATCAACGACTTTGCATCTTTCTTCAGACACTGCCCTTTTTTTATTTACAGACGATCTTAAATTGTTTTCAAAAATAGCCACCCAAAATGACCGCCTCGCACTCCAGCAAGATGTTGACAAGCGAACTCTTTGGTGCCAAACTAATGACATGGAACTAAATAGAACTATTAAATTTCAAAGCTCAAAAACCTTTAACAACTTCATTTACCATATAAATGGCACTCTCTTGCATTGTGTGGAGCATATCAAAGTTTTGGAGGTCTTATTGAATCCTCGGCTAGATTTTGCTGACCATATCGACTTTATACAATCAATAACGCCCTTCGAAAGCTGGGATTTGTGAAACGCAGTCCAAGGAACCTAATGAATATTAGCTCCATCAAAACATATATTTTTCCCCATCTTGAGTATGCTGCATAAGTAGGGAGTCCGAACTGTCCGAACTACACCTGCCATAAACATCGACATGAAACTGTATCGCGCAAATTTTTCAGATACTTGAACTAAACATTTTTCAATAACCAAAAATTTCATTATGCAAACTTCTGTGCTAAACTAAATCTTTCAACCCTTTCCTGTAAAAGAAAGAAAAGAGACTTGAAAACGATTTAAAAAATCACAAACTCTATCAACAACTGTCCATACCTAACATCCCAAATTGGTTTACACATCCCATTCGCAACACTCGCACAACTTAAACATTCCACCAGTAATTCTACAGGACCAATTCACCATATTAGTTAGGTTAGAATCTCAAATTGGCGCGGGTTCCTAGTTCAAAAAGTAATGCATTGATGTCTTATGGGGAATCAATTTTAAAAGCCTCTGTAGACGTGATAGAACGTTTGTTAGGGGAGTAAGTTGTATAAATATTTCTTTTAATATGTTAATCAACTGAGAGAGTGATTGAAAATTGAATAAACATTGTTAAAATGAAAATATCACTAATTTAAGAAGGCGTTGATTGTTTAAAATACGTATGTCGTTGCTTGATCCATAAATATATATAGATACCTATTTTTATAATAAAATAAAAGTGTACCTACATACTTGGTTAGTAGATGTACTTCAATAATCCAAAAAAATCGAAAAACAATGTCGAAACTAGTTATAAATAAATAAATAAACAACTCACCGACAATCATAACACAACACATAACCTCACTTTCTTACAGCTGGTTTTGGACCCGACGTACGTCCACGGAAAACAGACACTTTTAGTTAAAATCATTTGTATTTTTTAATCATAGGTCAAAAAGAATAATTAGAGCATGAATTGTAGAGAAATATGTTCAAATTTTGCCGTATAATAGTTTCAAATACTAAGAAATGCCCAGAACCCGAGATATTCCCGTCTGAAAATTACTCTTTTGAATCCCCCATAAGAAATACATTGCTGTCAAATTTGTTGAAATGTGTTTGATTTGGTTACCTTTTGTACTTGTCTTTTGATCTCTCAGAGAAAATAATAGGTAGGTACCAATCTGGGAAGGATTTTCTGAAAATTCTGCAATTCGCATTTTGAAATATCGATTTAGGTTGATGTAAACTAAACTCAACTTAATAATTTCTGACAGTTTGAGTTGTTTGAAATAAGACATTCCATATTGAATCTCTCGGTATATGTATAGAGAACGTTTATTGAAAATTCCTAAAAAATTACTACTCTCATCTTGAAATTGTTAAATTGTTACAGCTTAATTTCGAATAGATGAGAAGTTACCTTGTTATTAACTTTTTCTGTAAAATACATTGCCTTCTCTTCCTCTCACAATAAGACGCCACTGATCTTTTTAGAACTTAATTAAGATTTTCCTTGGCAAGCTGCAATAATCCGCAGTGAATAGCGTTCGAGTTTTCATTTAAAAATTCAATGAGTATAATGGAAAAGTTTATAGTAGAATTTACCCTAGGAATTTAATTTTGTGGTAAAATATTGGTGTGCCATTCTAATTCGGGTAAACTTGAATCGAGTTTTAATTCAGAAAAAAATTAGATACTGTAAGTTCAATCAGTTTGTACGGTTTAAGTAAATCGAATTTTAACTCACTGCAAGCAAATTCAAACCTTATTCTTCGTAGATATTATTGACGAGTTTATGAAGCCTTCAATCAAATGTTTTTTCTTCGAATATTTATCTTCTTATTTATCTTCTTCTCCAGTATGCCAGCTTCAGTCTTGTTTTCCCATATTTCTTTTTGATATCTGTTAACGCAACATTATTTATAAATTTGGTTTCTTCTGATTCTTATTAAAGAATTACTTAAACGTCAATTTCGCGTAAAACACACAGGAGTGTATTTTCTACGACCCTGCGCCGACCGAGACAGCCGTTGAAGATTTGGATTTACACTCTAGATAAATGGTGCTTCATATGCACGTTGCTATTTCCGGTTCCGTGTTTTAACCTCAAAAAGTCTATGTCTTGTGCCGTTAAAAAGGGACCTTGTGTGCCTAAAGTCGATGCTGATACCTTGGTGGTTGTGGAGACTCAAATCGATTCAATGTTTAGATTTCATGTTATCCCTTATTTGATACATCGTTTTACAAAAAAAAAAATCGTTTTTCTGTCAAGGCCTCATGTAAAAATTAACCCATATGTCATGTATAATGAAGTTCCTCATATTAAAAAAAAAATCCATAGTATAAATGAGCACAAGTTATATGCAAAACTTTACCAACTATGCACGCTAAACTCCCCTCAGCAAGCCTAGTGTTGGTGTTGGTATTTAAATTCAAAGACGATTTCAACCCTTATATTCTCGCTCATTTTGCATTGCATATTTAGTAAAATTCAGTACAATTTATCGATGGGAGGGGCCCTCTTTTCCGCAAAACGTTTCCCCCCTCATTTTGCGTGCGTTCACGAAATTATAATTAAAGTGCCATTCTGTCTTTGGCTCTTTGGAATATCGTGCATACGTGAAATATTGTTTTGTGCATTTCCATTTAAATAGTTCGGGATATATTCGAACAATAATTATTAAGCAATCTGAAACTATTATATTATGGTTTTGATTTGAGGCACCGGTGAATAATAATTATATAATAATAGTTATTATAAAACCCAAAGTTATTTCTACTTGCCCTATAACACAATCGAAAGAACCTGAACTGACTCATTGTATGCTGCCCTAATTGCATCCAGGTTTTGAGCTTATTAGCTCTCGTCACTGCAAGATAAGCGGAAGCATACCAACTCGAAGAAACAGGTTTATAGCAAATTTCAACGATAAGATGGAAATAAACCTAGCCCATCTCTTCGGAGTCTTATGCAGCAAAATTATTAAACGAACCATTTTGGAACTTTTTCAAAATTTGAATTCAATTACACCCAAACTTGGTTAGCGCAGCATCCAATGATTATATGAGTTCAGGTTCTCTCAATTGTCTTCTTGGGCAAAGCCATACGCATTGGGTAATCTGGCAATGATCAGAACCAGAACAAGACAAACTACAAACACTTGTGTTTTACGGAAAAATCTCGTTGCCTTAATATTCCACCACAAGTTTTTTGATTTTGATTCTGATTTATTTTTCAAAATTCCAAAAATTAATATTATTGTTTTGTTGACTTGCTATTTGGTTGGACCTGAGACCCAGTGGTTATTATTGCAACACGCAGGATGTGGAAAGATAATAATTATAGTGTTTGTTTTAATAAAAGTTCCACAATAAAAATGCCTTTTCGGCAAATACACGCGCCATACGGAGTGCAAATTATCCAAATTTGCTAGGGTCCCAGCTACAAAATGAAAATTCTTGTGAATTAATGACATGCACAAAATTAGATTTTACCAAAAAGCTTGTGTGTGTTTGTTGTGTAGATAGGATACATCTGGTCCGGTTCTACCAACAAAAATTGTTATGTGAACCGTTACGCATTTCTCTCCCCCGTTTATGTGTTTCGCATACATAGGGACGTGAAAAGCTTCTTTTTCGAATAAATGTTGAGGTTTTATTAAATATTCACGGAAAGGTTTTTGTGGTTTTGCTAATTTGATGAAAATTGGACAATGTGAAAAATTCCAGAATAATTTAATTGAAGAGGTTTCTATAATTGATGGAATTGATGGAAAAAAATATTTCGAAAAAAACCCAGCGAAAATAAAATATGGATCAGATAAAGGTTGAACTGGCTAAAAAATAAACCCTTCCTTATACACAGAAAAAGGAAAAAGATTACAAAACATAAATGGAGATTGTAGAAATAATTTACAAACATAACAAGTACCTACCTAAATATTTGGCCTTAGAGGGCTATTTTGATATTCGTTAAAATAAAATTAAATATCTGGCAAAAATCGATGAAATAGATAATGAACATCGTGCAACATTCGATCAGCCATAATTTATTATGATGATTAGGCAAATTGAGTGATTAATTTCCTAACCTCTCGGGACACTTAGAAATAGCCTAGAATTTATTATTTCATATTGCTCTCATCATCATCATCATTACCCTGCCATCTAGTCCAATGCTGGATAAGTATAATGCTATTACTGTGTTCTGTTTGACTTGTGTTCAGCAAGCACCAAGTTTTCCATTCCGCCGTCCAGGTGCGAGGTGCTTGTCGGATCGTGTTATTATTTACTGTTGTCCGAAAGCTTTATGTGCAGTTAGATATAATGCTGCCAGTTTGTCTTTGTATGATACAGTTGAATATCAAATATAGCGACGAAATTTGGGAGAATTCATCATCATACCGAGTATGATTATCTTCTATTTTATTCTTATTGTCGTCGATTGTGCGTTTTCTGATCAATTCTGGAGCCGCGCATACTCTTCTACAGTCCTGGCACACCCAGCCTCTGGCAGCATCGTCTCTTTCTCTATTCTCTCGCTCCTTCCTGCGGTCCCTCTATTCGATCTCGTGTCTACGTCGCTGTTTTCAAAAAGTTTGTGGTCCGTCGCGGACTACTATAATTTACCGTCGTCTCCGAGCTGCTGCTATCGATGCGACACTCTACCACATTCTCCCTAGAACATCCTTGTCGCGTTTTTGTTGACCTTCCTGAGGTGTTTTACGTGTCTTCTGTAGGTGGTCCAAGTTTCGTAGCCATATGTAAGTGTTGGTATTACAACTCCATTGTAGTCGCGAAGTTTGGTCTTAGCGCTGATATCGTGACTGTTGAAAACTCTCTCTAGAAGTCGTAGAACGCCGTGGTAGCACAAGCGATATTTGGATTCGCTGACATATAGCTCCCGAGGTATCGGTAGTGTTTTACGTTCTGCAAAGAATGGTCATTTATAGTTATATTTGGAGCTGGTTAGTGCAGGCTTGTTAAAGGTACGGATTTTGTAAATAGAGAAAAAAATGTCGATGCAATAACAGAGCCCTGTTTAACGCCTGAGTGATTTCAAAAGACTCTCCTTGTTCATCGTTGCTAAGGATGGTTGCATTTCTGGCCGATCTTTTCCGCAACGTGAAGATATTCTTCTGTAGTTTCCACATTGAGCCTTGTTTCCCTTTTCAATGATGGTAACCTTAAAGGCATTTCTAACTTCGGAAGTTATGGTCTCAGTAATCCATATTTTACTTATTAGCATGTGGGTTTGGGCACTCTAGCATATGGGCCTCATTGCTTAAAGAATTCTTCAGGAATGCCGTCGGTACCAGCTGACTTATTTTTCATTAGTTGTCTGATTGCCTTTTCAACCTCCTCTAATATGGGAACCTCGCTCAGTTCTTGTTGTATTGGTTTCTGTAGAATTTCGTTGAAGATACTATCATTAATTTGTGATTCAATGTTAAGTAGTTCCTGAAAGTGTTCCTTTCAACAATAATAATTGGAAGAACTGTCTCCAAGCAGTCTTGTGCCATCTTTGAATATAATGCTTTTTTTATCATTATTATTATGGTACAATAGTAAACAGTTTACACTGATGAAACTATTGGATTACTTGTAAGTTATTGTCCATAATGAATATATCCACTTCGTATTCCAAGTGGATATATTATTATGCACTCATAGCGGTGTCGACCTTATTCTTGAAAGAATTCAAACTCTGCGCGGTGACTGTAGAATTTGACAGGCAGTTCCATGAGTAGACAATTTGATTTGCTAGAAAGTTCCTTCTTGGAAGCTTGGCGGTTTTTTCCTTGCACAACTTTAAAGTATGACCTCGTAGATGGGGGTTTGTCATTGAAGGTAAAGATATCAAGGTTACAGAAGTAGCCATTTCGAATAATCTTGTATGTCTCAATCAGATCTCCTCTCAGACGCCTTTCCCTCAAAGTAGCGAGTGTCAAAGTGGATAGTCGAATGAGGTAATCTTCATTTTGGAGTGATGGTGGAATCTTTGTTGCTTGTCTCTGCACACGCTCTAGTTTCTCAATATCCTTTGTGAAGTACGGATTCCAAACTGAGTGGGCGTATTCTAGTTTTGGATGTATAAAAGATTTATACAGTTTCATAATGGTGTCACGCGACTGGTCTTCAAAGGTATAATGAGTTAGATTTTTGATTTTTTGGCTATTTTTGTTACGTGCATCTCCCATTTCACCATTTGTTACCTCACATGCTTCAGCTCAACATTGTTTATTTTGTAGACATATTCAGTGGTATTGGTCCCAATACTCAAGGTAGTGCATTTTTCTTCGTTTAGCCTCGTTTTCCAGGTATTGGACCACACTTCTATAGTTCTGAGATCTTCTTGTAAGTTATTGTGTTCTGCGGCTTTTGCATAGGTACAATTTCGTGTCGTCAGCAAAAAGTAGAATTTTGTTTTGGATATTTGATGTCATATCGCTGACATATACTAGCAAAAGTAGAGGGCCCAGTACTGATCCCTGGGGCACCCCACTCTGGACTTTTCTTCTGTCTGAAAATGCTGCATTTATTCTCACTTGATAGTATCAATTCAATAAAAAATTTGATACAAATTGTAGCAAGCTTCCAACAATGCCAAAGTGATGTAATTTATGCAGGAGATAGCTGTCACACACCTTATCGAACGCCTTCTCGAAATCACATCCACGTGCTCGTTATTGTCAAAGTCCCTTTTCCAATCGTCCAAGCATAGTGTGAGATTGGTTGTAGTAGAACGCCCTGGAAGAAAACCATGTTGGTGCTTCAGTAATGGATTTAGCTCTAGTTAAAGTGAGGTTAACTGTTTCACTACAATTTTTTCCATACACTTGCATAAATTGCATGTCAAACTTATTGAACGATATTTCCATGGAGCGGTTTTGTCTCCTTTTTTGTATATTGGAATCAAAAACGATGTCGACCAAGTATCAGGAAAATTTGTAAGCTTCAAAAATACTTTTCATGAGATCAGACAAGGGTTGGCTCAGGATGGCTGCACAATTTTGCGGGAACACTGCTGGAATTCCATCCGGATCTGGGCTGGAATCCGTCTTCAACGATTTTATTGCTTCATACACCTTATCAGGAGATAAGTCAATATGTGGTCAATATTTGACATTTTTGAAGTTGCACGTAAGTATTCCGGCAGGCCTATTCTCTACGAACAGCAATCACATAGCAATCAGCAACCGGTCGCAAGTTGCTTTTTTTGAATAGAAAACTCGCGTTTGACAGCGACTTGATAGCGACTATTGCGCAATTCTCTGCGGTCGCAAGTTACAGAATAAGGCAGCGGAATTGGTGGCATTTCGTTTTGATTTCCTTTGGTGAATAAATTTTCAAATTGGTTTGCGAAGCATTCCGCTACATCAAAGTCGTCAGTCAAAAGTTTATCTGATTCATTCTTTAATGTTATTGTTGAAACTTTGGATGATAGTGTTTTATTCACATACTTGAAAAATGTGTTATCTGAACTCTGAAGGCGATGTTGCATTCATAGTCTTTTCTTGACTTTCTAATTACATTTTTAAGGTAGTTGTTTTGTTCACGATATTTTTTTAACTGTCGTCTGTAGCTGATGTTCTGTATTTGTCCCATAGACCTCGTTTCATTTCTATTTGTTTAAATATGAACTGGTTTAGCCACGGTTTCTGTGAGTTTGTTTTACATGGTTTCAAAAGAATAAACTTGTCTATAACATTGTTTGAAATTGATATGCACGTGTCGAACGCATCATCCGATGCAGCAAAATTTTGCTCAGCCAGAAAACTATTGATTTTTTCATAGTCGGCACTGAAGGAGTTGCGTTTTAATTTGCGTTTTAATACAGTTCACATTTTAGTTGACTTTTTCCAGTGATGACGACATGGTCGCTCTTTCCTATGGGGGGCTCGGGTTCCAAGTTATATGACAGCTTCTTATCATCGGTGAAAACTAGATCAAGTAGCGAAACTTGGTCATTTCGGAAAATCAACCATTTGGTAAGCTTTCAGTTTGTGTTTGTATGATGTGATTGACTATAGAGGATAGCGACGAAATTTGGCAAAATTACCATCTGCATGAAGAAAAAAATAAAATTGATAGAAACGTTGAGACACATTATATACGAACGGTATATAAATGGAGCATCGATACCACAAATTAGAAAAGAAGGTTAAACATCAATATAGAACATGCCATAAGCAAAGTACCTACCTCCCCGTCGAATCGAATAGCAGTGAGGCTCTGGCTGGTCCTGTCTAGATGAATATTTAACTAAATTAATAGAGAACTGCAACACACAGATAAGTTCAGTTATCATTCGTATGGATCTAAGAGTCTCTGGTAGAGCTTCGCGAGACCACAAGACTAGTCTTGGTCTTGTCTTGGTCTTGGTAGCAAGACCAAGACCAAGACCAAGACCAAGACCAAGACCGAGACCGAATAAATCTTCTCAAGACCAAAACCAAGACTCGACGTTCAAGACCAAGACCAAGACCAAGACTGTCTCTCCTCTCGAGACTCTTGTCTTGGTCTCGGTCTTGAAAAGAAAAGTCGACTCAATGGCCGCGTTCACGAGATACAAACGTTGGTAAACGGTTTGCGATTGTTCTGCTGAACGCTACGTTGAATTTGTGTTAAAACCAAACATGTTTTGCAAACGGTCGCCATTTTTGCAAGCATAATTTCAGAGTGTTTATAATTTTCAACACTGTTTTGTGTGGTGACCTGACATTCAGAAGGTGACATGAAGGTGACGTTCTATCATTGAAAAGTTGAATCGTTCAGCAGAACCAAGAGTTTACCCAACATATTCTGTTGTATTTGTAAACTGTTCATAATCTGTTTTGGTTCTGGTGAACGTAGCCATTATTTATAAAAATATGCAAATTCCTATAATCTTCTTTTAATGTCTTTTAATTGAATCAATTCATCAAATTTACAATTTTCTCAAATTCACGAGAGGGTTCTTGAAAACCTTTGTCTTGCCTAAATGCTCAGGTGAGTAAGGTAGGTTTGTTCTTATGGTTCAAATAAAAATTAATTTTTTTTCTCCGTACAGAATGGCAATTTTTTGGTGTGTTTGTCAACTTTCCTGTTCCGTTAATAAAAATTATAATAATTTAAGAATTGATGTTAATTTGTTCCTCTCAATGCGGTATTTTTTGACATGAAACGCTCTTGCTGGTAAAAATAGCCTGTGAAGAAAACAAAATGCATGGTCGAAACATCGGCATAATTTTTTCAGAAAGGGAGTTTTATTTTTTAATTCTGAAGTCCTAAATCCATTATCTCTGCTCTGTCGTTATATGTTATATGTATTTTGAAAATTTGGTAGGTATACATTTTTTTCAAGACTATCAAGACCAAGACCAAGACTGCGCCAGTCTTGTCTTGGTCTTGAAACATCAAGACCAAGACCAAGACCAAGACCGCATTTATTTTTCGAGACCAAGACCAAGACTGGCCAGTCTTGGTCTTGCGAAGCCCTAGCCTCTGGAAAATTATAGAACTATTTCCTGGAGACAAGGATAAATATAGACACTGGAAATAATAAACGTAACTAGAACAATAATAAGAGGATAACCAACAAAAACAACTTGCTTTGTATGAGCAGGTGTGAAGAAAGCAGAGCAACCACTTCCAAGACTTGCTTCTAAATGGGTGCTTCGTAGAGAAGAAGATAAGGGAAATACCATAAGCGACCTATATCGGTAGCAGTACGATAACATAACGTACATCTTGAGAAAATACAATATCTACCTGGATATTAGCAAACAGCTCGCGCCTGAGAGCTGAATGATTTCCATCCTAAACCCACTCTGCTGAATTGCATACAAGGCATTGAAAAGAAGCTCTAAAATACTGCTCAATGATTCAGACATTTTCTTGAAGGAAACAATAATTTTGCATTCTATGCCTCCATTAAGTTGACATTCCCATCAGTCCTGTGACAAGCTTCACAACAGCTCCAATATCCATGCTATCACCTGATGATGAAATTCGTTCACACCAAAGTTTTTGTTTAACAACTCATCAGATCGAAAGTATTTAAAGACATTTATTTATTGTACCTATCTTTCGAAATAACTAACCTTTGCTCAATCGTTTCTAAAGCTAAAAAAGCTGAATACATTTATAAATTTTCTAATCTATGTTTATTTCTGCCAAGCAGTAGCATCAGTATCTGCCACCGTTAGTGGCAACTCTAGTAACCAAAGCACTATGGAACAAACATTTGCAATTGATTTTGGAAAAATTAAGCAAACTTGATGAGCGAATAACTAAACTGGAAACTGGAAAATAGGAATAACGGCGCTATTATCATTAATCAGGGTCAATAACCTTAGAATTTAAGCTTGGAACGCCAATAGTCTCTTGCAATATCAGCAAGAGCTGCAAGTAATCCTAGACACAGAAATGATTGACATTGGCCTGATATCAGAAACGCATTTTACAAATCAGTCTTACATCAAATTTAAAGGATATAAAGTGTATCATACAATTCATACTAGCAATACAGCACATGGAGGAAGCGCTGTCATAATTAAAGGAACAAATCTGACATTGAAGAGACGGGATATAAAACAATAGAAATTCAAACTACAGTAGTAGGAGTGTGAAAACCAGAACATACACATTAACCGTACTATGTGCTGCCTATACCTATACCACCAAGGCATCTATTGAAGAAAAATCAATATCTTGATTTCCTTAGAAAGTTAGGACATCGATTTATACTTCGTTGGTGACTTTAATGCAAAAAACAGCTATTGTGCTTTCAGACTAACCAATTCCAAGGGGAAGGGGAACTTCTGGCAAGCTATTAAAATTAATGAATATCAAGGCGAGTCCATGTCCACTGGTAAGCCAACATATTATCCAACAGATCCTGGAAAAAATCCTGATCTAATTGATATTTTCGTAGTAAAAAATATATCTCGAAGTTTTCAGGAGATAGAAGAAAGTTATGATTTACACTCAAATCATTCATCTATATTATCCTAACTCTTAGGGAATATATAATTAAGGATGAACCACCTATCTTATTAGTTAATAAACTGGCAGACTGGGCTAGTTTTAAATACCGTTGCGAAGGCCACAACAACTTGATGAAGAAGTCGATTTTTTTATCGTTAATATTCAACAAGCAGCTTGGGAAGAGAAAGAAAAAGTAAGAGCTTGAATTGAAGTACCTATAGAAAAATGTAGTGGGTAATTGGAAGGACGTCCAATTCAACGATACATATATTACAAGTTCCTGCTTATAGGCAAATACTGGAACCAGCAGGGGAAGTGGGGCATATGGTATTCAACTTTGGGGTTGTACTACAAGCTATACAAAGAATCCAAAATAAAGTACTAAAAAACATTGCACCTTGGTACATTCGAAACAAGTGACCTACATCGAGACCTAAAAATTGAAACTGTAACAAAGACTATAAGAAATTACCTACGCAAAAATCCATGAAGATAGTGAATGTGAATGTGGAAGCGATTGAGCTCCTTGACAACTCCGAGCTAGTTCGAAAACTAAGAAGGGTGAAGCCGTTTGAGCTAGTGAACTAAAATTAAAAAACACAACAAAATAGTGCTATAAGCTCGTCAAAATTCTGAGTCACAGATTAGGCAAAGTGTGGAAAACTATGTTGAGTGAACCTCAAGAATTGTAAACTTTATAGTAAATTGGGTTGAAACAAAATTGATAATTAATCTTACTGACTAGATTGTATAATGTGATAAACACGATATTATTTCGATAAGTACCTAACATTTATTACCAACAACCAGATGGTTTGGCAATAAACGAGTATTTGACTTTTTTCCTAGCCGACATTTTTATGGCCCATATTTCAACAATAACAATATTTAACGTGATTTTTCAGATATGTTGATGATTGTTATGCATTCCAAATGGTAATTCTGATACTGAAATCTATTGCCAAGCCGAAGGTTAACACCCCAATACTATTCTTCATAGAAGAGAATCATAATAAAATCAATTGCCTAGACATCACCATTACTCAAAATTACTAGGTATCAATCATCGATATACCTACAGGAAACCTCTACAAAAACCTCTATATCAAATATAAAATTTGATTCAATTTAATAATGTAGGAAGGCAAAAACTAAATTAAAAATACAAAAGGAATCAACTATCGTCGGAAAGCAAATTAAAAATTGAAAAAAAAATAAAAAAATCGTAATACAATATTCATAAACCAGATTTTACACAAAGTAAATGACCGCATTATATTCCTCCTGAAAAACCCGATATAAAATAAAATACCATGCAGCCATTATCGAACTTTCTGCTTATTCGGCCAACGTTTTTGACAACATAAAATGCAATATTTATTTTGGCATCCGCTTTTTTGGTAAAAGCAAACGAAAACTTTAACTTTGGAGATGAAACCAGCAACATCAATATTACAAGAACTTTTAAGTTTGTTCACCAGGAACTTGGTATTTACATTATACATTCAATTTTATAATATAACATAAAGTTATGTTGCAATATTTTCTATACTAGTAGGTAATTAATTACAAGATAAAGTGCATCAAAATAATATCAGCAATTCTCTTACTCTTGTCTTAATGGCGAACGCACAATAATTTCTGTAATTCATTTAATGCGGGTAGTACCACCATGATATGAGAGTACTGGGAGTAGTTAACAAAAAAAAAAACTTTGCGCCATTGAAAATAGATCCGTCTTATTAAAACTAATTGGAAATGAGTACTAAAATTACCTAGTTCCCCTTCATTAAAACGGCCACTTCTATGAAGCAAATCAATTTCCTTCCTGAGAACAAAGCCCCATATCTTCATCAGTTCGCCTATTAAACAGGATTTTTTCCAGTATAATTGAAATTTGTTATCCATCCTTTTAAACTCGCCTGTTTAGATTGAAATCGTTTTATGCTTTCACCATTTTTATTTTCCTTCTACTTCCCTGGTAAT
This sequence comes from Ceutorhynchus assimilis, assembly GCA_917834065.1. Classification (NCBI taxonomy): domain Eukaryota; kingdom Metazoa; phylum Arthropoda; class Insecta; order Coleoptera; family Curculionidae; genus Ceutorhynchus; species Ceutorhynchus assimilis. Next base: position 18,485,030 of record OU892287.1, read on the forward strand.
GGCCAATTATAAATCTCATTGTACAATTTAATTTAATATGATAATTATATTCCTTGGTGTATGGAACTTGTTTTTTGATTTATTCCCCGTGGATTCTTTATATGGAGTTAATTGATTATGATTTTATCTTGGGTTGTTCGATGGTTTTTATTATTGAGAATTTCTCACCAGATTTAGATGCTAAATTGCTGGAAGAAAGACATGTTTAGTTTCAATTACCAAATAAAGAAGTAAAATCGTGGTAAATAAATCTCTAGGTATACAGTTTTTTTTAAGATAGAGATCAGCTTTGACGTATAAATCAAATACCTACATACCTAATGTTGTTATTTTCTTGTTAGCTGGAGCTGGGGGTCATTAGTTTTGTTATTATTATAGGCGCCCGTAATATTAACCTTAATTTCGAATTTCTAAGAATAAATTACCAGTTACGATATTTTGGACGTCATTTTTTCTAAATATAACTATAAACCTTAACGATCCATGAAGCAAGTACATAACATTATAATTCGCATTAATTATACCTATAAGAACATTTGACAATAAACCTACTTAGATTTTTCATCAACCAGTGTGTGGTAGAGAAGGAATTACACTTAATTCATTACTTGTGCGATAGGTAGTCACCTATATCCTATATCGTTATGCCTACTTTCAATATTCTTAAGCTCGGTTTATTCATCTTCGGGTAACCTTGCTGGTAACTATCTGCAAGATAAATTTACCGTTCTATAATTCTATTGGTCGGCGGTATACTTAAGACATATATTTATTTGTCTTTGGCTTTGGGACATATATTATCTCTACTGTGTATGAATCAATTCAATCATTTCTGTACTTTAAAATTAACAGAAGATGGACGCTGTTGACTGTTGAGCTGTTTCTCTTGAGGGTGTGGTAATTAATTCAATTTTACTAGATTACTTTGGCTAATAGATTCAATATAAAGCAAAAATATTGATAGTTATCGATAGAAACTTCTTTAACGAAAGCGTTATAGAATGTCAAGAACTGTTTTAATCCCATTCGAATTAACTACCTGGTGTCAGGCAAAGTACCAGTTTTACTGGAAACTTCCGCTCAAATTTTCAATTCTTGTCGATTTTTCCAGTTTCGAAGCTTCAGTCTTATATACCTTTATTAATGATCTATCATATCTTTATTCTGAACAAAGATTCGTGAATAATGCATTTTTCGTTCGACCTTCCGAATACGAGCAGTTTGCTCCGTACATAGATAAATCAGAGATCCATGATCATGACGTAATTGCAGCAAGCAAAAAACTTAGGAACAAATTGACATCTGATGTTGACGGCAGACCGAGTTTTGTGGTTAAGGATTGTGTCTATGCATTGGCTGATCCTTTAACTTATATTTACAACCTAATTTTGTCTACGAATCAATTCCCAGAGATCTGGAAAACAGCTCGTGTCACTTCTATTCTAAAGAAAGGTGATGCTAGTCTTGTCACAAATTACCGGCCGATTTCTTAACTTTGCAATTTCTCTAAGATATTTGAAATCATTTCATATAACTATTTATTTAATCATATTAGGAATGTAATTTCGATCGATCAGCATGGATTTGTTAATGCCAGGTCACGCATGACGAATCTATCATGCTTATCAGAAAACGTATATATAACACTTGATTCTCTAGGTCAGGTGGACGATATACATATATACAGACTTTCAGAATGCCTTTGACCGTATAGATCATTTTTTATTACTGAATAAGTCGCAGGGATTTGGGCTTTCTGAACAGTTCACCGAAGTTTTTAGGTCATACTTGTTGGGTACTCAGTTTGTAGAGGTTGAGGGTTTCAAGTCGCAGGCTTATGTTGCAAGGTCTGGACTCCCACAGGGCTCTAATCTGGGCCCGCTTCTGTTCAATATGTTTATAAACGATTTTGTGAGTGCGATCACATGTAATAAGCTGGCTTACGCCGATGACTTGAAGCTTTATCACAATAGGTATAAGCAATACTGATGACTGTGTTTTTCTTCAGGACAATTTGAATACTTTAAGTCATTTCAGTCGATAATAATTTAGGTTTGAATTTTTCAAAAAGCAATATTATCAGTTTTTCTCGGTTAAGGTTATGTATGCTGACACCATTGATGGACAGTGCCGTATTTCCCTATACGCACAGTACGCACAGGCGTAGGGCGGCAAATCTGGGGAGGCGGCAAAATTAAAAAAAAAAGAATCAGAAAAAAGACAAAAAATAATCGGAAAAAGAAAGCCGAAGATCCAACGCGAAACGCGGTTCTGTTTCGCGTTGGAGGACCTTTATTTGATTTTTGATAAATTCGAACAATATTATAACAAATACAAAAATAACAAAGCACAAAGAACAGATACCTACCAAAAAAATTATAGAGCCTGTAAACGCCGGTTTTAAAAATAAAAAATGCATATGAAAAAAATGAATCAAACAAAAGACCACACACAGATCAAAATAATGTACCTATACCAAGTTTAGGTAATAAAATGTAGGTAGTACAGAAAAAAAAATGAAAAAAGGCACAAAATAAATGTTTTTGAGCGTGGCACCCAAAATGATTTTCGTTTAATTCTGGCGTCCCTGTTAAGTTTGCCCCGTCCGCCTCCAAAAGCCTGGCTATGTACGCCACTGTCCGTGTCCTAGTCATGGATCTTCTTGGCCCCCGTTTTTTGAGGTACGCGCCGCTCGTGCCAACATGAGGGCGGCCTTTCCAAACAGGCCAGGGGAGTAGCCACGGGGGAGGTTTTAGGGGTTAAACCCCCCCCCCCCCCACTTGATCAGAAAATATAATTAAAAACCACGAAACACGACACCTATGTTTTAGAATATACTTTTTTACTCTCAGAATTTTATTCTTTTCATATAAAGCATTGACCTTGAAATTCTAAAAAATTTTCTTTCCATCTGAATTTTCTGGCTACGCGCCTAAAAAAGGCGTAGGGCAGCAAATTGGTGAATCCGGCACTGTTGATGGATCTTGGAATCATATTTGATGCTAAATTCACTTTCATTCCTGAATTAGACAACCTCACACATTCGGCCAATCGCATTCTTGGATTTATAATCAGAAACTCTCGAGACCTCAGAAACGAATCGACTATTAAATTATTGTATTACTGCTTTGTACGTTCAAAACTAGATTATGGGGGCATCATTTGGAACCCTATCTATGCATGTCATGTGAACTCGGTTGAGTCGGTTCAACGAAGGTTCCTGAAATATCTTGTTTTTAAGTGTGATGGGGTGTATTCAGAGAGAGGATGTGACAGCTGACAGCAGGATTTTGCTCACTCGTTTCGACGAGTTATCCTTATTTATCAGATGGAAGATATAGAAAATTTTTTGTTTGATTTGTTCCACAATATAATTGATTTTCCTTACCTTTCGTCTATTATAAGCATTCTGGTACCTCGTTTGAATGCCAGGCGCTCACTAACCTTATTTCTCGATACTCCCTGGACAAATGTGTGTTATTCCGGTCACCATTATACATGACATGATGTGTAATACTTTCAACGGGATCTGTGACATCTGCGATATTTATAACAGCCCTATCAGTTTTTTCTTTTCTTCCTTATTTAGTTTTTTATTTAGTTTTAGTTAATTTTTCCTTTTTTGTTATCTTGCAATCAATATTTTCTTGTAATTGGGCATTTTGGAAATCTGGTTCAGATTCAACGATTCAACTTGCTGCGAATTGACTTAATAATAAGATTTGTTCATTAGAGTGAACATCGGATACGGAGCCAACACATTCTCCTCATTTGTTGTCTTCGTGACAGTAGTCCTCTGAAACAATGGAACCTGTTGCAATCGACATTCCCTTTCATTTTGCCTTCTTCCACGAGTAAACCCTCCTTCTGATTTTGATGAACCCATATAGAAGATTGTTTGATCATCATATAACTTTCTACATAACATATTGTTAGTTCTACATAACCATTTATCTGAGCGTTTCACCAGAAATAGTCGTTGATGAACTTCTGGCAAGCTGCACTGTCCATTGAATTTTCCAAATTTTCACAATCAGAAAGTTTGCAACTTCTGAGTGGTTTCTAAATTACTTTGCTCTATACCGTAAAATACACAAAAAATTAGTAAAAATCGCAAAGGAACAGCACTACGGTTGGCGAGTGTCTAATGCAGGGAATTCAACTAGAGAATATTGGAATATAAAAAATGAATCACGTGGTAGGCAACCAAAAGCCTCCGAAGGTATATCTAAATATTTAGCCTGAATATTCGAATGTGCATTGACAAAGAAGCTCAAAGTGAGGGAAAATCCACTTGGTTTCTTATACCTGCACTCTCTGGTGCAGAAAACTTTCAGTTATTTCCGACAGACAGAGATGGTCATAAAAGCACAAAATCCATCGGGAGTTGATAGAGTGTCTTTGGAACTGCTTAGACATCTTCCAGTTTCTGCACTTGATGCTCTTACTGACTGTATTTGAAACGGGTTCTTTCTGCTTGAAGCTGGCTTTAGTTATCCCGATCTTAAAGGGTAGGGAAATTAATGATCCGTCAAGTTACCATCCAATATTCTTGCTCACAACATTCTCAAAAGTTATTGAAAGAATAGTTAAGAAAACGCTAGTTGATTACCTGAAAAGGAACAACATTTTAACACCATATCAGTCTTGCTTTCAAGAGCAAAAGGGAACAAAGCGATGCCATATTTTCCTCTATGGAGAAACTCTTTCTGGGTCTTAATGATGGAGAGAAGGCGGCTGCGGCGGTATTTTGTGATTTCTCTAAGGCTTTTGATCGTGTACCTAGATCACGAAATACTGCTGCAGAAGCCGAGCCATTATGGGATGGGTTGAGAAGGTTTAGGTCGTACCCTGCGGAGTGCAGTCAGCTTCTAAGGAATGCCAATTATAAAGACTCGGGGTTGCAAAAATCAACTCGAGGAGCTCCGCAGGTATTGTGGAAACATAAAAATGAAATACTTCTTAGTCAGATGATCGAAAACGACCTTTTAAGGCTTAAAGATTGGTGCGATTCAAATAGACTTGTTTTTAATGTTTTGAAGCTTCACCTTTAAATATTCTCTTGAAAAAACAATGCTTCACATATCCACCTTGGATAGCGGAGGTGCGGTCAAATTTCTTGGTATGCATACTGACTGAAAACTCAAGTTCGATGTGCATATCGATCAACCAAAGAAAAAATTAGCTCAGGGGTGATACACAGTAAAATCTATTATGCAAGAGCTAGGGAAGCGTGCAGCAAACGCTGCATACCCACATTCGAGATATGTTGAGAGTTCATTCAGTTTTAAATTGCAAAAGAGAGCACTTAGTGTATTTATGTCGGGCTGGCTGCAGGGCACTGTTGGTTAGTTTTGTGATATTTGTTAATTTTATTATTTGTTTTATATTTATATTGGTTCATATTCTTATGATATTTTATTATTTTGTTATTTTGGTTGTATCTGTCTGTGGCATTCTGATGTTTAATAATTAGTCCACTCTAATTGATATTTTAACGTGTTTCTAGCATAATTATAATGTGTGAAGATTTGCTTTTTATACCTATTGTTTTAAAAAAGTTATTGTTAAGGGTGAATGCGGAGTGTGTCCCCTGAATAGTTAGTTTAGGATAGGTCGCTTTGCCAATGGATCTTTTTGAATTGGTCGATTGCGTATACGAAAAAAAGACCCTGTAGAAGAGAAAATGAAAACCTTCTAAGCGCTTTGAACACAAATTCCAATCAGTTTGTTCTATTGAAATTAAGCTCATATATTTCTTCTTTTTTATTTCAGAACCTTTTTCGAAGTGCATTTTTTTAAACTCCACAATATCGCATGTGGTATATCCACCACATGATTCCTGATTTAATGAAAATTTTCCTAAAGTCCTCTGATCCTAGGAACCTTTCGAAAGAAATAGCTTCCACCTCTAATGAAGAAAATATCCTAAGTATCCGATAAAAACCTAAAATTTCCCCTAGTTTCTAGCTTTTTGAGACTAGTACTAAGCATAGCTTTAGTTACCTTAACGCATGTATAAAGTAAGAAAATAACAATTGCGAGCCGAAAATGATAAGCCCTTAGCTGGTCAAATTATGGAAAAGTGTGATTCTCCATACGCTTCATCTATATGCCAATACATTTAGACATAATCCCTCGCATCGATGCTTCGAAGTCAGTTTTTTACATGACAACTCAAAAGAATTAAATCTGGTCATATCCAAGATGTATTCAAACGATCCATCATAGACAAAGCCGCTTTCGTTCGTCCGCAATTTTCAGATATACAAGGATGCTATTTGGAATACACAATAATGCTGCGTCTACTTTTCAGAGATTAATTGATAGATTTCGTTGCATATCTGTGTCCTATGCGATGCACAGCAACTTTTTCATTGTCTAAAATTATTTTCAAATAGGATTCAATTTTTTTTTATAATAATCAATTTAAATCACGCAATATCCTTATCTGCTATTGCGTTAAATCCAAATAAAATGTGTGCTTCTCTCAAAATGCAAACTCCATCAAGAAAACAACCAAACAACTTTCATTTGATTCTGTTAATATCATACGAACACTTACTATTTTTAACAAATACTCAAACTCTGGAATTTTTCCAGAAATGTGGAAGCTCTCTTATGTTTGTCCTATTCACAAGTCAGGCAGCAAGAATGATGTAACAAGCTACAGACTTATCCAGCATCCTGTCTGCAATTCCTAAATGATTTGAGCAGTGTGTTGAGAATATTCTTTCAAAAATATTTCATCAGATTGTGATCAGTCAACAGGATGCGTGTTTACAGCCGGTAGATCTGTTAATACGGACCTGTTTCTCTTTACAAAGTTTATAAATTCATCATTTGATAACAATGCAGAAACTCATGCAATATATACCTACTGACTTCAGTAAGGCCTTTGATAAGGTAAACCATAACATCCTTCTTTCAAAGGTATCAAGTTATGGCGTTTCTAGACCCATACTTTCATGGATGAAATCTTACTTTACTGACAGAATGCAACAAGTCAAGATCGATGACTATATTTCTCCTCTTTTCGATGCGGGAAACGTTAGCAACACGTCGAAAGAGAAAACCCAAGGTAAAATCTAAAAACCCTGAAAGAGTACAAAATCTGAGAACCCCTTCAGATTATTTATAGAATCAAAATCCCAACCCTCAAATGGTACATACATAAAATGATTGAAATTAAAGTGCAAAATTCCCTGAAACCTGTAAGTTTCCTTTTGAAAATAATTCCCCTTAATTAATTAGCCCAATAATCTCCCTTTTGAAAGTGACTAGTGAGTTTTTTACTGACAAAATGCCCCTCGTGGAGGTCAAATTCCCCTTTTTTTATTGAATTCCAAATACCTACAAAAATACTGATATGCTAATGTAAATATTGATAACGAAAAGGTAAATTCAGATTGATAAAAACGTTTAAATTCACCTGGTTACAATTCGTGCTTCTAGTTGAGCAAAACGTGCTCGCTTCTCGCACCGACAATTCAACAAAATGGCGTAGATTTTCGTCTCCAGAAAATTTTGAGTGGCTGGCTTACAAATACGGGGATTTACAACCAAATCTAAGTTTTCACCCCAAAACCAGCTAGCCAGCAACCACTTAAGTTCCCAACGGCTCGAAAATCCCACAAAAGGTGGATGTTCCAAGGAACGTTGCAAAGAGGACCGCTGGTAAAATCTGCCAAACACTTGTTGCTTGCTCAACGTGCGAATTTAAAGAGAACGACCTTATTTTCAGCAATTCACCAGGTGAGCTCATATGAAAAATTTTCCCCGAATTCAATTTTTTCTCCAAGATGCCTTCTGGTGCCAGATTTCCGGTCTTGACCAGGAAAACGAGACAATCAGCTTGAAACGAACAACCCAAACCACATCGATGACAACCAAAACTTAAAGTTGTTATCCAATTCTCTTCCCTAACACTAATTAATTAATTAATAATAATTATTTACCCGGTTTTTAATCTAAAAACTATCAAAATGACATCTCGTTCAGTGGTAGCAATTACAGTGACTCTATTACCCACAGTGGTCAAGAAGCCTCGGCAACAGCGCTGCCTGAAACGGATCAACAAGTGTCCCATAACCACACTTATTCGGCGAAATAAATAACCGAGAAAATGTAAATATTAGTGCAAATTATACTATCCAAGATGCTGTCAAACTTAAATTAAAATGTCCGCCAAGAAGCACACAAACCCTTTGTTTGCTTGTCAAAGTCTCATGTTTTGGATAGGCTAATAAGGGTGAAAAAGCGATTTAAAGGGTGTGAAAGTGATTTGTGGTCTTACAGAATTTTTAATAATGGAAAATACGAGACTCGTAAGTGTTGCCAATTGATATTTATTTGGAAGTAAACAAATATTTTCATCAACAGTTAGGGCCATTAGACAACTTTCGTGAGCTAAATAAAATAGATTTCGATCCTATTAGTAGGGCTTCATTATCCTAAAACTACCTTGTCATCTGAATACAAAGAATTAACTCAGTATTACCCCGGAAAATATACCTTTGTTCAAAACCCACATATTGTTTCGCATTCAATCAAAAAGGCAAAAAACTAGTAAAATCCAATGAGAAACCTATCAATCACCGAAAAATAATAATCCTCAGGTTTATAAAACTTCATAAATACCCTCACAAATACCTGAATTAATTACCGAATTCATTTGAAATCTCAGTTACGTACTAAGGCAAAATTTGAACGTAACAACTATCAGATCCACATCAATAGGCTTGAGAGTGCTCAACACAAATTTATCAAGTTTGCTAGGTACAAATTGTCTCTGTGGTGTGATTCTCAGCGTTGACCAGACTATGACTTACCTAGACCTAACTAATCTTGTTCGCAGAATGGAATACTCTGATGTCTGTTTTGCTTTCAATATCCTTAACTACTACATAAAAAGCCACGAATGTCTTGGATGCTTTTATATAGACACTTAAAGTTATCGGACACGAAGTAAATCTTTACTGCACATTTCTTACTGTCATACTTGGTACTTACTATTCAGTCCTGTTAATGGAATATTTGCCAATGTAAACAAGTTCTATGAGGGTCTTCACTTGTTAAGTTCATCTCAAGATAAATTCAAGACCCGGGCCAAGAAAATTGTTTTAGGTTAGATTGTTAGATTATTTAAGCTTTGTACCGAACTTCAAATGTATGTATTTTTTTAAAAGTAGATAAATAAATAAATAAATAAATAAATAAATAAATAGAATTACATTACTTCAACTGAGGAAGATGCTTTACCAGTGGTTTTGGGTTGTAGTTAACTAACAAATCTGGAATTTGAAAATGATTTGGATATCTTCTAATTTATAAAGATGGAATGAAAGAGGCTAATATGATTATATTATAGCGTTATGTCCCTTATCCTTGAATTTCTTGGAACATTGTAGAATAGATTCAAGATATAGGTATAGAACTCATCTCCTATATAGAAAACGTGTATGAAGAGCAACCAGTTCCTATCATACAATGACCATTCTAGACAAAAATATAAAAAGAGCCAGACGAACACTATCTTATCGATATAAAAGAGAAAGACTGAACAACCTTGGACGATGTAGTCCTTATAACAGACAACCCATACGAACTGAAAAATATGCTGGAAGAGTTCAAAAAAATAAGAATGAAATGATGTATAAGAAAAAAACAAAAATAGCGAAAGTTCAAAACCTGGAACTGGACCAATACACGTACAAGAAGAACTATGCACAAGTTGAAAAGCAACCAGCGACATAGAATACAAAGAATGATATTAAATTTACCAAGGCAAGACAGTAAACCATCCGAAGTGAATTATATCAAGAAGGCACCCAAAAGAACGAATGAACCCTCTGAGCTCACCCCTTCCGCTAGTCACAGCCAACATCTACTTAAAATGCTTAAAAATGGAAGCGATCAGAAGAATGCTATTTGAAATATGTACTGAACCTTAAATACCCAATTAAGGCTTACATAAAATATTAGCCAAGGAACAATCAAGAAGCAAAGTCTACCCATCTGCATATAAAAAATAACAACTCATCATTCAGCTTAGTATCCGAAGTTCATTTCGTTATTTTGAGAACATATTAAATGGAATCGATGAAAGGAAAAAAGAGTAAACCTGGACCAATAGGGCCAACGCTCAACATTCCATTTCATAAACGACCAAAGATCCTAAAAATACACATCGATCACAAAATGGCGTTAAAAATAATAATTAAGGCAATGGAAGTCCAAAACTTTTTTTTAAGAGGAAATTTACCTTTCAAATTAGAATCGCAAATTACTTGCACACTTTCAGTATACCTTCAGTCTTTCTATTTCAATGAGCATGTAATAATTGGAATGTGGGCACCATCGAGACCTGATATATTTACTCCCGGGCTCTTTTTTCCATATATATCATGCTATTACCTAGTTCGTATTTCTATTCATCCCTTATTTTTAATCACATTTTTGTCTATTGTCTATTTGTAAAAAAAATTGTTTATTTATACTCATTGAACTTTTTTTTTTCAGGTAAGAAACTCCTTTTCCACGCAGACTTTGTAATTCCTTTAGGTAAGGTATAATTTTAAGTTGAGAGTGAAATGCTTAGGCTACTGGATCATAAGGTTTTGAAAATGTATGCTTCATTTATAATGAATAATGTTAATGAAAAATAAATGATAATAGTTTTGGCACAAAATCAATTGCGTTAACACAACCGACCTACGTCTTTACAAAACGTAAAAACGTATTACTATACAGTAAAAACCTTGTGACCTTAACCTTAGTCTATTCTTAAAGCAACAAAAATAGATCGGAGAAAATTATGACAAGTTATTTTTGTGAGTTTTTTGGCATTGAATTTTTTTTTTATTTCATCAAAACTACTTACACAATTTGGGAAAGAGTTTATTAGAACGTATAATCCACAATTTTTGTTTTGTAAATGTTTATAACTTTTTTTATTTATTTATTTGATAACCGGCTAGCCATTACTACCTTATAATGTATAAATTAACAAATTGAAAACCCACTCCATATAAAATAGTTATTAGCTAGATGCATCCACCTAGAAATTATTCTTTAATTTAATGAACATTGAATATAAAACGCATAATAAACTAATAAAACTAAAACATTATACAAGGTAACCTATAATAAATCTAATCACATTTGAACAAAATAGCACACAAAATAATATTTCGAAAGCGTAACAAAAGAGATCACTTAAAATAAAAAAATATTGAGAAAAATTTAAGACACGCACTGAATCTAATTCAAATTTCGCTGATGTGGTAATAATATTTTCTTTTGTTTTTAACATAGTTTTGTAATTAAAACATAAAACTTTTTCGTGTCATAAGTAAATTAACCGCAAGTAAAAGTTTGCCTTTTGTAACACACGAATTGTAACAATAATACATCAATTTTGTGCCGGTCATGTTGTTTTACATTTTCGGTCTTTGGGACTTTTCCTCATGTTTTATTTCTTTACTGATTAATGGTAAGTCTACATGGAACTTCAATATAAAATGTACATCTGAACTTTTAATTTAAAAAAAGCTAGAGACATTTTTATGTTGGTACAAACGTGTATCGATTGAATATTTTTGATACAAAAATATTAAACGATAAATACTTAATTAATAGGTTTTTTTTTTTGATCATTGAGGATATTTTTCTGTGATATACTACGTTTTTTAGAATCAGTTGATCCCCATCTAACAAGAATAACATTATAAACCCAGTGTGGTTCTTGTGTTTTTTCAAATTGAGGGGTTGCATGAAATAGATTCAAATTTTATGAAACGAAAAAGAGGTCACAATATATGCAGTGAATGAATGTGACAATAAGCGGTTTCCTTATTAATAATTATTGTACGATGTAAGTAATCATCATGAATTTGGATAAATCAAAAATGTTCCTAGTACAGTGGTAAAAATCATCATAATTAAAAAAACTAACAATAGTTGGACTACATTATACTCTCAAGAACTTGTCAGTTGAATCGTCAGTTTACCTATTCATATACCTACTTCATTCTATATAAAAACAATGAAGGGGAAAGCACAATAGATAAAATTGGACCACCATGCCCCAGCTATACAACCACTGAAACCGATAAGCTAATTACATTTTAATTAGGGTTTCTGATGTAATAAATCTTTAGGCGAAAAAACAGATTCATTAATTATTATTTCAATTTTTAGTGTCGAACGACCTCTCAAAAGTCCTTGAGTCAATGACCTCAATTTATTACTAGACACCTATATTGTATTAGATTTCAATTCAAAGCAGAAATATACACATACAAAGATTCTTTTCGCGTATCTACTTCTAGTAATAAAAATGGACTAATAATATTAATATATCCGTGGGGTATAGTGGCCAAACTACTGGGTGCAGCAATGATGGATGACATCAATGAAATTTTACGTTTCTTCTACAAATGTCAACCAGAGTGTTGTTCAAAAGTTTAGGATTTTTAATTTTTTATTTAATAAATAATTATTGGCATCGGCAATAGAATTTCAACATATCGCTAGACCTAAATATGGTGATATAAACCCACATCCATATTATTATTTATGAGGCTTTTTCCACAACTAAGAATAACCAAAATTAAACCATCACTCCTTAATATAATTAAACATATTTTGATCCCACTAACGCGGAAATTTCTTCACGAAAATCTTCAATACATCATTCGTTGTGGATAGGGTCTCCTCTTCAATCTGGTAATTCTGAATTCAAAATTGAGACTGTTAGTGTCATCTCTGAAATGGCAGACTATTTCTCTGGATATTTTGATGCAGTTCATGCCTTTGGTGCAGAGCGAAGTGTAGACCATCTTAACTTTTTTCTCAGTGGGATGGTGAAGAATGACTTCTTGTTGGTATCTAAAATGTATTTATCATAAATTTCAAATCCCTATCAGTATTCCCCACAAATATAATACAAAATGTATAGGTTTTTTATGTTATATTCAGTATGACGACATCAGACAAGGCCAGACAATGTTGTCAATGCCTATTTTTTTTTCTTATAATTTACTAGAATATCATGTGTCAATAATTATGAAGACAGCTAAAAATAACGAAATGAAAAGCAGAAATTTACTAAATGTGACGTCATCCTAAATATAGCGTAAAAATCCTATACGATCCTTGTTTTTTTTCTGTATGTACCAGTACTAGTACCTACGACTTTTTTAATTGACAGTTATCAGTCATCAAGTATTCAGCAGATATAGTTCACATTGTAAATTAATTTCTGCTGTTTCGCACAAAAGGTGCATTGAAAAAGTTGTTAGAGGATTTGTTTCTTTATAAACCTCGAACCGTCGAAAGCACATTAAAACGGGTAGTTTTTCTGGGGCACGACAATGGGTCTTCAAAAAAAAATCAAAGATTGCTATGACATTTTAAGCGTAGGTATATCTTAGCAATATTTTTCTTTAATATAATTAATGAACTTTATTGTCAAAATGTCACGTCAAAAATCCTGACCAATAAAGGAACAATAATGCGTAGTACGTTTAAAAAAACATAGCAATCTTTTTTTTTGAAGACCCGATATTATAAACTCGGGCCCTTTTTTCGCTATTCGCTACCTTATTATCCCTATAAATTTCCCCTAATTTGTATATATTTATCCCTTTTCATATTATGAATACATTTCCTGAATATGTTACCTTTTAGCTTCTTCCGGTCTCCCAAAATATTGTGTCACAATCCAAGCGGAACCATCATTATTATTTCCTTGGACGCTCCAAAATATTTCTCCGTTAATTCTTGTTCTCCAAAAAGTATAGGAAAAAATTTTGCCAACCCTTTGCACCTTGTTGCCAAACCTCAGGTCGTAAGTATCATCTCTGGCCATTTCCTCGTCAAATTCCGACAAGAAATCCATTTTTAAGCCTTCGGATTTTTTGGGTAGAATTTTCACTAAATAGCTTGTGTAAAAAATCACGTTTTTGAGTATCACAGTCTTTTTTTTAAGTGTTTTTTTTTTCAGTCTTGATTTTTGTCTGCAACAAAATTAAATTATTAACTAAAAGGTAATAAGGATATTTCATATTTCATAAACCTAATCTGATATGACGAAATGGTAATATTTGTTTAAAAGGCGGCGTTTTCTTGACAGATGATATTCTCAATAATAAAATAATTCGTCATTTCTAAACCTTAAGGCCCGGTTTATTTATCTTCATATAAACATGCTGGTAACTATTTGCAATAGACTTCTTGCACTCAATCGAAATTAGGTATATAATTTATCTGTAACGAAAGTGTATTTTATATACTACTAGCTAATGACCCGCTGCGTTGCCAGCGTGTAAATATATTTTGAAATAATACATTTCTTTTCAAATTTTGTTGTTGATTTTCTATTTCATTTTTTTTTTTTTTATCCGATATCAGAGTCGCTTGCCAGTGAGTTCAGTGACGCATCCAGAGCTGCTCTAGAGCGCCCCGGGCTGTTTATAGGAATTCCAGTGTATCAGAGTTTTGCGCAACCGAACTTTTTTTTTCGGGATAAAAAATAGCCTATATCACTCTCCTCTATAGCCGATTCGATTGACCGGTTCGATTCAAGCTGGATCAGTGCACCCTCATCAACAAAAAAATGATCTAGATCAGAAGAAGTTCACTTAAATTGAACCCAAATCGATCTAATCTGGGTCAATCGAATTCACCTTATATAGAGATACGTGGTATTAATTCAAGATCGGTCCAGCCGTTCTTGAATTCAAAAAATAATAAAGTTACGTCGGTTAAATGCAAGCCTAAATAAATGAAATATATCAACGTTTTTTCATGCTGTCAAAAAAAGTTGGGTTATGTTGTTATGTAATGTGAATGAGTTTGTTTACAATTAAATTAATAATTAATTCAAAATTAATTTCTTTTTCCGAGATGCGTAACCTATCCACAAACCTTCCTTGGGATGGCCATAATAACCTACCAAAGTTTCATCGTAATCGGATAAGTGGTTTTAGAGCGCATATTCGGATACCCCGTGAACTTTGATTTTTATATATATAGGTAACAGTATTGTTGGTTATTATTATTTTTTTAAATCTTGAAGGCAGAAATTAAAAGAAAAAAACGCAGATTATTTGAATTTTGCGCCATATTTTTGCACAAATCAAAAATCACTGTTTGCCAAATTTCCATGTTCCAAACAAATCCTTTTTTTTTTTCTTTTTTAATACATCGAACGAAAAAGGAGGCATATAAATATCAAAATCGCTTTGTTTTCGACAATTTTGTTTTCTTGTCTAAATACGAATTAGATCCGGCACAGTATAAAATACGAAAACGATAAAAGGGATTTTTATTTGTCATGATGATTTTTGTTTACTATAGGTCAGTGACCTCTGGCCAATTTACGAAACAAAATAATCAATAATTACCAACAAAATACAGCAGGCTGGGGCTGCTACTGAACAAACCAACACCAGTCAAGTCCCTAACACTGGGGGATTATTCAAAATAAACCAATAAACGGTTCCAAAAGGTAATCCGGAGTAAACTTTGTCCGGAGTCACCCTAAGTGTAGTTTGATTTTGAAAAAAAAGGAAAAAGGATGTTTTTGCCTGTGAAAATGTAAAAAGCTAGGCCGGTGTTCAGAGCTGTAAGAAAAAAGTATCTTAGTTACTTTACAGTATCTTAGTTACTTTATAGTATCTAAGATACTGTATCTTGAATACTTTTCATTTTTGGCAAAAGTATCTAGTATCTTAATTACTTTTCAGAAGGATCTGTAACTTGTATCTTAAAAAAGTATCTTAGATACTGAAATTGACCTATCTAAGTTAACGAAAAGTATTAAAGTTACTGTGAAAAAAGTTCCTTCAGACGTTCACCAAACCCCACACAACAAGATGGAACTGGTTCAAACTACTTCAAACAGCATCAAACTTACGTTTTATGTATTATTCATTTGTACTCACCCACCGCTCTGTGGAGAGACTTTTACCGTCTAGCTCTAGACAAGCAACAAGACTATCTCTATACTAGCAAGACAAAGCAAGCAAATAGCCTTTGGATAGAAATCAAATCAATTTTAATCATAAGGTAGCAGACAAGAAAACCAACACGACTATCGTCATAGTCATACCACTTATTTAGCTATGGTATGTGACGTCACAACTTCCCCTACTTTGGTAAAAACCGCGACAGCAGAAATGCATTGGTTAAAACCAAATAATAATCATTCCAGACTGAAAATCGCCTTTCAACCACAGTTTAGTTCATATTTTACCTTGAGGTAGGTGGCATTAATGACATTTGAAATCTGTCAGTTGTGTACTCTCATTGGTTGATTTTTTGAAATTCGTCTGCAAAGAGAAACAAAACCTCACATCAGAATTGGCTCAAAATTTGCATAAACATTCTTTGATCGGTCATCTAGAATCCAAATATATCAGTTTTTCAATATTTTGAGAATCCTTAGAAATAATCCATAACGACTATAGGCAACCAAATATACACTTTTTATTTCGAGAAAAACGGAAATTATCGAGAAAATAAAATATCCGGATTATAGATAAGCAATCAAAGAATGTTTATGCCAATTTCGATGTGAGCTTTTTTTTCTCTTTGCAGACGAATTTTTTAAAAATCCACGCAGAACTGACAGATTTCAATGTCATTAACGCCCCTTCAAGTGCGCTCTTACGTATTTCTAATTATTTATTTGTATTTTGTTAAAAGGCTCTACATTTTGTAATAATCAGTTATTATGTACTTTTGAAAATAAGGCTGAAAATAAAAATAAGTCTGCCCCCTCCAAACGTTTGGTTGCCCCCTCTGAAATCAAAACCTAGCTACAGGCCTGGTTGGGTAACACCGGCTTTAGCCTTGAAGAAACTGGTATCGAATAGGTACAGACTCATAAAAATTATACTTCTGTTTTATTTCCCATAATCCACTTAGAAGAAAAATAACAATAATTTTAATAGTTATTTATATAGGTACCTATTTCAGTGCCGAAATTAAAAATGTAAAATTAAAACTCACAACACAACACTAGGTATTAGTAAAATGCAGGTAGAGCAAGCTTCCCTGAACAATGATTCCCATATTGCCTATCGGCTAGAAACTTCTAAAAATTTAGAGGCACACACTAGAAAATGAGTACCTATTTAATTATGAACAATGACATAATGGCCTTAAGGGGTTAAGCTTGGAGTTATGGTTTATTTCTTGATGGTTTGTGTGCTTTTGTGCCGTCTGCCTGTTATGGAGTTTTGGAGAGGCTAATAAATAAAAATAAATAATGATTTTTAATGAATTAAAAAGTTGGGTTAAGTTTTTCATATCGATTCCATATTCTGATACTTACAAATCTGTGGATTCGATATATCGATTTAGTTATCGCTGTCAGGAATAGTTTACATGAAATCCATGACATCGGCGCAACACTGGATAAAATTGACCAATCAGAAATTTGGTGCCGCGACGTCACGGCACCAAGAAATTTGAACTTCAAATCAAAATTTAGAGCTTTTGCAAGTCCGAAAAAAATCGGAAAAAAATACAGTTGAGCTTAATTTTGACTCCTCTTTCCAATAAGCAAACCCCTCGTTTTTATTCTCATCGGTGACTTCACCGATGAGTTAGTGAATGGCAAATAACAATAACGGCCATAGAATGGTGGATGCATCGATAAAATTTGATGAGAATAAAAACGCAGGGAAATAAAAAAAATTCATGCAAAAAACGTCAGATTGCATAGATTTCACTGGTTAACCGGCCATCATCGGTTCTTGGCCATTTTTTCGTTTAATGTTGATGAATAAGAAAACCCTAGCACGTATACCTATTTTCGATGCTTATCTGACTCTCTGTATCTTTCTCGCACTCATATTACCTTGGGTGTGGTTGGGGGTGCAATTGGTTTAGACTTGAAAAATCATTTAGTAGAGGTCTACTCAAGTCGCGAGTACGACGTTCGTTATTCTTGAAAAGTGCTTAAGTGATGTTTGAACAGAAAATAGTAAGTATTTCAACATTTTTATGTTAGAAATGTATGGAAAGTGTTTTTACTTGTAGGAATATATTTTACCTTTATAATTTAATGAGAAAATCTTATTGAAACTATTTTTTTTTTCATGAAATTTCAGGCGGCCGGAAAGTAGTATTGAAAAAAATACGTATTTTAGTTCTCGGCCATGTGGCCGAGAATCATATACTCGTTCAATGTTTCTATTTTGATTTCATTCAGATTACGTACATAGTTAATACATAATTTTTTTTTTAAAAGGTATGTATATTTGGATATCTTCTCTTTATATATTAGTTTGCGGCCGTCAAATATTACATAAAATAATGTTTGTTTCGAACTTTAATTTTCATAAATATTCAGGGGCCGAGAACTACCTTATTCGGCCACTACTAAAGAGAACCCATGGATCCATATATTTTGTGTGCTTCAATTGTCGGCCATTATAAAATTCCTGATTGCATGTTCAATGGAGTAGGTATCTATACCACCTACCCTACTAAAGTACCCACCATTTAAGATAACTCACACACCTAAACAATTTTGCTAAAAGACAACTTTAATTTTTTTTCTGCCTTTTTTAGTGATCCCACAAAAAAAGTGAGTGTTTCAGGAAAAAAACAACTGTCAGACCCAAAGCAAAAGCAGTAGCTAAACGAACCCTGTTTCAATATTCTAAAAACGATTTAAAAAAAGCTTTACATGAATTTCGAAGCAACAATATTTCAGTTCGTTAAGCCAATAGAAGGTATAAAGTCCCGAGAACAACACTTCAAGACCGGCTTACTGGTCGAGTTCCTGATGAGCTGAAGAAACCAGGATCACAGCCTCTATTAACTGAAGAAGGCGAAAAAAAGTATAAAGAATGGGTAATTAACCTTTCTAAATGTGGATTTCCCATTAAAAAGGACATGTTGTTGGAGACTGTATCAAAAATTAGTTCAGAATCTGGCCTGAACTTATATAAAGGAGGAATGCCGAAGCAAACTTGGTACTCTAACTTCATGAGAAGAAACCCAGAAATCTCTTTGAGAGAAGCAGAAGGCATCAATAAAGATCGTACAGTTGTGACTGAAGAAGCTATTAGAAAATGGTTCCTGGAATTGGATGATTACGTCGAAGAAAATCATCTAGAAGACTCTCGAAGAATTTTCAATGGAGATGAATCCGGTTTTTCACTTTGCCTCAAATCTGGTAAAGTTCTCGGCCCAAAGGGGTTCAAAAATGTGTTCAGCGTTCAACAAGAAAATGCGAAAGAGACAGTTTTAGTAGTGTTTAACGCTGACGGAAAATTTGCTCCACCATTGGTTCTATTTCCGTATGTAAGACCGCCTAGAGCGGTAGTTGATAACATGCCAAATGGATGATGGGTTCTAGGCAAATCCGAGAAAAGCTGGATGACATCAGACGTCTTCTTCGAATACCTGTGTTACGATTTTAATAACTAGTTGTTAGCAGAAAACATTGTAAATGGACACAAATCCCATCTAACAATGGCCACCAGTCAATGGTGTGACAATAATCAGATCATTCTGTATGCTTTGCCACCAAACACCACCCATATATGTTGCAGCCGGCAGATGTTAGTGTATTCAAGCCCATGAAAGCTGATTG
This sequence comes from Ceutorhynchus assimilis, assembly GCA_917834065.1. Classification (NCBI taxonomy): domain Eukaryota; kingdom Metazoa; phylum Arthropoda; class Insecta; order Coleoptera; family Curculionidae; genus Ceutorhynchus; species Ceutorhynchus assimilis. Next base: position 18,504,648 of record OU892287.1, read on the forward strand.
GAAGAAAATTGTAAGAAAGTGGCCAAGTAAATCTGAAAATTTCAATGCTTGCGTAACAAAAATAAATTTATTCCTGTACATACAGGAATCTGTTTTTTTTTTTTAATTGATAGTTTGAAATTGGAATAAGGCGACGTTCCGTAAGTTAACCAAGATTCTTGGTTTTTCCGGTTCCCGTTCCGTGACCTAACCACTCCTGAAATCTGGTTAGGTTATGAAACGCGGTTTCTGAAAAATTCGGTCCCAACTGTCAACCGAATCTACCGATCAAAAATATTTGGTTGTTTCGGTTTGTTATCAATTTCTGATATTTGTTTGTTAGGTTATGTGATAATTTTTAAATTTTTTTTAAAATTTTTTTTCCGCTTTCGAAGTGTATTTGTGGTGAAAATGGAACAAGCGATAAATATAGCATTCATTCCTGACGATTGCTTACTACAAATAGATTAAGAGGATAATATTCTATCATCTATAGCATCCAAGCCAAACCAAAGCTGAACCGAAGGGTTCCACACATAAACCGCATTTTCAGGAACCAGACTGATACCCATAGACGAACCGCTTCATACCGATCTTTACCTCTGGTTAAGATACGGAACGCCGCCTACCAATAGAAACCTGGTACGTCATGACAATATCCTTGCGTCATGACGTCATTTTCATTATTGACCTAGGTATTTTTTCATTATTAACCTAGGGAGAGAAATTCAATTTTTTCCTAGAAAAATGGATTGAATAATGACTGCTTCTCAGGTTAGTAGTAAAAAAAATAATAATATCGTTATGTCGGATTCACTTGAGCCGATAATTTTTCCCCAAAAAAACAATAATATCGTTATGCCATTAAGAATACCCCCACTGCAATTGTATATGCAGAGTCTTCTACGTCGAAATGCCACCCCTGCCAAAATAACAGAGCAGTGCAAGTTAATCAATTCCAATACTGGATCAGTTGTTGTCAATAATGACGATAGTTTATTATTCGAAATCCCGGATTGTATTGGAAGTTCTTTCACTGAGTCATTTATTAACACTCTTACGTGTGATATTCGCGAGCGGAGTTTCGCGAAAACAATGATAACACGAAAGATATACCTGAAAGACAGGAACAAGGAATGGTAGATATTGCAGATGATGATATTGTTACAATTGAACTAGAATGGATTGATGAACAAGAAAATGATAAAGGCGACTATGGAATACTTGAATACGAAAGGAAATCAGAGATTGGAGATAACAAAGAAGCGGGACAGGAAAAAAGACTTGTGAATATTGCAGATGATGATATTAATGCAATCGAAATAGAATGGATTGAAAAACAAGAAAATGATAAAGGCGACTATGAAATAGGTGAACAAGAAAGGAAATTAGAAATTGGAGATAACAATAACAACAGTGAGAGTAAAATAATTCAAGAAAAAGAAAAGATACACATCATAGACAATAATGACAGCGAAACACGCAAAAGTGATGAGAAAACAGAAATTCAACAAGAAACTGAAACAGTTTTAGTACATAAACTGATCGTAGACAGAAAAGTGGAAGACTAACTCCGACACTAAAAGAAATATTTTCGAATCATCTAACATATCCAGAGCCCACTAAGCGTAGTAAAAATACTAACAGACCCAAAAACGAAAAAGCGCCATATGCGATTAGTAGCCATAAATGACGACAATATTACAAAGTGGAAGACCAAGAAAAATTACAAAAAAGATTAAATATAGAAAAACGCAAGAAAAAGCGAGAAGATCTTAAGGAAATCAAATAAAATAAATTATTCAAAACAAAAAAAAAACAATAGGCAAAGTCACCAATACTGCAAAGAAAGAAAATACGGATGCAGTTAGAAAAACTCCTAGGAAAATCCCTTGTGCCTTATGTAAGGATATTCTGAACAACGATACAGAAGATGAGGATAAAAAAAATATAGGATGCGATTATTGCGACAATTGGTATCACAAGAAATGTACGGAGTTTTACGATACTTCTTACGCAATGGACGTTTCTCATGCAATGAACAACAAGGATAATTTATTAAAATTTCTGTAATAAGGAAAGAGACACACATAGTGACGCACGATACCTGTGTGGAATGACTTTGATTGGTTCCACTTGTCAAATTGTGGAATTTCGGTTATGTTTCTGTTTTTGTTTATTTTTGACCGTGAATATGACAAATATGTGGGGAAAAAGTTTAGAAAAGTTTGAGAAGTACGAATTTGCAAGTGCTAGCAAACCTTTAAGTTTACAATTATTATTGTATTTGATATAGAAATCGTTATTTCACGAACCCTCAAGTCTCTGTTCCAACTTAAATCGTCTTCACTCAGGTTGAGAGCATGTAACCATTGTTTTCTTAAAATTTGATTGCTTGGGAACCCACAAGCTGCGCGCGCAGTACAGGTGAAATGAGAAAGGTCCATTGCTGATGCCAAAGGCTATAAATGTAATTTTTGTTAATTTATTTTTTTTATAATTTCTGTTGATTTATTTTATAAGTGTTCGTTTATTGGAATACCTACCTACCTGATTTGGCAAAATGCCTCAAGAGGTTACCTGATTTTCCCTATTTTTGGCTTAGGATCTAAGTTTTTTTTTTTTTTTCAGAGTTGTTTTTTATTTTCTCTAGTCTTTTTATTCAATTTCTGTAGCGACTTTTCTTTTTTTTCTTAATAAACTAATGGAATTTGCATGGCCAAGAACCAAAAAAATTACGTTTTTTTAATACTTTTTTCCACATTAACTACACCTCCAAAGTTGATTTCTTACTTAGCAGGCCGAGAATCCGTGAAATGACCCTACCTTACAGTTTGTCAGAAGGGAAATATCAGAATCTGCCAGACAAAAGACACTTTTTCCACTAACTTGAAACTTCGAGAAAGAAATGCTAAGGACTAGGAGAAAGCTTTTTTGTGCTCTTCGCTTTTCTAAATGGAAAGTGGAATTTAATTTTGGACTTATTTAATGCATTTGGGAAGTCATAAAAATGAGTGTCGACTTCCTCTGGGTTGACATCATCCTAGATTTTACCGTTAATAGTTTTAAATATTGTGGAAAAAAAGTGGCCACGGATAAGAATTTGTTGTTGTAATTTAGCGAAAAATTTGATGATAAATGTAGAATTGTACTTTTTTTTTGGAATTAGGGGCAAGTTTAAATAGGTATCTCGGAATTCACTATCAATATAGATTTTCAGATTTTATTCTAAGAAAAAATATAATTATGTCCTCATTTTCATTTACTGTATGACGTTAGTGAATCAGAATACACGAATTCAAAAATTAAGTCATGTTACTTTTAATACTGGCATGACAATGATATAATTTTGGAATCAAAGCCAATAATACTAACCAGCGCGTTTTAAATAGTCTTTTCTTGCCAAAAATCTATAATTAGCTTCATGAATGATTTTCGTACTAAGCATTCTTTATTCAGAATTGCAAATTTTCTATTGATCAATTTTTCCAATAATGCTGAGCAAACAAATCCGAGTTAGCGGCCTTGTTATTGGATTGGCAATTTTTACTATTTGCAATTTGCAATTTCATACTTTTGTTTCTTGTTCGCTATTAGTCATTACGTTACGGTTGTTTGCTCTTTATTTGATAGCTATAGGTAACGAGATTTTATTTTGTTGCAGCTTGTTTGAACAATACATTTTGGTATTTGTTACACGTAGTTAAGTTTTAATTTAATTATTTTGTTCTACTGTTTACTATTAAAATTTACTATCCATGCTATTTTGTATCCTCCATGAAAGCCAGCCATCAGGAAATTTTATACAGCAAAAATCATATGTCAATAATTGAAATCAGATAAGAAATATTACCTATACAAATATATAATCATCAGGCATTAGGAGCTGATCGCTTAAGAACTATACATACAATCCAAACCTTGATAATCTAGGCAATAGAAAGCTCAAGTCCTATCAAAATCAGCAATCTTTTGAAATGTCTGATTGATTGAGTCACATTTTTATAATGCTAATAATTACTTCATAAGGCTAATGAAGCCAGTAAATTGGTATATCTGAAACTATTTAGCTAGAACAATAACTCAAATCAGCTTGATGCATTATTGGGTGAACTTTACTCTTATCAAGCCAAATTTGGTACAAAATAATCATTACCTACCTTCTGTTGCAAAATATATCCTTTTATTCCATTATGTCCGCCCACACTATCTGCTTTGCTATGCAAAATGCGACCTACTAACAAAACTCCATAATTTCAGTACCGCGGCACTAAAACCGTTCGCGCGCTATAAGTTAGTACCTACTACTTTCATGAACAAAATAAATGAACTAAATATACGAAAAATCTGCCGCTATGGTACTACTCGCTGGCTCTGTTCACGATGCAAGCGATTATAAAATAAAAGCTTGAAATTTGTAATGGGATGTCGGCCAATCAACGTGCGGAGGAGAAAGCAACGCTGGAGATCATGAAGCTAAAAATAATGTTTGTCTGGTTCGGAGGTATTGGATTTCTCTCTCATCTGGTGATGTGCCTTTAAGTTTGTCAGTGGAAAATTCTATACATATTTTGAACTAGTGTTATTTGAATTCAGACCACATTTTCGAACTAAGTTTTTAATTTGTTGATGAACTCTAATGAACTCTGGTTTTTGTCTATGACGATTGCATTCAGTGTCTTTCGATGAGTATTCATTTACATATTACATTATCTGACCCACCTGACCTAATTTTCATTTTTCTAATATTTGTTTTGCTATTCAGTGCTTATCGATATAATTTTTTCAAATTTTTTTCGTAGATTCCCTTTCATTTCTGCATTTCTTATTGGGTTTCTTGACTCAGCAAGACTAAACAACATAAGACCTATAAAAAAAATATTTACCATAGAAGATATATTTTTCTTAGAGAAGTTCTCTAAGAAAAAAATAAAAATTAGTGTAGAAAACCCAGGCACACGGGAAAAGGGATAGTACAGTCGTGAGCATTGAAAATGGGAAACTTAATACTACAATTGGACCTTGTATATCTCTGATTCTCACCTGGTGAGCCAGTGTTAAAGTTCTTTGCTCTAGTGTTCTCAATGATACAGGGCTCTGCAACAATACCATCGTCATCAGTTCCAAAATTGAAAGATTCATGTTTATAGGGTATTCTGCTCTAAACCAGAATCACCGCGATTAATTTGTCTACTTGATAAATCATGTTGAATTTCTGAGCTGCGTAAATGATAGTATTGCGCCTTAAAACACTAGAACCATTATTAATCAAGTAAGACATTGGGGCCTCATGCTTGGATAGTATAGTTGCTGGACGCCACTGATTTACATCCCTATACACAACATTTTCACCTTCTTTTAAGTCTGGCCTTTCCTTTTTATATAATTTAGTTCTATTTTCTAATACATTCCTGAATTCTTCGATTTTAAAACTGGGTTCGTCAAGCAAAGGTTACTTAGTTTTCAATTTTCTAGAAAACAAGAGATCAGCAGAAGACCTTTTAGGATTTGTAATAGGCGTGTTACGATACTTCATCAAAGCAACCCACAAATCATCTGATTTCCGAATAATGTTTTAAGCTATTTGCACAAATCTTTCAACAAGTCCATTCGATCGCGGATATCTTGGGCTACTTGTCTGAAATTTAAATTCAAACTCATTCGCAAAACATTTACATTCATACGAATTAAAAGGCATATCTGACACTATAACATCAGGTATTCCATGTGTCGCAAATATTTGTTTCAAAACACTAATAACATGGTGAGACTGTTTCAGTTCTAAAAACATAATTTCTAAAATCATCTACAATTACTAAATATGATTTTCCACCATAGTCCATGATGTCACAACCTAACTTTTGGAAAAGTAACTAAGGAATATTATGTGATATAACTGGTTCTCTTACATTAGCATATCTATATCTTTCACACAACTGACACTGCCAAATTTCCTTATCAATATCTATTCTCATTCCAGGCCAGAATAATACACTTCGTGCCCTATCTCTCGAGTTATGCCAAAATGACCGTCATGTAGGTAATACTTTTAGCATATTTTTACGCAATAATTGAGACTCAATACTTTATCCTTTATGGTTTCTTTTTGTCTTTCACCCATTCGCAAATATAGTCAGTTGAGAAATACCATTTCTTCCATAGCCTCATCATCTTCCGTCATTCCAATCTGCAATACATAAATACCTCCCAGGCTGACAACAAACTTGTAAATCATATCTTAACAATTTTAACTTCAACCTCTATAATCGGGGCGAGTTTATTGAGGATATCTGCTTGTTCATAACACTTACATTCGGTTTGTGATCAGCTAAAATTTTAACAGGGCGGCCATAAATAAAATTATAAAATTTTTGACAAGCATACACAATTCCCAACAGTTCTTTTCCAATGATTGCATAGTTTTTTTCAGTTTCTGTCAAGCCTCCCGATGCAAATGCTACTGGTTTACCTTCTTGCATTAGGCAACATCCAAGTCCATGTTGTGATGCATCTGTTTGTATAACAATATCTTTTTTGTAGTCAAAGTTTTTTTATGTAATATTTTTATTCAATACAAGTTTGATGTCTTCAAGAGGTTAATTATTTACGTCCAACCACTGATGCACAATTTTTTTTTAAGTAGCTGACAAAGTAGATTTACAATTTCCCCTAAATTCGGAATAAACTTTCTAACATAATTTAACAAGCCAAGCAGTCTCTGCAACTCTTTCTTATTGGATGGTGCTTTAAGATCATTGATGGCCTTAATTTTGTCATTATCTACTTTCATACCCTCACTATTAAAAATATGCCTCATGTATTTCACTTCACACTTTCCCAATTGCAACTTATTTTTGCTAAATCCCCTACCCTTCTCTCTTGCTCTCTGTAACATCATTCTCAATGTCTTGTCATGTTCCTCCATAGTATGTTACAAGCTACCAATAAATCATCAAAATATATGATTACCAATGTAGTATTTTTTTAATTGTTTGGGTAGGATCGGAAATACTACATTGAGAACCTACTCGGATCGACAAAACCACATTATTGTATATATGATTACATTTTCAATATCCCAAAATGTTTACAATTTATTCTCTGAAAATACTCAGGTGCCAAATTTAAACCAAACAGTAGTCTCAAAAATTTGTAACAACCAAATGGAGTGGAAAATGATGTTGAGTAACTAGACTCCTTATCAAGCTTCACTTGATAAAACTCATCTTTAAAATCAAGTACAGAAAGACAATTTTTTCCTGAAAACTTAGCACTAATATCTTCCAAGCTTGGAATTTGAAAGTATTGTCTTTTTATATACTCATTTAAATCCTGTGAATCCAACCAGTCTTAAGGATGTATCTGGTTTTTCAATTATAACCAGGTTATTAACCCACTCATCGGCTCTATCTAATTTCTCTATTTCTTCCTGCTGCTCTAATTTATCTAATTTTTGTTTTAATCTTTCATAGCTAAAGGAACGCGACAAGCAGGTCTAGCCACTGATATGCTGCCCTGGGACTATGCAACGAATAGAGATATTTTCTCTATCTCTATTGACGTCCCATCTCTATTGATTTCGAAAAGAGGGAAGAAGACAGCAAGTGCCATAGCCCATAGCAATATAGATGACGATCTCTATCCGTTACATAGTCCCAGTGCTGTTTTATTTTAGTTCAATTTTACAAGTATCTGAAAAAGTGCCTATACCCTCGAAAACATCACTATATTCACTGATTAATTTCTTATTTATATTTGAATTGTAATTAATATTCTGACTAACCTCTTCCACACTGCAAACCACCCCAAATACAACAAATCACAAGAATTCAAACACATTCCTAACCTAATTTTATTTGTCTGACCAAGAAGCGACATATTGTCTGGCTAGCCAAACGGCGAACTGCAATAGAATTTGCTGCTCTGTCAGACTGTACGGAAAAAATAATAAACAAGTTGGTGACATATTTTTTTTTTGCTTTATGGACATGTGTAGTATTTTGAAATAGAAAAGAATCCGGCAACATTGCGAAATGATGGATGTGGAGAGGCGTGATTATTCAGAGGCATGATTCTATTGGTTAGAGCCTAAACGACAGCACGCAGTGGCGTAGTTATTGGCAAAACTAGAGAATTTTTTTTCTTATAATTTTATTGGTTTATTTTCTTGGTGTTTTCAGTGCCACTGAACCCAAAGACATGGCTGTCATCAGGCGGTGTCAGCTGAGGTGTCAGTGAATATTTTTATGTTACGTCCCACTTTTCTTCCCCCTTTCGTCTTTATCAAGTTACCACTTGCCAGACTATACAATTCACTAGAACATGAATAGAACGACAGGTACTTCCAAATAGGCATTAAAAATTACTATACTCACACCATATATCCATTATTACATCTGAGCGAACTGTCATTGTCTGCAACAATGAGGAATTCCTTAATGAGGAAGGAAATAGACAGAATTAAGACAGATTACATGAAAAATAGTTCTTAAACCAACTTGTCGACAAATACCCATGGGATCCAAGACAGATCTAGCACAGCCAATCACAAGATTACAAAAGACAACAAGAAATATGGAACTTGCATGAAATAACAATTATTACATTTTATCAAATAAATAAAGGGTACAGATGTGAATAAGGATATTTTCGCCAAATTTTTCGAATTTATTCAAAAATACAATCTTTATGATTTTTTAAAAATGATGTGGCCGTCTCTGTCTTACTTGCACTGACTTATGGCGATACTACTAAATGACGTCACATAATCAAGTTCCCTATTTCAAATGACCCTGGATTTCCGCTTAAGGTAGGTACTTCAGAAAATCAGACAGAATGTTGCAAAATATGTCTCAACGAATCAAATCTACAAATCGGTTAGAAGCCAAATCTCCAAAACACGCCCTAGGAATGGTACATCGAAACCGAAAACTCTATTTGCGAATGTGGCAAACCCATCAGTGATCTTTGAAGGCGAATGCCTATTTTAAGAACACAAAAAGAAGAAAAGTAGATTTTAACGATGTTATCTGTAAGAACATATTGGCGCGGTTTCCGGGTTCACAAAACTCACTTGGACAAACAGTTACACCTTTTATTAGGAAAACTACTTGGAACAGCATAAATACTCAAGTATTTTACTTACAATTTTTTATTGAAATGCGTTTTAATTTTATTAATAATTTTAAACTATATTTTTTGACTTTATTTTCCTCTACAGAATGGTAAGTCATTTGTTACATTCATAGTCCTTATAATCTTCAATTTTTCAAGCTTAATAATACTAAACTTAGTTCTTATTTGTAGCATGATCTGGCGACCTAAAAAACACCAGCATTTTAACATTTGAGCAAATTTGCCTCCTGATCTCGAAACATGTACCTACTGCTCATTGAATTTATTAAAGTATTTGTGGAGGAAGACTTTAGGTTTTTCTTTTGGAATTAACTTTTATTGGAACAAACTGACTTTATGAAAATTCAATTATCACTACTTATCGAAATGTACACTACAAATCTCGAATTAAACCTAAACTCACACTGTGGCGGGCAGTCGGTGGTTCAATCTCTATCTGCTTTGGATCGAGGGACTGTGTAGTTTACTCGGAAAAGTTACAAAATGCAAAGGCACAAACACTACGCCGGAGACTCACTAAATAAGTTTAATTGAACGTACAATGGGTTGTTCCTGAAGCAGACATGCTCCAAGAACATAAGAAGAAGCGTCAGTCTTCAGAATATAGGACTGACTCGAATCAGCTTGGCGAAGGATTGGACTGGAAGTAAGTAATGACTTTAACTTTTCAAATGCTTGATTTTGACTATGGCTCCAGGTCCAGGTAGCTCTCTTCTTTCTTAGCATTGTTAACGGTTTAGAGATATTTGCAAAATTTTCAATGAATCGTCTACCTATACCATGACTGGGATTTTCAAAATAGCAGTAATCTTTTTAGGATTTGGTGCAATACCTTACGGTGTTATCACAAAGTTAATATTTTGAAGTCCTTTGCGAAATCTGTCAGTTAGCCTCTGGAAGGTAGATGACGCATTATGCAGTCCAAAAGGCATTCTTGTGTAGCGGAATGTTCCAAACGAGCGGATAAATGCAGTCTTTTCTCGATCACAGAGTCTAACTGATACCTGATGATAATCAGACTTACGATCTAGTGTTCTCATGTACGCTCTTAGCAGTCTTAGCATTAAGCCGCCGGCAATCAACGGTCAACCTGTTCCCATCATCTTTCTTGGGAACCAGAACTACAGGAGCAGCGTAAGGAGATTAACATTATTCAATAGACCTATCCATTTTTACCTGGTATGCGCGCGCAACACGAGGCAATGCCTTTTCATTGGCTAACTAGTACAGGTGTGAGGTGTTCGTGTGGGGATCTTCTTGTCCTTGTTCATTGCCCGTGGTCTGACAAGAATAAAAGTACAGTTGATATTCAACTTGATATAGCTTGACATGTGACATTCAAAAGTTGTTTGAAATTCTCTCTCCCTTTTTAGCCCGTGCAAATAAGAAGGACAGATCTAATAGAGTTTTCGTATTATTACCTCTTTGTCCGGTAAAATAGATAGGTCTGTTATCCCTTCCGTAAGTAGGTTGTCAATTTCTTGCTTCAACTGGATCCTTCCAGTCTCAGGTGATAAGGAGGAGCGGCAATTGGGATGTCATCTGTCAAAGTAATAACATGTTCTGCAAAGGGAGTCGGTTCTACACTGATATTGAAAAGATCTTGATTTGCCTCGAGCATCTTGAGGCAAAAGGTTTAAACCTCCATCCTCTCTAATATTGACTGAACAACTTATGTCGACAGAATTGGTTGCGGTTTCTTGAAGGTAAACAGGTTTAATTGGTTCCGACTCAAACTTTTAGCTTATTTCAGGTTAATCGCTATAGAACCATAAATCATTCAGAATAATATGTCCCTAGAAGTGTTCTGCTTTCCTTATGATCTGGGACAGAAATCATGGTAACATAATAATGACTTCTATTTTTCCAGACAACTTTCACATTAAAATAAAAGGCATTTACTGAATGGAAGAATCAGAGTGAGCAAAGTATGAACTAAGAAATTCGGCAAACATAGTTGAATTGAGTTGCCTGTGTATGTACCATCGTCACCAAAAGTATCTGGGACACAACTAATGCATAATAATCTCCTGGACTAATTCTACTGTCATTCATTTCAATGCATTTAATGCATAGTTTGACAAATATTTGACATTAAAATTCATATAATAGGACAAGAGCTAATGTGATGCTGTCCCAGTTACTTTTGGTGACGATGGTACCTACCGATATTTACATTTTGTATGCCAGCTAATAATCTTTGAAGCATATTTGGCGTCATGAAAATCTGTTGTACTGGAGTAGCAGTTTCATTATTTTGTGGCATCGTGCTTGATTGTGGATGAAATCCTTTAACAGATCTTAAATGCATCCACTCCAAAATAGAATGGTGATTGCCGTTTTGTCAAAAGAAACCTGACAGCTATGGATTGCGTTTGACAAAACAAGAGGCGGCAACAATGGTTTAACGTCAGTGGTGAGTATGGACGTTTGGCAACAATGAAACGTATTGATTATTGCAAAAATAAAGGATATAATATGGCGGCGATATATCCGAAATGAAACTGAAATGATAGTGTCCAACGGAAAGTACATTAACACAAAATCAAACTGAGACAGTGTCGATTCAATGTCTAAAAACACACTTTCATTGTAACTCTTAACGAAATCACATTTTACAATCCTTGAGGGCCCCACGTTGGGGGTTCAACCTCTATCTACCTTGGATCGAGGGACTGTGTAATTTACTCGGGAAAGTTACAAAATGCAATGGCACAAACACTACCCCGGAGACTTACTAAATAACTTTATCTGCAAGCGTGCGGTAACTAAGGTATATTACACGATTTTGCGTGCGGTAATATTATTACCGCGTTGTTTTTGTATGCATTCGGTTTGATTTTCAGCAGAATGTCTTGTATTCTTGTGATAGCGCTTAGTAAGGCATTCTTTATCGTCCTTACCAAGTCCAAACGACTGGTTTATCTATTTTTGATTATAGTCTTTCCAGTACTCCGTTCTATATATGGGATATAGCGGTCTGAACTTTGTTGTTGTTTGCGTCTCTCCTTAACAAATGTGTTCTGGTTCTCGTTACACAATACCATAGCTATTTCAGGCGCGATGCTACCAGGCCATGGTGCTTTCCTTCTTTTGACGTCCTATTGGAGTACCCCGAAGTTTCCTATACAACCTTTTCGTTTGGAGGAAATGGTTCTTTAATTTGTTTTGTTACTGTATTGTCATCTGGGCTAGAACTCTGTAACGGATAGGGATCGTTATCTTCCTCGTTACCACACTTGAGGTCTCCTGGGCTGGCACTCTGAAACGAATAGGTATATTTTCTCTATCTCCATTGAGGTTCCCTGTCTATTGATTTCGAAAAGAGAGAAGAAGATAGCAAGTGCCATAGCTATGGGGATAACGATCTCTATCCGTTAGAGAGTCCCAGCCCTGCTCTCTTATCGAAATTAATAGAGGAGATATCGCTATTTGTTACTTAGTGGTTTCTGTTTAATTGACTTTTCCTCACACATCGTCGTCTAATTTACACCATAGCTGAATCCATTTTTCCTACTACTTTTTGTTATCAGCCTTCTAAATTTTTCAACCCACTTCCTAGGATGATATGTCAATTTTTTATTTCTGTTTACTTCTGGATTGATTCTTTCATTCCCTATCCTGATTTGTTTTAGTTTTCCCACTTCTATCTTATGTCAATTTCTATTTTCTGAACCAACAATATTTGTTCAATTTTTGGAACTCACTGCAATATTTTGTGTTTTCTATCTTTTTGCCTTTATCCAATTTACAGGTACGTGACCCATTTTATTTGTTTCTTTTAACAACATAAACATTCCCAAATTGATGCCCTGTGGGTGACCATTAGAGCTTCCCTGTCTATTTACATAAGGCGGAAATGAAATCGTGCGGCCTTGTCAATCAACCAACCAAATTGTTTACAAAACCGTGTGAGTTGTTAAACGAATATTACATGTAATATGCGCGTCAAATCGAAAACTCGCAGCACCGTAAATAGATCGTTCCTAATACTGATTTTGGATGAGGTTGTGCACTTTTCGAACCTGTGGTTAGAATAACAATGTGGAAATAGGGAAATTTATCGGCTATTCCAAAATAAATCATTCAAATTAGGAGAGTAGAAACTATTTTAGGCAGGAAAGCATGCAGATTGCAGATAACATTGACATCCGGTTTCTGGCACTATCGATATTATGTGTAATACCGACTGTGCAAATTATTTCCAGGTAATTTTATTTCCATACACCAAATAAATAAAGGAAACTACAAAATCATCAGCAATATTGACTATATTATTACTCTTATTCCTTTTACCACCTTAACCTAGTTGAAAACTAACACATCAACGTGAAAAAAATCACTAGAGGATAAAATCGGCACCAATGAACTAGGAAAAAAACTTTAATGCACGCTAGGATGAAACACGCGGAAATTGTTTCACAATGTAATTGCGTATAACCGGTAAAAAAATTAACGATTAATTGGTTTTCAAGAAGTTAATAGATTATTGCGGTGTTATTTCCAATTTGCAATTTACATTAATTATAACAATTATCGAGATAGTGTTTTATTGGAATTAAATTGACTTCAACAAAGCGTTTTGTTTTGTTCTGTTTTGGTGAAACAATTTGTCCGACATCGAAAATCAGTATTGATTCTATCTAAATCTGTGTTTGAACACTACAGTTTGAAATGACAAAAACGAAAAAATTCATGAAAAGCAATAATAGCATAGACACGTATAGGCAAAAATTGAAACTGGTAATATGCATATTGGTTTTAGCCATACAAAAGTTTAAATTTTTTGTTTGTTTTTTGTTCCAATTTCACACTCCGTCTATCTATTTGAATCATTGTGCTATTTTGATGGAACAAGAAGTGATTGACTTTAGAACTTTCTAGATACGAACATAATGTAGAAGAATTTTCGCTTTTTTACTCAAAATTTGTTTATTATATAGATTCCAAGATTCTCAATAACAGCTGAAGCCATCATTAAAATCCATCAAAAACTTTGGTCAGACTTACTCATTGTCGTTGAACCTTCATGAAATCATCATCATGGTCGATCTGGCATTATCAGAGTGCAGATTAGATTTCCTTGAATAGAGTGTAGTCATCACGTGACCCAAGTGTTGCATTTTCCTCTCTTCAATAGTGTTTAGCAGTTCTTTTTGCTTATTCATGAGTTGGAGTACTTCCTTTTTCGTGATCCTATGCATCTATGAACATCCGTCTGTATATATACATTTTGAAAGCCTCTATTCTTTTTTCTGTTTGTGAGTCCATTGTCCAACCTTCGCATCCATAGAGTAAGACAGAGGAAACATAACATCTGACCATTCCAGTTCTGAGGTCTTAACTAAAGTCTGATCTTGTAAAAAATGTTTTCATGCTCGTTTTCCTCGCTTGTTCGATTCTTGATAGTTTCCACTTCTATTGATATTTGCTTCCAGATATTTTATTGAGGATACCTGTTCTATTGTTTGTCTCTCGACATGTAGATGTACGTCTATTGGTGTCTTTGAGAAGACTAGTATTTTAGTTCTGGAGACGTTTAGATGTAAGCCGAACATATTCGCTATGACATATTTTGTAGCTCTTGCACGTTGCTTGCTATAAGGACGGTATCGTCAGCGTACGCAATGTTATTTATCAGAGCTCCGTTGATCTTAATTCCACATTGGGCTTCATCTAGTGCTCCTGTAAATATAGACTCCGAATACAGGTTATACAGGAGTAGAGACAAGACACAACCCTGTCGGACTCCTCGTCTGATCCATATATCTTCCGATGTTGTTGCCGTTTGATGCCACTAGAGCTCTGAGATAACGCGTAAGTCTTGTTCATCAACCCCGGTTGTTTTAAGGATTTCGATAATATTTTGATGGTCGTCAAACGATTTCATTAGTTTATGAAACATGCATATACATCTTTCATGTCTCTGCATCGTTCTATCATTACGATTAGGGCAAAAAGACCTTCCCACGAACCCAGTCCGTTTCGAAATCCGAACTGAGTGTTATCTATCTGATATTCGCACTTTTTGTAAATTATTCGTGTATAGATGATTCTGAAGGTTCGTTTAAGGACATGATGAGACATCAGACTTATTATTACGATAGTCATCGCATCATGAGAAATAAGGTTTTTTTTGGTACTGTTACGAATGTTGACTTCAGCCAGTCTGATGGTATTTTGCTTGAGCTATATATTTTATTGATTAGTGATGTTATCAGGTCTAAGCTTTTGCGACGTTGATTCTGTCAGGATTAGGTGCTTTTATTGCATAAATTATTTCTTCTTTAGATATTTCGGACCTTTTTTATTTACTTGACTGTCTTTAGAGGTGGTGGAACGTGGAACACAAGGTCTGAGGTCCATGATTTCTTGTGTTATCCATTCTTGCTTTCTTCTATTTTTCGTGAACCCAATATCTTCTTATTCGATGTTTGTTATTTTCGTTCCTAAAGCATTCCTTCCTTCAACGTCGATTTTGAGGCTTATTTCTTTCTTTCTTTTGAGATCATTCAGTTGTGCCACGGCTATATTTCTTGCCACTATCTCTTTTTCAACTTTCAGGAATCTTCTGTGTAAAATACATTGCAACTGTATTATGGTCACTATAAATGTCTGCTCCAGGGCAGGTTTTCACAGATTTCATATACTTCGCAAAATTCATGTCGAGTAGAATGAAATCAATTTGTTTTCTGACAATTCTTGCTTCTCTGTTTGCAGGTGATTTCTAAGTATATAAGCCTTCTGGGATGCTGTTTGAAGTATTGTTAATTGGGATCCTTTTCTTATAAAGAAATCAGTGGAAACTGGAAAATAGTAAAACACGTTTCTCTGGATTGACAGACTTAGCCTCAATTTAAACTCGATAGATTTTAAATTGGAATAATAACAAAAATAAAATATGTTAAAGTAAAAATTATATGAACATTCATTTGTTACCTACGGTAGCACATTTAATTTTTCTCTCAAATATATAAGCTTTTCTTTAGTTAAAGATTTTGTAAAAATATCTGCTGTCTTTTCATTTGATTGTATTATACATAGGATACTTTCACAAAACCTTTAGCTACAATGTCTTTAATAAAATGTGCTTTTATATCGATATGCTTTGATCTTTTACTATTTTCAAAGCTTTCGATTGAATGAATGGTAGCTTGATTGTCCATCATGAGAATTCTTTTTCAGTCTTCAATATCCAAATCATTACAAATACCTCTCAAATACAATAGTTCTGAAGTTGTCATAGCACTAGCCAAATTTTCGGGCTCGAAACTTGATTGCGCCACAACACTCTGTTTTCTCGATATCCATGATACTAAATTGTTGTTACACTCGCTTTTTCTGTCTAGGTGGTCACTTCCCCAATCTGCATCACTACTGAATGCTTTCAAAATATTTCTCCCATTTTCTGGTTTGTATACAAGGTTCATCTCCGTTGAAAGCTTCAGGTATCTAAGTACTCTTTTTGCAGCTGTCCATGACTGTTGAGTTCGGTCATCTAAAAATCTAGAAATATTTATGACGGAATAAGAAATAACAGGCCTACCTATACTTATTGTTGATATACCTATAGATCCAATGAGCTCTCTATCTGGACTATTATTTAATATTACACCATCTTCAGCTTGGAAATTTGTCTCCATGGGCGTGATAGCTATTTAACATTCTTGCATGTTGAACTTTTTTACTATTTTGTGAATTAAACTTGTCTGAATGATATAGATACTAATTAAAATTCTTTCTCTAGTCTCGTCACAAGAATGTCATCTACCTACCCTGGTTGGTATTATAGCCATACATCGGGTCCAAAATATAGACAGAAATCATTTCCTGATCGAGTTAAATTGTTCTTATTTGCGAACCTGTTAAATCTTTAATTCCACATCTTTGGGACTTCCCGAAGTCCATATAATACTTTTTTTAGTTTTAAAGAATCAAATTTTCCTTGGATTACTACTCCTTATGGTATTTTTATGAAAATAATAATGTTGATGTCCCCATGTAAGAAAGCTGTTGGTATATCTAATTGCGTAAATTTCTAATTATTCTGTACAGCATGAGCTATAAGCATCTTTATAGTTGGATATTTAGCTACTGGTGCATAAACATTGGAATGCATTTCTTCGTGATCCTTTTGCTACCAATCTTGCTTTTTTCAATCCATTTTGTTTCGTTGTAAATATACAGCATGTAACAATGCAATGGCCTTCTTTCTTTCAGGTAACTTTGCTGGCTCCCACGTTCTGTATTTTTTATGAGCTTGAAGTTCCTGTTCTAATATCCATTGCCTCTTTCCAGTCATCTCCAGTTTGAACTGCTCCAGTATCCTGGATTCTTCTCCTTTTGTGATAAGACAATATGCTTGATATAATTCGAAGTCGTACTTTGCCGGGATTACAATTCGTCTTCTATTGGGTCGTTCTTTTTCATTATTGTAGTCTTCAATTGATGTGTCTTCTGGACTATTATTTTCATAGTCTGTCTGTGTTCTCTAGCTCTCTTCTATCTTCTTCAACAATTTCATCAAATGTTACATCTCGGGATATTAAAATATCATCATTAATTCGATTCCACAATCTATAGCCATTCTTGCTATATCCTATCATCCTTGCTGGAATTGCCCTTAATTATTTCTAGTTTATCTCCTGAATTTGGAATCTTCAATATCCATGCCTTAGCGCCAAAAACTCTTAATTTATTTAAATCAATTTTATCATAGTAAATATCTGTTGGTACATCACTTTTTGATACATTTGTCGGGGATCTGTTAAGCTGATATGCTGCTGTACGTATGGCTTCTCCCCATGGTAAATTGGTCTCTGCAAACATAGCTCTCACCTTGTCTAATAAACCTCAATTTGTCCTTTCGCTAACTCCATTTTGCTGAGCTATGTATAGTAACGTGTATTCGATTTGTATTACCTTCTGTTTCTTGATTTTGCAGCTGAAAATTCACCACCATCATCACATCTAATTCTAGAACATGTAAAACCTTTTGCCTGTAGTTCTCTAATATGATTCATCAAGTTGAATCGAGCTTCACTCTTCCTTTGTAAAAGGAAGGAAATTGTTGTGAAATGTGAAAAATCATCAATTATACCTGATAATATTTCTCATTTCTACTTGTAGGTGTTCTCACAGGACCTCCAATATCAGTATGTAAAAACTCTCAAATGTTTCTTGACCTTAGCAATTTTTGTTTCTCAGATGGTCTTGTTGCTTTTTCTTCTCTACATGGACTACATACTTCTTCATGTATTGTTCTGATAGGTATCCAAGCCTCCTATGCGATACTTCTCCTGAGTTTCTTGTATTGCTGGATAAATTACAAACTTTGAGAGTCTAAATACTGGAACATACAAATTTTTTACTGACATACAATAAATTGATATTTTCTTTACTTGTATACTTAATAGCTTTTTTATAGTTAAATATAACTTCGTTACCTTTTTCAATAATTCTTTTTACTGATAGCAAGTTGTTTGTCAGTTGTGGGACAATTAAAGCAGTTAAATTTATGTTTACCTTTCCATAGTGAACTAGAAGCTTTCCTTTTCTATTAACAGTAAGAATATTTCCATTGGCTACTCGAATCTGTACTTCGTTTTTTTAAATTTTCAATTTCCAATGTAAAAATTGACATATCTTCTGTGACCAAATGTCATTGTCATCTGTAGCTCCACTATCTAAAATAAAATTTACTTGTATTTATGCATGTTTTTGATTTATATTTCATTGCTACTGATGTTGGAACTGCACTTATAAACGTCAATTCTTTATCCATGTTCTCCTTGCTTTCGATTACATTAGCATGCCTTGTTGGATGGAATCCTCTTCCTCGATTATACTGTCCGCCTCTGCCTCTTCTTGTATACCTTCCTCGAAACCCTCTATATGTACTGGGTCTTTTCTCATTAGCGACCCCTTTTGTACAGTTTTTAATAAAATGTCCTTGTTCTCCACATCCATAACATTTATTCTGTCCTGGTACATGTCCTTGATACTGTGTGTCCACACTTAATGCACAATCTTTGTTCACTACTGTACTATTATTGTCTTTTGGACAATCCCTTAATTTTAATTCAGCATCTAATAACCTGCTTTTCACAAATTCCATAGAAATTCCACTTGTTACAGTTTCGATGGCTGTAATCACAATATTTTATTTATCAGGCATTGTAAAAAGTAAATAACACACTTTATCTGAATCATCTAAAGTAGTTCCTGCGGCTTCTAACTCTCCTAGTAGCCCTTCTACCTTTGAGAAGGGATCCTGCAGATTTTCTGTTGTACATTTCATCTTTAACAATTTTTTCATTATAAATAGCTTTGAAAATGTACTTTTTCTTCCAAAAACATTTTTCAATGACTCAAACATATCTCTGGCTGTCTTTGCATCTTTTATTTACTCTAAATCTGTCATGTCCAACGCTTCTTTTGCACCGTCCTTGTCAAATACCACTTCTACCCTAAATTTCCTATTGAAGAAATTCGTTCCTGTTAATTGGAGTAATGGTAACAAACATTTTTTTAAATTTTCTTGACACTTCAAAAAATTAATTGTCTTCTCACTGTAAAATTGTTGTTACCAATTTTTCTTTCTATTATCCTCTCTGATCACCAATTCACTATAGTTCCCGTTGCCTGGGCTCATAACCTGTTGTTAATTGGGATACTTTTCTTATAAAGAAATCAGTGGAAACTGGAAAACAGTAAAACACGTTTCACCAATTAGAACAAGATTGACAGACTGTCTATACAGGGTGTAAAAAAATAGTGTACCGGACTTCGAGGGGTGATATACTACATATGAAAATAAGAAAAAAAGTTCCTATGAACATATTATTCCCTAAGATGCTTTTTTGTTTTATGAGTAATTACCCTCTACCCTTATGGAAACTATACCCTTTCTGAACTGTTATAACTTTTTTTATTATCGCTATTCGCATTGGTATCGAAATGTAACTTCTTCAGGGAGCATCTTAGGGCATATGTTCATAGGAACTTTTTTTCTGATTTTCATATGTAGTATCACCCCTCGAAGTCCAGTATATACACTATTTTTTTCACACCCTGTATTACTGACAATAATTATTTCTAACGTCAACTACACATTAACAATTGCCATCTCATAGACTTTCTATAAAGGTAATTTAAATTCAACATGAGGAAGGTGTTGGCTATCAAGAGGTTGTTCTCTACACAGAACTGTACAAGTAAATCTCCCCTGTTGTTTCTTGTGCCAAGATCGTGTGTCCCTGTATTGTCTCTTCAGCGCTACAGCCCCTTTGTCAGAAGCAATATTTCATCTGGTTCTGTTATAAAATTCTTCGAATTCTTGATCTGGCTTGTCACTAGTTGGAGTCTCTATGAGTTATTTGTAGTTTCAATAGCGCTATCCCATCGTTGAGAGTGACGAAGTCTATAACCGACTGTGCCATTCTATCCGAAAAGATTATGGCTGTTCCATATTGGTGTTCTGGGTTAATTCCAGCTGAATGAAAAATGTATATTTCCTTTGTTTTTTGTTTTCCAGAGCCAGGCCAGGCCATCTTACTTCACTTAGCCCCAGTATGTCGATTTTCAATCTGCTCATCTCGGCTTCAGTGCTTGCCAATTTCCCAGGAATAAATAAGCTGCGTACGTTCCAAGGTGACAATGGGTACTACTCCATTCTCTCTCTGCTTCCTTGATACTCAATAGTAAGCGACGAGGTTATTCTTGGTCTTTTTATATATAAGTTTCACTAAAATCTTTTGAAAAATGAAATATAAAATAATACTTTCAGGTTACTAAAACTTATTATTGACCAAATGCACGATCTTGTTATCACAAATACTCTGTTGACAAGATTAAGCTGAAAACTACGTGGCATCGTCCAAGATCCAAAAGCATCTCATCAATGACGTTATTGTGTGCACCACTCACCAGATAACTTGACGTTTTAAAGTAATAGGAGTTAAATATATCATGTTAGTTCGATCTGTAGAGCCTCTACACGTACCGTCAGAACCATGGTAAAGAAGGGAACAACCACAACGGAGGTTAAGTCCTGAACAAATCGGAGATGACATCAAAACACTTTACAGCTACTACGAATGGTCGATAACGAGAATCAATTGGAATTGAACAATTATCAGCCTCTATTAACACAAGACCGTTCATCAGAACCACTGAAGCGAAGGTCCCTCTGGACGAAAGTTCCAAATTTCCTTAAAGATAGGGCTCAATATCTTGAAATTTCGGCTTCTAAAGGTTCCCCATGGAAGGAACATCTTCAATAAGTCCTAAACAGAGAGTCTAACACAGATAATACCGAACAAAAATAACTTAAATCCCTCCGAGTGAAGTTCCTTTCTATCAAGAGGACTCCAAGCCAAGATCAAGATAGGAACCTATCCACAACATGTTTTGGTTTACTCCAATATGCTGATTCTGGCAATCGATTCAGAACTTGCGAGAATCAGTATAAACGATTGGCAGAAAGGGAATCATTTTTGTCATCTAGAGGCGAGCCAAGATTTTCAATATACAAGATGGTTTCAACAACAATTTTTTTTTAACAAAAACTACCTAAATATAGGCATCATATGCCAACTGAATAGTTATAGATTTTATTAATTATCGAGATTGGTAGATTTTTGGTTTCTAATTTGAAGAAATAAGAATAAACGTTCCATGGATATTTTGACAAAAATCAAATGTGTACTTCTATATCGTTATGTAACTAAATTACGATAAAAGTCACATTCCGTTTCGAGTTTATTTCAAATTGTTTTGCCGATTTGGAGTAAAGCCAATTTGAACAACAATCCGGATTATGTGCGGATTGTTGGGTATATTACCGTTTTCTTGTAAAGCTTTTCCAATGTTACAAATATTATGTATAATATTCAAAGTTGTGGGTATAACCGGGTCATTCAATAGATAATATTAATATGATATATTTCATATAGGTACTTTCTCTATCTGTTATCTATTACTCCTATACAATAATTATTATTACATCCAATCTCAATCAATACAAATATTTTTTAATGTCCTGAAGCAAAATAATATTTCACAACTTTCGTATAAGTATTAGTTCAATCGAGAAAACATTACCGAATAGAAATTTTACTTTCGTTTTATATGATTACCATTATGATTTTTGCTATTTTTAGAAGCATATTAGTGTATCGGATTACCTGATTCTTACATAACAGTAATTTTCATTCTTCCCCGTATACTTATAATTAAAACGCGATCATTTCTCTATTGTTTCTGAGCGTGAATTTAATGATGCCTTAATCACGCATAGCTTCTGGTTTTCTTCTTTATGTCAATGCGAATCGCATTTGTTCACAAAAAAATAAATTTGAGTTTTGATAATGTCTTTCTCCTTGATTGAAAAGGATTGCCAATCGCGAAAGTGATATTTACGCTGTTTTTTTTTTATTAGAGTTTCAAGTGTCTGGAATACAGAATCGTTTTCAATTAAAAAACCACTTATAAAAGAGCGTCAGCCAACTGCACGTCGCATTGTTATCTCTGACGGAGATTGGAGTGCATCTATCAACGCACCGCACTTTAGTGCCTTAACCTCCCGATTCCCGGTTATGGTCCCACGGGCTCTACGTGTAATCCCGATAACAGAAGTGTAAACCTATAGGATGTGGAGGGTTCAAGCCGCGGGACTAGATATTAAATTAAAATCGATTCGTAGAGAGAGGAAATGCGAAAACTTTCAGAAGTTATATGAAAATATAATAATTTCAGTAAAACAATCTTATTACAATAATTTAGAAACAAATATCCAAACCAAATATGTATACATTCCAGTAAATTCCTAAGTTTTAAATAAAATTCTCTAGCGCGGATCAATCTTATGGCAGTGATAGGAAAGCACACGTGAAAAATGTGTCCTAACTGAATAAAATTCATACCTACTAATTACGAGGTGAAATTAAACTCAATTTATAAGTCTATATAGTTAACAAAAAGCAAAGATAAATGAGAATGAAGCTTGTAACAGCCGAGGGAGATTGGACAGAAATAAGTAGTTAGAATAAATCTATACTGATATCTACTTTATAATAAAAACCAACTTGCTAACTAAGTTTTGGTTAAACATGAGTCAAGTTAAGAAGAAATATGGGCTCTATTTGCTAGGTTAATAATTGGATAAATACTGAAACTGGATACTCTGAGACTTTGAATATTTCAACGATAAAAGCGGTAATTGAAATACAATAATTATATTATAATTTGATTACGGTAGGTAATTTAAAAGGCAATTAGGCATTTATTAGGAAGTAGATATGACTACATAATTACATACATCATAGTTTACATAAATATTATATTAAGTTAATTGTAGTGGCTGTATACACTATGTGCAAAGCCAATCAAACCTATCTCCCCTTCGGTACTCTCGTTTTCTGTGGCGCGCTCCCGTTCCCAAAAACTTCACAGCGCATACATGGTTGCAACATTTACCATTTGCTTTTCTATAGGAAATGTTTTGAAAAGTTAGGATTTGAAGAAATAATATTTCAAATAGATGGTTTTCCTCAAACTCATGGTGGAACTGCTATTCTTATCATAAGACATTTTTTTACAATCTTTTGATGTTACCCCCGTAACAAAGTTTAATACCCTTTTAATTGAAAATGTTTTTTAATTTTCCTTGTTATGTAACAAAAAGAATAATTTGTATATTTTATGTATATACAGGCCCCCCCTATTATTCAAAAATAAAGCAATACTTTGAAAATCTTGAATTTTTTTTATCAAACTGTCACCCAACGCAGGTTTGATACTGGGAGACCTTGATATAAATTTTGATGATGATAGATCAGAAGCAAAGCAAATTCTGTCTAACTTGTTTTTATCATCTGACCTAGAGATGTATGTTAATGAACCTACTAGAATAACTGCTCATTCTCAAACCAAAATCGATTTATCTATGTTCAAGTTTCGTCTTAAAGCAAATGTTTGTTAGCTGTAGTGTAATTCCTGTAGGCCTTTCGGATTACGAGGCAGTTTTAGCAAAATTTCAACTTGCGATAAATAAACCACCAAAATATTAGGTTGATAGACTACTTAGCAGTAACAATTATAAGAAATGTAAAGATATATGCAAGGAATTAGTGGTCAGCAGTCTTGAATTGTCAATCACCATTAAACGTATAGCAAAAGTCAGTAACTGACGCATTTTTAAAAAAATTTCCATTACAAAAAATTAAGCAATAGAAAAGTAAACTTTGGATTACGCCCGCTATTAAAGTTTCATCAAAAAACATGCGTTCGTTACAAAATATTCGTAAATTTACTGATTATCTGGAAAATAATTAATCAGTTAACTGGTGAAAACTCAGTTCTTCAAATGTTTCAATAAATTTGCTCAAAAACTTACCTGATAATGCATTATTGTCTTGTCTGAATGTATTAATATTCTATCTGCTATTTTAACAGGAATATTTCCAGACTGCTTGAAAAAATTTTGCCTCTTTATAAAGGTGGCGAATTGGACAACCCATGTAATTATCGTCCAGTATCACTTTTCTCGACGTGGTCAAAAATAGTTGAAAAGTTAGTTAAAGAATCAAAAATCATTGCATACTGGGCGATTTTCATATAGACTTATTGAAAACAGAAACCATTAATCAGGATTTTTTAAATAATTTTCTACAAGCTAAATATTAGCCTTATTTCAATGGAGTCAATAAGCCTTCTGAAGCTAATAATAGTAATAACAGTGAGGGTTCTTGTATTGATAATGTCTTCATGAAGACTGGGGTTTTGAATTTTCAGTCATTTATAAGGTTACTAATGTTTTTAACGATCATTATCCACTGTTTATACAAATTAAAAACAAAGCAAGTAAATCAACTAAAGACAGTTTCAACTGTTTTTTAAATTATAACAAACTAAAAAAAGAAGCTAGGAAAATCAATTGGGAAGTCATACTTTGTTATAGTTGGGTTTTATATTAAAACACATATGCAAGTTAGAGGAATCTTTTGTGCCTCTTTTATTAATAAATTATCAAAAACTGTCCTTGTTGACAATTGCTAAGGCATTTGTTCAAACTTCACAATCAGGTAATACTAGCAAGGAAACTAGATATACCTGCATACTTATAACATGCTTCCTTAAAAAAAAAAATAAAAATAATAATACTTGATAAAAAAATATTAATAATAATCAAGATTCAATAACTAAGGTTCTAAATCTGAATCTAAATCACATGCATTATTTTTTATGCATAATCATTCAACCAAGCAGGTGGTTTAGATTGCCGTCTAGATAATACTTTAGAATCATCTGAATTTGAAAATCTATTACCATCGGGAGCACAAATAGTTTTTGATAATTCATCAGATGATACTTCAGCATTATTAAAATGATTTTGAATATTAGAAGAAACAGAAGCTTGAGCAACTTGATTATTGTACATGAAATTGACGTATTAGCAATCGACGTTCGTTTTTGTTGGTAATTTTTTGTTTCATCTGATTCGTGATTGATAAATAAGGATGGGGTTATACATAAAAAAAAATACATAAAAAAAAGGAAAAGATAAGAAGCAAGTGGATAACGAACGGAATTATTAGTTCATGTAAAACTAAGGAATTTTTGGATAGATTATGAAGAAAGAATCCGATAAGTGATCAGCTCAAGCTTGAGTATAAGCAGTATGTCAAAATATTAAACAAAGTAATTAAAAACGCAAAATATAATTATGAAAGTAAAATCGCAGAACAGAAACTTAACAACAGTAAGCAATTATGGGATTTTGTTAAAAATGAAAAATAAAATAAAAACAAAACAACCAATAATGAAATTGAATATTTGATCAATGAGTTTAAAAAATTGGATTCAAAAGAAGATATTGCTAATCACTTGAATAACTTTTTCGGAAACGTTGGTTCCACTCTGGCTAAAAAAAATTTAAAGCCTAAAAATACTTAACTTATGTATAAAAGTGATACCTGAGAATGACAAGACTTTCTATAACTACCCAACAGATAGTGATAAAATTTAAAAAATCATAACTCAGATGAAAGACAAAAGTGGGGGTGATGGTATTAATGTTAGAACCATTTAAATAATTAGGGACTACTTATATTGCTAGAACATTGGAACACGTGTTTATTGAATGTATTCAGTTAGGAACTTGGCCTAATATATTTAGAAGGCAGGTGATAGGCACTGTGACACTAATTACAGACCGATCTCTCTAATATCTAGCATTGCTAAGATTCTAGAGAAGGTAATACATACTAGGTTGTATAGTTTTTTTTCGAAATCTAAATTAATATCTGATAAACAGTTTGGTTTTGTGAAAGGTAGAGGTGCAAAAGATGCTTTAAATTATATTTGAGATATTGTTTGCAGAAGTTTAGATAGGCGTAAGCTGGTACTTGCAACTTTCTTGGATCTTGATAAAGCCTTTGATGCGGTAAATCATGATATACTAGTGGAGAAATTCTGCCACCCTTGTACCAGTGGCGTAATTACTGATTTTATCAATGGTCGGTCTTTTTGACCGACACGCGTGTACTCCCGGGTTAAGCGTGTTGATATGTGCCTGTCACTCAATCAGTTATCTCTAAACATATTGAAAACATTGTATATACAGGGTGTATCAGGTTTGAGTACAAAAATTTTAACACGTGAAAATGTGGCCCATTTTGAACAAAAAAAGTTTATACAACATGTGGTCAATACTCAACCATTTTTAAGAAAAAGGCCTTTGAAGTTTTGACATTTTTTGACAAATATTTTGAAGATAAAGAAAATTTTAATAATTATGAGATGTAAGAAATTTAGTTTATTCAATTATTAAGTAATTATGCATTTTTAGTCAACAACAGTAACAAAAAATTGAAAAAACAACATAAATATTTCACTTGTAAATCGGTATGGAAACATCTGGCAACAATAAAGAATAGGTGATTGAAGGTTGAACCTTGGTTGAACTGAATAAATTGATTCTTGATTTGTCTTGTCTAGTTGGGAAACGCGCGTATTTCAAATTTTTTCTTTTTTGAAAATAAAATGTTTACCATTGTCGAATATGCAGATACTTGTTTGGGCAGAATCATTTCAAAATGCTCATTTATAGCCGCCAGAATTTCCAGGGAAAGTTTTCCCAAAAGAAAAGCATCCACCTGATGAAAGAATATTGTGCCCGGTTTACCAAGATTAACGTGATACAGAAAGTGTAAGTGTGCAAAATCTGCGTGTTGATTT
The DNA here is from genome assembly GCA_917834065.1 of Ceutorhynchus assimilis. NCBI lineage: Eukaryota > Metazoa > Arthropoda > Insecta > Coleoptera > Curculionidae > Ceutorhynchus > Ceutorhynchus assimilis. The sequence continues at coordinate 18,532,002 of OU892287.1, forward strand.
TAGTGTTTTGAGAACCTTTTAATAAAAATTTATATTCTCATAATAAGGATGGTAAGTAGCTAAGTAAGTATTTTTTTATTTTTCTCTTGGATGATTAGTGCAAAAATGTCATTGAGTGCAATTCACAACTTAATAAAACGGCACATTTTTTATTTTTACTAGAAAAGTGATAAAAATGCAAGTTATTATTTACATTATTTGAAAGCCAATAAGAAACCAAAACGTAAACACATGGAAATAAATAAACTCCGTGCAAAAATTTACCAGTTTTATTTACATTTATATCCTGGCAGAGATAATCAGGCCTATGATGTATCCTGTCCTGTTATTTTAACGGCTGTGTTAAAGCTCAACATCTATTGCTGTCTCTATTTTGAAGTATAGAATAAACAGTGATAGATAACTTAACGTTGCTGTTAAAATAACAGAAAATGATACATCACAGGCCTGAATACCTGTACAATACAATTTTGTCACGTTGTTAACATTTTTCTAAATTTAAATTCTCCGATGAACTCCGAAAATACTGACAATTAACCCATGGTTAATATAGTTTTAGCTTGAAATGGGCCATATTATCTCATGTTACAATATTTGTACTCATACCTGATAGGCCCTGTATAGCTATTGGTGCATACTGTGATAGTGTTCCTAATCAATTCAATTGGACATAAAAATAAACAATCGCCAAATAAAAAGAGTAGAGGATTGTAAGTACTCAGGTATTTACATTGATTATAGAGTAAGATGGGATATTCACATTGAATATGTTTTCAAGAGGACTAAATATTAGTTAGCTGGGCTAATGCATCCAAAATCGCTGTTGAGTCTATTATGCTTTTTTTCATAGTATATGTAACTATGGAATTATAGCCTGGGGAGGCTTATATGCGCCAACGTCAAACGTACCTTGGAATCTCTCCAAAAAATATTACTGAAAAAAGTCCTTGAGGGTGATGTTAATCTCCCTGTTCCACTGAAATTAGAACAGTCTTTCATTTTTGAGTCTCTTACATTTCATTACGAGGATCTAAAAAGGAACTTTATGCAATCGAATAGCATAACAAGAAACAAAACCATCAATTTACCAAAGATAAATCGAACATTATTTATTAAAAGTAGCTACTTAACTGCAATCAAGACTTTCAATAAACTTCCAAATAAATACAAAACTTTGAAGAACAATAAAGAAAAAGTCGAATGAAAATAAAAAAAATGGGTGAAGTATAATGTCGCAAGTGTATTGTTATTATAGAAAACCCCTTTCAACAATTTCAAACAGCTGCAAATTAGGAAGATTTTTCCAAAATATATTTTTTCCCCCTTTTCGACGTAGTCAGGCTGAAAACAAAAAATTAACTCTGGTTATTGTAAAAAGACCACAGTTTTCCGAAATCTGGTTGATTGTGAGTTTCTACCAATAAAACTGAACTGCAAGAAACTACAATTTCCATTAAAGGCCCCATACACTACGATAAAACACGACGGTTTTCATCGCCACGATGAAACACGTCGTTCTAAAACCGAAGTGTGTAATATAGAAACACGACGGTTTTCTACAGGGCCCCACAGACTACGATAAAACACGACGGTTTTCATCACCACGATGAAACACGTCATTCCAAAACCGAAGTGTGTGGTAGAAAACCGTCGTGTTTCATCGTCGGTTTAAAATTCAGTCCGAGCTTGATTTTTGGCACGACGGTTCAACATTTCGTACACACAAACGGTTTTCTACCACACACTTCGGTTTTAGAACGACGTGTTTCATCGTGGCGATGAAAACTGTCGTCTTTCATCGTAGTCTGTGGGACCCTGTTGTAGAAAACCGTCGTGTTTTTCTATTATGCACTTCGGTTTTAGAACGACGTATTTCATCGTGGCGATGAAAACCGTCGTGTTTCATCGTAGTGTATGGGGCCCTTAAGAAATACTTCTCGCAAATCTGCCCCCCCCCCCCCCCCCCAAGACAAAATCCTGGCTACGCCAGTGCTTACAATCACTAACGTTTATTGGCAGAGAGCGGCACCAGTCAGGAAAAAGGTCAGATAATCGATTAAGGGACTACATTGAGAGAATATGAGCCCAGGAGTTTCTCCACCACTACACAGTTTTAAGTAAAGGAAAAAAACGTGTCAAGCCTTTGCGACTAGTTTTCCCAAAAGTAAGACCAAGAAATTACGGTAGTAGGATCCTAACGAGCGTATTCAAATGCGTGTTATTTACAACTAACATTTGTTATTATTTTCAAGTTCTGTTCTTGCTTGTAAAAATCTATTTCAAATTGATTTTGTGTAGTAATTTTGCCTTTTTGTTCCAGGTAATTAATTCATGCGTCAAACAGGCTTCTATGAACGTTACCTATTTTGTAAGTATTTTATTTTAAGAGTGTACCTTTACGATGTTACTGTAGTATTTCTCTTTTTTTTTTATTGCTTTTTTTGTCTCTTTGGGCGGTTACACACGGGCGTGGATGGCTTAATACATATACGTGCATACATCAACGTGCAAACAACAACGTGCATGTCGCGTTTGTACAGACGCTCGCACAAAACTGCAGTCTTGCTATTCTTGTGTAACTGCCTATAAGGCGGTTACACACGGACGTGGATGTCTGAAAACATGTACGCACATACATGAACGCGCAAACAAAAACATCAATGTGTATGCAAAATATCGTCGCGTTTTTGAATGTAGAATCGCTAGAAATTTTGTATGCACACTCGGATTACTGTAGCAAGAATAGCAAGACTGCAGTTTTGTGCGAGCGTCTGTACAAACGCGACATGCACGTTGTTGTTTGCACGTTGATGTATGCACGTATATGTATTAAGCCATCCACGCCCGTGTGTAACCGCCTTTTGTACAGACGCTCGCACAAAACTGCAGTCTTGCTATTCTTGCTACAGTGTTCCGAGTGTGCATACAAAATTGCACATTCAAAAACGCGACGGTATTTTGCATACACATTGATGTTTTTGTTTGCATGTTCATGTATGTGCCTACATGTTTTCAGACATCCACGTCCGTGTGTAACCGCCTTTTAGTTTATAGGTAGAGTCGTTAGCATTGAAAGTGGGACACCTCTGACAGGTCTTGTTTCGACAGGTTTTTGTTTTTGCAACGTAGGTGAAGAAGGTAAATATTTGAGGATTAAAGGATTTCTTTCTTGAAAAATAATCCGAAATAGATTACCTATTTATTAAACAACCATTGAGGAGGTTATTTTTGCTCCTGTTAACCATCAAATTATGTCATTTCATTTGAATCACTCAAATTTTGTAGTTTCAGTGCCAATTCCTTCTCAAAATTGATTTACTCAAGTTTATTTTAAGATTCAACTTTTTTTCTCCATTTTATTTATCGACATAAAGTTATGGCATCGACTGATTATTTTTAACTTCTGGAGGAATTTGAAAAAAAAAAAAAAATTGTGTCATAGGTTTTATGAATGGAATTATCACAAGTATTTACAACATCAAAGATAGGGCTAGTTCAGATTAAATTGTAGCTGAAATAAATCCATTGTTGCAGCTATTTATGGGTAGCAATGAATCTAAAAACAAAACCTAGAGAAAAAATAAGATTTAGAAAAACAAAGGAAGTACTATTTCCTGTTTATACGTAGGTAGTAAAAACAAATCCATTCCGTTTTATCCATCCACTCTATCCCAAAGCTTCGGGTCTGTTACTTTCCACATCAAACAAAGAAGTCCCTAGGGGCTCGGTCTGTGTTTGTGGCAGAAATAAGGAGAAAGATGCACCACACAGCTTCCGCTTTCATATTTGATCCATTTTAGCTTGACGTTGGCTTATGTTGCCACGCATGAGGTTGATATGGTGGATGCAGGATTTATTTGTGTATTATTTAATATGTGCTGGTGGATTTTGATATCTGCAAATCGAATTACATTTATTTGAAATTCAATTACGGTATAATAAGTACAATATTTGATTCCGTTTAAATATCAAATTAGATTGAGCTTAGGATTAACATAATTTAATGATTTTCAATTATTATTTTATTATACTAGATTCAGTATATATACCTACCTACTAGGATGTTGATCCAGATTTTCATCAAACTAGTTGAAGTTACAGTGGCCGCATAGTAGAAAGTAGAAAATTATTTAAATATGACCAAATATTATTAAGGAAAAAGTATTTTGAGTTTCACTAATAAATTTGAAGTTCACACAACAAACAAAAATAATAGCACTGCAATTCTGTCATGAATATTTTTAGGCATTTCCTTGTACTTCTAGACCCCTCGCCTATCATTAAAAAACAGTTCTGTTTCCTCCTGTTTGGCACATTGTATTTTTTCCCTCGAACTTTCCCATTTTTCCTTAGGCGTGATGCGAATGCAGCAATTTCGGCATTATTGATGGGCCGCATGGGACCGATACTGGCGCTTATCAACTAACGAAGTACAGACAGTGCGTTGTTAGGTTTTCCCTTCTGTTCTCTTTGTTTCGGGGTTCATAATTTATTTGTGTGAGTATCATAAATTTCATCGATCAATCAATGAAACCTAGTAGGTATAATTTGTCCACTAGAAACTAAAAAAAAAATGGTTTAGTACCTAGTGCCATTCAGTTATAATCTTAAGAGACAAGTGACCCAGTCTCTTGTGATGTGATTTTAAGCTCGGGACTTATTTTCTGTGAGTTTCAATATTTGCATCACAAATATTTTAAACAGACCTCAGAACACAATGTTCTTTCATCATGATCCCGGAAATATCCAGACAATCTTAATTGAGCGTAAACGAGGGTCTGGAAATTGAATTGAATCAAAATAATCGACCGGAGAGTGTGTCTGTCATCTGACGGTTTCAGACCGAACGCATAATTATAAAGTTTAAAACTCTTCACCCTTCTATGTGTCCCAAAACTAAAATTTAATCATGTAGTGTAGCTTACGGCATGGATATTCGAGAAATCCATCGGATTAAAATGCATTTTACACTTTTTATTTGCGGTTTACCGTACTCGAGTTTTCCAACCTGAACAAACAAACTTCAGGAAATGAAGCGAGACACAAAACGCTTTTCTCTAAGATTTTCTTTTCCTCATTTTGGCAGTTTCTATTAGGAAAATAATGATATTCGTGCCGCATGCTACTACTGGTTGTATCAGTCGTGACTTGAACACAATTCTAAAATAGAGCACGAAATAATGTATGTAAATGTAAATGGTTTTAGAAGGAATTTCCAAGGGAAATCAAAAGCGCTTTTCTTCCCAGTGTGGAGATTTAAGGGATTTTAGGATTAATTATTTTAGCTTTCAATGGGAGCTGTTTTTTTTTTCTGCATTAAAACTTCAGTACATGTCAGTAAAGTTTCATGTTATCGTAAAATTAGTAAACTATAGTTGATGTTATGGGAACCTGAACAACTTTTCGCATTTTCAGCTATAAATACTACAGATCGTTCTATAAACTTATGATCCATAAAGATATGTCGTAAATTTCGACTGTAAAGAATTTTAACTGCAGTTATTTTTATAGTCTATGACGTTAAAGAAAATTTAGTAGCCATAGTGCATTTCACTACATTAAAGATTATTATGGAATAAAAGATGAATTTATGTAATAATAATATGTGGAAAAGCATGAATTATAGTCCGTTCATAAAGTCTATAGACTTTATGAACGGACTTTATCACTAGATGTATTCTGTCCCTATTTTCCATTCTTCAGCAGGAAGATTTTTCCCCTATTTAACATAATATTTTTATGCTGCGTCTTCTTTCTTTGATATTCATGTCGAAAATCACTGTATTCAATGGATATCAACACCAATAAATTAACAAAAAACCTCCTTTGTTATGTAGTTCAGGCAAAGGAGATTGAGATGGAAAGTACATCTATAATTTTAACGTTTAATGAGAAAATTTTGCAAGAAATACATTGGTCACAGAATTATGTAGAAATTGCGGAGATGAGACTCCTACCAATAATATTTTCAACTATTAGAACCATCGTAACCCCAAATCTTCTTCACCACCTCACCTGACATCTCCAGCGAGAGACAATGTAGCTTATCACTGGTAGAGTTGAAAGTTTTTCACCTCTCTATTCTACCTTTGCTAGCAGATTATGTTACATTTACAGGACCAGGTTCAAATTGAACCGAGCTGAACGAACCTTTTCATTCCACGGCCAAGAAAAATGCAAGATAACACATAAGTGGTTTTAATTCCCTTAGGTTGCAGCTATGTGTCCGCCTCCGCCTGCGTTTTTGGGCGACTGGATGAAGAATTCATCATATTTGTCTCATTTCTATTTCAGAACATCATAACAGCACAAGACTTCTTGGCACAGATTTTTTGAATCTAGCCAATAAGTGTTGGATATTCCCAATGATTCCTGGTTTTATGGTGATTCTCCTGACATTAAATAGGTATTCCTTTATTTCTGATAATGTCGCTATTAATAATTTAGAAATCTCCGATGCGACCAAAATCTTACAAGATTTTTTTTAAGACCTGATGAAGGACATAACCCATCCCCTGAACAAGAGGATATTCTTCAAAAATTACTTCAAACTAATTTACATGCTTTTAAATCTAGTAGTCTAGCCTACTCCTTTTGCAGAACATTCTATCAGTTTTATAGATGAAACTCCAATTTCTTTACCTCCGTATCGCATGTCTGACATGAGAAAAGAATAATTGCGAAAGGAAATTGATAATGATGGAACAATGGAAGAGGGCGAGTCTCCATATGCTGCTCCTGTAGTGCTTGTTCCAAAGAAAGATGGTAGCATTAGGTTGTCTGTTGATTACCGCAAGTTGAATGCGAAAACAATAGCCGACAGATACCCCTTGTCTCGTATTGATGATACACTACATGCTGCAAAGAAAACTCATTTTATGACAAGTGCGGATTTAAGATCTGGTTATCATCAAATATCAGTCAAACCATCTGATCGAGACAAAACTGGTTTTATTTGTTCTTTTGGAACTTTTAGATATACAAGGATGCCGTTTGGATTACGGAATGCTCCGTCCACGTTTCAAAGACTGATAGATTTTGTTCTGGACTTCAAGATATTAACATATTAGCGTACCTCAATGATATAATTATTTTATCAAACTCATTTGAAGTTCATGTTAGCGATTTACAAAAAGATTTTGATCGCTTAAAATTATTCCAACTTCAATTAAACCGTTCGAAATGCAAATTTTCTTGTTCTTCTGTCAATTACCTCGGTCATTTAATAACTTCTTCTCGTATTGCTCCAAACCCAAATAAAGTTTCTGCTATTTCTAAAATACCAAATCCTCGAAATGTCAAAGAACTACTTTCTTTTCTACAAACTTGTTCCTGGTTTCGACGTTTTTTAAAAAAATTCGCAGAAAATTCAAAATCTCTTACTTTTCTCACTAAAAAGAAGGTCAAATGGATCTGGGGCTCAAATCAAGTCAAGGCTTTTGAAAATCTGAAATCGCTTTTAACGTAATGCTATTGGCGCATGTTTACTCCAGGGGGAGGGGTCAGAAGAAAGACCTATAGACGTAGTCTATGACCCAGATCTCGATAAAATGATCCAATGTTTTGAAACCTCCGATATTGGTTCTAATGTTGATTTTAGAAGATGAACTGAGAGAGGCTTCATCATGAACTGTAGCGTACTATACCGTTATGTCCCTGAATTAAATTAAGATGAAGCTCAATAAGTAGTACCGAAATCCCAAGCTCCTCAAATTCTTGCCGAGTACCACGATTCTCCATTAGCTGGCCATTATGGTGTAGAACGTACTTGTCAAAAAATTGCAAGTCGTTCCTTTCGGCCTGGAATGAGAAGAACCATATCTGATTATGTTAGTAAATGTGCAGACTGCCAAAGTTATAAAGCTAGAAATCTTAAACCTGCAGGCTGTAGGACAAATACAGATTCCTATCCAAAGACAGCGTTTTGAAACTATCTTTATTGATTTATTTGTTCTATTAGTAGAAGATGCTACAAGTGACGGCAGCGTACGCTGAAATTTGTTCTCGTTGTCTAATAGATGAAAATATATTTAGATACGGCGTTCCTAGACGTGTTTTAAGTGATAATGGTTCCCAGTTTGTAAGTGCAATAATGCAACAAGTGGCTTATTGCTTAGGATTCGACCAAATTTTAATTTCCATATACCACCCAGAAACTAACCCTAGAGCACAAAAAAATCGAGATCTAAAGCCTCAACTTCCGATACTTGTCGGTAATGACCATACAGAATGGAAAGAAAAACTTCCAGCAGTCTGTTTTTCTATGAACACAGGGTTTTCCCAAGCTACAGGTTATCCCGCTGCTTAACTCACTTCTGGAAGAGAGTTAAAAACCAGATGATGTTAATAGAGATCTGAGAAGCATTGTGGACAATGACAATTTTGATGTGTGTGAAATTAATTCTTATCTGAGATCCTTACCTATCATTCTTCGCCAAGCCAGAGATGTACATGAAATTCAACAAGATAGATCTAAGAAATATGCTGATAAGAACAGAAGAGAAGCACCTATATTCCAGAGTGGTGAAAAAATTCTTGTTAAGAGTCACAGCTAGTTATGCTAAATATTCTTTTTCTACTAAATTTGCTCTTAAAAGAGATGGCCCATATCAAATTATTAAAATGGTATCCCCAACTACTTATGAGATTGCATCACTAGATGATTCACAAAAAGTACTTGGAAAATATCATGTGTTAGCATTGACTTAGGGATCATTATCCCTGCTGTATTTTCATTTATTTATTTATTTTTTTGTTACTTCATTTACGGGACGTTTCATTGAATAAAGGGGGAGTAATGTAACAAAACTACCTTTATCTCCTATTTTTTACCACTCATTCTTTGTACAGGGTTTTAATGTTAATGTCAGAGTGTGTTAAACTTTTGTCAAGTTCGTCAAGTTGTCACATTATATCTAATTTTGTAATCATTTTCACTCAATATATTTCTTAATTGATATCCTATACATCCATTTTCTTGGCAATTCAGACACTCATAAGATGGTTCAATAGAAGAAACAGTATATGGAACGTAGAAGATCCCAATCCCCACTATTAAACCAAATTTTTAACGTATCCTCATAAAAAAAATCAAGTTATGTCAGATCTGGTAACCTTGGAGCCCACGGAGCAGATCCTCGTCTTTCAATCCAAAGGCCTGGACATTTTTTAATTCAAAGTATTTCGGACTGCGATGCTAAAATGCCCCATCTAATTGAAACCACATTTTTCTTAATAGTTCTAGTGGTGAATTTTCTGACGTTTACACTCCACCTATGTTAATGGTTCACAGATCTCATAAAATTTGGATTTACATCGGTCGTAGTAGTGAAAATTATGCCTGTTCACGTGACCATTATTTTGAATGTCGCGTTATCGGTAAACAATACAATTGAAAAATCGTATTCGAGCAAGACCCCAATTATAGAAATTCACCCCATTTTTAAAAGTACTTGATTCAGCTGCACATGAAATGGATGGAACTTGTTTTTCTGCAAAGTTCTCTTCACAGAATTTTGACCTAAGCAGCACAAATCACTTATTTCTCTTGTACTTCTACCTGGATCTTCAACAACAGATACGAGAACGTTAAATCAATTTCTTTCGTTTGGTGTTTCATATTCTGTCATGCTTTTCGTACTTGACTGTTCCAGTCCTCTCAAATCAATCCATGAATTTTTGAAATGATCTTGCATTTGGATGCCTTCTATCAGGAAATCTCTCGCTGGTCACTCGAGATAGCAGAAGTAAATTATTAAAGCATTTTCCAAGGATAAAAATCATATCAATTGATTTTTTGTTTGTATAATTAATCTTTAGTACAAAATACTTCTTCAAGAGGTAAACGTTTGTTGCCAAATATCATAGGATAACATAAATTAGTACACCGACATGCCAACCACAGTGTGAATATCACTGATCTGATAATTTACCGATAGAAGGAGGCGGAAATTTGGACGCGCAACAAAAGAATGAGTACGACAATTGGACGCTAGGTTAATTGGACGCACGTTATTTGATCGAAAGGTATTTCGCAAATTATTTTTTTTTTAAACACCAATACATTTTAGTTTTTTGTCGACGTTTCGGCAGTATTGTTTCTACAACAGAAATAGCTTACTCCCCTTAGTTTTTATTTAATTTTCCATGCAGAGTTAAGGAAAAATCCCAATTTCTTTAATTAATAATGAGATAGATAATAGAATCCAAAATTGACATGTTTAAACAAATATTTTGGACACCCTGTATACTTTAAATCGAAAAATGAAGATAGTTTAGGAGAAACTGTATATATAATATAAGCAGAATAAAAAAAGTTTGGCAGTTATACAAAGAAATTAAAGTTTCCTCTTCCATCCAAGGACTCGTTCAGATCCCATCTATTGTGGCTAGGGTAAATAAATAATATGAAACAGTTATAAAATTCGAAATTATGGAGCGAAAGTTTAAGGTAGGTACTCATGATTTGTACATAAAACCCTCTAGGTCATTAAGTATATTTTAACGGACCATTCTCGTTTATTCCGAACCCCTAACCAACAAATTGCTAATGCTTTAGGGATTTTCAAAGACACGACCCAAGAATATTTTTCAAATAACGCAATTTTAGGACCGACTTTTCGGCCATTGTGCCCAATTCAGGTATTCATTAGGGAGCCGGATCGGTTTATTAAAATGGGAAAATTAATGTGCAGTAGGCCTTTCACCCTCCTACTACTGTCGACCTTAAAGCATGCCATAAAATTCGGACGTTCAGGAAAAGGGCCGTTTAAAGGTCAGTAGCTTGCTTTGGTAGTTGTATAGAGGCGAGATGCTAATAATGCCAAATTCTATCGTATAGACTGAATGGTTCTAGTTTATTTAATTAATCTTGTGAGGGCACATTGTTAAAACCCAAAGCTACTAACCTATCCCTGACACAGAGAACAAAAATAGCCGCTAAACTCGTGCTCCTTTGATACAACTCTTTCACGTGAAATGGTGAAACCAAAGTAGGTACCTCATTACTTGGCTTTGTTGTTCCATGGTACATCATCGCCCTCAATTTGTATTGTTCGGCAATTCGTGCAATATTCACGATTTTGCATTTGATGCACCATTGGTAAGTGAGGTCCATTTATTCCTGGAGTCTCTGACTGATCCATTCATTAGTGATGCACCGAGCTGGTATTGTTTACGTGGAGGGAGATTTTTGTATTTACGGTCTTCGATATATCGTACCCGTAGATGGAGTATAAGTACTACTCTTGGGCTACTCCTGCTACCAGCCTTCTCGCTCTAGTGTCGTCGAACCAACTACTATCGTTTTATGTATTAGCTTATTATGTCATAGGTACTGTTTCAGAAGCTCGTTCAGCGTCAAGCAGAACGGCGCCTGTGGCTCTTCTCCAATTGAAACTGTCTCAAAATAAAGTTGGTTATGCTGGTTTCACAACCTTTCTATGCATATCCTTTATAATCATCTTATTGAAAACTTTATCGCGTTCCTGGCTTTCGAGCTTTTGATGATCTGCCGAATTTCCCGGGAAGGTGATTCTTGGTACGCCTCGGCATTGCTAGTCTGCTAGTCTGCCGGCTGATTCGGCTTCTTTCTAGTGCCTTGTCCTCTGCAATCATCAGCGCTATCTGTACTTTGTCGGCTGCTTTTATTTTATACTCGAGTGCGAACGGAAAGCTTTGGTTTTGATATTTCTCTTCGAGCTGGCGACTTCACGGCTTGACTCGTTTTTTATTAGGTGAGCCTAAATTGATAAGTAGAGTTATGGGTGTGTTTGTTTTCCTTGGGCAGTTGGTTACTGGGTTTTGGGGGGATACAGTAAATTTAGATGGGAGTGGGTGCAGGATCAGGGAGAGGAAGGCAGTTTTTGAAATTTCTTGTTATTAGAAATTTGAGGGAGTGTGTAAATTTTTGTATTTTATGATATTTGGGGCTTATGGAATGCCGAAAGTGTTGGTTAGAGTTGTGTTAATATGGGTTTCAATTGTTTTCAAAAATTTTATGTGCCTCATAATTAAATATCCATTTATTTTGTCTATTCCGAGATCATTGTGGATGTCTTCGTATCCGAGGAACTATGGTGCTCTGATTATTCTCCCGAGAATTTTGTTTTGGAAGGAATGTTTGTAGAAATTTAATGTAAGATTTAGGAGCGTTGGTGAATGCCCAGAAACCGTATAACATTTTGGGTCGAATAACCTGTAAGAGTAATTTGTTTTCTCTTTTCATTTGGCTTTTTGGTCCTATCATTGAATATAAAGCTCGATATACGTTATTGCTTTCTAATACTTTATTTTGGAGATGTTCCTTAAAGTTAAGTTTCTTGTCGAGTAAAGTAATGCCTAGATATTCAATGCTTTCTTTCCATTGAATTATATTATTGTTAATTTTTATTCTTGGAGCCCTGTTTTGTCTTCTTGTACCTGTTATAACTATCGCTTGATTTTTTTCCTCGCTGATTCTGATTTTCCATTCAGGTACTTGCTCAAACAGAGATGTTATTGGCTACTCCTTGGAGACTCAAATGTATAGTTATTGGATTTTTGAATGTTGAGTAGATTAAGGTATCATCTGCATATTGAAACTTCACAACCTGCTGGCGCCCTGAAAGATAGGACCTAAACCAGTGCAAAATTGTGCCTCTAAAGCCATAGGTGTTAAGTTTCATCAGCAAAACTTCGTGATCAACACAATCGAAGGCCTTTGCTATGTCGCATTGGTCTGTAGTTTGATGAGGACTCCTTTTCCCCCGTTTTAAGAAAGGTATTACAATTGCCTGTTTCAAGAAGAGTGGAAAGTGGCCAGATTGAAAAGAAGTGTTAAATGGCACCAGCAAGGGCATTAACAGCAGGAGGGACTAGGGAAGAAAATATCTTGATAGACATAATGATCATGCACGTTAGTTTCTTTGTTTTTAATGTTACGAAAAACAGACATCTCAGCAACCACAGGCTCAAAAAAGAAAGATTCCGGCACAGACTGGTGTTGATGGAGATATTGCATAGGTTTGCTCCTGTGCTCAACCCCATTGGACAGACACTGCGCTATTGAACAGTAATATGTTTCAATGTCATGTTTGTAGTTTTGATTGTTTTGTTTGGGGCAGGGCCGCACAGGTCGGTAATGATCTTCCAGGTTTCCCTCTGCTTATTAGGCGCTGCTGCCAACCTCCCATTATAGTACAAATGCTTAGCAAGTTTAATAACAGTTTTCCTGTAAATTCTTCTATATCTATTATAATATGCCAATAAAAAGATATTGTGGCAGAAATTCTCAAAGTATGCAAAGATCTCAGGTTTCTGGCTTAAACCTTGAGTCCACTGGAATACCAGGTCTTTTGAGGTTTGTGCCTTATGGTACAGAGAGGAAATGAACTATTAAAAATCCTTGACATGCTCAAATGAAAAAACTCACTTGGGTTCTCATTACTCAAGTCATCGTTCCAGTCATTTTCACTGTAGTTCTCCTGAAAGCGCAAGTAATTGCGTGCCCCAAAAATCCGCCCAATTTTCCTGACTCCCTTCCGGGAGGTTTATTTTCCATCTACTCAAATTGGAAATACATAGCATGATGATCTGATAGTTCAGCGTTTTTAACACAACAGTCTATAGATTTAGTGGGCAAATTGGAGCAAACATAATCCGAGCCATGACCCATGTAAGATCGGCAACGTGCATTTAAGGATCAAATGAAATCAGGAGATTCTTTAAGTAGGTACATTTGGTTGAGTTTGATCACTGAATTTCAGATTCTAAGCCAATATCAGAAATAACTGCAGAGGAATTTTGCTGAGAAGCATCAACCCACTGAAAAATACATTCAGATTCGAGAAGAGACAGCGGTAAATGCAAATTATATAAAGATTCAAGCGAGAAGAAAACACCGCCGAAACCTCAAAATCCTTCTTGACACACAATGATTGAGCCCATCCACCGCAACAAAATCGCACTGGTCACGCACCCCGTACCATAATTAGACTTCCCCCATGTAAGAAGTTAGTCCTGCAAAATGTTGAAAGCACACTGTAGTTAATCAGATAAAGAATGCTGTCTTAACCAATGCTCAGTTAGCAAGACAATGTTAGGGTAATCCAAGCCCTCCAAAAACAAGTCCAGCTTTTCGACTTTTGATTTAACAGATTGGATATTTAAGAGCAGTAATTTTACCGAAAAAATGTTTTTTGCCCTAAAAAATTTTGTGCATGAATCAGATCCTCCTTTAAGTTATTCTCTTTCAAGTCACGTTCCCTTGCCGAACACTGATCAATTACCTTTACTTTCAAGGCCGACTTATCATTTATTATTTTAGCACTCTAGGTCGTGCCCAGTACCCAGTACCCTTCAAAACATTGACCACATTGTGAATGCTTGCATTTGATTTAGAAAGATTATGTAAATAGTATGAGTTGGGCATCATCGGAAAAGTACACAGTGAAACATTAGTGAGATGACAGTCATTAGCAAGATCCTTGACAGTAGATTGATTTATGTATATATCATGGAGGAAACCCAGTATTAGAATAAAGTCATACACAGTAAAAGAACTTGTCAAAGAAGAAAGTCAGATAATAAATCCCTATACCTTGCATCAGGTTTACATATTGTCAGAATTTCAAAACGGTCGCCCAGCAAAGCTTCTAAGTGCCTCTGCAAATATCTACCATAGGATTTCGTCACCGAAATCATACTATTTCTATTTTCTATTCTCCTTGATCGAATTCTTGTGGCTCAATTCTATCTATATCTCTGGCAGCATCTGATCCATGAATTCCGGCACTCTTCAAGTATTGCTTCCTCGCTTCAAATAACTCCAGCTTAGTGTTTTTTAGGTTCCTAAGATCTATGCTTCTTCAGACTTAGAAAGAACTTCAATTGACGTGAACATACTTTTTTCCATCGCAGCTGATTCCCCTAGTTTTCTGTTAGTTTTAAGGTGCAGTTCCTGTAGTTCGCTTATTTGCTTCAAAAATGTATTGTTTTTGTCAGCCATTTCAGCAATTTTTTTTATTTAGTTCAGAAGTTTGGAGTTCCTGATTGTTTAATTTCAGCAAAAACTGCTGCTCGGCAGCACAGGCATCTTCAAAATCTTGGGTTCTTATTCCCAATCCCTTCATGAAGTTGGTTTTTTAAAATGATTCAGTCATGAGACTAGAAGTTCTATCTTTGAGTTTATCGATAGCATCGTTATGTGCATTTTCTATTTTCTCCATTTCATTAATTTTGATAAAATTTTCCTCCCTCAGAGAATTTATCGACATAAGCAGCTTAGGATAGTCATTAAATTTACTTTTTCAGCCGTGACATAAATAGGATACAACTCTTTGAACTAGAGCAATGGCATGAGCTTCTGTGGTTGTTAGATTGGTACAGAATTTGCATAGTGTTTTTCTGAATGCATCACAATGTACTCCGAATAATTCGTCCACCTTTGGCTTTGCCTAGAAAATACACTTTTTGAAGCATTTTCCGCAGTGCAAACCTGACATTTTACAGAATTACAAGGAACCAATTCTCTTTCACTATGTGTGTGTTGTGAGTTTGAAAGAACTGGGTAATCGTTCCAGAATTTCTACACAATCTCAATCAGGTAACTTCGGAAGTGTCACAAATGTTGATTTAAGCCAATCAGAGGGATTGATGCCCGATCGGTAAACCATATTGAAAAGCATCAATATTGCGTGTAGTGACTTCTTATTTTAGATTTTAATAAGTTTTCAGTAGACACCGTCTGGACCTGCAGCTTTCCTGTTTTCGAAAAACTGAATGTCGTATTGGACTTCTCTTTTCTTTAACACTGTTTGTTTGGCCAATTTCCTTCATATAGCTACCCTGACTTTGTTTTTCATTTCACGATTCAACTGACGATATGCTGGCTGGGTCTTTTTGCAGTCGTTTTTCTTACATCAAGTCGAGGATTTCATCAGTCATCCAAGCTTTTCTCCTGACCCTAGTGTTACTCGACAATTTCTAGCTGACGCTAACAAAGGCTTCTCTGATACCGGTCCATATAGTCTTCACGTCTTTTCTATCTGCCCTGTTTATTACGTTTAGTTTATCTAATTCGTTTCTAACTTCGGCAAGAGTTGTTAAATTGTTTAGTATTGTCAGATTCAGTTTTGGGCTGTTCGTTTTAACTGTACCTACATATTTTTAATGTCAACTGGATGTTCGCTACAAGTGGATTCTGATCTGCCGGCTGACTGATCAATCTTATTTTAATGTCATTACTGTTCCTTGGATGTGATTCAACTATAGTATCTTTTCCTTGGTTGCTTGTAACTTTTTCAAGGGCTTCTCTTCTGTTATTCTTTCGCTGTGCTAGTTTGGTAATATCGTCTCTCTGTCTTCTTCGGGTTTCGTATTTCCTCTCAGTCTCCTGTTATCAGTAACCATGACTATGAATTAACACTGACCAGCAGAGATTGGTTATTTTCTTTCAAATTTTACAAATTCATGTGTAAAGAGTGGATATCCCGATATTCTCCTGGGAATAGACTGTCGACATCTTCTTGTTCGAACGACTTTACTTTATCAAATTTACAAGGCCTAGTGGATTATCCACTCACATAACATGAATACATTATTAATACTACTGAAATCAGATAGCGTTTCGCATTTATTCCGTAGGTACATGCAAGTCAAATACCTAAGATTTCTCACTGATCTATAGATCCATGAGATTTCAGTCGAAGCAATGTATAGAAAGGTCCGATACTTTAGAAGAATAATTTATAAAACAGTTCAAAAAGATTTCCAACTGAATTAACATCTAAGCCTTGGAAGATTAGGATACTCTCAATCTAAAATAGGTTAGGTAGGTTAAGGTACTTTTTGTAATAACCTTTATGAATTTTGAGCCACATCTTTCATCTATTGTTGCTTTGGTGGAATTCCATCTTTTTTGAATCGATGCGATTTATTCACACCTAAATACATTTATTTTATTTTTTTATTTTTCCAATTTTCAAGAAACATTTTGTTCTTTCAAGCCTATAAATTTATTTAGGTAAATATTTCATATCTGTGTTGTCTCCGGAATTTTCTAATGCACCTCTGCAGATTTTTCGGATTTTCCAGGTCTCGACCGAAAATTAAATTTTCGGAGTGCCGTTACGCCATGTCATTTTCGAAACTAAAATAAGCAAACAGAATGAATCTTGAGTAAGTTTTTCCTTGTTATGTTTCTAACAGACTTCATATGGTTGATGCGAAAAATCGAGTTTCTTCATCATTGTTCGGTACAAGTACAAGTACAAGCGGCATCAGTTGATCATTCAACATAATTCACTTAGAATGACTCGCAAAACCTTAATTAGGTTTATTTTTACGTAATACACAATTTTAAACCAACTCTACTTGAATACATGTATTTCTGGCCTAACTATTGTATTGAGCTACAAACAAAATTAGACTTTATTAGTTTGCTTTGCATGGAAATGTTCAACCACTGTCCCCTCCGAATTAAACACCCTCAATTAAAACAAAAACGGATTTTTCCATCTCTAATAAGCAGTAAATAAAACCCCAGCAAGTAATATCATCTGTCCTTACGTCATTAATCTTGTCTCATATAACCAAGGGTGGGTTTTATTAAAGAAGGGGTGGCCAGGGGTATATAGGAATTAAAAGCATACTCCGGTCCCTTTCGACTTAATAAATCCAACTTAAAACAGTGCACGGATACTTTAGGAAAATTTCAATTTTAGTTCTTCAATATTTGCTGCCTTAAAATTATTTGCTTGCACTGCTGGCGGCTCCGGGAGGAAAAATACCAGAGATGGATCAAATAAAATATTTTCGTTTGTTCAAAGATATGTCGTTTTCGTTATTCAAATATGTGTTTTGTTCTCTGACTGTCTGAACTTTGATCAAACAGTAAAACTAAGAAGTTGATATTTATGCAGAGTGTATTCATGTACTGGAACAGTCAACTTTTTTGTAGAAACTGTGTGTTGTAGAAATGTTACCTGAGATTTGTATTTAAATATTTTTGTAGGAATTGCACAGAACACCATGGAAGAGTCACATGCATGAATTATTGATGTTGAAATTACACTACCTTCTAAAATATAGTGGTCCTTATTTAACATGATACCGTTGATGACAAGCCTGAAAAAAAGTAACCCAAATTACCAAGTAGATTCTTTTGAATTCCACAGTCAAATCAACATAGTAAAAACGACTGTCGCAAAATGCAAAGGGTAATATTCGAAAGTTCCTGAATTCAATCCTGTATCCTATTACCAAGAGTTACAAATGAGGGTTAAGGAATGTAATCTAAATCTGATACATACAGCACGACCCTCAGTTTAAAAGGTTAAAAAGGTCTAGGGACCCTCCAAGCGCCTTCGGGGTCTCTTCGAGTGGGGAACGCTGATAGAATCTTGAGTTTATCACCTAAAGTAACAAAATTGATAAGCAAAGTGAGTAAGAATACATTAGGAAAATATTTATGCTACATGTGGGGAAATACACTACATTTTTTTCAAAATAATTCAATTAAAATTAGAAACATTTTCGACAAATTCTTATGCTTGAATCAAATGCATTGCAGGATAAATGAGCAGCTTTCAGTAAACTCCGTAAAGATTAAACCAAACCCCTAGCAACCGTGTTTGTGTGTGCAGACCATGCCTAACTTGAAACTTTAAGGTTGAGCAGCTTTAGCGTTTTCAAAAATGCATATAGCTCACAGTCACACACACTCAAGACAGGAAACATTAAAAATATATTTCAAATTTTCTTCAAATACACAGTGAGAGTTTACAGAGCGAGGAATGAACTTTTCTCTTTTTACGTTATCGAATGCAAAAAAAATATATCCTTATTTGAACCAATATAAAGGCGCTCACAAAGTCACTAATCCTGGATATATGCGAGTAAACTCTCAGATTACAGACATTTTCTCATTTAGGCGTAAACGAGGGGTTGAAATTTTAATTGGATTGCAACGAACATTCTGCTCCGATTGGGTTATATGTGAATACGAATGAATAATCAAGGAGTTTAGAGTCTTTCTCCCTTGAGTCGGTTGCTCTCCCCCAAAACTTTAGGGTACTTTTGTAAAAAAATTATTTTGCTTTCAAACGCTTTATTGGTCACGTTTTTTTTTTGTATTTTTACCACTTCTTAGAAACGTGCCATGGGAATTTTTTAATGGCCTGTTTTTAATTAAGGTCAAAGATTTTCTGTTAAGATGGAAGTTTTCCAAATGGAGAAATACAACACTGATTCCCTACAAAGAATCACTGATTCCCAACCAAAACTGCTTCTACCAAATTGTTTTGTGATTGTGTCTGGTCAGATGGTTGGGCTTCTGTTGTCATGTCAAAGGCTGGGATGCTTCCGCTTCCTTTGTCAAGTTGAACCCTGGTGAGCTTGTATAAAAGTTGGTTGGAAACTTTGTATAGTGATTTTGTAATTTAGCCTCCTAAGGGCGGAAGTCAGTGCAACTTAGAGGCGTATACTTGGAGTATTGATGTACGTGGAATACATAATAGTTGGGGAGCTGGCGTCAAAAACATGCAAGAGTTTTCGCAAGGCGGATATTTTCAAAATAGGTCGTACTTTAGTGCTAGAATGCTAGTGTACAGTCAGCACTCACAGTTCCGGGACAGCTGGCTCTGGGACGCGGGCAAAGTTGTAATTTCAAGAAGCATCTAAACTGTTTTCTCAGAGCTCAAAATTTATAGAAATTTTGCACATTATCTGTTTGAAGGTCACAGATAACGTATGTAAATCGTCAGACCTCTAGTTCGTTGCAAAAAGGGGGTCAGACGTCCTCAAAGTTTTTATTTTATGGCATTTTCTTCGGTGTCCTGTCAAAATATATTTTTGCAGGTATTTGACAAATATATTTGAAGAAAATGCCATAAAATAAAAACTTTGAGGACGTCTAACCCCCTTTTTGCAACGAACTAGACGTCTGACGATTTACATACGTTATCTGTGACCTTCAAACAGATAATGTGCAAAATTTCTATAAATTTTGAGCTTTGAGAAAACAGTTTAGATGCTTCTTAAAATTACAACTTTGCCCGCGTCCCAGAGCCAGCTGTCTCGGAACTGTGAGTGCTGACTGTACACTAGCATTCTAGCACTAAAGTACGACCTATTTTGAAAATATCCGCCTTGCGAAAACTCTTGCATGTTTTTGGCGCCACCTCCTGGACTATAATATTCCAGCTGTAGTCGGCTGGCATATGATTTTTTTTTCAAGTTGGGCTTAGAGTGCTTAGACTATGTTCTTATTGCGAACTATGGCATTGAGGGATGTTACAAATTAATAGTATATTATTCAATGATCATGTAATGATAGCCATTAATACACGCCTGCGGCTCGTTTCGTATCCTACAACATGCTCGTGTATTAATGGTCATTACATGAGAGTTGCATACACTATTTTTTCTACTTGCATAAATAAAGGAAAATAGTATATTATATACCTAGGTAGAGAAGTTGGTCATTATATACCGAGCGCTTTTATAATGCGTAAGGTATATAATGACTTTCTCTACCGAGGAATATATAGAATTTTTTTAACTACTGCTAGTAGAAAATAAAAAAATTGTTTAAAATCTGTGCTCTAATTATTTTTTTGAACGCCCTCTCGAAAGTGCTGCCCTCTCTCAATAGCTTATGATAACTTCCTATGTACCTACAGAAACCTTTATATTTTTTTAAATTGACGCATGAAATTGAAATTGAACCAATGGAAACATGACAATATCCTTGCGTCATGACGTCATTTTCATTATTGACCTATGTATTTTTTCATTATTTTCATTATTCACTTAGGGAGAGAAATTCAATTTTTTCCTAGAAAAATAGATTGGATAATGACTATTTCTCAGGTTAGTAGTAAAAAAAATTTATTTTAAAAGAATAGTAAACTTCTCAACTGGTGACAGTTGTTGATAGCTTGACAATTTCAAAAATTAAGATCTAGACGTCATTTGGACATAAATTCCGCACCCGATTTATTAACTTTTTGTTGTTTCTTCTGGTAAATACTAATAGAAACAAATCCAAAATTCCAAAGCAAGTCTGTTATTTTTATATAAACATTGTTCATGTTCAAAATACTCGATTCCAGTGGCTGAAAAATCTGTATCATAATGAAAATCTGTATCATAATAAATTTCATTATAAAACAGATTTCAGGCGTATTATGAAACGTCAATAGGAAAAATGATATTTGTTACTTTAGGATAAGATAACCTAGGGTCGTGGAATTCAAAAGATTAAGATAACGTGTAGTCCCTTCATGTGCAAATGAAACCACTCAACAAGGTAGTCAGAAAAATATTAAAAATTGCCATTTAAGTCAAGAAATTGTAATTTAATCGTTCAAATAAAAAATAAGTTATTGAAAGTTATTGACAGAAAAAAAATTTAAGGTATTCTTAAAGAAAATTAGGATAATTACTTAAATTTGAACAATTGAAACACAAATCACGGATAATTGGAACCTGAATCACTCTAGCACTTGTATTAAGAAGAAAAAACTGTAAAAAAGGAAATGTTGCTGTTAAGTATTTGTTCTGCCATGGTTTTTGAGACTCACTAATCTCTTTCTTAAAACTAAAGGAAAAGTAAGAAAGGACATCACAGAAGAAACTGTCAGAAAAGACTCATACAGTGAAAAGATTGAAACGCCAATTTATACTTAATGTATTTAGTTCTGGGTGGAGTTCCCGGAGAGGAAGTAAGATAGACCTTTCATTCCTTGCATACAACGGGGATCAGCCGCCATAAACAAGCTATCCACAAAAATACTCAATCAAGAAGGGATAGAAAAGAAATCAGTGTGCGGACGAACACACCTAGGAATGCAATTATCTCAAGAATGGCTCTTTCCACTGAAAGCACCGTTATTCCCAAAGAACCACCCGACTCTAATTCCTACTATCAAGCTTGTGTCAATAAGGTGGTAAGTAGCAACCTGTCCAATTGATTCCCCCCAACGGACAAGAGAAATCACTTAAACAGAAGTCGGCACAACTCCTATAAACGAAAACTTGAGATAACTTCACCCCGGAGCAAAGTGAGTGGTCAAATCGATAATCAAAATTCAAATTTTTTGTTGTTCTTCAGTAAAGGTCTTTATTGAATAAAAGCAATCTAGCCCTCAACCACTCCCCAATACAAACATATTGTTACTATTAAGTTAAGCAATATTGTATTAGGCCACAACGGTAACATACTCGATAACAGCAAAATAATGCCAGGGTAAGAAAGAGAGACATAAATTAAGATAGAGAGGTAGGTAAGGATAAGAAGTTAATAAAGGTACAGGGAATAATTCCGAACAAAATTCATGACGATAGTGGCTGGTGAAATCTGATTCTGAATCATCCGGCAAGGTATTAAAGTAGATAGTATTATTAATGATAATCGATAATTAAAATGTATAATTTAAACGGTATGCGATAATTGGAATAAGTAATCGAGAAAATATTTATGGCAACATCAGCTAACTACCAGATAGAAATTTAACCCTAAGGTAACGAAATAGATAGATGAGCTGAGTCACAGAAACCTATTTTAAATCGGTACGGTACTCTGAGGGTAACTAGAACTCACTCCAGAGATAAGACTCAGTTAGAGCTAAGGCAAGGTATTCAAAAAAACCAGAAGATAATAAAGGTAAAGGTAAGGAAACATAGTAAATCTAAGAGATGAAACGATGACAGTGACATGGTATAAGACAAAATGTCCACATTAACCAAGATACAAAGATAATTTTTTGACAATATATACATCATGAATCGATAAGACAGCGGTAAAATATTATGTTAATGCAATCCAATGCATGACACACGATAAAAATGTCCATATCGACAACGGTAAGCTGATGTATCATATCCAAAAAAAAGGTAAATTGATTAGGCAAATTAAAATGTCCTATTCAATGCGAAGATAACTTTTGACATCTACATCAAAGATAAATCGATAAGACAACGGTAAAATATTATGTCAATACAATCCAATGCATGACAAACGATAAAATGTTCATATTGTCGCCCCACGTTGGGCGCCAATTTGTTACAAATTAAAATGATATTTGTTACTTTAAGATAAGATAACCTAGGGTCGTGGAATTCAAAAGATTAAGATAACGTGTAGTCCCTTTATGTGCAAATGAAACCACTCAAAATCCAACAAACAATAATTTTATTTGATATTTAACAAGTTCTGTGTTTAAGGCCTCAACGGCCCCCCCTTCAAATTATATTTTAGTTCTAAAAAAAAATTATAGATGGCGCCAAGATGAAAGCATTTTTACAGTGGAGCATTTTAAATATTATAGCGATTTCAATTTGCAGAATCAGTGCAACTTTTTTCACTCAGTTCTCACTGATTGGCTAATGGGATTATGGAGGGATTTGTATTTCCATGCCTGACCTGATATGACTTCAAATTTTGTTCTACTCTGTAAAAGTGATGTTTTGTTGTAGAGCTTGTTTTTGAGGTATGTTTAGTTGTGGTAGGTACCTATGAGATTTTCAGGAAGCAATTGGCACATGAATGGGTTTACAAATAGAGGAATGCTCGGAGGAATAATAAAAAAATAGTCTTACCAGGAGTCTAACACAATTTCAGATATTGGTAGAAGATCCAAGAGCTAGTAAAAGAAATGCAAATCGCCAGATACCTAAATTGAATGCTCTACTGCATTGGTAGATATTATTATTGCACTAATATGCAAGAACACAAAGGAAAAACTCTAATTTTAGCACTTTCCACCTTTTGTAAATAAATTTTAATAATCATTATTGAAGCTTTTTATTTTTTCAAAGACATTTTGTCCTACAAAACACGATCCACTTTTTTTATGTATACCTAGGTACGTAATAGTAGATTATACCACGAGTCAATAATGATAGCTATTATTCCCGAGGATTATTACGAACTGAGCCGCGTTAGCGGCGAGGGAGTAACATTCCGAGGGAATAATAGCCATTATTGCGAGTAGTATACTCTACTTTATTTACGACAAATTAATTTATTTGAGATTTTCAATGAACAAATTTCATCCGTCTCATAATTTTCAATACAAATCCACAAGCACTACACGTTTGACACTGACACTTTTGTGGAATAATGACCCTTAATCCCGCTACTCGTCATTAATCCCTGGAGGAATAACATATGTCATTATACTGCCAAAATCACAAATATAATACGCACATTATACATTAGTCGTAAATAAAATAGATACTTTATTTATTTTCAATGGAAACTAATGGCACAACATGCTTTCTGCCTATTATTTTATAAACCAATAATAAAAATCAAAACAAATACACAAGGTGAGAAACAGGTTCTGTTGTCAATAGGCTTTTTTGGAAACGCTGAACAACCTACATCAGCTGCTGCTCCAACGGTTCGGGGTTTTCGAAAACGCCTAATTATGACATCACGAATTGACTGGTGCCGCCATCTTCGAAAAAAAAGAACCATATTTGCCAAAATATCTGTAATTTTATTCCAAAATCGGTTTTAGACTACAAAAAAAAAACGGCACATCAGAATTTGCTGAAATTTGGCATAAACATTCTTTGATCGATTATCTAGAGAATAGTGCTCTTATTTTTTCAATTTTTACCGTGAATTTTTCTATTTTTGGGAAATAGTTCATTTTCACAATATAGGCCAAAAAAAAATTCGAAATATGGAAAATCTAACTGCACTATTCTCTAGATAATCGATCAAGGAATGTTTATGCCAAATTTCAGCAAATTCTGATGTGCGTTTTTTTTTGTAGTCTAAAACCGATTTCTGTATTTTGTATCGTGTGCATGGGAGCGATGTTGCCCCCTTAATAATATAGTAACAATGCCACCTTCTTCAAAACATGACAGTTGACGGCTTGGTTTTTCCGGTGAATCTGATACAATGTATCATATTCACTTTACAACGACTTCACAATGAAAAACCACGTGGAATTAAAAAGAATAGATAAAAATACACTAAAATTATTTTAATTGTTTACAAATTATAATAATTTAAATTAAGGTTAGGTATGTCAAAAATAAAAAAACTGCTAATTAATTAGGTCATTAAGCCAAAAATGATTATTTCAGCATCAGAAATTAGAGAAAGACAGAAATATATCCATTTGCTAAAAGTGATATAAATATAATTTCATTAAATGAAAATACAAATGACTGTCAAATGGGAAATATTAGAAATAGTTAAGGAAAACTATCACAATTTGAAAAAATTAAACTCATCCGGTACTAGATGGCAGTACTGGTAAATGAATACTAGATATTTGCATTTTACGCTCATGATGGATAGATGGCAGCACTGGTATTATTTTGAACTTTGTGAATATTTTTAGATTATTGTAAATTATTATTTTGCTGATTCTGAAATGGAAAAAATACAACTTTATAATGAAAATGAGATGGAACATGTTACATAAATGATAAATTTATCGTAACAGGGAGCGAGATATTTTGGTATGATTGGAAGGCTGGCAGCTTTGAAATAACTGGATACTATTTTTTTTCTACCAATGGTTTCTAGCTTTTTTGGTGTAATACTGTGAAGATGTTTTGTCTGGTTTTGGTGATGGTAATACAATCTTCAGTTATCTGGTGTAGGTATTCCATCATTTTTCAGCATCTTATCTTCTTTTATACCATTCCATATAACGCTGCAATAAACAGCCTACATAAAAGTGCGCCCACACCATAGCTACAGCTACGATTGCATTCTTCCGGTATCCACAAGAAGATATGTTGACAAGTTCCATGTAGATATTTATTTCCTTCATCATGACAAATATCAGTGAGTCCATTTTTCCGAGTAATTTCTTTCCCGAGTTTTTGTCGTTTGGCTAAGCTGTTTATCTTCTGCACTCTGCGGTAGATGAATAGTCGCTTTAAGTGAGATTCATCTGGCTATAATGGAACTCTGAAATTAATCTAAGTCGCTTCAATTCTCCTGGCTTCCGGAACATGTGGATTGGATTTGAGCTCATCTGGCTTCTTGGGCGATCTGATTCTCCTGGCTTCTGAGCGCTGTGGAATGGATTTGGACTCTAGCTTGTAGGGCACTGTAGAGTCGCTGTGGATTAATTATTTCAGTTTCTGGAGGCTCTGGAGCCTTGTGGAGTGGATAAGCACTTTCCTGGCTTGTAGCTGTAGAGCGACTGTAGAATATTTCTGCCGACTGTGGCGCTATAGAATCACTTTGGATTTTCGTAGCTGAAACACCCTGCATATTGATGGTGTACTATGCAAGACTTTGTTATCCGGCTCAATTGACCATGCATCAAATCCGACAATCAACATGGAAGCATTGTTCTTAATAACCTACCTTTTTCTATGATAATTTTTGGGGTTTGTGAGATTATGACATTTGGGAAAACTCTGTTGACTAAACAATTATTATGATTTTTACATATCTACTGATTGTGTTCCATGGAAATGTCTATGTGTTTTTCATTATACTGAACTCCTAATAACTATAACCAGAAAAATAACCTATATCCGAAGTCTCTAATCGAGCCTCTGATGAATCCCAGGAAACTGACCACGATGACTCCGACTCTGATTTTGACCCTTCTTTGGATGAAGAACCTGCGGAATTTGTTGAGGAGCTGCTTCAACGAATGAAGTTACGAGAAAGGGATCAATAATTGAAGAAACCAGGAAGATAAATGCATTTGGCATTTTCGGGGAATGAAGATGAGCCTAGAAGTCTTCAAGAAGCCTTGAGATCAGAAAAAGCAGAAAATTGGAAAGTAGCCATGCAAGAAGAAAAAATGAATTCACTGCAGGCAAATCAAACATAGAGATTGGTGGAAAAGCCAGAAGATTCAAAAGTTATAAGTAATAAATCGGTCTACAAGTTGAAACCGAATGGAGATGAATCTGGTTACTGTTACAAAGCGCGTCTAGTCGTGCGAGGCTTTCTGCCGAAAGAAGGTGTTGACTATACAGAGACTTTTAGTCCAGTAACGCGCTATGGAACAGTTCGTGATTTGTTGAGTGTTGCACGCCGTGAACATCTTCATATTCGTCAGTTTGGACATAAAGAATGCTTGTCTTTATTGTTGTTTGAAAAATGGCATAGATTATATATGAAGCTAGCGAGAAGGATATGAAGACGACACTTCACGTGTGTGCAAACTGAAAAAAAGACTGTATGGACTCAAGCAGGCCCCTCGGGGTTGAAATCATTGTTACACAGATTTCTCATCAATATTTGGATTAAAAGAAAGCAAAGTGGATCCATGCTTGTTTGTATGTGTAAAAGGGTGGAATAAAATATTTGTTGTGATCTATGTTGATGATGGACTAGTGCTTACAATCCGTGAAGATGATGCTGATAACTTCCTGATGCAGCTGACCCAAAAGTTTAAGGCAACTACAACAAAAAATGTAAAGTCGTTTTTGGGAATCGGCATTTATTTCCAAAGTGACGGATCTGTCTTCTTGAATCAAAGTGCTTATGTCAATAAAATATTGAAGCGGGTTAATATGCAAGACAGTAAACTGGTGTTAACACCAATTGACGTTGATGTTTGGTGCAAAGCTCAAGTAAATATGTAGAAGATGTACCGTACAGAGAAGCTGTTGGAAATCTCATGTATCTGTAAATTGTCACCTTTCCAGATATATCAATCGCAGTGAATATAGTAGCGAGAAACTTGGACCAAGCCAAACTAGCACATTGATCATTAGTGAAGCGAATTTTTCGCTATCCGCAAGGTACGAGAACATTGGGTCTATTATATCAACCCATTGGTGAATTTGAGGTCTACAGTGACGCAGACTATGCAGGTGATGTCCAGACCAGAAAATCAACTTCTGGAATCCTCTGCAAATTTGGAAATGCAGCAGTCATTTGGAAATCCAGGAAACAACAGTGTATTGCTTTGTCCACGACCGAAGCAGAATTTGTTAGTGCTGCCTGTGCTACAAAAGAAGGTACCTATATGGTTGTCACGTATGTTAACTGGACTAGGTATACCTTGTGGAAAATTCAATCCTAAAATGAGAGTGCTATAGAAATCATAAAGAATCCTGAGTTCCATGATAGGTCCAAGCATATTGATGTGAAGTATAATTATATACGAGATTTATACAAGAAAGGTATGATATTAATGTTATTTATGTTCCAAGTAATATTCAATGTGCTGATATTTTTACAAAGCCTTTCTCACATCAAGTTTTTGTTAATATGCGAGATATGTTAAAATACCTATGTAGTAATTTTTCTTTTTCGAAAATAAGGAAGTTTATCTTCAGGGAAAGTGTTGTGATTATTTTGTTTTTTCAATATGAAAGCTAAACGAAAACTTTATGGTGAATATCACCATTTATTCCTTCTGCACTATATTCCTGTTGCTGTGGGACTTAGGTAAGTCGTTTGTCCCACAATGCATTTCTTTGAAAAATCGCAGAAATCAGTAATTCGACATCCATTATCGACGCACATCCAGCTCTGACCAGGGACCAAGAACTACAAATTCATTCCGGTAAAAAGTTGGCGCCGATCTGCACTAGCAACAAGCACCGATCTGCTATGTCTGTGCGTGGGTGCATTTAGGTGGATTCAATTCTTGTTGCTTATAAGCGCTTATTACCAGCAAGCAGGAAAACTGCTTTCTTTGTGTGGGTACCCTTACAACAGATAGACAATTCCAGTGTGATCCCAGTCAATGCTTAAATCCCTATGGAATAAATGAGACAAATTTAATCAAGAAAGCCAGCAATAATTATTTTTATCAGGTGCATCTGGATTTTTGTAGGAGATTCGCCAGTTTGTACCTTTTTTCCAAACCTAATAAACCTATGTAAAGACGTGATACAACGATCTTCAAAAAAATGTAATACCCGGCTTTATCTAATTGATCATTAATCATTGAAAAATGGTAAATAATAATTACAATCTACCAACTAATTGAGACTGACGTCGGAGGCTTCATCAATCTTCAGCACGTCATCGCTGTATTATTCCCAGTATAACTTTTTGATTTTCCTGTTAAATTAATCCTAGCTTCAGCTAGAAGCTTATATTGACGAGAAAATAATTTAATAAAATAAACTTCATATTATTAAAAAAGCAAAAGCAATCCGTTCTTTTTGATATATCGAGCTCTAAGCCTCATCCATCTTCGAGGCTGTCAAAATATTCAATCTACTTGTTTGTTTCATCAAAATACTCAAATCTCTAACAAATTGCACACACAAGAAAATGATTTTGCTTCGACTTTTAGTGATAATAAAAATGTTTGATGAAATGACGAGAGCTTTTCTTATTTTATTGGATTCTTTTTATTTTGGATCGAAAATTTGCAATGCCAGTTTGCTGGCTCAATAAAATGTATATGTTTGTTGTTTACATGTAATATGAAGTAGAAAGTACTTGCTGCTGATTACCATCTTTGTAATTTTTGAAAACTCTTCCCTGCTATAGAGACAATTTCAATAAAATGTTACCCCAGAAGGAAGTTTCAACAAGAGAAAAGTTCAGCTTTCGGCAAAACTTTTGAAATAAAACTAAACTAACCCGTGCTAAGCTTTCTTGGTCGGGGGCTCAGGCTAGCCCTGTTCAAATTGAAAGTTTTAAGCTTTCACTATTTCAAAGTTTGTCTAGTCTGCTAACTAGTTTTTGATTATTTATGTAAACATATCCAGGCATAACTTTATAAATTGTCATAAATCTCAGAAAAAAAACCTCATCACACAAAAAAAATACAAAGTCGATGATTCTCACGTCACGTTTATCTAAAAGCGAAAACAAAACTTTTTACGACAATGAAATTGCCGAAATGCCGTGTTTGATGCAATTCAATAGGAGGCCTAGAATACATGAATAAGTAATACCGTTTGTGTTTGACTATCTGGATTTGGTTCGAGTATTGCGAGAACTGGATTTTGTGCGGGACTTAATTCTGAAACGTACGAATAAATCTAGATAGATCGATGTAGGTATCCTCGTTCCTAAGTAAATAGTAAATAAAATTATTGGTAATTCGCTAGTTTCTTTTCTATTACCTGGGTCAAACTAAATATAAAAGGTCTACTTTTAAAGTTCCTGCTCTAAATCCGGCCTGTTCTTCTGCCTCACTATCTTTGTACTTATTTTCTATTTTCGTTTTCATAACTTTTCCATGTACCCTGCTAAGCGTATCTATCACTGCACTGCCTGTGTGGTTTGCGCATTCGTTTCGGTCTTTTTCCCTATATATTTGTGCAATGGCCTATTTTCCACTCTTCTGGTAATATGCGCGTTTGAAATAATTTGTGAAGTTTATTGCTCCCATACTTTATAATGTCTCCATAAGTTACTTCTGGGCCTGGCGCTTTTCTATTTTACAATGTTTTTTTAATTTCTTAATTCCTTTATAACTCTTATCTTACGTTTTTTGTTTTGTGTCTGTTCTTTCACTTCCGTTGTCAGTGATTCTTCGAAAAACTCTTCGCATTACTGGCATGTTGTGGGAGTAATATCATTCGTTTTTTCAACTTTCTGTAATGCTTTACCTCCCAGATAAGTATTAATGTACTGTAGCCAAACGCCCCAAGTACTCTATGTAATTAGTTAGATGGTAAATGGCGAGCGGTATATTGATGGTGTTTATTTACTTGGAGCTGCTACCTAAAATCTGTGGAAGGGTCTATTTGCAAGAGAGAGAAACAAACTATTGAGGTGTACTAAATTATATTTTATTATACATAAAACCAAAATTTTTAATCAGCCAAATACCTTCCAATTCTGACAGCCTCATCTATTTCTATAAATTCAATTACTTCACATCCGTTCTAAAATTGTTATTATTACGGACCACTGAAATATCCCTACTAATAACGAAACGCCCTATTCCTACTATTTCTAATAACTTATAAGTTAACTCATTTCAATACTTCCGAATCATTCCTATTAACTTCCCTTCTCCTATTTCTAAAAATTCTTTAAAATTTCTAAGTCCTTTACTGACTGCTTATGAAAAACCCAAAATAATTAGGTACCTATTTGTTTATTATTATAGGTATTACTAATTTATTCTTATAAAACCATACAATAATTTCTACTTGAAAAATAAAAACCCTAATTCAAAATTCATTTCATGAACAATAAGTTTCTTTTCAAAATTTCCTATCCATTTTAATAGTTTATTCAATCAGATCAAATTCTATTATTAGTTTCCTTTAACAACTTTCCAATATTTTAAGACAATTCTATTTCATGAACATCAAGTTTCTTTTCAAAATTTTCTATTTCATTTAATAGTTTATTTAATCAGAATAATTCTATTCTCGGATTCCTATGCCTAGCTAATAAACCCAACTGTTTAATTCATAATTCCTACTCAAATCGATACTTATTATGTTATGTTAGGTGCATTATAAATTCCCTTCATATTTTCTTTTGCAAAATTAAATTAGAATGTCATTATATCTGAAGGCAATTAAAGTTATGCAAATATGTTCCATTGATATTTCACTCAATAGTCATTCATCTTTTATAAAGTCAAAAGTTTTTCTAGTAAAAATCACTCAAGTTTTTAGGCATTAAAAGTCATTGTTAATTCACTTCTTATCATTCAGAATCATTGATAAAAGTCAGAAAGTTTTACTAGTCAAAATCACTCAAGTTTTTAGGCATTAAAATTCAAAGTTTAATAACACAAAGTCATGTTCATCATTTATATTCAAAATAAATCTTGTCACTATAGAGTACTTACATTTTGTCCATAAAACACAAAACTAATCTAAATTAATTCTTCTGATTACTTAATTTAATTTACGCACATATTTGTTGAACGAATTTCAAAACTTATTTCTTTCACGATTTTTCGTACTTTCACTAAGTCAAATTAAACCCGAGGCCATACGCCATAAAAGTAGCTTTTCGCGAAACCGGACAGACTTTAACTCAAACTGGACTGGACTGGACTGTTAACAACTGGCAACTCAACTGACAACTGCCTTCCACTTCTAAAACCGCGGTATTTATATTAAATCGATCCCCCCGCTAAGTAATATTAATTATCCCCCAAATCGTCAATAGGCGGTCGTTTGACGATCAATCAGACAATCCCATTGGCCGACCTAAATATTATTAAAAATAATGATGCAATTTCCTTGAAATTTTTATCATTTTAAGTTTAAAAAAATCGAATAATTATGTCGCAATATACTGATTTATCGGGGTCGAATACAGTGGTTCAAGAATGCAATAAATCATTCGATTTAATTAACATGATGGCCTCGCTAAAAAAAAAGTTCATTGATCGGGTGTTAGGATGACATATCACCCTGTCCTCATTTTTATTATTTTTAAGAATTTAATTTAAACGATGACATAGGCTGGGTGTCGAATTACGTTAGCGTTAATTTGTTTCATTTTTTAATTTATCGATACTGATTTGGAGATACCGGAAATTCTGTTTTTATTATTTGATATTTATTAAATTTTTACAGTAAAGACATTGTGATTTATGGGTCTATTTTCTCGGAATATTACAGTACGTATACAGTTTCTTTTCCATGAATTGTGAACTTCACCCTTTCAATTCAATAAAACAACCATAAGATAACGCAAAAGAATATAAATAATTATGAATTTTAGCTACAGCACTTCTCAACGTTCGTCACAATGCGCGACCATGCCCTCTCTGTGTCTTCGTGTCAAAAAACCTCCACGAGTCCTCGTCGCGTCACCTTCCTTTTCTTAACACTAACCTAGACCACAGTGGCGGACCTGACCAGTGACGGCGCGTTTTCACAGTCGCCCATGCTACCGTTTTCCACATCCTCGTGGAATTTCCCTAGTCGATCTTCTACCTACATCAAAAACATATACTTGGGGTTAGATTCGTGACCTTGTATGATCACAAATCATGAAAATAATATAGTCAAGTAAATATGCACAATATTTAAAGAAGAAAAATTTTAACTAGGGGATCCCTTTTCACCAAAAAGCCTGATCACTTTATGAATATACCATGTGAACAATTAGACAAAATAGAAAGAAACAACTTCAATATCGAAATGACATTTTGACAAACATGAGCAGCTAATGCTCGAAACACCTCTCTTAGAATTGAAAATCCTGTATCAAAATCCTTGGAGCTCACTGAAATATTGCA
Source organism: Ceutorhynchus assimilis (assembly GCA_917834065.1). Taxonomy (NCBI): domain Eukaryota; kingdom Metazoa; phylum Arthropoda; class Insecta; order Coleoptera; family Curculionidae; genus Ceutorhynchus; species Ceutorhynchus assimilis. The sequence continues at coordinate 18,565,118 of OU892287.1, forward strand.
GGCGCATTACAGAAGCCAAAGGGACCCTTAGGCGTAATAAAAGCTGTCTTTGAGGTGGATGACTGTTCCATTTCAATCTGGTAATAACCACTCGCCAGATGTGAAATATTGACAACCCTTTAAACTTTCCAAAAAATCATCTGTTCGTGGAAATGGAAGTCGGTCTTTGACAGTTTTAGCGATAGTGCCCTAAAGTCAACACACATACGCTGCTCGTCATTCTTTTTCTCCACCAACAATATAGGAGAATCTGATTCACGAATTAGTTTACTATGCAATAAATCCTCTACTGGATTGTCTCACAACTTTTCGTTCATTGTGCGAAAGACGATATGGTCTACAGGTGTATCATCATTAAGATGTATAGTCATTTTTAAAATATCTGTTTTGCCTAGTCCTGGAGTTTTTGATTGGATAGATTGATCATGGAGATAAACCCATCAGCTGCGTTCTTGATGCACTCCTCTACGAGATGTTCTTTTCCGGGAAACGGTCGTAAGCCTCCATGGATAAAGACTTCTCCATTATAGTTGCCACACGATGTGACTGCAAGAAGTGCTTCTGTTCTTGCTGTCATCCTTACAGTTTCTCCACAAACTATCATGACTATACAGTGAGGGGCAAGCTACTAGGTATATAGGATGTAACCTGACGAATTTGCAGGCGTCCGCATGTCAGAAAATGACAAATCGATTTAGCGCTAACCTGGCGAAAACCAGGAAAAAATGTTCTACGGTTGTTAATAATTTTCAAAAATATGGTTGCATTTCTCCCCGAAACCATTAACAAAATGACATCCAGGAAAATAATGGGGATCAGAAAGCCAAATAAATTATGTTGTTGGTTGTTGGCATTAGATAACGAAACTCCAACTATTTCGACTCGACTCGACTAGATTCACTCAAGTACAAGGACGGTGAGGAGCCACAGAAAAAAAATAAGTATCGTTCATACAAAGTACGAAACTCCCAAAAAATTAATCCTGAGGACATCAGGCGAATGGAGTTTTGTGAAACTGTCATTAATAAGGCAAATGAAAATGAAGATTTTCTTAGAAAAATTGTCTTTACAGATAAGTTGTCATTTCAACTCCACGGTCGACATAATCCGAGTCACACCCGTTATTGGTCTAAGGAGAATTTACACAGCGAACTTAGAGCCCAGCGTCGTCAGAAAGTAACTGTCTGGAGTGGTTTGTATGGGCCATCATTGACGCTAACTTAACTAGTCCAAAATATTTGGATCTTTTGCAATAATTCCAGAAATTGAAAGATTATCTGGTCCTAGATTTAGATAATGAAATATGATTTCGACAAGATGGGTGTCCAGCCCATAATACGGGTTTCATTCTGGACCATTTGAATAATACTTTTCCAAACCGTCTCATTGCTGTGTCGAGACCTACAATACTGTGACGCTCTCCCGATCTTGCACCCAACGATTATTTTCTCTGGGGTTATTGCAAATCAAAAATGTATGGTTTTCAGGAGAATTGCGCCGTGAACCTTGAGCAGCTGCGTTTCAAAATTCGAGAAATATACCTAACTGTCACCCCTGTGATGCTAAATAATTTTCGTAGAGCCTTGATCGTTTAGGTCATTGTTTAGTTCAAGAAGGTGGACTGGGACTGTTTGAACATTTGCTACTTCGAAAAAAAATCTATCTTGATACACGCCTTTTAATTATAAGTAAGTGAAGCTCGACGATACATCTAAAAGCACGGTCAAGATGCTACGTTTTGCATAACGTTTTGTCTGCACAGTCCAACACGTGATCAGGTATCAGTAACGTCGTGTCTGGACCGGGCTTAAGTCTGTAAAATCATAAAACGTACTGATGTGAACCATGGTTTATGAACAAACTCAACGAACGTCAAAGTCATCGAAACAACGACAGCGGACCGACAGCGGTGTTCAAACGGCTGCGGACGATCGTAAATTCGTCAAGTTGGATCCTATATACCTAGTAGCCTGCCCCTTACTGTATATTATATAAGGCTGATGCAGAAAATTCTGCCCTATCATAATTGCAACATGTTGAACCTCATTTGGTACTACTAATATCTCAACTTCTGCTTCCGCTCGATCAACTATTAAATGAGCCTTAGTAGTACCTACTAACAACATTCACAAGAGATCCTCCATAGCCTAAAATGGTTAGTGTTGATGACAAAATCGGCAGATTTAATAATCTGATTACCTCTTCTTCAATAAGAACTGCACTACGGCCCGATTCAACATAGCCTTTCAATAAAGTTTCATTTATCCACCAATCAAAATAATACGTTTCATTAGTAAATTTTGATTGTTGAACTGCTATTTGATCTAATAGGCTGTCTACGACAATCTTTCGATGAATGTCCTAGGCGTTTACAGCTTGTACATTCAATCCTAGGTTTTGAACATTTGTTTGGCAGATCTTGGAGTGTCAATACGTTTGTGCTCATTTCGTTGGAACATACCCAAACGCAGTCGTTCTTTAACTGGCTTCGAGGTACTTGGTGTTGGTTCTTCTGATACTCGGCATATAGTTGATCGGGTATCTCATATCTTTCCGCTCTAGCTCCTGCCTGGGTACTTGCGTTACGAATACCATCAATGACACATGATACTGCCTTTTTGCCAGTAACTTCACAAGCACTGATCTTGTCAAAATAATACCGATCCCACGATTCTTCGCGCAACTTGAATCGATTTACAAGAGCTCGAAGTGTCACGGCAAAGTCTTGATGTTCCGGAAATGATTCAATCAAAATTTCTTTCCATTCAGTACAAGAAAATTAATATGCGGGTAGATTGTCAGACCATCTTCTGGATTTGTGCTCTATTTGGTGACATAAGATTTTCGACTAAATGCTTCTAATCTACCAACTTTATCGCCAGTGGAAGGTGGTGTAGGTATAACTACGGCTTGTACTTGGCTCTGTGTCAAGTTTTGGAAGTCTTGAATTTTTGTGGCTACTGTTCTGAACACTAGAACGCCTCATTCTTTTACTTCTCTTATAAATTCCATCGGGTGCACTAGAGCTTCTACTACTACTATACAGAGATAAATTCCCCATCAGTTTATTTGAACTTGCTGTCTAGGTCAATAGCCACACCATACCTATGTTTGCCCTTGTAATAAGCAACTAAAATATGTATCAAGGGCTGTTTGTAGTCCTGACTATCTTTCTCATAGAATCTCAATTGAGAGCACACTGCATCGAATCTCTGGCGAGAACCTTGTGCATTCTACCAGTAGTAGACATAACAGGTATGTCCTCGGAGAAACTTTTCCAGTGAGCCCAAACAGTCGTTTTCGGTTTTTGCTTTGCAGGAATTCACAGAGAGGGAGCCACACGCTATTAAAGGTCTATATCTTTCTTATCGTGTGAATCTCCTTTGAACCTGCTACAATTAGCGCCAGTAACATAGAGAAATATAATAGTAGTAAACTACGAGAGACGTTTGTTTAATGTAACAATCTGGAAGTGTGTTTGTGCACATACCCGTAGCGTATTTCGCATGGTGTGGCAGATTATTGAACTAATTACTTCGATCGTTTCTGACAACTCGGTTTAATTTGTCTTTATCAGCAACTTGCTCGAAAAAGTTCTATCTTTTTTTAACACATACAAAATACAAAATTTGACAAATGATTGAATCCAAAGACCATCAATCAAAAACTGAATGCTCACAATCATAACGTAAAATTTCTTCTATTATTTATATTAGGCAATTCAATCCATCTGTCAAAAAGGAAAATGCAATGTGGCGTGGCGGCCAAGCAAGTTTGTTTTGAATATGTTTTTATGCGTATTTTAAATTATTTTGCATACAGTTTTGCTTACAACTTTGATTTTCATTATTTAAGAAAATATTTGTTGACTAGGTACCTAAACTATTAATTCGGGCAGAAACTAGATATTTTTTTGTGTTTTTTGGCCCATGTGTGGCCGCCACGCAATCTTGAATGTCACGTGGTTTGAATTGCCTAATTAGAGAAATGAGGAAACATTCTGTGATCATAAATATTAATTAATTAGACAAAACCGACACCAATAATAGTGTGTTTTCGAATTTGCGATGATGCGAGATGCAGTAAAAAGGTAAACACAAAGCTTATAATACAAACATTTTTAGTTACTGTATAAGGTACCTGTCCCAAATAAGGCCACATTAAGAAGTTTTATTTTTTCCTAACATTATCCACCAAACCCAATAAAAATCACGAGCTTATATGTGAAGTGTTTCGCTTCTATTACTTGGAGATAAACTCCAATTTATTTTATTTTTTATATAAGTGGTGGTTTTGCATAAAACAAAGACGATTGCAATTGGCCTTGTTTGGATCACTACGCTCCTAATAAGGCCATCATTAAAAAATATTTAAAATAAATACAATTATTTATAAAAATATTATTATCTGAGAACTATTACACAAAATAGAACTTATACGTTTGCTGCATTCCTAAAAAAAAAAAAAAATTCCAAGTCCTGGGATGGTGATCCAAATAGGTCTACATACAACTACGACAAATGAACTGGCGCAGCATCTCTTGCTTAGTTAGACTCCAGGCATTTCAAAAAACATCACTTAGGTAATAATATGACACAATCCTCTGAAAAAAACACTGTGATGTGAGGCCAATTGAACATTTTTCGTACGATGGCCTTATTAGGAACATGTCCAATTGATCAAAAATAGCCTGTAACTGGAAATCTAGCAAATATATTATTCTGTATTCACTCTGTAGCTTTCTCAACACATAAATGTCTGTTAAAAAATTACAATCGCTCCATTCACTTTATAAACACGTATACAAGCTAATTGAGTTCCAGCCTCAAAGTTATAACGTGACATATGAAATATGTGGTTGGCCCTTTTTCGATATATGACGAGTTGCTAGGAACCCTTGCAATAATTTTTGATTTGCAATATAGATTTATTTTTTAATAATATTGCAATTTTGGGAAATGAGATTCAATATTAAGCAATAAAGGGCACTGGCCTTATTAGGTACATGGCCTTATTTGGGTCAGGTACCTTATTTATAAAATTGGAATAAAAAAATAAGTTTGTTTGAAGATATCTCAATTTGTGTATTGTTCAATTACCTCCTTGACCCCCTTAAGGAATCTCATTGCATCTAATTTGGATTTTTTAAAAATAAGTTCTGTTATCGTTCTAAACAGTTGCTCGGTAAATTTTAGCAAGTTTTTTCAACAAATGTATTGCTTTGCAATTAACTGTTTTGAGCGTTTACAGTACTTTATTTTTAATAAATCTTAAATAAAATCAAAGTTAATAATTTAGTTATTCAAAAAAGCCGCCTTTTCACTGTCGGTAAAGAAGAAACCTGCATTCAAACAATGTTCACTCTTTTATTGCTGTCCGTAGCCACCAGGGGCGCTAACGTCGACATTGTGCCAGTTAAGTACAGGGGAATGAGTTCTCTCGTAGTTTACTACTATTATATTTCTCTATGGCCACTACCCTAAAATTGAGAATTCGGGTTTCTCCATTGTCTTAGAAACCAAACCACCACATATTGCGCAAATCTGACAGTGTCAAAACAATACAAACTCATAGTATGAGATGTTAGCAGTGTGTTGGAGCTTTGGTTAAACACTTATGTTTCACCAAAGATACTTTCCAAAAATCAATTTTTTCTTTGCTTTCTGAGCATCTTTGCACAAACAAATTACTCAACCTTAACAACTCTATAGCTAACAGCTACATTCAGCAATAAAACAAAATTTACACATGGACGAATAGAGAAGATTTAACTTTCTCGCGTTTTGTCACGAGTTTCTGTTTGTTCAGGAAACTTCCAACGAGCTGAAAAGGGTATTTGCTATTTAAATTGTAATTTTACTCTTTGACTGCGGAGGAGTGAATTTAATATTAAAGTTATCTATACGCTCTCTGCCTCGTTATGAACAATGCAGCAATTCAGATACTGGAAATATATTGTTTATGAAGACAATTTTGTGTCTTTTAAGAGGTTGAACAAAATGTTTTGGGTTTGTCAAAGAAAAAATCTCAAAAGTACGAAATTATTGTTCCTTTCAACTCATAATGGAAATAAAGATTTCATCAAAAGAGATCATAAAAATCTCTTAAGCCTCTTACATAAAAAAAATCTTTCAAGGATTTTTAATTAGTAATTTATCAGTTCCAATCTTAATTGTTCGAGAGCTTTGGCGTAACAAAAAGAAAAAGAAAAATAAGAGGCTCCATAATTGTACGATGTTACGAATTGAGAAGTTAGTAATTTAAAAGTGCGAAGAGGAGCTTCCAAAAGATAATATTTTCGTTTCAAAGAGACCTTTTTATTACTTACTTAGGCACTGTGGATTATTTTCAGTTCAACGAAGGCCAATGGGAGGGTTGACTTTGAAGAAACTTAAGATATGTAAATATTTTCAAGAAAAAAAAAATAATTTATCAATGGTTTTATTATCAGTTTTTTTTTATTTGAAATTTTAGGTCTGTTCGTAGAGAAATCACAAACCAGTCAGAGTGAATTTCATTGGCTGAAAACAATCAGAAACAGTCAGAAAACTTGTTTCAACCAATGAAATTCGCTCTGACTGGTTTGTGATTTCTCTACGAACAGACCTTATATTGGTCAAATAAATAATTATTGTTATTAGGAGGTACAAATTAACTGAAATGCTTTTGTGCTGCTTTAATTAAAAATATATGAAATAGGCACATTTCAAAGCCAAAATTATCGGGTGTTTCGAATAAAATGAATATGAATAATTTCACGTCTACGGACAACTATTCTTCCTGTTTCCCTCTCCTCGATCGTGCCGTCAAATTTGAAATTTGATGTTTTGTATTCTAGCGATAATCAACTTATTTTCTCTCAAATACGATCCTAGGGCTTCTTATTTGATCTGTTTGTTCTCCTTTCCCGCCATGGAAGGAGCGAAAACACGTTTGAAGGGAACTTTGCGTAATGCAGTGCTAAGTTTTTATCACACGCCCTCATTGGCTCTGCTACCACTCGCACGCTATCCTCTTTGAAATATGTTCTTTTACTTTTATAGGTAACTTCTTTGTTTACACAGACAACGTTTTTCTCTCTAACAACTTTGTATAACTTTGCTTTTAGCATTCAATTTTAAGGAAGTTTGTGACTTATCAGAAACGTTTTCTGTTGGAAAAACGTGTTCTCCAGGATTCATAAATGTTATTGGTGAGATGCATCTCTTTTGGGTCACTTTTGCCGAGATCAGTGCGCGCGTGCTGTATTTTTTCGAAGAAATCTTCTTCTTGTTGAATCAACTTCTAGTTGGAAACTTTTACCTCAAAAGGAACGTTTTCCTCCTCAACAAGTGGCCCTTTGAGAACTTTTTCCTATGAAGAACTTTTTTTCTATCGCCACCTACAGCGTTGGAAACGTTTTCATTGAAGAAACGTTATCTTCATTAACACGTTGTTTTTGGGAAGCTTTTCCTTTTGAAGAAAGGTTTTCTTCATGAACAAGTTGTTCTTGGGAATCTTTTCCCTTTAAAAAAATGTTTTCTTTATGAACATTTTGTTCTTGGGAGTTGTTTTTCTGTGAATATACTTTTTCTTCATTGGCACGTTATCCATAAGAAAGGTTTTCTACATCTTCATTCGCAATCTTCTGTATCAGTGTCCAGTCTGATATTAAATGACTTTAAACGATCTACAGCACATATTCCTCTAAATTTCTTTTGACATCTCTTTGTACCGGGCCAATTTTCTATCACATTCTCTAATCCATTTACTCTGTCATCATTTGCTATTTCATTCGTTAAAAATGAATCTACTTTTCCCCTCGGTACTCAAACATTAATCCGTGAGGACTCATTCCAGTAAATTCCCAAATCGTGAAATTTATTTAAAACTTTATCCCTGTATCGTCCCAGTTCCATTCATTGTCTATCATTGATCTTATTCCTGCTAGCAAAGTTCTATAGTATTTTTAATACCTATTTAGAAGTACCAATCGTTCTAGTGACAAAACTTATGTCTCTTCTTAAACACACAAATAAAATTAGGTTAGGAATTTCCTATTTGTACATGAAATTGACGTATTAGCAATCGACGTTTGTTTTTGTTAGTAATTTTTTGTTTCGTCTGATTCGTGATTGATAAATAAGGATGAGGTTATTCTAAATGGGTATGAAAAATACTATATTATATCTTACGACTTGCCCATTCGCACGAGATCTTGCTATTGCATTTTTAACGTTTATTATTCAACTTTGTTCAACCTATTCCCCAAAATCTGGTATGAATTTTCTTTGTAACTTCTCACATACGAACCTAAATGATCCAGATGTAATGTTTCCATCGGAGTAACAATTTTCTCTTTGGATGCAGAATACCAGGACGTTGGACGTTTTCCAGATGGTTCCTTGTTATAAGCACAAATTGAACAACCTTGTATATATCGTGAAACATACTTGCGCATCCTGGGAAACCAGTAATTTTGAGACAAAATCTTCTCTAATGCAAAATGGCCAGCTGTGTGATGATAGTGAAGCGTATACGCTTTTCTTGATCTTTTTGGTACCATCCAATTTATTACCATCTTTTGTAATTGTATTCCTTGTGTCAAAATCAACTGCCAGGATCAATATTTCATCATCCATGTAGGCCAGTCCTGTATTGACGCATAATGATCCAAGTGCTAGGTTAATATACGTCGCTGAAATACAGCTGGAGCATTTGCTAATCCAAATGGGATTCTCGTATTCTCATAATGCTCATCCGACGTAATGAATGCTGTTTTTGTTCTAGATTCTGCTGCCATTGGTATTTGGTGGCAGCCTGAAGCCATATCAAGTGACGTAAAGTACTCACTTCCTCTTAAATGCTCGAGATGATCATCTATTCTTGGTAGCAGAAATACTTCCTTAATCGTTTTTGAATTCAACGCTCGGTAGTTCACGCACATACACATCTCACCTGCTTCCTTTTTGACCAATAAAATAGGATTGGCATATGACGAATTCTATTCCTGGAATGATATCGTTGTCTAAAAGTTCGTGAACAATACCACGTAAGTACTTTTTCCCGTTCGGTAAAAGACAGGCGATAAGGGCGATAAGTTACTGATTACTGGTTAATGTCTAACGAGTTTATTGACATTTCACAACCTTTAAAACAACCCACCTCAATCAAATTTTCAGCAAAGCAATGACGATAAGTATTTAAAAGAGAGACTCGTTGCCTCAGATTCTGATAAATTATTATCATTATTCAAATCAGATAACGTAAAAGGTTGAAAATCGTTAGTACGTTCAACTTGTAAAATGCTCACCTCGTTTACCTAGCTGTTCTCTTGTAAACATAGGGTACCCCGGGCAATTAATTCTTCTGCAAGTTCATCACTGGTAAAACGCCATTTTGCAATACTGACACTTTGGGATATATACAATATTAATAAAAGGCCTTGAGTCTGTTCCAAATTCGACAAAAACTTAACCATTGTAGTCGTTTGAAGCGATCTTCACATGACCAATGGGATTCAGCGGCATTGCTATATCTTCCAAAACAGTAATTTTGATTTTGCTGGGTGGTGAATTGTCAATTTCAGGTAATGGCATATTATGTGTCAAATATTCTTAATTTGTCATCCTGAACCAGTGCAACCTTTGCTTGGTTAAATAAAGGCTGCCAGATCATCACTGACACATTTTGTAGTTTATCTGGCACAATTAGGCAATCCAAACCACGTGACTTTTTTTGACGGATTGTTGGCACACAAAAGATTTTCTTGGTTTAATATTGTGTCATTTTCTGTGTTGCCTGCGTATTTTGCTGCTTATTGCTTAATTTTGTGCTTTTTGAGACCTTAATTATTTTATTTGAGTCCATATAAACATTTTTAAAGACATTGAAAATATTTTCACGAGTTGAAACTTTCATTTCTATTGAAATATGGCTTTCAGAGAAAGTCCATATTTGTGCGAGTTGCGGAACAACTATCCTGAGGCCGCTCTTAGATATTTGGACGAGATAAAGCGAATAAATTGTGTTCCTTATGCCTGGAGTGAAAATGATTTTGACTATGGATTTGCTAGTGTTCCCCCGCAATATCTTCAATGAATATTATTAGCTATATTGTTTTACACCAATGCACAAATGAGGGCCTATAAAAGTCTAGCTGCTTACAAATATTAGGTCTGTTCCAACATAGCAGGAAACCGTACAATGAAGGTACCGTTACGATTCTGCGCAAAGCGTAAAATTTGTGCGTAGAAACCAAATTTTGTTCACTGAGTGGTTTCGAAACCGTTCATGGGACGGTTTTTGACGTGTTGGAACAGACCTATTTTGAGGCTGAATTTGTGGAAAAACTTGGCTTTCACATAAATTTGTTTTGTTTGTTTGTACTCACAATAATTTCAAAGGAAATTTGTAAAAAGCTGGAATTAATTATTTTATTGAAATCCCCAACGTCAAAGGTAAACACAAGAGACCATGACTGATGACACCAGAAATTTAGGGTTATGAGCACATGTGTGCCAACAGTCGGCCATATTTGACACATCGTTGGATTGCCTAATATAGTAATCCAGCATCTCGCTTAGGGCGAGTATTACAAATACAAAACTATTTTGACAGATAACTAAATGCTGACTTTTGGAATTACTATGAGAAGTGACGTCATTCCAGAAGTTGCCTTTCAGTTATTCTGTAATGGGCATTCATACCAAAGTACTATGCGACTTGAAGTACGTTGCAACTTGCGTCTTCTAGGTTTAATTTCATACCAAAGTCGCACCCTGCGACCTCATTTATCAGCAGTCCTCTGGTGGTTATCTTCTTCTTTGTCAACCTCTATCAATCCGTTCCCAACTGTTTCCATCTTTCTCTATCCGCCAATCTTATCCAATGTTTGCCTGCCACTGTCCTTATGTTGCCCAGCCATCTTTCTTGATGTCTTCCTGTGCTTCTTCTTGTCTCCCTTGGTCTCCGTTCCTCGTGTCCATCTCCGTGGCTATATGTGGCTAGCCCATCGCCATTCCATCTTTGGTATCTTCTCCACAATGTCTCTGATTTCCGTTTTGCTGTTGGTAATGATATATTTAAACAGTCGCCTTTGAGATGTCATTGGAAGAAGACAATAGTATACTCTGGATTCATCCGTACTTACGAGATAACGCCGATGCACATAGCATGCTTCTTGTATCCCAGCAAGTACAAGTCAAAAATTTATATAAACAACGTGTGTGCGCCTTACAAATATACATCGCAAACTATCAAAATATACAGAATATTTCAATTCCGAGTCGCACGTTAATTGCGACGCCACTCCGTGGTGAAACCACCCATATATTTCTAGATGTTCTATAATAAGTAACATACTTCTTGATTTCTAGCAATAAGTCGCACGTCGCATAGTACTTTGGTGAGAATGCCCACTTAGTTTTGCACAGAGTTTGGCATTTTCCACCTATCCATTGATTTTCCCCAAGGCTCAATACTCCTCTACATTATTTCTCATTTTTATAAATGATTTGTTAATTGTTACAAGAAACCTCATATATATAGGGTGTTCATTTATACTGCTTTTCTTGCTTCAAGCAGATCTCAGCAGCAGATCAGGTTCACTTGTCCTATAAACATATAAGCTCATAAATAGTAGTAACAAATAAATTATTGTAAAGTTTTTAATTACTTTGGATTAGAAGGATGTTATTCCTTACGGCAGCTTTTCATCGGAAAGCATTTCTGGTCGTGTATAAGGAGTATTTACTGAGGGGGCCACGAAATTTTTATTTATAAGGTCTCAAACTTTGGAATAGACCTCAATATTAAATGTGAAATATTACGTATCAAAAAGAAATAATACAACAACGCTCTCCACTTAATTATGTTTGATAAAAGTTTAATGGAACATTACAAAATCTAGGATGTCATTTTAATGAGAATCATAAATGTAAGAATAATTTGATTTCAACCCAGTACCACCCTTAACTTAATATTATTGTGTAAAATAATAATTATGTGATCGATCATTTTATTTAAATTGGGACCCTTTCTACTGGTCTATCTGCTCTGAAAATTCATATGCTCAACTGGACAGTGAACTGAACATAGAAATGAGACATTGTAATTATTAGGCTATGCTCAATAAAAAATATACAATAAAAAAACAGACCTCGTTGGGTCTATCTGCTCTGAAAATTCATTTGCTCAACCGAGCAGCGAACTGAACATAGAAATGAGACATTCTAATTGAGTAAGGCTCAATAAAAAATATAATATAAAAGGTAAAATTTAAACGTAAAGAAACCTGTGTCATCATGGACGATAGGCACTATCCATCTGGGATCATGAAAGTGACCTCAGAAGTAGGGGCACATGTAGTTAGGAAGCATGCCTCTTTAGTGAATGGGACCAATACCAGGCCTGGATGTAGGACCCTATCAGAAAACTAAATTACTGATGGTCTTTCTTTATTTAAAGAAGGGTGAAACAGACAGAAAGCTTGTCTTCATAATAAGACACAAAAGTACATGACTCACCCTGAACAAGGGGCTCCTCGTATACCATAATTTGGTACACAATACAGGCACTGGGAACAACAGAGGTGGTTGTAGAAAAAGATAGGCTGGAGAAATAATAATAAACTTAAGGGATGTGTAAGATATAAAAAGATTTGTCACATACCGGGCATTTTCCAAAAAAATCACAAAAAAGGTGGCCGAGTCGATGAATAACCTATTTATTTATTTAATTAGCCATAACCACTCCGAACCACTTAGAAATAAATTTGAAGGATGACCCCTTTAAGAAACTTTTAAGAAAACTCAGCATGTTCGCCAAACATCAAAAGGGCTCGCTGACGTCACTGAAGTCCACTTGCTTAACCAAGCTCCTAAAGAAGAGTGGCCCGTTCTCAAGCAAGGTCGGGCGCAATTCAAATAATTACAAGATGAAGCTAGCCGAAAAGGTGGCGGGGCGAAAATCACGGAATAGAGATGGTATGGTGCCACCTGAATGAATTACATAAAAATCAGGTTGACTCCTAATTACAATCTAATCCTGAATTTAAATAGAAATAGGTGAACTTGCTTAAATTACATCACAATAATTAAAATAAACAGTAATACCGGTAATTAAAATTAAAAACACCTTAAATATAATAAATTAACATACTTAAAATAATAATAAAATGACAAAGTAGCTCAATTGCTACAAGCTCCAAGCAGATCTTCCTGATTCTTCGAGCAGGCAGAGCAAGTACAAATTAACAGCCCAATATTCAACTTTGCGGACGATAGTAGCTTCCAAACGCCTCGCCCGAGAATAGATTCACTATATCAACAGTGATCTTGACACCATTACCAACTGGTACCTTGAAAACCTAAGTCACATTCTCGAATAAGAAATCTTCCGCCGATGATAACCCAGTTTCAAGGATGTCGGGACAAAACCTTCCTATAAATCTCTCACTATCTCTTCTGGTGGTGACCGCATCGACCAACTTGTTTTGACATGACCATCTATCTTCGATCGCCATAACCGCTTCTCAAAAAGTAGGTTTTTTGTTTCGTGCGAGAAATTTCTTACCTTCTGAACAACTTCTTCTCCTTTACAAGGCTCAAATCAGACCATTTATGGAATAATGTTCCCACATCTGGAGCGATGCTACCAAGCAGTCGGCTCTATTAGATGTAGTACAAAGACGAGCAGTAAATAAAATGATCGATAATCCAACTCTCACCGATCCATTGCAATCTCTCGAACATAGACGACTTGTCGTTATTCTATCGCTATTAGCATGGGGGATGTTCTTACGATCTAGCCAGCCTCATACCAGCTAGGAGAAGTTATTTTAGAACCACAAGAACGTCACAGGCATACCATCCATATGTGGTAAAGTTGGCTACTTCAAGGACCTGTAACCTCTGGAACTCCCTGCCTTCTACTCCATTTCCTAAACGACTCCCTTGGGATACCCTTACCGTATTCAAACGGGGTTGATCATCACTTAAGTTTGTTCCGCTCATGGTACCGCTTAGGTAGTACAATCTACTTTGCCTTTTGTGAGCTGATCAATATAAAAATATAAAAATAAATAAAAGATATGCATTAACTTATTCTTATAATTTGGCTGCCAATACCTCTATATTATTTTCTGTATTCTATAGCATTCTTGTATTCAATAAATTCTATAAATTTTTCCGATTCTGCTTCTATTTCTTCTTTCTTGTCACTCCTTGAATTTCCAAATATTTTATATCTTAGCTCACTTCTTTGGCGCTTTGTTAATAATACCCACAAGAAATTATCAGGATTTGCAAAAAATTCCAAATAATTTCTCTTTCTAGTCCAATCTTAATATATAAAAGTGCTCATTTGATTTTCAAATGTTTATAGTTTCACGTTAACAACGGAAATGTATTACTGGGCTCAATAATGGCGCTACATCCCCACGATATAACCGGAGAACATCGAACATCCCAAATTAAGACCACATTCAATCCTTGAAACGATTGGATTGATAACAATCCAAGTTTCTAGCCCAAAGTACAATCATATGAAAAGCAGCTATCGTGCGCATGCACTATTATCAATCTTAGCCTTTTCTACCACATTAATATTTTCACAAAATATCCATCATTTCTCTAATCTCCAACGAGCTGCCATGGGAAAACCTTTATCCGAAAAAGCATATCAGACATCAATCGTGCATTTTGCCCGAGCTTATAATTGACGTTAAAATATTCCGGACAGAGGGGCGTAATGTAAAATCACTCGGTTTTTCAATGAGCTGGAAAATATTTTCCTCACGTGATTTATAGCGCAAAGCGTCTAACTACTATGTTGCCAGAAGTTTATCGCTCTCTTAAATTCGAATATTATTACCTCCCTGGGAAAATAGATGCGGTTTTATATTTTGGCGCATAGAATTGCGGATTTTAGTGATGGAATTTATGACGATGAATGTGAAACGTGGACCCCGTGGAGGGTGTGGATACTATAAAAATGTACTTGCTGGAATAAATGTTAAATTTTTATGTGCTAACCTAGAGTCGATAACCTAAAAGCAAAATAAAAACTTTTTCAGTAGCGACACCTGAATAATTGAGTGCAATCTATTCACCAAAATTGTTACCAGGAATCAATAGAAATGCATAAAACATTATTTGAAGTTTTCCTTATACAAGAAATGTCCCTACCAATCCAATTGACGCTATGTTTACAAAAATATTCAACTGGCATTTTTGATTAATCGGTCGGTTAGCGAGCTTTGTGATTTAGTCAGACGAGGGTAAGGTTTTTTGTTCAATGGCTAACAAATAGCATCTTTATTGGTATTTGACTGGTCTTTCTTTTATGGTCTTCAACTTGTTTTTTTAATTTTCTATTTCCATACTTGTTTAATATGAGGTATATTGATTGAAAGATTTTTTCAGGTAATGACCAACGTGAATACAGGGACACTACGGTCCCTGTTTGGGAATCGGCCCACTGAGCAGTGGACTCAGGCTTCCCGTGCCAATCCTTGACGCGTTTCGTCCTTGTTAGGACTCATCAGAAGGACATAGGCTGAAGCTCCCTGTCCAAGCAAAATTGAACTTCGTTGACCAGTCAGAAACAACTACTCCGAGGGCAAATACCCCTACCGGCGTTGAACTACACTGATTGGTCTGAGCTTTCGTTGGCAATGGAAATTGATTGAAAGATTTTTTCAGGTAATGACCAACGTGAATACAGGGACACTACGGTCCCTGACTGGTCAACGAAGTTCAATTTTGCTTGGACAGGGAGCTTCAGCCTATGTCCTTCTGATGAGTCCTAACAAGGACGAAACGCGTCAAGGATTGGCACGGGAAGCCTGAGTCCACTGCTCAGTGGGCCGATTCCCAAACAGGGACCGTAGTGTCCCTGTATTCACGTTGGTCATTACCTGAAAAAATCTTTCAATCAATTTCCATTGCCAACGAAATCTCAGACCAATCAGTGTAGTTCAACGCCGGTAGGGGTATTTGCCCTCGGAGTAGTTGTTTCTGACTGGTCAACGAAGTTCAATTTTGCTTGGACAGGGAGCTTCAGCCTATGTCCTTCTGATGAGTCCTAACAAGGACGAAACGCGTCAAGGATTGGCACGGGAAGCCTGAGTCCACTTCTCAGTGGGCCGATTCCCAAACAGGGACCGTAGTGTCCCTGTATTCACGTTGGTCATTACCTGAAAAAATCTTTCAATCAATTTCCATTGCCAACGAAAGCTCAGACCAATCAGTGTAGTTCAACGCCGGTAGGGGTATTTGCCCTCGGAGTAGTTGTTTCTGACTGGTCAACGAAGTTCAATGAGGTATATTGTTTGCATATTGTCTTCTTTTTATGATGTTATTTTGTAGATTCTAATTAATTTTTTTATTTTTTATCCAGGGCCTTATATATTTTTGAAGCATTTAGCCATTGAGATTTATTGAATTTTATTACCGTGTCATCTGTCTGAATTATTTAGTTCTTCTTTATCTATAAATATTACTAATATTTCGTTTTTGTTCAGTGTTTGGTATTAGACTTTTTTATCCCATATATCCAATTTTTTATATTTAATTTGTTGATATGATTACTCTATCATGTCCAAAATATTCTTCTGATACTTAGACGATTTGCAAATCTCTCAATGTAATTTGTAAATTCCTGTTGATGTGAATATACTTTTGTCATCGCCCATAAAACCGTAGAAGTCCCTAGTCTCAGACCTACGTTTTTTGATTCTTCCTTTATACTACAACTTATTTGCTTATATCGCTAAAATAATATCTTCTATTCTTTCTTTATTCTTATAGTCATTTAGCCAGTTCTCAGCCACATGTTTGTTTTTATCCCACATTTACTTTAAGGAGAAAATTGAAGTTATGTGATTTTTGTTCATCATATAACGCAAAATTGTGGAGAAACTTGGTATTTTCGAAAGGTAAATCTATAGTAGGTTTTATGGATGGTAAGTTCCTTTGAATAGGTATGTGAAATACATATTTATATAAAAGTTGGAACAAAATTTTACCTACGAGCTGTTTATAGATACTCTTCATTCTCTAAGACTGTTTCTATAAATTATGGCATAATAGAAAAAAAAAAAAACGTAAAGAATATCGATTTTCTAATCCGAAAATATAATCTATAAACACGCCGTTTTTTATGACATTCACGTATAGTTAAAACTATTCTTAATTACATTCTATGAGGTTGAAGGACCTTGTTATCAATTTTGCTTTTGAGGCCAATTTTGTTACCTTGCAGCTCCTTTCCTTTGAGTATAATGACAGAGAAAAAGCGGCAACACTGTTGAAAATATAACACGCGATCCCCTTTTTACGGTAATTTTGTCGATAAGACAAGTTTTCTAACAGTTTTTTGCTGGTCTACAAAACACACTTAAGCGTTCTCTCCAATAAAAACCATAATATTGCCAGGCTTATCTTGGTTTCAATTTTCCGTGCTTCTTTGCCGTATATTTTTATAGGCGACGGATAAGCAAAAGCTTGTTTTTTTTTGTAAAAAAAATGTCAATTTCTTTCAAATACATAACAGATTTACTAGAATTTAGCTATTTCACATTTCTGTAATTTAAATTTAGGAGGTTCACTCGTACAGTTCTCATTTCTAATTTTGAACACCAATTTCAAAGTTCGGGTATGCGGAAATTATCTAGTAAAAGATACCAATTCACCGGACTTTATGCAAAATTACAGCAGTTTTGGACTACCTTGAAACACTTTTAGTTAATGGCAAAGGATATTTGATTATCTAAATGAACTTAAATCAGGTTGAGGAAAGTTTCCACTCGACTTGGAAGAGAAAGTGTTTTAAACCCATGTGAATTTTTGAGCGTCACCTACTTTTGAAGCTGCTGCTGCTGAGGAACAACCTTGCGATGCAATGTAAGTTGAGTTGAAACTACTTACGATAGTCAAAGCGCATTAACCACTTTAAAAAAAACTCAGCCTAAAGCCAAAACGTTTATCAAGAAGAAACACCTGGTGCGGTTGTCTGTCCCCTGCCATTCAATAATAAACCTATCGAGTGATCACTCCTGTGATGTAAGTAAATGAAAAAAAAAAAAAAAAAACAACAAGAAGGGCTGAACTTAAGGCAAATATTATATCTAAATATCATCATCCACAGCCGGTATCTACTCTGATTTCAACTTGGTTCTATTCTGAGTTCCGGGGTACCAATTTAGGCCAGCTGTGTGTTTTATATCGTCGTACTACCGTTGTTACTTTATGTCGTCAGGGAACATATCCTTTCAACACCATCCCTTGTCCTGCATCTTATCCACTGATTTGCTTTTCTGTCTTCTAGTGTTCCAATATTCTTTTTTTAATTGCTCTTTCTTGCATGAGAACCTTATGGAGCGTTTGTGCGACAGAACAGGATATATCGTTGTATATTTTGGACTTCACCTTCGATGGTATTCTCCAACCTATGATGTTGTTCAGCTTTTTATAGGCTGCTCATGTTCAACTCTGCTCCTACATATTTTCTTTTCGCTGTTGAGATTTTTGCCTTGGGGGTTTGGTCCTTTATTAAATGATCCACAGTGTCAAAAACCTTTCCAAACTCTATAAAGGCCAGCAGTAAAAGCACATTAAATTCGTTGGTCTTTCTATCATTCATTCATTCATCATTATTTTTACTAAATTGAGTCCCATTCGGGAATTTAAATAGGCAGGAAGCTTATATTGTTGTTACGAATTCCGGGTTCACTAAAACTCACTCACAAACAGTAACAACTTTTAATAAACATATTGACTTTATACAAAATTCACTTATGGAAACATGAAACATGCACCACAAATATCGTATTAAAACTGTCCTAAACTTTATACTACTCCGCGCTACTAATAGCAGACAGTGTACTCGGAATTTATCTAGAAAAACCTTGGGCTCTAATTGAATGGAATTCTCCAAACTATTACGCGACGCGCAGACAATTGCATTTCTAGAATCCGGCCAGGCTCCCGAGGCAATTTCATAACATTATTATAAGTACAGCATTGTTTGACAGATAAATCAGAAAAAAAGAATATTAAAATTCAGTATTCTGAGACCTTACAATATCCCAACGATAAAAATCGTAATTAAAATACCAATATGATAATTGTATTGAAATTGTCATTGAAATTGCAGCTACGGTAATCAAAATGTAGATACGGTGTTATTACTGATTGTTAGTGTGCGTTGATGGGTGCTTGACTATCTGAGGATATGGCAATCTCTCTCTTTTTGTAGTTTCTGTCAAGATTGAACTCAGCACATATAATTACTTATAGCATTTATTTCCGCCTGAAATATGTCTGGGTGTTTTCCCATTGCTTCGGAGAACTTGATTCCAGGCCCAAGTACTCCGGCTCCAGATCCTTGTTTGAATCTTGACCCATCAGTATACCATTTTATTGAGAGCTGCTTTTATTTTCTGCTTCTCAACTTCTTTGAACCAGACTATCGATCCATATAATAGGGTCCTTGTAGCCTTGGTTACTACAAGTCCCTCAATGTGTTTGCTCCATCTGAGTTTGCAGTCCAGCGTTATGCCGGGATATTAGTCCCGTGCATTTGGTGAAATGCTCTGTGGTGGTTGTTAGTTTATCTCCAATCCCACTGTTCGGCACTATTCCTCCGTTGCTTTTAGTCCAGTTTGTAAAAGTTCACACAGGGTGCCCTCGAAGTTTCCTCTTGCTATGATGACAATGTCATCTGCATATCCAATGCAGTGCAAGACCAGGTTGTTCAGTATTCCTAGTAGTTCATCCAACTAAGCTCCATATGGGAAGTGCCTCGACTAGTACTCACCTCAATAGTGACGGCGACGTGATACAACCTTCTCGTCTCCACGACCAAAAGCCGGGCAAACGTCAGAATCCAATTTCACTCATTGAGAGCCATTTCTTCGATTGGTGTGCCACGCGGCTGCTTCATGAACATGCATAATATGTCTGTTATGGAGATGGGTCAGATCTCCCAGCCTTTCCCAGCTTCTTGAGGTGGTAGCGGGAAGAGCAGGGATCTGTCAAAATAATTTTTAGTAGGTAGCCGAGCTGAGCTCGACTAGTCCCCTTGTTTTTTTCAAACAATATTCAGATACATTTGTTCACCTGTCTGAAGTCGTGTTGCGGTAGGCGCGCGTTGTGTTGTTCCTCGTCTCATTTTTTGGACGCCACTGGTAATGGTTCCAGACATGATAATACAGCCGTGTCGGGCGATTTGCCTTTTCATTTTCTTCAACGCCTTCATTAGGCATCTTGCTACTAGGTAGGTACTATATTTGACATGTTTCTACTAATTTTAGCAAAATCCGTATCAAAATCAACCAAAAAAAGTGTTAGTCCAAAATATCTTTTATGTATAATAAATTTGAGCCGCACCTCGTGGGCCATAAGGTACCTACCTCATTTATTTGACTATTTATTGCAACATGAGGAGTAACGGATCTGTTATTTTTTTGAGACACTCCTATTGAAAATCTAAAACGTTTGCATCTAAACACTTCAGCTATTTTACTATTGAACTGCTGCTCATCATCTATTAGATGTAGTTAAAGCATGTCGTAACTACAAATTTTTATTCACAATTTTAGTGCCTTTTGAGCCATTGAGGTTCAGAAATTCCGAAAACCAACAATACCGATTCTTGTCTGCAATTTCGTGTGCAAATTTATCAACGAAATTAAGGTTTATTTCCGGCCCCTTACAGGTATGTCTTTCATATTATCCTTATGTTAACTTAATCCGCCATGTTTCTTTAAGGAAACAGGGCCTTTTGGTGAGCAATTTCAATTTCACTTTTCTGTTAATGGATGATGTGCGGTTGCAATTCCCATTTTTTGCCGAATAGTTTCCTGAAGACGTATATTGCATTCAGGTCTTTTTTTATTATTTCTTCCGCATTTCCCTTTCACGAGAGTTTGGAGTCAAGATTGACCCCTAGATACTTCGTTTCTTTTGATAGTTCGGGGGTTTGCCACCCCCCAACTGTCGGCATTATAAAACTAGAATTTTTTTTTTAACAGGACTAGTGGACTAGGTTGGTTTTTAAGGGTTTACTCCCAATTCGTTGTGTCCTGCCTACCTGGAGTAATCCTTTAATGGTGATTCCATTATTTCACTAATGGTTGATAAGCTGAAGCCTCTCACCAGTACTACCTACTACTTCGTGACTCGTTAGCATACACAATACATTTTATCCTCCTTTCTCTAAAGGTTTTCAGAATCATACTGTCACAAAAGTGGAGTTTTTTTTCCTCCTTGTGGAGTCTTTCCAATTTCTGAATTAATGATTCTGCTTTTCAGCATTTTTATATTATCATTGAATTGTAGTATAACATACTCGGATTCGTTCAGTAAGATTGAAAGGTGTGAATTTTTGTTACCTCAAACAACAAATCTCCTGAAAACGAAATGAAAAACAAATAGGACCTACGTTGGGGAAACTTACTCAATTTTACTTACTGGACATGCGCCCGACATAGCAAATATTTGGGAAATTTGAGGGTGTTATTAAGTTGTGATATGTAAAAGAAACGAAAAATTTGTGAAACGTCTACTTTATTATTGAAGTAAATCGTACCGTTCTCATCCTGGAACTAACAAGGGGAAAGAGCACGTCAGAGAAACCCTCGATCTAACATTCCTCAAAAATTGAAACATACTGAGTCATTTTAATAATAATTGTGAGTCATTAATTCAATAAAAGTTGAAACTAGGTACCGCCCCTGTTCTTGTGCTAAAATTTTAATTACACACACAACATTCAATCAACACTTCCTATAATCAATACTGAAGAGTTTTTTGTTATCTAGCCGGTCTGCCGGAGGGTACTGAGGACCCATACGGGATGCTACCCAGCTATAGTTGTTATTTTAAGCCAATATCTCTTTCCTTTGTTTAGTAGGATATTCGCTCGTCAGGATAGGAAAGTGTTAGTAAATTCAACAAGGCCCTGATGCACGTTCTGAATACACAAAATCAAAATCTCAGCACAAAAAGACAGCACATAATTTCTTAGGTTTTAATTTACTTCTTTATCTGTGTTGTTCACAGCACAATGCACATGTTATAAAAAAAAATTATAAACAAATAAAAAAACATGAAAATGAAAAAAATTATACTTGTATAAATAATTTAACTCTCAAAAACAAAATAACAATTATTCAACTGACCTGTGATCGCTCCTTGACACATACACTAATCACAAATTGGATTGAACAATCAGTTTAATACAAAATAACAATTGAAAAATTAACAATGGCGGACAAACGGTCTAAAGGGACCAGCCCAGCAGCTTCTTCTCTCTAGTCTAGTCGCGTATTCTCTACCTACCCTTCGCTTCGGTACTTTTCTGTTGCGGCACGCTCTCGTTCTCATCAATTTCACAGAGCAATACATGATTGCAACATCAACTTTTTATTCAGTAAACCTTTTTAAAAAAATTAAGATACAAGAAATAATATTTTAAATAGGTGGTTTTTCTCAGTATGATGTATGGTTCTACCTTCAGGTGCTCCAGCTCCATGGATTTTTCATTGGGTCAATGATAACAATAGTGAATGCACCCTATATGTCAAGAAATGCCACCTAGTGTGTATTCCTTATTTCCAAGAAATCTTTCAATGATTTCAAGTACTCCATGCCGTGCACTTTCAACTGACCTTCCTTTTGGGTATGCATGTTGGTCTGGGCATTGCGTGTTTATTCTCGTTAATTCTCTAATGTATATCAATCAGCTCTTCTAGAGTCTTTAACAAGAAGGATGATAAACAAATTGGTCTATAGTCTTTTGGGATTGAGATGCCTGATTTAACCGCTATCAGCAAATAATTTGAGCATGGAAAAATTAGCTCCTTTATGATATTATGCCTTGATATAAGTAAAATAAAAAACCTAGTGAGTACGTGTCTATTTGTTTCATACATATACATATACATATATTTTATACTTACATATATTTCGCTCTGTTTTTCCAGGATTTGCGTCGTTTAATAAGTCATCATCATAGGCGATCACTTGATACCGAGTATGATTATCTTCTATTCTATTCTCATTATCGTCGATTGTGCGTTC
Source organism: Ceutorhynchus assimilis (assembly GCA_917834065.1). Lineage (NCBI taxonomy): Eukaryota > Metazoa > Arthropoda > Insecta > Coleoptera > Curculionidae > Ceutorhynchus > Ceutorhynchus assimilis. The sequence continues at coordinate 18,588,184 of OU892287.1, forward strand.
TCTTAGTAAGTTTTATGGACTATGCCACGCTTTTTCGGTGATGATAAAAAAAAAATAAATAATAACATTTGGAATGGGAATGTTATTATAGCTCAATAAGCAAATGAATGAAATGTCAAAAATTTGAAAATGTAAATAGAAAAATAGAAAAAGAAATCAAATATTAGTTACCTACTGGAACGGTTACTAGTTACAAACCTCACAATAAGTTGACCAAAACAAAGTTGACATGAATACTCAACCACATGAAACCGGTTACGCCTAGCTCAATTACCTATAATAATTACTGTCGTTTTGTTTCACTTGTCACATTGGTACAAGTACTGAATTACTCCCTAAAATACCGCGGTGATCACTTTGGCGCATAAAATAAGGGCAAAATGTAGATACTATAAATCACTCAGTAACTCTAAATGAAAACATGAAAAAGGTAGAATAACTAAAGCTAGTACGATACCAAAATGTTCTAGATGGTATATAGCAGTAGGTACAACTAACCAGTCCTGGGTACTGGTTGTGGTTAAGGGGGTCAAACCAATCTTAAGGTTCAAATTCACAGTCCGGAGGGATTGTGTAACCGTCCAACTAAAAGGTTTAGGCTTGGTAGTGATAGCCTTACAGTTACAACCTCGGTTACAATTGAACGTGTATTGTTGTGTTACAATGTATCCGTGAGTAAAAACCCTTAGAGAAAAATTGTTTTAACAAACTGTATTTGTAACTGAACATTAGCCACACACAGGCACTTTATGAATAGACAGAATTAGAAAATGGAAATAAAATGCAACTTAACTAGTCCTTAATAGCAAATTTACTTGATAAAACTATAGCTCTTGAAAACTATTGTAATAGGAAAATTGAATGATCATGTATCTATGATAATAATTAATCAAATTAGGCAAAATCAGATAAAGCCTTGATAGAAAAGAAAATGTGACTCGAGTTTGCAGAGAAAATTCAAGGTTATTGGGTTATGTCTCACCTGTAGGAATAGGGTTTTATTTGCCACCAAAAATAATCTAATCCGCTGGATTAGTCGGGATTCGAGATCCTAGATAGAATTCGGTGGTCTCTAGGGCAGCGTTCCACTAAGTATCAAATAGAGGTCAGAATTCCTTGTGGGAAGAAACGTGCAAAGCAAAACTTACCGAAATGGTTTTCAAAAATCCAGAATCATTGGCGAAATTATGGCACTTTACGAAAACGTAACGCAACGTAAGGCAACTCAATGTAGCATAAATTCAATAACTGAGAAAATTAGGTTCAAAGTCCCCTTTAGGGCGAAGACAAAAATTAAATTCTTCAAGAGAGATCCTTTTCTCGGAAACACCAAATCCTAAAAGGAAGATTCATCACAAATATTTCATTAGCTATCCTAGATTTGAAGAATAGAGATGAGGCAAAGTAACGACAAATGTCAAAAATAAATCGAGTAAAATTTTAAGTACCAAAAATTGCACACAACAATAATATAATCAGAGAAAATGACAACAGCTGACGACTAATGCTAACAACATAAGTACCTAATTAACCACTAGAACAATCATAATTTGAAGAATACGACAAGAGAGCAATCCTATGGATTGGTTCCATAAACCATGGAACCGGATGCAGAACTAAATCTGGTACTGAGTTCAGCAACCGAACAGAGTACGTGCAGTTCACACTTCATGAACGGACCACGGTTTGGAAAACCTAACCCAAGTATAAGAAATATTTGAATTGTTTCGATCTGGATTAATTTTGAAATGGAAATAAAATATTGATTAAAATCGAGGAAAATCATTAGTCGTCAACAAGAACTATTCACAAGTGAAAATAGAATTTAAATAACTTAGATTAGAAAATTTACAGGAACTGCAATTACTGTAATTATTGCTGAATTTTTATAAAGGAAAAATGTAAAGAAAGCCTAATAAAATCAGGGAAAAATTAAATATCTATAGGAATTTTGAATGGAAAACTGAAAATAAGTGCGAAATAGTTAAAGGCAATTTTGGCACGTTACAACTGTGTCACATTTCAGTTCCTAATTGGGTCTTTTTACTCATGAATTACAGAAAGAAGTTTATAAGGATTTAGGGCGTTATTGGACTTTGCTCAGATCACGAAATATCTATGTTTTTCCTCAGAATGGCCGAATTCAGCCTTATTATATTTTAGAAAACGAATTGAAAAATCCGTCTTGATATTTACAAGTTTTGACGTTAATTCCATTAAATAATCACGCTTGTCTGTTGAAGTGCGAAATTTCATAATTAAATAATCTACACCCTCAATTTTAAATTCGACCCCCCTCGTTCTGTCTCATACGGAAACCCTTTCATGCAACGAAAATCGCGCTAATTTTACTCGTGTTTGGTCGGCCAGAAAATTCGATTAGTTTCATTAAAGCGTGGCGTTCAACGTTTATTTGTTGGGGAAATTTTTTGTATCCTAATTTTTATTTTTTTTCATGCATTATTACATTGTAATCGGAAAAAATATTTGATTTATACACATTTATTTTATTTTATTGGCGTTAACATTGTTTCAACTAGCAAAATGTTTCCGATTAATAATTTTGATTTTCGTTAAATTTGTCTCGTTTATTTTGCATTCAAACTGGAAAAATCATCAAAATTAGAAAATTCTTTCCAAAACCACCGGAACAAAAACATTTGATTCAATCATAATCTGTCTTTTCAAAATCCCGAACATATCAAACTTTCCAGAAGGCTTAAAATGCTTTATGAAATTTACCAGGATTATTTGCTTAAACGCTTATACTAAAAAATTATAGCCCGGACCACGCAAGCAGAATTTAATTAACGACCGAAATATCTTTTTTAATCTCTTTCTATTCAACATTAATCGGGGAGTTTTAATTGGCAAAATGGCAGTATTAAACTGAAATAATACCTGGAATTAAATATTATTCCGATTCAATCTACAGGAAAAACTGAGAGCCATTCTTGACTTTAGCCGCAAATCCGGAATTTTAGAAATGAAAATAAAAATGAAAAGTGGTAAAGTAGGTAATAATTGAATTGAGAAGAAATGAGAAAGACTTATCAGAAATCTAATTTTATTTTATTAAATATCATCATCATCATAGGCGATCACTCGACACCGAGTATGATTTTCTTCTATTATTCTATTCTTATTGTCGTCGATTGTGTGTTTTCTGATGGCTTTGCACACCCAGCCTCTCTGACAGCATTGTCTCTTCCTCTGTTCTCACGCTCATTCATTTGCAAATTGTAATTACCTTAATCTCTGTTGACACGAATTAAAGGTTTTCCCTGGAAAAGGGTGTTTTTAAAAAGCCCTTCAATTAAAAATTATTATCTATTACTATGTAATTTGGAACTAATTCTAACATTTAATTGCCCACAATTTATATATAAAATATTGCTTAGCTTAGCAATTGAATTTAATCGAAATTAGGTTGCTATATTGGGTTGTCACTGCTGAGCCATGGGTTCATAATATTCCGTAATTCGCGTTCTTTATATTCCGTTATTCGCGCCTCAAAACATCATCTCAGTTTCTGAAAATGTAGATTTTGCTCAGCATAGAAACGTTGAAATATCGGTAATTGGTGTTGCTCAAAAATTAATTAGAAACTGACGTTGTTTTGAAATATTGACCGGGCCCAGCATAGTACCGTTGAAATATCGCTAGTGCTTGAATTTGGAAATATACTATCCAAGACCAAGAGGGTCCAGTTGGATTACAGAAAAATCTCACCTCAAATTGTTGACGTTTTGGAAAACTAAATGATAACTGACAATACAATTACCAACTTAAAAACCATATTTTCAGTATCCACTATCGGAGTTCAAGAACTTATTACATCCTCTAAATATCATTTAAGCTTATTCAATGAATACTTTGCAAAATATGATTTGCAATTCCAATACAAGTTCAAATCTTTTAGTTTTCACAAAAGCTAATAAGCCTTGCGGGGTTTTATTTACGACTACTAAAATTTGATTATATGCAGGGGGAGAGTTTCCTTTTTAAAAAACTTTGCATAACAAAGTTCTCAAAGTTAACCAAAGTAGACGCAGACAGTGTCGTGATCAAAGCGGATTCAATGCGGACTGAAAACGACATGCAAAAAGGTAAAATTGCAGCAACGTTTCGCCTCTGCAACGACGACACAAGACCTTAACTTAGTTATTCGTAGACGTCTGCGTCTGGGGCCCCCTGTTGCAATTTTTCGATATTTTACGATGAATGGGAAATAAAAAGTGATCTGGGACAAGATATGAAAGTAAGAGACTTATTACATGGGACTGTAAAGAAAATTCGAGAAATAATATTGAAAGTTCGAATAAATGAAACAATATAATAAGATATGATCAATGAAATGAAATGAAATAAAATCGTTACAAACTGCATAATTGAGGAAAATTTAGTAAGGGAAGGAACTTTGGACAAACCTAAGAAGTCCCACTGAAAACTTATTTTCCAAATCTAAAATAGGGCTTTAAACTATCGAACAAAAATCCTTCAATAACAAAACTTTTTCTAATAGGAACAGATGGCGTTGAAAGAAATCCAATATCAGAAAGAGAAAATTGAAGTATTTTTGATTAGATATTTTTATTTAGGGCCTTTTTTTGATTTTTCACATTTTAAATTAAAATATTGGCCGATTTTTAAACATTTCAACAGACAAAATAATTTGTGGAGTATTCACCAAACAAGCAATTCTTATATCTAAATGAAACAAAAGCAAACTATTTCCTTTTCCAACATTCAACCACCTCCAAAGCTCAGACTCTAAATCATGAATTGTTTATTTCGGAACCGCTACAGCAGCTCTTTATGTTGTTCTCTGTTTGCCCGGAGTAATTGTTACTTTATTATCTTTTATTGCCTGTTTGTTACTGGGGAACCCTCGAGGGAATTTTGTTTTGCAAGACTCTACGGATGGTTAATGGGCTCCGCTTTTTTACAATTAGCTTGGAGATACAACAATGACAAAATGCTAAAAACCAGGAAAATTGGAAGCTATTTTTTTTTCGGAAAACACACTGGTCAAAACTCATAGGAGTTTTTATTGATTTTAGTCACTGCTACAAAAATACGTAACTTATAGGTATACGATCTACAGTATTTCTCTCACCATCACTTCAAATAATAATGAGATAAGCGATGCAGGCCTTGTTTTATGAAAAAGTCAGTTTCAATTTGTTGGCCAGTATGACCATTTGATTCTTATTAAATTTATTAAACAGCTGATCAAAAATCAGCTGGTTGTTGATAAATTTTCCTAACTTCGTTATTTTAACATGTTCGTGGTGTAGGTGTCGCCAAACGGATAATTATTTTCGTAGGGCAAATTTTACGTTTTTAATCTGACCCTTTCCGTATGAGGAGCGAAGGGGTGAAGCAGATGAAAAAAATAGGTGTGACGTCAGATGACCATTGACGTTCTAACGTAGGGAGCCACCAGCTCACATTCCTTTGGAGTATCAGTTTAAAATCGACGGACTTTACGTGGTCATTTTACGGAGATCGGTTCAGCGGTTTCCGAGTCCATAAAAAACGAAAAAACAAACAAATAATTGATTTTTATATATTAGATTGTAAAATAGCTGTACAATGATTTTCGCGAAAGGGTTATAAGGATAATAACGCAAGCATTCGCCAATTTGTGTGTGTGTTGCACGCATCCTCGTAAGGGTGCGTAACCTATCCAGAAACCTTCCTTGGGATAGCCACCACAACCTACCAAGTTTCATCGTAATCGGATAAGTGGTGTAGGAGCGCAAACAAATAAACAAACCAAACATTGATTTTTATATGTATAAATTATCTCTCGATTCAATTGGAAGGCAAATGGTTGTTCATACCGTTTCTATACCTCATTAAATTGACATGTTTAACGCTTTCCAGAATGCAAACGGCCCATTTTCAAAAAGTTTAGTAGATAGAAAGTTGTAGGTTACGTGTTAAAATAAAACCACCAACGAAGTTTCAGACGAGTGTTAATCAGAAAAAAAAGGGGCGATGTAAGTACTGTAACTATAACAGAAACAATCTAAAACAACTATTCTCTTATTTTTTTATGAACAGGGAAGTGTTCCACGCATAGGTATGTCTACTTTGTTTTGAACAATCAGAAGTTAAATATTTTTGATTTTTCCAAAAATGCAGTACTGAAGGGCTGCATTTTACCAGTTTATGAATGAGATGTTCTGTCTATGCTACGATAGCGAGGCGGAAATGAAAGGGGCGACCGGATATCGGCGGCGGTACCTCCGAAGCCGCCCTGGCTAGAGGCCAAGGCCGACAATGCTTGAACTCCCAGCGTACTTTGTCCCGACCTACCGGTGCGGCTATTTTAGCCGGTGACCGCTGATAATGTTCACTCTATCAGCTGGTGGTTCGGTAGTAGCACTAGATGGAGCAGTGAGTGGCGGCCTTGGATCGGTAGACTGGGGTGTTACGGGAGCCACCGGGATTAGGGGGCTCGTAAAGAGGGACTGGATCCGTACGGATTCCTCCCAGATATCGGAGGGAACGTTTTCCAAATTCACATTTATCTGGATTTAGTCGTGAATTGTCCGCTCTAAGACGTCGGAAAACTTCGGTTAAATTGTTCAGGTGTTCCTCAAAAGTCTCGCCGTTAGCCTCTGGAATGTAGCGGGCGCGGAATGTAACCCAGAAGGCATTACTCGAATCTGATATAGACCCATACCTGGTACGGTGAAAACGGTAACAGGCTTACTTTTCCTGCATTTGATTTGGTCAAACTTCGGCAACTCGTGTTCCAGGAATTTCTGCAATAGAACCTCTTCGGCGGACGTTAACTCCAGGTTCGGCGGGACATCTATCGATAGAATGTCACTTGTCGTTTTTTCAATGTTTCAACGATACCTGTAGTGTCCAGTCCAAACTTTTTTAGTTCAGGAATCAGTTCGTCTTTTTTTAATAGATAAACCTAATCCACACGGGGTAAGTGGTTATTGGTACATTAACGGGCGGGTTTACTGGACTGGTTGTAACCACTGTAGAGGCAGTGGTATTTGGTATACTGGTAACCGGTGGGTTTCTATTATTGCCGGTGTTTCCTGTCAACTCTGCGTTAAAGGTCTTTCAACGGTAGCGGAATACAGGGTTAGAGCTCAAATGACAACGGCCTTCAGTGGTTAGTTAACAGCTGGTTTACGATTACACTCGACGGTACTGTAAGGTACGGAACGGATTAAAGACTCCGCCGTCAGAGTGTTCTAAGCGGTGGTCGGAACTAGAAAGTCTTTCCGAGAACGGTTGGGTTTTGAGTGACCAAGTGATCAGGTTGACGATCTGGAGGTGAGTGTCGTATATAGCTTAATCGTCTTGCTTTTTACTCCCTTGCGGTAGTGGGGAGACGTTTGGCCACCTAATCGTTGGTGAGGATTTTTTACGGAAATCCGCAGAATTTTGAGAACTGTGGCAACCGGTAGAAGATACAATTATTCCTTCTGGGGAATTACACTCGGCTACCTCGAATTAATCGGAAAAACGGTGTAGCTCGGTTTTATTATCTGCGCGTGCGCAAAATGAATCGGGGCAAAGGGATACGGTATAGGTAGGTCCATCAGTTTTTGGAGAGCGCGGCTCCGAGAAAAAATGGCCGCGGGCGGTTGGATTGTGTCTGACTACATCGGGGAGAAAATGTATAGATAGAGAAATTGAAATCAGCGACCGTGGATAACTTGAAAGAGAGTGGTTGCTCAGATTTTGGCCCGCGCATGCGCATAACAATACTCAGTACGGTTTATAAAAGAAACTCTTTTTCGTCGGACGGCATTGGTCAAGACCCTCAACTCATGGGGCGGATGATAAGACATGCGCCGAACGATCTTATAGGAGCGGTTCATTCATTCCGGCACTATGCGGTCCGGCATTCACATAAAAAACGGTACGGTAATGGTCAGACCTACGGTCGTCGCCAAAACAAACGGCCTCTCGGTGAAAACAGGGACTAATGACGTAATCACCTCGGTCATATGCTGACATCATTGACATGCGCAAAACGGTCCCTGCTCGGGCGCCAAATTTGTAGCGCTACTTTGGTTTTCCAGACGGTTTGCGGAAAACTCGGGCGCCACCCTTAGGATTATAGTGATTAAGGACCCACATTCTCCAGGTAGCTTGTCACAGTGGAGACGGAAAACCAGAGGTCAATATGCGCATACCCAAAATGAAACACACAATCCAACTAACAAATTAAAGTTTGTATTTGCCCAATAACAGTTCGATATAAGGAACAGTGAAAATGCAATAAGATAAGAGATGAAGAACGGGGAGATTGGAAGAAGTCTGCGGAAATAACGTCTAAATATTATGTACCATCGTCACCAAAAGTATCTGGGACACAAATAATGCATAAAAATCTCCTGGACTAATTCTACTGTCATTCATTTCAATGCTTTTAAATTATAGTTTGACAAATATTTGACAATAAAATTCATATAATAGGACAAGAGCTAATGTGATGCTGTCCCAGTTACTTTTGGTGACGATGGTACACTTGGCCAAACATAAAACTGGAACGCATTTTCCTAATGTGTAAATCGACCTTTTTTATCACCTCAACAATGATAAAAAGAGTCAAGTTAGTGTCATATTTAAACCAATCATAACATAAAAACATGTTGCATTTACTTTTGTTCAGGTTTGACGTTGACAAAAACTGTCTGAACTAAGTTTTTCAGAACAGACTTTTTGTTTTTAAGCCTGACTCACACTAGGCAAATTTAAAAAATATATATTGCCTGTACCAGTTTTATGTTTGGCCAAGTGTACGTGGCGAAAAATCGCGGTAATAAGATTGCCGAAAAATAACGGTATCGGTGAATAGCTCCACGGGATACTGTTGCTAGGCTACCGTAATCCTACCACCTTCAGCTCGTATTCCAGGCGCATGCGCTAACTATGCAACTGAGTAGAGTGTAGGTGTAAAGAAAAGAGAAGGACAGAATTAGAGGGGTGCGTCACTCGGCATCAGTTTGATCGGACACGTCCCCACCAATCCTCTACAGAGAGAATAGAGCCTCAACGCCATTCAATCCGCAGTCCAGAACATGACATAAGTATGGAAATGCAACCAAGTGAGATACCCCGTAATCGGCCCGGCAGACGCTCTCTTGGCTCGTCATGGAAAGATTAGAGTGCCCCCCTCTTTCTCTACTTTACCCTATGCCATTGTTGACACCGTCGCGGCAAAGAAGAACAAAGCTGAATGATGTCGGCGTATACCTTGGCTGGTGGCTGGTCTAGTCGAAGCTGGTATCGGAAACGGAATCCCGGTTCTCTTGCAGCGCGGCGATATTTTATTTTAAAGCCGGAAATGCTGGTTGCGCGCAAGCAGTGTGGGTACGGTGAGGATCGCGCGTCGTACTCAACCAGCGCAGGCAACACGAGGTCGCGTGGTTGTGGGGAACTGCAGCGGGTTGCAGCCCCTCTCAGAATCTACTTCCACCCCAGGGTGAGTCTCATAAAACCCGGTTGGTTGAACTCGCGCTAATTTTTAACTGAGTGACCGAGATGCACGGAAAATTTAGTGACTTCGTTACACTGTAGTAATATCCCATTGTCATTGTCTGGATTGGATCAATATTAGAAAGTAGTCAACCAAACATTATCTTGGTGAATGATGCGCTCCGAATAATCAGCGTATAATTTAATATTAAGTTTTTATTCTTTTATCAATATTTGATCAAAATTGAATTTCGTATTTCTAAAATGGAGTAGGATTTAACGTTAAAGTTCCGTTTATAAAAAAGTTATGACGTTTTAAATTTAAATTTGTTCAAAACTTTATTATTAATGGAGACATCAATTCTTGTTTTATTTTGTAAAGAATTTAATTTTTTCGCCGTAGCTGCGTTGATGGAAAATTTATGAAACATTCCACCCTAAACCGCTCATAACTTTGTTAATAACGTTGTAGCGAACTAAATTCACAACACAATAAGGCAAATATATCGAAAAAAAAAAGAATATTAGGACGCAATTATGGAACATTTGAAATGTCCCTCTTTCAAAGCAACTTGTGAGATATAGACAGCTGGAAAGTAAGATAAAAATAATGGCAACGTAAAATCAACTGGAAAATATCAAAACCGTTGATAAGATTCATCCGTTATGGAAACTAACAACTTGTAAAAATAGAAAATCATGTATTGCAATATTTGTGCTACAGTTCCAGAACAATTCAATAAAGAGAGTACATATGACGTGCAACATGGCGGAATTAGGGAGGTAAGGCCCAGCAGAACACTTTTCGCACTAGGTGCATGAATACAGGGTGGAAAATTGAGAAGGATCCACCTGCATTTTCTCGAAAATTATCAGGAAATTAAAAAAACGCCGAAACACGTCGATTTTTTTTTGCAAGGGGGACACTTTTTGGCTATTTCAAAATTTTTCTAGATTGCACCCCCTTACCGGGGTGAGTTGCACCCTCAAAAATTGAATAGGGAAACTGGGTCGAGTGGTACCTTGTTTGAGAGGTATTTGAGATAACTTTACAGATCTGTAATTTATTTCGGAATCTGACTACTAGTTTTCAAGATATTCGCCTCGGAAGTTGCCATGGGGCGAAAAGAGAACGTGTTTTTCGTACATTTCTACACGAAAAAATCGAAATTCCTGAGGCACGTCAATTTTGTTTATTTTGAACCTTTGTTTCTTTGTTAGTTTGAACCTTTTGAACAACCTTTCAAACATGACCAACTTTTAATTTTTTCACGTGTGTGTCTCCCTTGCAAACAAAATCGACGTGTTTCGGCGTTTTTTTAATTTCCTGATGATTTTCGAGAAAATCCAGGTGGATCCTTTTTAATTTTCCACCCTGTATGTATTATCTTTATACGAACTAAAAAAGTCTATACTTAATTTGTTTTCATGGGGGCAAAAACATAGTAAGGCATAGTATGCTACTGGAACCAACGGCAGACAACTTCTTTCTAGAATTGATGATCAACAAGGCCCAATTATAATCTAAAATGGCACACTTATCAATCAAATAAGAAAATAACCCAAAAAATCAGAGTGATCGTGGTGGTTAGGCAAAAAAAAAAACACAAAAAAGTGAGCAGGCACGCACCACACACTACTATTATAGTCTAGGAAAATTGTCGATTTTCAAAAAAAAAATGCTACCCAAATGAATTTTTCAGGGATGATAGGGGGCAGGTGCGTTATCATAAAACCGAAGATATCACACATTCACCCCTCTGGCGTTTGGCGCTATAGAGGTTGAAAGTGCGCCATTGGCGATTACTTGGTACCTATTGATTTTACAACAAAAATGTTTCAAATAAAAGATGTGCAACATTATTTGATCTACAATGTTTATCTAAAGACTTTTCTAATTAAGGGCCATCTGTGGTCATAAGGGCCATTTGAAATTTTATAATAAATTGAAAAATTTTAACCAACGTGAAAAAATTTTCTACAACACATACAACATTTTTGCTTTATGAAGTTTTTACTCACCCCCTGCCGTTTGGGATAGTTTAAAGTTTGACTTGACTTGAAAACTATATTATCCACACACCGTCCAATAGTCATAAACCCACCACAAATTCAGTTTGATTTTTTTTTTAATTGCCCAATTTTTTATATCTTTTTTTAAAACAATGAAATTGTGAGACAAAAGTATCAAATTGGACGAACGAAGCTAATTTGAAAAGTTTAGGATTTTTTTCTTATTTCAGATGAGACATTTCCAGGCTGATGAAACGTCCCTTCTCCATGCCCAGTTCCTTGTCCCTAAAATCTAATATGTCGTAACAGTTTCACGGAAAATTTAGTTTTCGTTCGTCCTGGAGTAATTTCCTTTTTTGTAAATGGATTGCTCTCATTGTCAGAAAGCCCGCCTCAATTATTCATTGCTGTCGTAGTCATTATTAAACGGGAGAATAAGAACCCTCTGTTAGCAAATGATCGTAATAAGCTTAAAGGAAGATTTACTAAATTAAGTTATTTTGCATTTTGGATGGAAATTTTATGTAATTAAGAACCATTTAGCTTTATTTGAAAGTGTGGGCTTATTTTCCACAATGATCATTTATTGTTAGACTATAGATTACGACATTCAAATATGTAGTTCTAAACATAAATCGTCTATTTGAAAGCATTTCCCTTGCCCCATCAGTTTCCGAACGGATTTTGAATCAGTTTAATCGCAAGTTTCCGGAAACTTTCGAAACGTTACTGGATAAACGGGAAATGACATGCCGCCTGCTTTATTTACCTAATAAACAGCGACTGATAAATTGGTTTATGACTGTCTGGCAATCGAATAACTGAATTTTCCCTTTTGGTAGTCATTGAACGTTGTAATTTTACTAGTTTACCATCGGATAAATAAGTTTTGAATTTAAAGTGTTTGAATTAGGATGATTTATTAGACAAATTTCAAAGATGTGGAGAAATTACATAGGTAACCGTCACTCCGTAATTAGTTCATTCATCCTGTACCTAGGATGCACACGATTTATGCCAAAAATATACGTGGAACTAATTCGCACAAAAACGGGAACTGAATTTTTTATTTCGTTATTGGTATATATTTATTACATAGATACCAATTAAAAGTCTAGGAAAATGTGAGTGTGAAAAATGTGTTTTTGCCGTCATCGAAAAAAAAAATCATAAAAAATCGTGTATAGTATCAAACTACAGATTATATCATGCTGAAAAATATGTAGTATGATATTGTCAACTGGTCTATAAATAAAAACCATCCTGTATATTAAAAACCCGTTAATTTTAATTAAAGCTAAAACACGGTTTATCAACAATCAGCAGTTTAAGCAGGTCAACGCGAAAACTAATGTTTACACGAAATGGATATAAAAACCGATGCAACCCATGGTATCGGCACCCATTTGGGTCCTCTCCTCAGGCTCTCCTTACCGAAAGGAGCAGTAGCTACACTTCTCTTTAGGATCGCGTTACCCCAGAGAGTCTTGGAGCAATCCTCTTCAGGGTCGCCTTACCCCAGAGAGTCTTGGCCTTCAGGATATTGCCGGCCATACGTGCCGGTACCAGTTGCATCCCCGTATAGATACATACACGCCTAGAAAGTAAACATCCTTCATGCCAATTTTAATGCGATCGAATGAAATGTTTAGAAGAAGTCTAAGGTTAAATAGAGAACGAAAACGATTTCCCCTGTTCCACCTCCAGCAACAACCGCTGGGAATGCTAGAGGTGGAACACGGGAAATCGTTTTCGTTCTCTATTCAACCTTAGACTTTCTCTAGACATTTCATTCTATCGCATTAAAATTCGCATGCAAGATGTTTACTTGCCAGGCGTGTATATCCCGAACGTGAGAATTATGTGGCGCACGTACGTAGTGCCGCTTTGGTGATGTACCCACTAGCAGACAATATACGCTAAGCTCCTTTTTGTAGTTGTGTGTTTTCCTGAAGAGCAACCCCTGACCTCAGGTCCTACCCACACGGCGGCGAGGTGTGTGATAATATTGGTTTTGAAAAATTAATAACAAAAAAGTGGGTGAAAAACTGAAGGCTTATGCAGTGTGTAAAAGTCAGATATCTTTTATTAATAAAAATGCGTTTAGGGTTGGAAACATTCTTCATAGGTTTCCAATAAAGACATTGTAAATATCAGTAGATAGCAATCTTGTAATATTGCATTCACTTTTAGCAATTGTTATATTTTCAAAAAATTATATCCTAGTTGGTTCAAAGTCTCTATCTTTGGATTTCCACTGTATGTACAGGGTTATTGGTTATAAATTTCACCCCCCTCTATCTTTTTCATTTGACATTTTAGAAAAAAGTGTCTCAAATAAAAAAATTATGGTTGAGATTAGATTTTTTGAAAAACTCCCCTTTGCATATATAGGGTGTTTCAAAAAAGCTGGTCGTGCTCCAACTTTCTTATTTTGAATTGAATACCCTATATATCATTCAATATTCGGATTTTACGTCAAATTCTGAACAGATTTCATGTGATATACCCTATACCTAAGTTCAACTGTTTTGGAAATATTGACAGTTGAAAATTGAACTTTTTGCAAATTTGACAGGCTGTAAAACCTAAACGGTTAACTTTTGAGCAAAACCGATCTTACATTTTTTTCTAAGATTTTCACAAGTTATCATTTGACACCAACTTTGAATTTAACCGAAGATTAAATTTAATTGGAATTTTCAATCACGGCTTAAATTCAAAGTTGATGTCAAATATTGGTGTCAACTGATAGTTTATTAAAATCTAAGATAAAAATGTAAGATCGGTTTTGCTCTAAAATTACCCTTTTAGGATTAACAGCCTGTCAAAGTTGCAAAAAAGTAAATTTTCAACTGTCAATATTTCCAAAACAGTTGAACTTAGGTATAGGGTATATCAGATGAAATCTGCTCAGAATTTGACTTAGAATCCGAATATTGAATAATATACAGGGTATTCAATTTAAAATAAAAAAGTTGGAGTGCGACCATCTTTTTTGAAACACTCTGTATATGCAAAAGTGAGTTTTTCAAAAAATTTAATTTCAACCATAAATTTTTTATATGGGACACTTTTTTCTAAAATGTCAAATGGAAAAGATAGAGGGGGGTGACATTTATAACCAATAACCCTGTACATACAATGATACCATTACTTTGGTGCCAATGTCGGTAAGCTCCTTCGAGTTGGCATTTTCTAATCCAAACAGAGTTTAACAGAGTAGCGCAAATGCTAAATTCCCATGATTTCCAAAAATGTCGATATGATGCTGATTTATACTTTCACCAAATAAGTAGCTTGTGATATCACATCCGGTTAAAGCATTATGTGATAAGAGAATAATAACTTTTGCATCCCTTTGCACCAAGCATATGTTGCTACAATTCAATATCACGTTTTCAATCAATGAACTTAGATGACTGCAAACAAATATTTTATATATTATGGTAGGTAAATCAAAAGTACCAGAATATCGGTTGTCAGCAACAATTATTATTGTTACATGCTTTTTTTCTGCCAAAGTCGGAGCTGTTTTTTCATCAAAGTACCCGCAATGCCATTGTCATAGCCGGACAATTTTGAGAGTAGGATACTAGAATTGACCTTACCAAAGGCCTTACTAAAGTCAGTGCAAATGGAATGTGTCTCACAACCATTTTCACACATGATCTATTGATAAAGTTAGTAAATAGGAACAAATGGTATCGACGCAGCGGTCGGAGGTAAATCCATGTTGCTGATTAACTTCAATTTGACAAAAGGCACCTGACAAAACTTCTTCAATACTGTGTTCAAATAGCTTAGGTATAGATGAAAGAATACTGATTGGTCTGTAATTAGTCACATTATTTCTGCCCCTGGAATCTTGATTTGATTGCCAACGAACAAAGCACCAAAAGTACCTGATGTAAAATCTTCATTGTCAGTAGCATTTCTTGGACAGGGATGGACATTTGTCCACGTAACAAAGAAAATGTGTTTTAATCTACAATCCTATTTGACAGCTTTTATCTTTTGAGGGCTTTTTCCTGAAAGATAATGTATTTCAAATCACACAGCAAGATTCTTTTTGCCGATTCAACATTACCTGGCGCAAGCCCGACATCAAGTTATTTGTGACAAATTGTAATCGCCTGCAACTTAAACGTTTTCAGATGTATCACAAGCGGAAAATACCAATTTCAAGTGAAGTTTATAACATGAAATATCCCTCGATGGTGGCACATACGCCCACACATTATACAGAATTATCAATCGGTATAGATACCTGAATTTCTTCGATTGACAGGAGGTTAGATTTCAAGAAGCTTTTTACTGCAAGTAAGACACCACCACCATGACTTTTTATACTATTAGTGGCACTTCGATCAGTATGACGAATCCAGAAACTCAGAGTCATTAACAGAGGAATCCAGCCAGGTCTCAGTGAATGCAATGACAGAATATGATTCAATAAGTGCAGCGCATAACAGGTTCTTAGTCTTTGTTTTTAGGCCTACCTATGACATTTTGATAGAAAATTGATGCACATTCTAAGTCGGACTATCTCCCAAATTCCGCTGTTTGAAATTCACTGACTAATATTATTTAGAGGGGCGACAAGCTTGAAATTTTTTAACAGCCGTACCAACAGGCCAAAGATTGGGGTCCAGCGGGCCCTTCAATAGTGATTCTTCGACCCCAATCTTGAATAATACTATATCTTCGTTTTTATCCAGAATAAAACATTTAACGTCGGAAATACCAAGCTGTTGATTCATATAATCCATTATGTTTCCTCCACTGGTTGCAGGATCACATCGGCCAAGATATAACCATTGGCGTCTGTCTTCGGCAGAGAAATGTTTATTTCCAGTACCCATTCCAATAAGGCGTGGCAGCAGAAGGCGAATCCAAATGCAGGTTGGTGTTTGGTAGCATGGGCCTTGGCTGTTGAGTGGATTGTATGTTATTATTGTTCGTACGTTTTACATATCTATTGGTAGCTTTCAGTCTACTGGGTGCCGTGGTACCCCGCGAGCCCTGTAGGTATTTCCGCTTGCTTTTGCAACCCGCTCACGATCAATCCCCTGCAAAATTCCCTGATGGGCAGCATTTGATGCTCCACCATCTGTCAGAAATCTAACCAGGTCCTTGTTTGCCGAAATTATGTTGCGACAACCTGCAATAAATGTAATTCAATGATTGCAAAATTTCTCCCCTCAATCCAGACATTGACTCAGATATAGTTTTCCGCGAGTAGTCTGTCTACAATCAACTTATCGGACACGGCCCCGTTAGGATTTTCATTAAATTATCTTGTTTTTTCCTCACCTTCCGCAGCCCATGACTCTCTCTGATTCTCAAAATTTTCCCGAACTGACTTCATTTCAGTTTTTAGAACATCAATTCTGTTTATTAATTTTGGCACCATAATCAGATATTTACTAGAGTTCGGGCAGACAAGAAGTAGAACTCGTGATTTCAGAAGCCATCAAGCCAGTACAGTTTTTACACACCATTATCTTTTGTGTCCCGACATCCTTGAAACTGGGTTATCATCGGCAGAAGATTTCTTAATTGAGAATAATGTGGCTTGAGTTGAGTTCCTGAGGCCCCAGTTGGTAATAGTATCAAGATCACTGTTGATGAAGTGACTCTGTTGTCGGGGAGACTTATGGAAGTGGTTGCAGTAAGCGGTTTGTCAGAAGAGAAAGATGCCATCAAGCTACTATCGTCCGCAATGGAGTTTCTTGTCACATTTAACAAATCATTGATAAAAATGAGAACAGTGTATAGGAAGCCACACCATGCAGTGACCTATCATTCAAAAAGCCCTCCCAAACAAAGATAAAATTTGTTCGGAAGACCATAAGATGGAAGTTTGCTGAGGAGATGTGTGTGCTACACCTGATCAAAAGTCTTGGGAGATGTCCAATGCTACAATTCTGGATTTGCCATGTTTTTCGAGAGTCGTGTTCCAAATATGACTGAAGTACGCCAGCAGATCCCCTGTTGATCTTTTAGAACGAAACTCTACTATTTGTTAGAGAAGAACCTATTATTGGCTTCGAGGTATTTAACCACTAACTAGTTTCAGGTTGACTGCCTTTTCTATTACTTTCGAAACTACGGAAATTAGTGACATGGGACCATAATAATTGTTAGGAAGAGTTTTCTTGTAGTTTTTCGGGATGGGCTGCACTCTGGTACATTTTTCAGAGAGACAAGAAAACGCCTCGACTATAAGAGAGTGAAAACAGTTTGCAAAGATCTGAAGCCAATTTTTTTGCGCAAGTTTTGAGGACAATTCGACCATGTCGGGACCACAAGATTGTCCGCCATCGTGGAATCGGATGCAAATTGTTTGGCAAGGAGATCTGCTTTTTCCTTTGACGATAACACGATGGAACTAAAAGTGGAAAGGAAGGAGATGCGAACATTTTTCCTATGGTCTTGGTGAAGGACCAAAATGACCTTAATTCACTAGGGCAGTCCAAAAGTCGATTATACACTTGTTGGTCATGTAATTCCTTAGGCTTGTTGGTTATATGGTTGCAATCATTTCTGGCAATGATGCGATAGGAATATCGCATCACTTCCCGTATGACGATGGAGCGCCTCACTGACCTGAAGCTGCTTGTCAAGGAAAACAAGGATCGACTCCTATGGATGTAAAGCAGACTATTTTATAAATACAAAAATGTACCTAATTGGTAATGTGATTTCATTAGAAGTAACATTAAAAGTAACAAACTTTCTCACAAGCAAATTTGCTTTATCCAACAGTTTGCAAGTTTTTTTTTTGGTAATTTTAGGTACTATTCTCCTACAATATATGATTTCTTCTTCTTTTCTCTCAGAACCATACTTTATATTTCCGAAACAAATTGCTAATAGCCTAATTGATACCCATTTTGTTCGCTGGATGCGATGCAGTAATTTCCGAGCAAACATTCGATCGCCCCTTGAGCAAAAAAGATTCAGTGGGCAATTTGCCGGATATGGATAGAACAAATCATAGAATGGATCGACAAATGCGTGGTTTATTTAGGGCACACTTATCATTTAACTGTTAATTTTTTTAGAGGGAAAATTAGTTTGTTACCTGAATAAATTTGACATTCAACTGATGGCGTTCTGATAGATGTGGTCTATCACTTTAAGTAAATTATTGTTAATTAAATATTTCTTTCACTTATGGCCGATTACACCAACTATTTTAGGGAAGCCTTAACGATAAGTATTTCCTAAACTGACATTTCTCCATGGAAAACTGTCAGTTTAGGGAATACTTATCGTTAAGGCTTCCCTAAAATAGTTGGTGGAAACGGCCATAATCAAATTGAAATTAATAATAAAATCAAGATTTTCTATTAATGATAATGAAAATACTGATAGGGACAACTTCGAATAGGTTCTATATGATACAAGAATTATAGCAATCACCCCAATCCAGTGTTAAAGGAAATAGCGGATATGAATTATAGCCCAATAACTCCATAAACAAAATTGAAAAAAAAAATCTAATAAAAAGTTAGCGAGACATCTAAAGAAGTCGAATAAATATTTGATCGATATTTCTTGTCGCCGACAAACTAATGAAATGTTCGGCAACGTTAGGAATTTCTTCACTTTTCACACATTTCAGCTTTATACACGGGGTAATGAAAGATTTATATATTTTCATATAAATAAGATATTTTTCTTTGAAATATTCAAGACAAAATGTATATCATGACCCTTTGAATTGCGCTCATATTAATTTAATTTTGACAAAAATCACAACAAATTAGAAATTCGAACAAATTTAAAAAAAAAAACCTCTCCCCAATTGAAGTCTAGGTACTTATTATAAATTATGTTGATTCCAGGTGTAAATACCAGCCGATTTTCAACAACCTGCACCCTCTTCGCATTTTTACTTCTTTGTAGGCGACGGATAAATTAAATTAACGACCTGCGGCCGAGGAAAGCAAGTCAGAGCTCTACGAAACGTTAAATTTATAATGTAATTTTTGGGAGTCAACTAAGTTAAGTTGATTTTTAAAATTGCTTTCAAGAGAAAATATAATTCGATAAGCTTTTCGCAGAGACTGCGGGTAATTTCCGTCAGATAAGATAACAGAAGCCAAGCAACCTTGAGCATGGCAAGTATTTACTTGGATGGGTATAGTCTACTGTCGACAAAGTTTGCAAACCTACTGACACCCCTTCATTCACGACGATTCAAGGCTGTTTTTATTAGATAAATCTCTAAAGGTTTGTTGTCGCTAAAAGATCTCAATGGTAGTACAAATCCTCAGATTTGATTTGCTACTACACGTAAAAACTTGTTGATCACAAACTGTATACCGCAGAAAGATATGCTTCATAGCACCATTACAGTGTTCTCCGAAAGACTTTTTCTTGTCGCACTATTTCATTTATTGTAACAGACATGAACGAAAATCACGCGATTACTACAAATTGTACAAATTATCTTCTAATATTTTTTTTTCTTTTTCAGGTAAAGTCCCATTGTCCCTGGTACCTAATATTTGACTACACCATTTCTCAGCACAGCTATACCTTTGCAACAGTGTAAGTATATTCCAATAAAAATCATCTTCATCAATCTGGCATTGAATTATCGGACAGGAACAATGACCTATTAACACAGATAGACAATACAGTGAATAAAATTGTGTGTCGCCAACATCTAGGAGAGCGATCCACCTCCGGTGTATCCCCTCCAATTTTATCCTGTTGGCAAGCTTTCTCATCTGTATTATAATAATATGCAATAACTCGAAATAATTAAATCATTCTTAACTTCATTTCAAAAGAACATCCCTCGCTTCCGGATAAAATGTATATTTCTACGCACCTGTCCTCGCCGAAAAGCACTTAGGATTATTGACTGGTTACTCTGCAACCGAAGGATAAATGGCTTTAAAGTTACCTTAATGGGAGTCTTAATGACATATAATAACACAAAGGGCGGAATGGGAAAACCATCAGAAGACGTAATTTCAGTCGGGTTCGTGTTTCAATTACGACGCTCTCTGTCTGATAGAAATTTTAACGAAAGGTGCGTCAATTTGCGCACCTATTAAATATTAAAATTACATCTGAGTAATCCTTTTGAAGGAGAAGGTTTTCTGATGCAAAAATAAATATTTAATATTAACATAAAACGTGTATCATATGTACTTAAACTATGACAAGGATGAAATTGATTATCGAATCTCAGACCAACTCATCAAATATGGATATTAATTAACGCTCAGAACTATTATTCTATGCCCTTCACTTTGCAATAATCTACGGTGCGGTTTCCGACCAATATGCAAATCATGTCCTTGTTTGCCACTCTAATTTAGGTTTCACGTTATTGGGAGCATAAATTGAAAGTTCATACTTGTTCTATATATTAATTATTCCATATTTGCTCTAAATTGCGTCTTGGGAGCTTAGTTGTCATAACAAATAAGTTTGATAGATAAACAGAATAATTTCTATTATAATGGTAGTAGTAGTTTTTCTAATGACATGCAAAGATTACGTATAGGCATCAGGGGAAAATTATTAATAGATCGCAGCATATTCCGATCGAAACATAGTTAATGATGGTTTCAGTATTGCAGTTTAGAGCGTGAGAGCGTGCACTCTCAATATGCATTAACGTCAACCCCCGATAAAGTGGGCAACTGACAAATTGAAAATTTATCTGATGCCGGTACACAATGCTGAAGTAATTTGAAGTTTAATGGGACAGTTTTTGAATGTCGGGACTCGAAACAAACATATTTGAATACATATTTAAATAGATAAGCAATGAGAGAACCGAGCCAATTTTCCCCATTTCTCCATGTAAATCTCCATAATAAAATCTAAGGTCCCCGCTATTTTGATTTTGTACCAAAAAAAAGTGGGGAGTAAAATAAGATACGCTCTTGAAGAGGCCTAACCCAAACGGTAAAATTAGCCACGTTCTTGAAGGGGCCTAACCCAAATAGCAAGTCCCAATTTGAAGAGGCCTATCCCAAGTGACGTCAGGGTTACGTTATACGGGGCGGCATGTATTTTCCATTATCCGTCAAATATCACCTCTCATTATTGAAAGTTCACCAATTTTCAAAGGCTCTTCCAAAATTTGGTATTTCATAACTTGTTACCCCGTACAAGATGACAGGTACCCCGTGATTGTTACCTCATACCCCATACAAGGTAGCTCGTACTGATGATGACGTAATTAATAATGGAAAACTATCTACCTAATCATTTATAAAGTCCTAATTTTTCGGCAAATCGCACGTGCTGCTAAACCCACGGGCCCATTTTTCGACGTCCTCCGCGCCATTTACACATGAACTCATAACCCAAAATTTGGGGCCTAGTGACTTGTTACCCCGTACACGATACCTAGTACTGATGATGGCATAACTGATAATAGAAAGAAAGTAGCTATCATTGCTCGATAAACGGCAAATATTGAAATAATTTATCTCCAAATACTAGAAATCTCGTATACTGGTACTGTGCGAACCCCATTTTTGCAAACCATAAGACACCAACCAACCCGTCTACTATCAATCCGTTGGGTCGTTTTAAACGCCACAAGTTTAGTGGGCACATTTTTTTCAGCTATATTACTAATAGGTACCTATGATCAAATTATTATTTAGCCCTAAGGGTTGAAAAAGGGTGTTACCAAAATTTTTAAAAAAGTACCCAACTATATCATAACTCTTTTGGAGCGAAACCAGCGAGGCTGTCATTTCTGCTATTTGCGCACACCCAACTACCAAGGGACTGTCAGAAAACCGGTTTTTGGTCATCTGCGCATGTTTCTCAAGGGCCTTATAGTATTTTCTAAAATAATTCGCGATCTAGCAGCCCGATTCAAATAATTCTTCCGCCAAAAGTTTCTAAATAATTAAAGGCATATTTTAGACCAAGTTTTAAACATTTGCTCATAAGCCAGCATGTTTCCTAAGGGCCTTATACTATTTTCTCAAATAATTCGCGATCTAGCAGTCCGATTCAAATAATTCTTTCGCCAGAAATTTTGAAATAATTGAAGGTATCATATTCTAGACCAGGTTTTAAATATTCAGGCACTCATACGACAATAAGAACCTGATTCGATTAATTCTCTCATCAGGCATTTGCCGCAAGGTAGGTTCTTCGTACATACACGTCATACAGGCACCTCGCAACTTGTTATCCCATACCTCGTACTGATGATGACGTAACCAATAATGAAAAATAGGTAATATTGGAATAATTTATCTCCAGAAACTAGAAGTCCCGCCAAGGTGCCTAGTACTGATGATGGCATAATTGATAAGGAAAAAATATGTAATATTTGAATAATTTATCTCCAAAAACTAGAAGTCCCGCGTACCTACTAGGATGAATCTCGCATTGAAAATAGTATAAGGCCCTTAGGAAACATGCTGGCGTATAAGCAAATGTTTAAAACTTGGTCTAAAATATGCCTTTAATTATTTAGAAATTTTTGGCGGAAGAATTATTTGAATCGGGCTGCTAGATCGCGAATTATTTGAGAAAATAGTAAAAGGCCCTTGGGAAATATGCGCAGATTACCAAAAACCGGTTTTCTGATAGTCCCTTGATAGTTAGGTGTGCGCAAATAGCAGAAAAGGCAACTTCGCTGATTTCGCTCCAAAAGAGTTATGATATAGTTAGGTACTTTTTTAAAATTTTTGGTAACACCTTTTTTCAACCCTTAGGGCTAAATAATAATTTGATCATAGGTACCTGTTAGTAATATAGCTGAAAAAAATGTGCACACTAAACTTGTCGCGTCTAAAACGACCCAACGGATTGAAAGTAGACGGGTTGGTTGGTGTCTTATGGTTTGCAAAAATGGGGTTCGCACAGTACCAGTATACGAGACTTCTAGTATTTGGATATAAATTATTTCAATATTTGCCGTTTATCGAACAATGATAGCTACTTTCTTTCTATTATCAGTTATGCCATCATCAGTACTAGGTATCGTGTACGGGGTAACAAGTCACTAGGCCCCAAATTTTGGGTTATGAGTTCATGTGTAAATGGCGCGGAGGACGTCGAAAAATGGGCCCTTGGGTTTAGCAGCACGCGCGATTTGCCGAAAAATTAGGACTTAGGAAATGATTAGGTAGATAGTTTTCCATTATTAATTACGTCATCATCAGTACGAGGTACCTTGTATGGGGTATGAGGTAACAAGTCACGGGGTACCTGTCATCTTGTACGGGGTAACAAGTTATGAAATACCAAATTTTGGAAAAGTCTTTGAAAATTGGTGAACTGTCAATAATTACAGGTGATATTTGACGGATAATGGAAAACACATGCCGCCCCGTATAACGTAACCCTGGCGTCACTTGGGTTAGGCCTCTTCAAATTGGGACTTGCTACTTGGGTTAGGCCCCTTCAAGAACGTGGCTAATTTTACCGTTTGGGTTAGGCCTCTTCAAGAGCGTATCTTATTTTACCCCCCACTCTTTTTTGGTACAAAATTAAAATAGCAGGGACCTTAGATTTTCCTATGGAGATTTAAATGGAAAAATGGGGAAAATTGGCTCGGTTCTCTCATTGCTTATCTACTTATTTATATCAAAGAGCTTTTAGCGTAATTCGATGCTTAGAGTCCAAATATAAAATTATTGAATAAGCTGCACTGTGAAATGTTATAAATAATAAACAACATTATTTACTTTCGACGTAAGTTCACAAAAAAATATCAATCAACATTATTAAATCGCACGATCTTGGTGGCCAATTCGTCGCTGTCAGTACGAAGGGGCCTATCTCAATATTTGGCGAAAATGAGTTATTCCCATAAAAATACTTAACAGAACCATATCTATATTGTGACGAACTGGCATAACTCCATAATACACCATGTGGCCTTTATTCAATTTTAGCGGCATATCTGCTTTGTCAAACAGCCAAACATTTGTTTTTGTTATTACGAACGGGCCTATCCTCTTAATAATTTATTTACAGAAAAAGTCCAATCTTTTCTCTCAAAAAAGATATGTCTCAATGTTCTAAGTATACTTTTGTGTTATATTGTATATAAAAAAACAAGTTGTGATACTAAATTATATCCCAGTGCTACAGACAAAATGAACAGTAGAGTTTTCTTCAAAACGCTCTCCTGAAAAGTTGTTAAATCAGAGATTGGCCACTTCGTAATGACAGCGGCGAATTAACTTCACCAGGAATCCTTTCTATAATCTGCGGATGCAATAACATCGTGGCTGTAAGAAATTTGTCCAAACCATATAATATTATCCATTATGATAGGCCGCAAAAAGTCGTTTATCAATGTTCGATATTGCCCACAAATCGCAGTAATCGATTAACAGTCTTTATCATTAAAAATCTGAGATACAATAATGGCCCCTGTTGAGCGACATGATCTTCATCTCTATGAGTGAACTAAATATTACAACCAATGAGCTATAAACTACATGTACCTGGAATGGCCTGGTCTATCTATAAAATGAGGCAAATTGAGATGGAGAATGTGGGGGATACCTATCTCTATTTACCTTATGGGCCAATTATGAAAATCTTTCCTTATTCAAAAAATATTATATTTGAGGTTAGGAATATACAAAACCTAACAGCAATGAACTAGAGAGAGAGAAAGGTATCCCCCACTATATAGCTATCGTTGCTTTGGACGCACAAGAGAGATGACAAATGCCATATTTGACAACGGTCGATGCCAATCCAGGTACGTGTAGTTTATAGTTCATTGACTACAACTCGACATTGGAAGTTTATGTTAAGTAAAGAAATTGCAACATTTTTCAAAACTGGGAAAAAGCTGAAAATTGCCCTGTAGGTAGTTCCTGGACAAATCAAGTTAGGCATGATTTGCTCCTGCCACTGTTGATATATTTGGTAGTATAGGGTGATTGAATGTTCGAAAATTAGTAAGAGTGGTTCTCTTCCTGAATCACAAAAAATTATTATTATGACCAAAGCCTCCTAATATACTTACATCGTTTTTCAACTTCTGTTATTTTAGGAATTGGAAATCACATTAAACTTTCTGTAATAGACATTATATTATAATTAATTTGAGTAAAAGTGGATAAATTTAACAGCTTTCCCCTTATTCCACCGAGGTTTCAATAAATCTTGGTTTCCATACAAATCTATTTCTACGTAGCGATAACTGGTCGCAAATTTCTGGTATCTACTCGGGATAAAAACTTTCAAAATTGTTAAATCTGGAATTTGGAATCACTCATTATCATTATTGTCAAAGTCTCATATCTTTTTAGTTAGGTTTACCTTAGTATTCCGTAAAATATATCGCCTTTATCATTTGATCAACGTTTTATATACATTTTATTGCCTTTGCTGATTATCCTCATTCATACTTATGTAAGATTTCTTAGTTCATACTTTACTTTTATGCCTCTATTTTATTGAGAATGCAATTAAACTTGCCTTGTGAGGAATATTCTAGTTTCCAGACAGTTCTTGTTTTGGTTTCATATCGCAACTTCATTGCACATAACATTTAATTTGCTTTTAACGTAGAGAAGCTCGTGTCATAAAATTAGCTGCTTGTAAATCGCCTGTATAATAAACTGCGGCAAAAGGTATTATAATTATTCTGTGATAAAAGGTTTTTTTAACAAAAATGTATTATCGAGAAAATTAACTTGCCTAGTGGATCCCTTACGATTATTTCCAGTTCCTCAGAGGTTCCTCGGTCATTCACAAATCCCGGAAAAGGCCACGTATTCGCTCCATGGATAAAACATCTTGAACTGGGAAATTATCTGAGCAGTGACCGGCTCAGGCCACCATACCAATGAGGCATTAGTGATTATGAGCTTTATCACTGTCTGGTAGATCCAGTAAACCATTCTAGGTCCAAGTCCTCAGGTCTTCCCAAAAAGTTTGCGACATGTCCCAGCAGTCTAAGATATAGTTCTTAACTAGATTCCAGGTGAATTTGTGAGCCAATGTGACCCCTATAGCTATTCTAACTCATTGGAAAATGTTAACTGTGTTCCATTAGGGCTTAGTGCATTTCCAGCGTTCTCGTTCTCGTAAACGGAACTAAAATAGTTTCGATAAGGTTTAGGGATAGTCCCTCACCTCCGAATGATGTTTAGGGCAGTTTGCATTTGGTTTGTGATCATGCCTTGGTAATTATGACCAGGATCGTCCACGTAGCCTAAGACTATAAATCTAGCACAGTTTGGTTAGGATGTTATCGACCATTATTAATATTACTATTAGCTTTATTCGATTACCGAACATGATAATATGAACACAAAGATAGTGTTAACAACCACAGATTAAAGTCTTTATTATCTTCTGTGTGTACGCCTGTGACTAATCAAGCCAATTCTAGAAGATATTATTCTTCCACATTCCGGACATTCATAATTTTCTCCGGGAATATTCCGATGCGGCCTATCTGGTATGTCTTCTGTGAATGTAGCAACTCTCCTCCATTCGTTACGGTCCTGCGCAAGCTCTTCCCAATTACCTTGAATGTTAATAGATTTCAGATTGTTGTGGAAGACATCCTTAAAACGCTTCAATTGACCACCCTGTTTGCGTCCGCCTGCCGCAAGCTCGCAATACAGGACACATTTGGGTAGGCGATTTTCGGGCATGCGAGCCACGTGACCTGTCCACCTGAGACGGCCTTGTCCAACAATGTCTGAGATGCTTTTGCACCTAACTCTCTGGAGTACTTCTATGTTTGATGTTTTACAAAACCATTGTATGTGCATAATCTGACGTAGCTGTCTCTGTTAAAGACGCTCTAGAGCTTTGATGTGTCTTCTGTATGGCACCCAGGTTTCACAGCTATATGTTAATGCTGGAATAACTATCGCTCTATACACAGCGACCTTGGTGGATATAGCAAGGTCATGATTGTCAAAAACTCTGTTTCTGAGTCTCCAAAAAGCTGCAGTGGCGCTATTAATGCGAATGATTTCCTCATTGATGTTTCCCTTGTTATTTACTATGCTACCAAGATAGTTGAACTGATCTAGGTTCTCCAACGCGTTTCCTTGAATATAGATAATTGCGTTTTCTTGCACTGACGGCATGGTCATTATCTTGGTTTTGTTAATATTTATTTTTAGACCTAAATCTTCGTAGGCCCACGTGTAAGTTTCAAGGATTATTTGCAGCTGTTCAGATGACTCAGCCAACAAACCGCAATCGTCAACATACTGTGAATCGGTGATATTTTTTGATCTAGTCTTGGCTCTGAGCCTTTGAGATTAAAGAGGCTTCCGTCAAATCGGTACTTAATTGCTATACCTCGTACTTCTAGCTTGATGTCTACCATTGTAGCTAGCGCAGTGACAAAAATATTTAAAGGAGCTGGGGCAAGTACACACCCTTACCTGCCTCCTGTTTGTGTTAGAAATGGGTCAGTGGGCTCACCATCTATTGAAACTCTTGCCCAGTTCTTTTCATGGAGACTCTTGCATACCTTTAAGAACTTAGAGGTACGCCAAGGCGCGCCATGATTTTCCATAATGCTTCCCTGTTAATAGGATCAAAGGCCTTTGCCAAATCTATTAATGCCATACATTATTATGACTGCTGGTTCTTTGGCCTTTTCCTGGAGATGTCTAAGGGTAAAATTCAGATCTGTGGTACCTCTGTTTGGTCTAAACCCACATTGTGTCGTAGGTAGAATGAGGTCTATATATTTTGACAATCTGGTTGCAATAACCCTTGTGATAATTTTTCCGCAAATAGAGAGCAACGAAATACCGCTGTAGTTTCCACAGTTAGCAGCACTGCCTTTATTCTTGGATAGAATAACTATAAATGCGTCTCGGAAATCTCGAGGGACTTCACTTTTAGTCCAGATTAAATTGAGACATGATTTTAGGTTTTCCATTGTTTGGTTTTGGTTCACGAGAGCTTTATATATCTCCGCTGGTATTTGGTCGGCACCTGGAGCTTTGTTGTTTTTTAGGCTGTTAATTGCTTTTTGAATTTTATCCTTAGATATATCATTATCCATTTGCATTCCTGGCTCATACTGCGGTATTATGTTAATGGCTGTGTCATCAGTTGTATAGTGTTGATTTAGAACGGCTGTATAATGTTCTTTCCATTTATCTTTTATTTGGTTCCGGTCTTTTATTAAGTTGCCTTTTTCATTTTGGACTGACTGAAACGCATTGTGTTTTGTGTCCAAGATGCTCTTTATTTGCTGCAATTTTTCTAAGAACCAATATTCTTGTTTTTCAACCATTAACCATATCCAATAATAATTAACCAATAATCGACCATTAGCATCCAGAGTAAGGGCAAAAGAACGCCGCCTTGGGGACACCCTCTGACTATGGATACGGTTGATGTTGCTCCATTTACTTCTGCTGTTATGGAGCGATCTCTTTCTCCATCTTACAATTGCGATGTCTACGTTCCATTTCTGTGAATAACTGATGTGAAGTATTGTCAGACTCCCTTTAAGTCAATGAATGTAGTGAGAACGATTTTCTTGCATTCAATAGGCATGATGACAAATTTTGAAAAACTATCCTATGATGTTCGGAAATGTATATTATTTACAATGAATAACATATTTCTGCAGATAATAAAGGTTTTAAAGTCTGTTTTTTTTTTAAAGATAATTCCCCAAGTCAAAAATTTAGTAACTATGTTGGCAACACAAGCCTTTTCTACATAAAAAAATTGAAGGCATTGATAATTTTACATTGTATTGCCAACATAATGTCATTTTGACTTTTATCTTTAAAAAAAAAACAGAGTTTAGTAGAAAAAATGACATTTTAGGAGTGCGTTCGAAATCACCTTGGGCGTCACACCGAGTGCACACCAGCCATGAATAATTCATAGCTGATGTGCACTCGGTGTGACGCCCAGGGTGATTTCGAACGCACTCTAGTTTTTATATTCAAAATTCGCGCCAAAACGCTTCTCAGTGTCATGGCGTCAATCGTGACGTCACGTTTGAGTGAACGAAACCTAAACGCTCATTGAAAATAATTTAGATATTTTGTGTAATTAAATATGAATTCCAAAATGTACAAGTGGTGTGCGGTTCCTCAGTGTGATAACACATCAATAAAAACTCTTGAAAAGTTATTTGCCTTCGTTCCACAAAATAAAACGACAAGGGACAAGTGGCTTAAAGTTGTTATACAACTCACTGTACATTATTCCCATATGACACGAGAGGCTTAATAAGTGATAAGCCTTTTGGGATTATCGCGCTTGGTGGCAATATTGTTATTGATAATAATAAAAATTAATAAAGCATTAAAGTTTAGTTCGTTGTATAACCTTTTGAATACCATTCGATGTTTCAGGATTACCCAATACTTTTACCTGACAACGCGTTACCAGCAACACCACTCCTCCTGTGTTGCTGCGTAACGCGTTTCGTGCCAGGTAAAGGTATTTTCCGGTAATCCTGAAACCTCTTGTGGCATTACATTCGACAACGTGAGATTCAACAGGAATATTGCCTAGTAGGTACTTACCTTTATTTTTGTGAAAATCATTTCAACGCAAGTATTTAATTTACTTCGTAGATTCTAAAATAGTATGTATCTTGTTTGAGGTCTAAATTTAATATAAAAACAGTCTTTTTGAGGTTAGATTTCACCTTGCACCACTGCTTTCTTATAAAGTTCATTTCACGAAACGGGATAGTGAAAGTAAACAAACTTTGACAGGTAAGTCGAATTTTATTGGCTAGAAAAGGATTATAGTCCGCCCTATGTAGGACCGTCTTAGGTTGTTTAGTATTTCCCGAATTCTTCAGCGGAATCTGTTGAACTTGATATACACTCATCAAAAAAGTCTAGGGAACAAGAAATATTCGTTTTTTAGACAAAATAACTTTTTATTTGAAAAGATACCATATGGGTATTTGTTGAACAAATCTTGTAAAATTTATCATACCTGCTTTTCCAGCAGGCTTAAACAAAATTTAAAATTTTTTTAAAAGTATATTTTGTTCAATTTATAAATGTATTCAGTTGTAGCTTGTTCCGTAGACTATATTTTGATGTGTGTATTATCCGTTCACAATCCGATGTCCACAGGTACCTACCAGGTAAAATTATCACCTTTCAATGCTATTTGATAGGGAAAGGTGATAAATTTACCTGTACCTGTGAACATCGGATTGTGAACAGGATATAGTTTTAATCTAAATTGCTCACTAATTAACAATAATTCACCAAACACTATTTAAATATTTGTAAAATACCCTGCGTTTTTATTCTCATCAAATTTTACCGATGGATCCACCATTCTATGTCGGTCATTGTCATTTTCCATTCACTAAACAAAGATAGCTAACTCATCGCTGAAGTCACCGATTAGAATAAAAACGAGGGGATACTATATTAAACTTATTGACTCATATGACAACGTGACAATAATAAATTTCATTAGTTGTAATTCATATTTTTGCAGTCCTTCTCTGAATTTTTAAGCTCCGCCTGTTTGTTTACCTCTACTATCTCGTTTCGTGGAATGAACTTTAGGTATTTTATTTTTTAGATTTGGAATTATTTGATCATTTAAATTATTATGATTTTTAAATATTATTGTATTATTAATGCACTTAAATAGGAGTTTTACCATTTCTTGATTCGTTTCTGCTGAACAAAAGTCCTTATTTGATGGTGAAAACTCTTCCAGCATCAACGCAAATTAGCACTGTTTGCCTTAGTATATCTTTGTTCCATGACTCGCGTTATTTCACTTTTGATTCACTATTCGGTATAAACTACACACGGTATAAACAAAATTGAATCGCATTAATCGCAAATAAAATTGCAAGAAAATCACAGGGAACCAGTCGTTTGTTTACTGGTTTACTCATTCGTTCTGATTGACGTTCAACATAATAGGGGTATTCTTTCGATCTGAGCAAACTGATTGGAGTCACTTGAGGTTTGTTTCAAACAATTTTCATCCGGTGTTTCAACGATTTCATTAGCCTCAGCTGTTTTTTTGACGCCTTATGATTTATAAACAAACCTCATGAGATCACAATCAGTTTGTTCAGACCGTAAGAATACCAGGGATATGGCGGACCTCCGTATTTTGTAGTTTTATCTTATCAAAATAATTATCAATCTGGCTCCTAATAAAACAATAAATGCGTGTTTCGTATTCCATGAGTCAAGTTTCATCAAATGAAAACACAATTTAAGTGATTTTCAATTACTGTCATCATGCCTATTGTCTTTTCTATGTCTAGTGAAACGTTTATTGTAGATTTACCTGCTTGGTAGACGAATTGCCTAGGATGGAGCGGTCTTTTCGGATTGATCTATTGTTTTCTGCATATATTCTTGAGGAGAATGAAGGTTAGGCTAATGAGAAGGTCTGATTTAGGTCTGCCTTCTGGCCACGCTGTCTTTGGTATGAATATTATGATCCTTCCTTTATGCTATCTATGGTATGTGTCCCAGGATGATGCTTGCTCTTAAAATCTTTATGTAGGTACTTTTAAGTTTCTCATTTACCTGAGCATAAAGCTGTCGATAGCCCATCCTATTCTATTTGCTGTGACGATTTTGTTCGCTAGTCGTTTATTACCTAGGTATAATAATTATTAGCTATAATATCCGTATGACGTTGATAATACACGCGATAATTTCACAGCTACCAACGGACTTGCTTGATAAATTTGTCATAAAATTATTAGGTCTGACTGCTGCAAACAGCGTCGACTCTTGATTCGGAGCCACCCAACTCGCCTCAGCCTGTCAATAGAAAAAAGAATTGACCACTGAGATTTAAACCCTACAAACAAGTATGGTAAACATAGAAAAGGTGAGAACATTATCCTGAACCATAGGCGCCGGAACCATGGGGGCAATGGGGGCTTGAGCCCCCATAGTAAATTTTCTATGAGGGCGGAGCCGCCATAGTGATTTTGGTATTATATATAGTGGGTGTAATGGGTAAGTGCAGAAATATTGAGTTTCTGTTCCTAACTATTTGTTTTTATATCAAACTTGTGTGTTTAATATTTGTGTTGTTTTTGCTATAGGTACCTACTTTAACAAACAGTTTGAATATTTTGTTGTTTAGTATTTAAACCTTTTTCAATAAGTCGTTCTATTATCATTTCCTTTCTGTTTGTTTTCATGATAGGTATGTTGACTTCACATGAATATATCATGATGTACCAATACCCTGGCTTTTTTTACGTAGTTTATCATGGAAAATTTATGTACAGACCGGAAAACCTACTAGACACATAAGGAGTAATAAGACGAATTAGCTTGTACCCGGTTAAGGCGAATCGAACCGGTGCTGCCCATTAGCGACTAGCGTAGTCAGGGAAGGGGATAAAGTGGCATTTGCCCCCTTTTCCCAAAGGCCTTTAAATTTTTTTGATAATTCAAAATTAAAATAAGCAAAGGATTAATTCAAGTCCTACGTAAATAATTAGATACCTACATACATTATAATATAAGTAACGTTCTGCTATAAATTATTATCAAAATTTGTTTAAATGGCCGCATCCCCGCCATTAGAAGTCCCAAAAATACCGGGAAAAGACCCAAAAATTTCGCGCCTGCGGCGCTTTCCCTCCTGCAGCGCTTGCGGCGGAGCTGCAACTGCTGCAAGGAACACCACCTGCAAATTTCCCCTCGCTCAAAAGCAAAATCCTGGCTACGCCAATGGTGCTGCCGGAGCCGAGTATAGCCGAGCTGCCGAAGATGTACGAATTTTACAAATGGGTATCTGCCAACTGGTCCCATTTGAGTTTATGTGTCTAGTAGCCTAGTCCTGTCTGTATAATTAATTCTACTTATGCTAATTTTTGGAGCCTGAGCCCCCATAGTAATTTTGAAATTCCGGCGCCTATGTCCTGAACAAAAGCAGTACTTATACGGAAAACTCCATCCATCGATCGAATAGCATGGCAGTGTCCCATTTCGCACCAAGACAGTAACACGTCAGCAAGGCAGACGGACACTCTGCAAAGCAATCGGGTGTTCGCTTAGTAAAAGTGGAGACAAGGGAATTAAAAAAAAAATAGAAATAAAAATAATAGCATGATGGACATAGGTTTGTACCCCAAAACAATTAAGAAAACTGCAAGAAGACCCACAAACCTATTCCTCAATGACCTAACATATCCTATTCGTACATGACATATTAGGGTGATGCTATGATTGCCAGTGGAATGTTACCGGATGAGGCTACAGACAATATGGCTTACTGAGAGTACCATAGCAAAAAAGAAGAATCAACGTTTTGCCTTTGAAGCGTTCAAATCTCAGTGGTCAATTTTTTTTTGTATTGACAGGCTGAGTCGAGTTGGGTGCATCCGAATCAAGGGTCGACGCTGTTTGCAGTAGACACCTCATGTCCGAGGGTTATTCGGACAAAATTTTTTTTTGGGAATTAGGTCTCTGTGTCATAGTAATCAATAAATTATCAGTGATAATAACCCAAGGATATTGATAGTTATTCGAAAAAATTTGATAACAATTTCGAATGCTGGTTGCTTGGAAACATACCGAAACCATAGGCAGAGGTCTGCTTGAGAAAGTTGTTATAAAAAAATTTTGAGCATTTATCAATGTTCGAGTTAGGTTTTTCGGATAGAAACAGCAGCCTGATAGAGTGAAAATAGCCCATGAGATCTGTTTGCAGTATAATGTTGAAATGATTGGGTGATTTGTGTCACAAGACAAAAAAATAACAAAATTTAATTGGCTGGTAGAACTGTCAAATAAATATCAGTTAAATCATCAGGTGATATTTTTGTTTAGATACAAGTCTATCATCTTTAGGAATTGCCGGTCCGTTCTTAACAAATCTGTATGAATTGGAAGTTTGGTTCTAGTTAGTCTATTCATCAATATTTCGGTTGGAGAAATACTAATACCAGAAACAGGGGTGTTCCTAAACTAAAGGTGAATATGAGTATTTTCATGCGAACATTTTTTAGACATCAGTTTAGCTGCTTGAACCGCTCGTTCGGCTTGACCATTACTGCGAAGATTGCGAATTTGGATGGTTTTAATAGGAAACATCAATTTCTGAGCAAGATACAAAAAAATGAACCCCCCACTCCGAGGCTTAAGTTTCATGAATTTTTGATTGGTGCAAACCGCATTTTGATATCTTCAACCGTTTAGCCGCTAGAGGGCGATTCTCGATTTTGAGCAATAATGTGAAACCATCATAACCGGTCATAACTTTTTTGTTTATGAAAATTATTGATTTCCGTAAAAACTTTCTAAAAGCACTTTTTCAAGCAGAATTCAGTGACGTTCTCAGTTTTTTTCTAGTTGGTCCCAACTCCGAGATATTGACCAAAGTCTGGTTTTTTTCAATAGGACACTCTATATATTAATAACTCATTAGAAAGCTCGGCTTTTTCTGATTTCAATGATATAAAGTTCGATAGGTTTATCTCTAATAGTTTTCGAGAAAAAAAATTATTTCGGTTTTTGTCATAAGAAGTAATGTGGAAGAAAAGGACTTTATATCTGTAAGGAAACTGAGAAAGGTCTCTTTCTAACTCATTGTTTCTTATGACAAAAGCCGAAATATTTTTTTTTCTCAAAAACTTTTAGAGATAAACCTATCGAAATTTTTATCATTGAAATCAGCAAAAGCAGAGCTTTCTAATGAGCTATTAATATATAGGGTGTCCCATTGGAAAAAATCGGATTTTGGTCAAAATCTTGAAAACGAGGCCCAATAGAAAAAAACTGAAAACGTCACTGAATTCTGCTT
Organism: Ceutorhynchus assimilis; assembly: GCA_917834065.1. NCBI lineage: Eukaryota > Metazoa > Arthropoda > Insecta > Coleoptera > Curculionidae > Ceutorhynchus > Ceutorhynchus assimilis. Next base: position 18,623,416 of record OU892287.1, read on the forward strand.
GAAAAAGTGCTTCTAGGAAGTTTCTACAGAAATCAGTTATTTTTATAAACAAAAAAGTTATGAAGATTTCACAGTATTGCTCAAAATCGAGAATCGCCCTCTAGCGGCTAAACGGTTGAAGATATCAAAATGCGGTTTGCACCAATCAAAATTTCAAGAAATGTGAGCCTCGGAGTGGGGGGTTCATTTTTTTGTATCTCGCTCAGAAATTGACGTTTCCAATTAAAACCATCCAAATTCGGACACCCTTCAAAATTCAGAATCCCAATCTTTGGAGAAAATCTTACATTCATAAGATAAAAATGGCATATTATCACAAACAACAGTTTGTGGAATACTAAACGCTGCAAACAAAACTTTAAGGCATCGAATGAATTCAGATGAAGTTTTGTTTTTTAAGAAAATTATTTCGAGCCATTTAGAGAACTAATCTTGTACTATGAGATAGCTATTTCCAGCATAATCCATTATGTCACAAGCTACCTTATGAAAAGGTATATTTGGTATCTCATGAGGCATAAGCACATCGTTTTGTTTAGAAATTTGGTAACGCTCACAAACATACCAGTTAGATATCATATTTTGAATATCGCTTGACATACCTGGCCAAAATACAACTTGTCTAGCGCGTTGCTTTGTTTTTACAATACCAAAATTAGGTTCATGGAGAAGATGTGAAATATAGGATCTGGGACTACTAAGCGATGGTTCACAAATACCAAACCATCTTCAATAGATAGATTTACTTGAAATTTATAAAAAATATCTAATTGAACCCTCCATAAGTCCATAATTTTTAGGCCAACCATTCAAAATGTAAACCATTACTTTTGACAAAACTGGATCACTGGCTGTAGCCTGTTTAGATTCAGTCCATTTATCATCTAATATATTCAAATTTTTACTTAAGATATAAACAGTTTCTGAGATCTATGCATCATCACCTTCACTTTCTTGCACATTTAAATAAGATCGTGAAAGTAAATCCGTAATGAACATATATTTCTCAGGTAAGTAATGGGGCCGTCCCGCCTTTTTTTATTGGGTTTTCGAAACAATAATTTGATTCACCATCCGTTATTGCAATAGCTCCTTTCAAGACAGAATCTAAAATTTGATCATGTTCCTCAGAAGAAGCAGTAGCTATAACCAGATCATCAATGTACACTTGCACACCCTTACGTTATCCAAAAACTTTTTGATTTATGGCTTGAAAATACTCTGGCGCCATAATGAGACCGAAAGACAATCGATTAAATTCATAACAACCAAAGTGTTTGGCAAAAGTAGGAAGATTACTAGATTTTTCAGTAAGCTCTACATGCCAGAAACCTTCGTTTAAGTCAAGAACTGTGAAAAAGTTTTTTCCTTTGAGTTTTTCAACAATATCTTCAAGAGTAGGAATAAGTACATATGCAGGCCTTTTAATTTTTAAATTTAATTCTTGCGGATCCGAACATAATCTTAATGGACCATCCTTTTTCTCGATAATAACAATATTATTAACCCAGCCAGAGGGCTTCTCCATCTTGAAATAATTTTTCGATATTCTAAACTCAATAATGTTTTCTTTAATTTGTCACGAATGGCAAAAGGTATCCTTCTGGGTGGATTATTAACAGATATCATTATTTACTTGAATTTCATATTTATCTCTAAACTTACCAAAAGTCAAGACCTTCAAATAATTCAGAGTTATTTTTGATAAATTTATCGTTAGTATTAAACTTACTCAGATAATCTATATTCACGACCCAGTAAAGGATAAACGGCTTTATCCACAATTATAAAATCAGCAAAAAAACATTTTTACACTGCACTTTTAGCAAAACTACTCTAAAATTATTTTTGCATCTCGTAGCTGAGACTCTGGAACGCCAACTTCACTCAACATTTTACGTGATAGTACATTTAGATCTGCAGCTGTGTCTTATTCAAATACAAAAGGATGATCACCAATATTTACATTATGAAACCTTGCACTCATTCGAAATTAGGTATATAATTTATCTGTAACCAAAGTGTATTTTATATACTACATAACAGTATGGTTGGTTAATTTTTTTTTTAATCTTGAAGGCAGAAATTAAAAGAAAAAAAAGCAGATTATTTGAATTCTGCGCCATATTTTTGCACCGATCAAAAATCACTGTTTGCCAAATTTTCATGTTCCAAACGAATCTTTTTTTTTTTTTTTTCTTTTTTAACACATCGAATAAAAAAGATGACATATAAATATCAAAATCGCTTTGTGGATCGACTTTGGTACAGCCCTACTTTTGACATAAAAAATAAAACGAAACTCACTGAAGTTTCCACAATTTTGTTTTCTTGTCTAAATACGAATTAAACAAAGAAAGTACTAATCCGGCACAGTATAAAGTACAAAAACGATAAAAGGGATATTTATTTGTCATGATGATTTTTGTTTACTATTAGGTCAGTGACCTCTAACTAATTTACCAAACAAAATAATCAATAATTAACAACAAAATACAGTCCCTGACACTGGGGGATTATTCAAAATAAATCAATAAACGGTTCCGAAAGGTAATCCGGAGTAAACTTTGTCCGGAGTCACCTTGTGTGTAGTTTGAAGAAAATGGAAAAAGGATCGATATTTTTGCCTGTGAAAATGTAAAAAGCTAGGCCGGTGTTACCCAACTCCTTTAACTCTTAATTTCTAATTCTTATTTCTCAAAATACCTGGAAAAAAACGGCTTCATTTTCCAACTCCATGTTGCTCCTACTCCTTTACCTTTACCTGCTCCAAGGGCTTCATTCATATTCTTGTTGTGATTTTGTGTTGGTTGTAAACAAAACAATATTGAAATAAAAAAAACCCTATATTCTATTAAAATAAAAAACCCATTAATACTCAAGATCAATCTAGTCTTATATATTTGGTGGCCGAAAAAAAATTAAATAACTGGGTAACAGGAACAAATCAATAGCTATTTTTTTACGAAATAAGAATAGAAATTAGGAATTAAGGAGTTGAGTGACACCGGCCTGTCTTAAAGAAACTGGTATCGAATAGGTACAGACACATAAAAATTATAATACTCCTGTTTTATTTCCCATAATCCACTTAGAAGAAAAATAACAATAATTTTAATAGGTTATTATATACCTATTTCAGTGCCGAAATTAAAAATGTAAAATTAAAACTCGCAACACAACACTAGGTATTAGCATTGTGTATTAATTAAACTGCAGGTAGAGCAAGCTTTGTGTGCCTTCGTGCCTTCTGCCTGTTTTGGAGTTTTGGACAGGCTAATAAATAAAAATAAATATAATGATTATAATTGAATTAAAAAGTTGGGTTAAGTTTTTCATAGGGATGAGAATCGATTCCATATTCCGATACATACAAATCTGTGGATTCGATATTAAATCGATTTAGTTGTCGCCGCCAGGAAAAGTTCACGTGAAACTCATGACATCTGGGCAACACTGGGTAGAATTGACCAATCAGAAATTTGGTGCCGTGACGCCACGGCACCAAGAAATTTGAACTGCAAATCGAAATTTAGAGCCTTTGCAAGTCCGAAAAAAATCGGAATAAAATACAGTTGAGCTTAATTTTGACTCCTCTTTCCAAGAAGAAATAAAAAAAATTCATGCAAGAAACCTATTGATAATATTTTATTACTCTGGTTCTTTATTCCAATAATATTGATTGCGAACTCAGCCTCATCAGACGCCTCCTCCTGTTCTTGTAACACTTTTACATTTTTTACATAACATGAAAATGCGAAATAATTTAATTGCTTGCATTTACTACACTTTTTCCCTAAGGCAGGACATTCACGAACTCCATGCAAAGATTGGCATCTTCTATACATTTGAATTTTTCTCCAGATTTCAAAAATCTTTCATCTGCACCACTAGAATTTGGAGAGAAAGAACCAAATTCACAGGACTGTGACAATTTCTTTTTATCTGTTAAAAACTGCTCAAATCCTTCATCTTCTTGTTGATTCCTACTATAAAATTTTAAAGGCTCGAAAACTATATTCTTCCTGGGGCTAGAAGGATCTTCAAAAGCTTTCAGTACACTTTGAAAAGACTTTGCTTCTGTTTCCGATAACGCGAACGTTTTGTACATTTCCATGCATTCTTCACCAATCAAATTTAGCAGAATGGCAATTTTTATTCATCTTTTCTAGACTTACCAGAAGCTTTCAGGTAGATTTCAAAATTTTGTTTAATCTTACGCCAATTTTCACTTGAATTTCCTTGAAACGATAGATTAGATAGAGTTATAAATTCCATTTTTCTCGACAATAACTAACTAACTACCTCAACTGCGCCATGTTGTGTCCTTTTAGTAATAATTGAAAGACGATTATTTATATTTAGTTCATTAGAAACTTGCAAAAATTACACTCTCCAGACAGACATAAAAACTGGTGTCACCTAAGGTGTGTCGCAGGTAATGTTAACCAGCTCCAACACATAATGCATGGAAAAGCGACACCAGCCCGACTGTAAAAAAGATGCAGTACCAACTCAAGCAAAGCAGAAATTCAAAGGCAAATGCGCGCATTGAAGAACCAATCAGTCCCAGATGACAATTTGTTTTTGATGTCTTTACTTAAATGATTCGGATTGTAAGGAAGTTAGGTCAATTTCCGGAAGTGACAGAAAGCAAACTGAATATAAAAAAATATTTAGAATTAATAAAAATAGAGAAATTTACTTTACCGCGACACATTGGCATTGTATGTTATCAAACATGCGAATCATACGAACCTACGTTCGACAAAATAATCGCGTCACATAAAAGCATGAAAGTTTTATTTGTATAAACTCTTCCTACAAAAATCCCATACGGCCCAAATCAAACACAAAACTGATTAAAACAAAAGAAATATAACGAACACTTCACGTCCATTGTAGACTGACGAGCACCTGGATGGCTCTCGAACGATACGATGGATGAGTAGATGGCACCCAGGGCTCCGTATAGATAGACAAAAGAGTATAATAGTCTGTTCACTTACAAGAGCTTTTACATGTCACGTCTGAAAAGGGGCAACGGTACGAACGGGGTAATAATAATTAGACGGTGCGATGTGTACTTGAAATGCCTCGGCAGGAATTTTTGGAGGAAAATACTTTTGCGCGGATGCTTTTAAATGAATAAAGCAGCGTTGAATAAAATTGAATTCAAATAGTAAATTCCATTGTTGATCAGATTTCAATTATTCATAGAACCACTTAAGTACAATGCGGCCAAACTTAATATTGTGCATGTGACTGCACAGTAAATTTTCCGGCTGAGAAATAATGGAACAAAGAAATGCAAAGCATTTTATATGAAAGAAAAAAAAAAAAATTGGAAGCTCGCCCATTTAAAATAACTGCGAGATTTTCCAGAGAATTATGAGGATTTCCACTGAGGAATTTTCGAATTGAAATTTCTTTGAAATTTTTGTGTTTATAATAATATATTTTCGTGCATCATGGTACCTAAATGCGGAATGGGAATATAATTGTTTTGTAATTGTTCAGAAAAAAAGGCAACCTCAGTGATTTTAATTTAGTTATATTCCTTTTTTTCCGGCGCTGTGGCATGGAATAATTGAAAATCGTGGCAAAGTATAACGAATTTTTCGATAGGAAAATTAAAAAATAATTGAATTCTAGTCCCTGAACGAAATGCATTTTCGAAAACCGCAGTATTAGCAAATAAATGGGAAATAGAGCGGAACATTTTTTTTTTTCGTCGGAATTTAAATAAATTGGTAGTGCGTATCCACGTCCCATATCCACGACAATATCTCTTATTTTTTTTGACATGTTCCATGTTCCGGATAGGGGAGCCGAGGGAAAAAGCCAAACAGTAGAAAAGTCCTAAGTAAGCCGTCGAAGACGAGCTTGAAATAGCCCTGGCAGACCGTAAATCTATTGTTTACTAGGCTTTTTCGTGTTCTTTCGTTGCTCATCAAAGGGGCCGAGGCAGGCACGCTAAGGCGCTGCCCCACGGAAAGAATGTACCCATTACTTTAATAAAGTGACTCTTCGGTAGAAGGATATTTAACATAAATCTTCTGCATTAAGTTAAATTTAATCTCGAATGTAAGCTTCTTGTCCAAGTTCAAAATAAATCATCCACCTGATCGTTTCAGTTTAAATTAAAAGGATTTGGACTTAAAATAAATATTTCAATAAACTGGCACGTTTTGAAGTTTCTTATTCTTCCCACGACGGTGCATGCATGAATTCGCTTCCGTTATTCATTTCTGTTAAATCGATACTACCCATCTTTCCTATATCTACCTCTGGCTTTTATATCCGAAAAGGCGGAATTGATTTTCAGTATTTCGATTTCGCTATTTATAGCATCTATATCTATAGCGTTTATTATAAGGTCACAAACTCTATTTCTATAAATCATGTTATGTCGAATAAATGAAAGATACTAAATATTGCTACGTGAGCGAGTTCGTAGATAAGTGAGACTATTTGTTTTAAATTAAATAATAAACTTACAATTACTCTTAAGGGATATCGTTGTTTGTTTATTTTTGACTTTAAAGGAGCAGACGATGTGTTAATTTGGCCTAGAAAAATTACGAAGACAATAATAATATAAACAAAAATTGAGAAATGTTGATAAAAGTATCGAATCACCAAACAAAATCTATGATCTCACTATCCATATTTAATGCTACAAGAATGAACTTCAAAGATTCGAGATAAGGCTTAATCAAGGATTACAAGTCATTCAAGCTATGAACGAATGGTTCTCAAGTATAGACGCTAACATATGTCCATGTTTTAAGCACCTATCGAATAGAAGTTAACTACATTGCAGAAACTAAGTATACGTATTACGAGAATATGTATAATAATCTTCCAGTGTAACCCAGGAACAATCTACATCATATTTCCAACGAACCTGCATACTTTAATAGTGGATATAAACAACGCTTGTGATGGGAATATATATATTTATGTCAGAATAACAGTTATTTCCAAATATTTGGCTATTTTCCAATAATAGACATATCATGTCATAAGTGATGTTATTGATGTCATAGGACCTAATCCCAATTCCAATTCAAGAATAACCAAGAATCTCCATACTGGACATTATCAATCACGAACGATGTAACGTGCCAAAATTGACTAACTATTTCATACTTATTTTCAGTTTTCCATTCAAAATTCCTTTAAATTTGTTTACATTTTTCCTCTATAAAAATTCAACAATAATTACAGTAATTGCAGATCCTGTAAATTTTCTAATTTTCAATAAGGTACACCGGGGTAAGTGGAAATATGGGGCAAGTGGAACCCAGGCCTATTCCGTGGAAGATATTTATTGTAAAGTGGCTCCCTCAGTGGCATACCGACCTATTTATGTTCTTTTATAGCTCTATGGTTTCTTATGCCGGCAGCGCATCATTTACGGTTTGACCTTGGCTGAGTTTGAAATATTGTATGTTTATATCGCATAGCGAGCGAGCACGTGTTTGTTGCGGATGTAAATATTATTATTAAAAACGGAAGTTATATTAAAAGTTTCTGAAGTAAGTATCTTATAAACAATTATTCTTTGTATTTTAAACGTATGAAAAACGTATATTTGTTTCACATTAAGAAACCTACTTGGGTTACACTTTCCCCGTGTAAAAGCAGAAAGGGGAAAATGTAACCTATGTTAGGATCCACTTACCCCAGTTGAATCCGACTGATATGATAATGCAAATTTATTTTATTTATTTTAGACATGGTGCGTAACTATGTTCGGAAAAAGCCGCCACCTAAATACTCCAAAGAGACCCTGAAAGTAGCCATAGAAGAAGTACAAAATCAAATAATGACGGTGTATAAAGCATCAATAACCTATAAGATTCCGAAAGCCACACTTTTCAAGCATGTGAAAGGTCAAAGGGGTGTAAAAAGCTCCACCATGGGTAGACCCACTGCTATTCCTTATGAGGAAGAGAAGAAAATAGCCGAAAACATCAAGCTTATGGAAAAATGGGGTTTTGGACTTTCTAAAAAAGAAGTTTTGACTCTTATAGGCCGTTATGTGAAGGAAAACAATATTAAGACTTCATTCAAAGATGGAATACCAGGCAACGACTATTTCATAAGATTTAAAAAAACTTTCAACCTTAGCCAGAAAAAACCACAAATGGTGGAAGTAGCAAGAAAAAAGAAGTGTAGATCCATTCATTATCGATGATTACTTCACTCTGTTAAAAGATGTCATAAAAGATATTCCTCCTTCAAGGATTTATAATATAGACGAAACAAGTTTTTGCCTAGATCCAAGCAGAATTAAAGTTGTTGGCCAGAAAGGGACAGCTGCTCATAGGGCAACAAGTGGTTCCGGAAGAGAAAACATATCTGTCCTATTAGGTGGAAACTCTGTTGGAGAAAAATTACCACCGCATATTGTTTTCAAAGGGAAGAATGTGTGGGATTCATGGCTTGCAAAAAAGGACGAGGAATATGCAGGAATAACTTATTCGGCCACAAAAAATGGCTGGATGGAAGCAGAAACTTTTCAAAATTATTTCAAAAACAGTTTTCTAAAAAGCATACCCAAAGATAGACCAGTTGTTCTTATTTACGATGGTCATAGTTCACATGTTGGCATTTCAATCATCCAAATGGCAAGACAAGAAAACATAGTCATTTTAAAGCTCCCTCCACACTCCAGCCACGTTCTTCAACCAATGGACCTCAGTGTGTTCCGGCCTCTAAAAATTAAATGGGAAGAAGAACTTGTAAAATGGCAAAGGAAGAACTATGGCAATAAACTTCCAAAATCCATTTTCGCAGCAATAATGTCTAAAATTTGGGAAAACATAGATCCATTGTTCATCAAAAATGGATTTCAGAAAGCAGGAATTTTTCCATATTGCAACACTGTAATACCTATTGATAGTTACGAACCCCAAGCCTATAAACGGTGGTGCACTTTTCAAGAAAATCAAGCAGCAACACCTACAGCTGTGGAAACTATGGATGTGGCACCTACAACTGTGCAACTTACAGACTTGGCACCTACAATTGTGGCAGCTACAGCTGTGGAGCCTACAGCTGTGGCACCTACAGCTGTTGAAGTTACAGTTCTGGCACCTACCGTTATGGCACCTACACCTTCCACCACCATAAAAGAAATTCTACCTGCACCATCAACATCCAGGGTAAAAACATTCGAGGAGTTGCTTTTGGAACAAATAAAACAAACTCCAAAAGAGACGTCTGCTAGAAAAAAAATCTGCAGAGGTGCAGAAGTAATCACTTCAGAAGATGCCATAGCTAAGCTCAAGGAAATCCAAAACGAAAAGATAGAAAAAGTCAAAACAAAAAGCAAGAAAAAAATAAGTGAAGATAATATCAGCGAAGATGAGTTGATGAGTGAAAAATTAGAGAAAATTGAACCGGTGAAAACAGGAAACAAAAAATCAAAGAATAAGACATTTTCAAATGAAGAAAGTAGTAGTGATGAGAGTTGTGAAGATTTGCAGAGCCTTTCAAGCGATCCTAGTGTGGATGAAGTAGAAGAGATGAATGAAGAACTCAATTTCCTAAACCAAATGCAGTTAGACTTATCAAAAATAAATGTTGGTGATTGGATTGTTGTGAAATTCAATCAGAAGAAACTGGTCAAAATGTTCGTTGGTCAATTAACAGAGAAAGAACCGTGTCTAGAGGCAAAATTTTGTCGAAGATATGGTAAGACTTCCACATTTTATTGGCCTGTTGTCGAAGATAAAAGTATAATAGAGCAAGAAAATATTTTCATGCATTTACCCACGCCTTCCATTAATAAGAGAGGAAAAATATCATTTAGTGTTGTATTTGACTCGTATAATGTTGGTTAAATGTTTATTTTCTTTTACAAAATAAATGTGTTTAGCAGCATACAAAAAGACTAATTATTTACACTTGCCCCTTTGAACTTTCGTATAATCCAAATGTAAAATTGAACCAAAGGTTACACTTGCCCCATACCCATGGGGCAAGTGTAACCTAAGTACCGCGAAAGAAAAAAAAAATCGCAGTACAAAAATGGAGACAGGAATCTGGTTGTATGGTGGAAGATCCTTTAAATGACGTCTATTTAGTAAGCTGGCACAATATGAACATGATTGCGTAAAAAGTTTTCTTGATAAATCATTCCAAAGAGGAGCTATTGAAAATCGCGGTTCCACTTACCCCGGTGTACCTTAATTAAATTCTGTTTTCATTTGTGACGACTAATGATTTTCCTCAGTTTTAATCAATATTTTAATTCCATTTTCCAATAATAAATTGATTGTAAACAAATCAATTATTCTAGGGTTATGTTTCCCAAATCGTGATCCGTTTTCAAAGTATGTAGGTACCGTTTGCTGTTCGGTTCCTGAACTCAGTACCAAATTTAGTTCTGCACCCGGTCCCATCATTAGTTCCATAAACCACCGGATTGCTCTCTATTTTATAATGACACTTGACGCTTAAGTCATGTCACTCTTGATTTGTGTCCCAGCTGACTGCGGAAGTGTCGTTCGTTTTGTCAATTGGCCTTTCGATCAGTAATGTTTTTGGGATCATCGATTCTTAGTAAGCGTTTACGTTTTGCAACAAGCAATCCTACTCAATGTCGTATTCTTCAAATTATGATTGTTCTAGTGGATTTTTTGGTTAGTTTGGTGGTTGGAGAAATAACGTCTTTCTGAAGAGTCAAATTTTGTCTTCGCCTTTGTGGGACTTTGACCTTAATATTCTCAACAATTGAACTTATGGCACATTGAGTTGCCTTACGTTGGGTTACGTTTTCGTAAAGTGCCATAAATTTCGCCGATTAATTCGGATTTTTACAACCATCCATGTGGTCAGTTTTGCTTTACACGTTTTTCTCCCACAGTGGATTCTGACCTTTTCTATTTAATCATTAGTGAAAAGCTGCCCTAAGGAGTAGAGTAAGGGCCCATCCTCAATCAATCTGGTAGCGAAGTGGCACTTCGGCACGCATGCTAGGACAATGTTGTTTAACGTTGGCATCCTCAATTCAATTTCGTGCTAGCATGGACGCCGACTCCGAATTGCAAGCTTGCAAGCTGCAAGCTTTTTCGATGCGTGCCGACTTGTGTCATGCGCAGTACATTAAATTACCATTACATAAATTGACAGCATTGAGGATGGGTATCAATTTTTCAGCACGCATGCCGAAGTGCCACTTCGCTACCAGATTGATTGAGGATGTAGCTTAAAGACCACCTCACTCCCTCCAGGATTTGGTTTTTTTTATGATTTATTTACATTTTGCCCCTATTTTGTGCGCCAAAGTGATCACCTCGGTATGTTTAGGGAGTGATTCCGTACTTGTGACAACGGAAACCGAACAACAATAATTATAGGTAATAATTTAGCTAGGCGTAACCTGTTTCATGTAGTTGATTCATAATTCTTCACTTTTAGTTTTGGTCACATTGTAAGGTTGGTAACCGTTCCAATAACTGTGAAAAGGAGTAGCGGGAATAGGACAGCAAAAAAAAAAGACGTTGTTGTTTATTCAGCGACGTTTCGACCATATATTTTGGTCTTCTTCAGGCTTCCAAATATAACGTCATTGCTAAAAATTCCAAATACATATGAGGAATTTTTAGCAATGACGTTATATTTGAAAGCCTGGAAAACACCATAATATATGGTCGAAACGTCGCTGAATAAATAACAAGGTCTTTTTTTTTGCTATTTTATTCCCGCTACTCCTTTTCACTGTTGCGTAAACAGGGACGATACCACATAATGGAACATTCCAATAACTAATTTTCTTTTTTTTTTCTTCCATATTTCTCGATTTTACACTTAAATTTTCACATTTTATCTATTCATTTGGTTATTGAGCTACAATAACATTTTCGATTTTCACACTTAATTAAATTGTTCATGACTACAGCGTTTATTCAATAGTATAGCCATTGCTGTATTTGTTGATTGACCCTTCATTAAAAGGTCACTTTATTTATTAATTAATGACAATTCAAGTGATTGTATTTTCTTAAATAGTGGCTATTGAATCTTTGATTGGTATTGTTGTTAATTTTCAATCCTATTTTTTTTAAATTCTTCAAATACATCTATTGTTTCATTGTGGGCAATAACCACAAAAAAATTAGTTAATAAACATACTCTATAGCACTTCATCCATATTGGATTTGGTTCTATGCACTCAGCCTAGTTTTAGGTTTTCTTAAATACTTTTGTATTTGAATTGTAAGGACCTGAAGTCAGATAAAATCTTGGAGAATCCGACTCATCTGTCCTAAGTCGGTGGCGCCCAAAAATAAACACATCCCTACTCTACGAATCATTTAATTCTGAGCGAGGGCATAATTTGCACGCACTTCGACCTTCAGTGCTGCAATCTCAAGTATCTTCATCAAATTTTATTTTATTTTTTTTCTGAAACTTTTCAACACCAAAAAAGCGTAGCAACGATTCTATTGCCATGGACTATAACTCACAGCTCTACTTTCAACTCCACAAAAAAAAAATTAAGCAGTGACTGAAATTTAACCTTCACCTAGTTATCTGTTCTCCAGATAGGCAACATTGACGTCAACTGTATTATAGATGAAATATACCAATTAGGACTGAAGCCAAGAAATGCAAAACTTTCAGGAATTTAGTGCAGGCTACAATAATTAATATGGAAACAAATGACCACACCAAATACATAATACATACATATAAATGCATCTATTGTGTGTGGTGGAGTTCGGGAAGATGTTGCCATTAATACAATAGGTATTTTGATCATGACTGCCGATTATCTCATTAAGATCAAAGCAGCTAACACTAATAGCAAAACGAGTGATGCACAGCAATGTAGCCAGATACTCCAAAGCTGTCGCACTTGACAGACACTAAGATCCCACATAATATACCATATCTAACATTCATAGTTCCAGTCAGCATATGAGTCAGTAATTGGACACTCAGATGGTATGAATTCACTAATGACCGAAGAAAAGTCATCCCAGGCCGAAATTGCTTTATCCAGTATTAAGAAAAGTTCAAGCAAAACCTCAAATGCTCCAGGAAAAAGCAAATACTCTTTTTCTTATAATTAAAAGAAAGTATTTGCTTTAAATTGGAAGCATTTACTCCTCGCAGAATGCATCCGCTCCAGAGCAGATGTAGGTTTACTATTTTGGTAAATTATTTTGGAATATTCTCATTTCCCGTTTTTCCTTTTTTCTTGTCTGTCTTCTTTAGCCGAGACTTCATGTTGTTTGTCTTCTTTGAGAATTCTTATGATTTTTTTCCGATCATTTTTTCATATCGTTCAATTTTTTACTCTAAGCATTCTGCCTTCGCTTTCTTTGCTGCGGGCTTCTGTGAATTTTCTAATATATTTAGCCTTCGAAGGTCTTTTTGCAGCAGAAGTCGTCGCGTCATGCGTTTAATTGTTGTTGTTGGTGGCTTTAGTTTTTCATAACAGGTAGTATCTTCTACTTCATTTCTTTGAAGCATATTATGCTCGCAAGTAAAAAGTCTTCATTATTCATGTGATATGAAGTGATAGCTTCTACTTCTACCTGTTACTTGACGCTTTTATTTATACTTCTACCTTGTGCTTAGAAGCAAAAAATGCTCTATGTTCATTCATACGGCTGCATATTTGGGAAAATATACTAAATCACAAGTATAGTTGGAGATCATGGCAACAATCGTGGTTGTTCTGGTTATTTGGGCAGCACATTCCTAAGGTATCGAGAGAGGGGAATGTAGTGCCCGCCCTAGTATCAGTGTTTAAGATGTTGATTGTTGGCAAGCGGTTTCCATTTTGTTACAGATTTTTACTAGAGTGGCTACAGTGGTAGGGTTTGTAATTGCTAAGGGAGGAAATAATTACACAAATCTTCTACATTTGTGAAATGGTTAAAATATCTTTATTTATTTAACTAGGTGAACAACATTCTTGACACCAAGACTTAAGAGCTGATCTCTTAAAATAGTAACTTTCATTTCAAAAACATTTCATCAAATCCTCAAAACTGACTTTTTACTCGACTTTCAATTCAAGCTTCTCACTGTTTGTTTCTAACTGATCGTTCTTACTTTCTTGCTGACTTTCAACTGCATGGACATGCCTTTTTTAACAGGATTTTTGCGTCATTTCTGGCCTTGGGTCCTACGCTTTTAGAGATTATTTTCTTTGTGAATCTATAAGCCGATAGAATTTGCAGGTGTTCGTTTTCCAAATTTTTTTCGGTTGAAAATCATATCAAAGATTCGCGCCCGGATGCAGTTATAAAAAATTATAAACTCGTTCAAGGAGACACTTTAAAATTTAATTTTTATTTTTCTCGGTACGAATACACGTTACTGTGTCTATTTAAATTCCTGCTTCTCAAAGGATTTGAGTTACTAATCTCGTCTTTTGTGAGTCATCACAAGGAAGTTGACCACCAAGCCTGAAGAATTCAAACTCCTGTCCCTGAAGTCAACAAAGTGGCAGAATTTCCATTTATCCAAATTAAATTACCGCACTCTATCTATTATTTTAATTAGATGCGTTAAAACTTACAGTAGTTTTCGTCCAGGGATATATTATAGCAAAAGACAGTTTTCAGCTTTTTTGGACTCAATTTTGAATATTCAAATTCAAAGCCAACGTTTCGATAAATTTCGTAAATCCGTTAAAATGGTTTGACCTACTTTAGTATTACAACTATCGCAATGACAATTGAATCGGCAGAATACCAGAATAAGCATTTATTGTGTGTACTCAATTATCGATTAATAGATTAGATTCAACCTGACCTTTGTTTCTTTTATTTCGAATTGTGCCCAAGTCACTAGTGGCTAAGCATTGCTAACAGAGTCGTGAGACTGCGCCCTGACAATTACCTTTCGTCTTATTATAGTAGGTGATCTGTCTGGTTACAGGTCTTTTTCTAAACCCTTCTTCTTTCCAACTTACAAGTCCGCTAGTCTGGTTGTGAGTCACTCTTACATTATTACAAGTCCGTGACTTTCAAGTCCTGTCTGGTAGCACGGTTCTTCCTCTTGTCCACCCTACCACTAAGAATCAGGTTTACTAAAGCCTAGACAGAACTCCTCTTCTTCTTCATAAATTATAACCTGCCGGAGATCTTCAAGTTTTTTCCAGATATCTCTTACGATTATTGTAGCCAATTTCTTCCGTTGTGTTTTAATACTCGGCTTACCGTCTATTCGTATTTATCCATTTTAAAACTCTGTCTATCTATTGCTTTCTTTTCTAGTCCTTATCCCGATCTCTTCGTTTTTGATATGATCCCTTAAACTGACACCCAGCATTTTGTCTCTCTATAGCGCACTGTATGGTGGCCAAAGACTGAGCAAAGAACGACGGTCATGATACTTAACCGCCTATAGAGACTGGCTAGCTTGTGCGTCTCAGGAATCATGCCCGACCCCAATGTCAATAATTAAAAATACTGCTTCTTACATGGCTCCCCCTGTACATTTTAATCAGATATTTTTTCTACAATGAAGGAAAGGCCTCCCTAATATTCACATAAAACTTCACAAAAATCCGCCGAATCAAAAAAAAAATATATATATATTCAGAGCCAAATAAATTTGGTCTACAGTGTATGTACATACTACAAATATTTCCCTCATTTCTTTACATATTTTATACTTTAGTGATGTAGACAACAAACATATCCCGCAGGGCTTGGCTATACAGAACTACCTTTCAACAAGGTCCGTAATTAAGGGAATATGCATTAGGTGGCAAAATAACCCAACAAGGAAACTTCAATATCGACGAGGGAGGATCTATCCTCAAAGGGCCTTGTGCCTTCTCTTTGACAGACTAAACAGAGAGACAAGCTTCGGGCGATTTATGTAAATATGTTAACTAATAGTCAACAGAGATTTAACATTATGCCGATAATCGCCGGAATATTTTAGAATAACGGGAAATCCATTATTGATCTCACCCGCCACGGAACAAAATGTGATAATTCGATTCCGACTTAGTGGACAGGAAATAACTCTACTGTACAAACATAATCCTCGACGAGGAAGTTATGGAATCAGCTAGCTGATCCATAAACGGATTTCCGGCCCCCCTAGATAAGCTCAAATCTCTTTACTTAATAGCTAACATTAATAGAGGCTTGTCTTCCACCTTCACTGGTAAATGTTAGATAAGTTGTAGACAACGCCCTTTTGAGCCCAAGGCTATTAGTAATTTTAGTCAAAAGGGACATAAATTTAGCAGATTTATGTGAATTCTTATCCACTTTACCATACAATTTATAATGGAAACTTTAAAGTGCATCTATGAATATTTTTAATCCCAAGTCCTCTTTAAGCCCCGCACTCAGAATTTTCCATTTTAAAAATGACATTATTTTTAACAGTTTGTTAATTCTAGTAAAAAAAAAACACAAAATAAATCTGCGGAAAAATGGTGCGCGTATAATGGAAAAACTGCGCGTTTTCTGGAGGGCTGAACCATGCCAGTATAATAAGCTAAGCCATTAGCAACGTCTGAATTTTAAATGGGGATATTGCGCCTGGAGGCGAGAATAATAAAGAGTTGGTAAATTATGAAATGCGAAAAGACGCTGTGGCTGCATAGCTGACTAAAACTTTTTAGTTATCCTGTTTGGGGAGTATTATTTGAAAGCGATTTAAATTTTTCGCATTGAAAAAGATAACGATGATCCAATGATTTACCAGAAAAAAAATGATAATGCGTGAATAATATTTTAATGGTTATGCTGCGGTAAATAGTAGTATTAAAGGACAATGTTTTTCGGAGAAATTGTCGAGAGGTTATTCAATAACTACCTATCATATTGTCGTATCTAGGATAATAGGGCATTTCCCTTCGGTTAATTAAACCCAATCGTCTCCCAAAAAAGTTTCATGGGTTTCAGGAAAAATATTGATCACGTCACGTTCAAATACCATTCGGTTGCAAGTTGAATTATTGAATTATATGAGGAACCTGAACCCATGGAAGGTCAATGTCAACGACGGTTCACCGGTAATTGTTATAATTAGCGATCACGCACCATGGTCGCGGTATTAATATAAAATAATGGTTTTTGTAAGATGAGACGGTAGTCTACAGACCGAGAATCAACCGCGTTAGTTAGTCAATAATAATTGTTCCTTTTAGTCTTAATAATTATTAGTGCCCATGCCCATATCTGAAATGTATTTAAAATAAAGCTTACCACAAATACATTTGAGATATGGGCATGGGCACTAATAATTATCACAGGACTCAAAGGCACTATTATTACTGACTAACTAACACGGTTAATTTTTGGTCTGTAGACTACCCTCTCATCTTTCAAAACCCATTATTTTATATTAATACCACGACCATGGTGCGTGATTGCTGAATTTAAAAATTAGCGTCGTTGATATTGACCTTCAATGGGTTCAGGTTCCTCATATAATTTAATAATTCGTTCAACTTGTAACCGAATGTTATTTAAACGTGACGTGATCAATGATTTTCCTGCAACCCATAAACCTTTTTTGAAAGACGATTGGGTTTAAATAACCGAAGGGAGATGCCCTATTATCCTAGATACGACAATATGCATAAAGCTAAAAATGTTATCTACAAAAATAGATTCACGCTGGAAATATTATATTCATTCTGAATGCCAGCCCAGATTCAGCTAACCACCTCTTGGCATTAAGCTCCACTATTCATTCAGATACTTGGGTACTTGCACTGCTCCTCAAAGGCAAACTGAAGATGTGATTCGGATTCAACCCTTACTAGCTTTATGGGTTGTTCCTAGTTTCCCAAAGACTTGGAATTGAGTAGACATCAGGGATTTCTTGCTTGAGCCCACTAATCATACTTCGAGCATTTCTCATTCATGTGTATTTAGCATTCATGAGCATCAGAGTGGGGTTCTCGTTTGAACCCGACGAGTGAACTATTCTATAAGTTTTAAGAGAGATCTCGCTAGTTTTGCCCATCCAATACTGAGATGGATCGGAAGTTTCCTCCTCGACAGCTCTCTCGAGATGGTCCACAAACCTGAGGGTGTACTATCAGATTTTTTTTTTTGCCTAGGAACAAAGCTCACACTACTCAACACATCCGCTCAGTCTGTAGTCATTCACTCCTGGATGTAAATATCTTTTTGGCTCTGCCAAGCCTTTCATCTTTAACACTTTAGATCCAGTTTCAACCTGCCACCTCTGAGTTCTGCCAACGTTTCGCTTAATCTTGTTGTCCATTGGTTAATTGGTTCAGCCTTTTTATTGTTTTCCAAAGTGAATTATCCCTCTTATCTTAGAACGTTAATTAGAGTCGATCAAAACTAAATAAAATGGATTGATTTAGACCAAAAAAAAAAAAACTAGATAGACTAAACATTCCGAGATTAATTGTATTATAAATAAGGGACCAATTTGGCAATTCATTAAGGTTTGAAGTGAATCCAGACAAAAACGAACGAGCGATAGCTCGTTTTTGT
The DNA here is from genome assembly GCA_917834065.1 of Ceutorhynchus assimilis. Taxonomy (NCBI): domain Eukaryota; kingdom Metazoa; phylum Arthropoda; class Insecta; order Coleoptera; family Curculionidae; genus Ceutorhynchus; species Ceutorhynchus assimilis. The sequence continues at coordinate 18,641,895 of OU892287.1, forward strand.
GTGCCTCTCTTATACCCATCATAAATTAAGGTCGAATTTATTTGCGGATTGTTTTTGCCGAATCTGTGAGATATCAAATAGACATTTTGGGTGAATTGTGGCTATTTAATCCTATTAAGTACTTGTCCCGACTAACGCCGCCACACGTACTTGAAACTTTTCTCCAATAATTAAAGTAATATTAGGCCACAATTATTCTTTATAATTAATCGCAGGCTCGACAGATTTATTTTTCCCGTTTGCACAATTAATTCTAGCCGATGCTCCCTACCCTTAGGTAAAGCGACTCCCCTAAGAAGCTTTTCTTTTCGTCTTCAGGTCCCAGTGACACTTTGAATAAATCGTATCTTTGCATTTAAAAGAAATTTTTCTGGTAAAAAATATTAAATTGAAGTTAGTTTTGAAAAAGTGAGGCTGAATGGCTGAGGTGAACTTCGATCCCTCTTTTTTAACGCACACAAAAATTGAACATGACCCGTTTTCCCCCTTCAGCGTGCTATTCGATAATCTCTATAGGACCTTTTGACAAATAGATTGTGTTATGTGAGATAAGCAAAGAAGGAGGCCATTTACCTTTCTTATAGAACTGAATATTTTATTTATTTTTTTTTGAAAGTAGAAGCATAAAATAATGTGAGAAAGTTTGATAATAGTATATTGTTGTATTAGGAGTAGAAGCTTTACTTTTTTGTGCTGAAGCAGTAGGTTTGCGAGCCGAACGTAGTGAGGCTTGCAATACTGCTGAAGCACAAAAAAGTGCTTCTATTCCGTATGCAACACACTATTTTTTCTCCAAACGAATGGGGTAAGCTCGGGGGTAACTGAATGGTTGAGCGGCAGTAAAAGTACGAGCGGCACTAAAAGTACTTTTGCTGCCGCTGGGGTTGCCAAGCAGCATAGAAATTAAATTTCTACCACCTCGACAGGTGTTAACCTGCTGGATTTGCCTACCAGCATAGAAATTAAATTTCTGACATCTTGACAGGGGTTAACAAAGTGACGTTTTTTTGACGTTTGGAGAAAAAAAAAGTTATCTAAACAACGTAGGTATCTATATTCACCTAATTTGTTTACATAGCTTTGCAAAGTATGACAGGCATTTTTTTTTATTTGACTACCTAAAATGTAAAAGTAGATAATGTCTGGTAAATAACGTAAAACTTAATCGAAAGTTGTAACGCCTTTCGTTAATTGCTTAACAAGAGGCCCATAATGTGATCAGCTTACTCAGTGGATAATTGCGTGTGGCTCAATAGTGTATACAGAATGGACAATAATAGGGCGCCACTGAATATTTAGAAAAAGCAAATTAAATAAAATTTAATTGAATTTTAGGGTGTTACTGAGTATTGGTCATCAAAACTTAAAAGTATAAGTACCACAGTATACACCTCCTATATGAATAAGTACTTACATAAGTTCACGTAAACAATTATTGTAAGCCATGTATTTAAAAAAAAAAAAATTAAATCAATTTGAAATGCAAGACTATACAGGGTGTATCAGGTGTGACTACAAAAATTTTAGCACAAGAAAATATGGCCCATTTTGAACAAAAAGTTTATACCAAACTCAACGATTTCTAAGAAAAAGGTCTTTGAGGTTTTGACATTTTTTGACGAATATTTGAAAGATAAGGGAAATTTTAATCATTAAAGATGTAAAAAAAATTTATCCCATTCAATTATTAAGTAATTATGCATTTTTAGTCAACAACAATAATAAAAAATTGAAAAAACAACATGAAAATTTCACCCGTAAATCTGTATCTAAACATCTGGCAACATAGCACAAAAAAGAATAGGTGGGTTGAGCCTTGGGTTGTTCTGAATAATTGATTCTTATTGATTTGTCTTAACATGTCAGTTGAATGAAGTATTGGAAACGCGCGTAATTCATTGTTTTTTGAAGATAAAATGTTTACAAACGTCGAATGTGCAGATACTTGTTTAGGCAGAATCGTTGCAAAATGCCCATTTAGCCGCCAGAATTTACAGGAAAAGATTTCCCAAGAGCACCCACCTGATGAAAGAACATTGTGCCAGTTTATGATATGGAAAGTGTGAGTGTACCTTTAAACAAAAATTAATATTTTCATAATGAGGATTTGGCAAGTAGCTGAGTAAGTATTATTTAATTTTTCTCTTGAATGTTTAGTGCAAAAATGTCATCCAGTGCAATTCATAACTTAATAAAACGGCACATTTTTTTATTTTTACTAGAAAAGTGATAAAAATGCAAGTTATTATTTACATTATTTGAAAGCCAATAACAAACCGAAACGTAAACAGATGGAAATAAATAAACTTCTTGCAAAAAAAAACCTTCAAATTTACCAGTTTTATTTATAGACCGTCAGATAGTGACATTTTTAGGTGCCCCATTTTGGCATACAAGCCTCGAAAAGGGTTGAAAAGTACATCGATTTTGAGTAGGATGAAGGTATTTTCACGAGTGGCTCCTGGGGATAACATATGGAAAATTCGATTTTACTTATGTTACCCTAAAATGTACTTTTCCATTCGCGTCACTCAAGCCAATATGTTGTCTTGCCACCAACTTTGTAGATTTTCATCCTTCCGATGGGCTTGTGTGAAAAAATCGCCCAAAATCTCGATTTTTCCTTACAACATTAGACCCTTATTTCAAACCTTTAGCCACCTGCAAGACCCCTTTCTTTGTTTTCACGAAGCCAGGATTTATTATTCGCTGTGTCTAGAATCCCGGTACCGGTAACACATTTTTTACCGGTAGTTCTGATGACGTCATCGATATGACGCACTTGTACCGGGATTTAAGTAAATCCCGGTGTTTTGATTTTGTTTTTATCGTTATTTATATCAGCTGATTGGTATTTTAGGTTAATTTATTAATGTTTTCGTCACTTTTTTGAAACAATTCAAACTATAAAAGTTAGTTTAGGTTCGAAATACCTTATATAAATGATTTGCGTTCGGAAATGTCGAACAACTCATCCCAGATTAGAAGTAATATGCAATCGGATGATAGTAAACTAGGGTTGTTATTCCCAAAAACCCCTGAGAATTTAAACGAATTTGAAATGATGTCACTTTATATAGCAGTTTATAATCGGATTTAATAGATATTTATTAATTTACTTCAAGCAATATATGTAACTATACTGTTTAAGATGTAAATTAAAATGAATACCTATCTCCCATTTTTTATTTATAAGTTTACAATCAGAACAATAGGTACCACATTTTGGGTATTTTATGGCCATTTGCACGGCTATCACTTAAGGGATATTTGATCTAAGTGAAGCTTTCAATGTGACTTCTGTTTCTACAAGGGCACATGCAAAGCTTCACTTGGATTAAATATTCCTTGAGTTATGGGGTGCAAATGGCCGTTACACAAACTGGAACATTTCACATGTCAAAGTCTCTTCTACTTCTTTATAACTTTTAAATGTTTGTCCTACATTAAAAACCATTTCAAAAGTAATTTCACGTTGATAAACTCACGAAAACACTCCACTCTACGTTCACACATCAACAAAACAAGTTAAAAACATGAAAAGTTAGGTTAAGTTGGACTTTGATTAAACAAAAACCGCCAACGACTACATTTTTTACCGGGATTTGCTTGAATCCCGGGTACCTAGTTCGTCATATAGGTGACGGCATCAAAACTACCGGTAAAAAAAAGTTACCGGTACCGGGATTCTAGACACAGCGTTTATTATTTAATCCTTTGGTGATGACGGCTTGCAAGAAAATATAAGCACCAGGCAGAGCTGGGCAAGCTACTTGGGAAAAGTAGCTAGCTACAAGCTACAAGCTACTTTATATTGTAAGTAGTTAAGTTACTCAGTAGCTCAACTACCTCTTTGAAAAAGTTAGTTAGTAACTTAACGACATTTTGAATTAGTGAAAGCTACTATTTAAGCTACTTTTTTGAAAGTTAAATTGATAAAAACAAAAAAGCGTGCACAATCGCCACCATCAATGTAGGTACATACCTTACCTAATTTAATTTCATAATATCATCATACGAAAATAACATATTAACTTTCTCTAAGAAGTAGTATTCATATTTTTGTCAAAAACCACTGGACATTAATTTATTAGGTTCACTTTGATCACAGTGATCTGCGAATGCGAGAATAAAATAGGACACATAAAACATAGGTCCCTACAGAGATAACTAGAAACTAGTCTAAGCAAGGCAGGATAAGAATGTTCCGGAAAATGATAATTGTAGCTTGAGCAATTAAAGTATAAAGTTACTTTTATCGAGCGGTGAATTCAAACGCAGGCGATAGGTTGGTGGAAACGTGCCTTTATAAGGGAAAAACTGTTTATTTCTGAAAACAATGTCGAATGGATGCCATTATATTATAGGTATAGTTATTTCATTTTTGAACTAGAAGAGTCCGCTGCGCATAAAACTTAATAAGTATTTTGGGCGTTAAGTATCGTTAACCACACCCTCGGGCGGTAAATGACACTTTCCGCCATTAATACCTAAATAACTATTAACTATCTACCAAAAGTAGCTTAAGTAGCTTGTTTTAGTAGCTAGCTACTTTTTACAGTAGCTTATTAATACTTGAAACACATTACCAAAAGCTACAGCTACAAGCTACTTTTTTTTCAAAGTAGCTTGAATAAGTTATTAGCTACCAAAAAAGTAGCTGAGCTAGTAGCTTAACTACTTGGTAGCTAGCTACTGCCCAGCTCTGGCACCAGGACGTCTTTCATTTCTGTTATGGAAAATCCAATTTTCCATATGTTATCCCCAGGAGCCACCCGTGAAAATACCTTCATCCTACTCAAAATCGATGTACTTTTTAACCCTCTTCGAGGCTTGTATGCGAAAATGGGGCACCTAAATATGTCACTATCTGACGGTCTAATAAATTCATAGCTACAGACGTACAAAATATCTGCGAAGGTAGCAGTGCTGAGCCGAAACGACTCCCCCGAATCTACATTTATATAACATAACACCTGTACAATGTTATCACGTTGTTAACATTTTTCTAAATTCAAATTCTGCGATAACACCGAAATTGCTAACTATTGGTTAATAGGCGAGAGTTCTATCTTGAAATGGGCCATATTATCTTATGTTATAATATTTGTACTCATACCTGATACACCCTGTATAAATACTTAATGTATAGTGTAAAAGTCCATAATTAGCGGTGGAGAGAAAATTTAATTAAAATGAGATTGGTATGACGTCGTTCTCCACAAAATGAAACAAACATTCATATGCATTTCAACTGGTTATCCAGTCATCATACAAAAAATGCAGAAAATCGTTGAATCGTTGTTTGTCTTTGTTTCAACCTGAGGTTTCAACGATTTTTTTGCATGTTATGTATCTGATGATGATTGGATAACCAGTTGAAATGCTTTATACATTTTATTAAATGTTTGTTCTATTTTGTGGAGAACGACTTCATACCAACATACAGTCGTGAGCATTGAAAATGGGACACCCGATTTTTCCTATTGTAAAACAGGCTCACCAGCTACATCGTCGGCAATGACATATGGCAATGACAGAGGGATTGCACAGAAAAGACTGATTTACCAAAATGACGAAAAATGACAAGATCTGTCAAAATATAAACACTCGCCCAAGTGTCAAGAATAATTAGGAATTGAAATTTTAAGTAGTCGGTCAGTACCTAAGTCAGAAACTCATTAAATGGGTTTCGTGCGGCACGTCACGACATTGGAGGTAACATAACCTAAAAATTAGTGTATTTTTGAAATTTCGCCGTCTAGCCGTCCTATTCCTTTGAAAAATTGTTTATAATTGAAATATAATTCACTTCTTAGGATAGTATATGTAGACTAGAATCAAAATACTCTCGTATTGTGCCGTTGTAGGATGTGAAAACAATGCCGCCGAATATACAATATGAACGTACATAAATGTCTTTATTTTCTACTTTACTATTATAGATCCATAATACCTAGCAAACGAAATACGTTAACACACCTATAACAACCTGATCCATAACGCCCGCTTTTGCGGGCGTTATGATCTATAACGCCCGCTTATAATACCTTAAGGTGTTTTTGTTGTTGTTGTTCTATTAATTTGCACTTTACCCTAGGCAGCCACTAAATGTCTGACCGAAAATAATTTTCGGTCTAGCCAGGATTCGAACCCGGTCTACCATCAATGTTTCCCATGTAGTCCAGCCCGTTAACCCACAGGACCACCACCGTTGCCTTGCCTTATGAGATGTTTATAGATATATTAATTTATTTCGTTTCTATGTACAGGTCGCAGGTACAGGTACAGGTCACAGGTACAGGTACATGTCAAAATACAAAACAATATTCTGTCACACAAGTTTAACTGATTTTGTTAATAACAAATTGATGAAAAAACATTGTGTTGAGTAGAAAATAAAGCATTGTATGCACCACGGGGATTTCAAGATTATAATGCCCTTCAGGCGAAATATATCCCTCGGGCCATAGGCCCTCGGGCTAGTTTCGCCTTCGGGCATTATAATCTACATAATCCCCTTGGTACATAAATAGCTATTATGAATTATTAAACAGCAAATTAAACAAAAATATAACTAAAGAACCGAAAAAATGTCAAAAGAAGAAAGCATGACACTCCAACTCCCATACAAACAAATGGGATAAGGTTAGGTTGTCTTACCTTCAGTGTCAATTTAGTGACGTCAAATGCACGGAACCAATCGGCTTTATAGGTAATAAAACGAGTTATAAAATAGATTGAAAAATAGAGGAAAACTCTATACAGGCCTTAAATTGCATGGGAAATATTGAGGGGCGGTAACAGACCACGATTCGTCACTTATTGCTGGATGTTGAAACTTGTGCCTGATAGACAATTGCAGAAACGAGCTCTCGGAACGCACACTCTAGAAGTTCGCAGGCCTGGTCAATTTGAGGGACATATTCATGAACAGACGAGAAAATAAATTCCTGGCCCAACACAACAACCTGCCTAGGACAGGACTGTGGGAACAAACTTCTCAGAAGAATCGGCTCTAATATTCATAGTCTCCTCGATAGGCCCTAAGTAATATAGGCATTCCCATGAATAACTACTTCTTTTAGATAAATTAAAAAACTTACCACGAGGGGGTTCGATATTTAAACGTAAATCATGAGACTTTTTGAATTTATTCTTTCGGTAATCGACTGAAAATGAGACTAGAACGATAGTAAGATGGCTACCACTAAGGCACTTCTGGCCCAGTAGAACAGCAAAAATTGGAAGGGGCCATGGACAAGTTACACAAACACAGCTTTCCTCCGATAGGGCAAACAGAAAGTGTTGGTACTTACTTAAAATCGATATCGATTTCCATGCCTAAGATAGATTAGTAAGCGATCACATGGTCACCCGTTTTGAGGGTGCTGAACATATTTAGGATTTTGACTTGTACGAATGCTTGTAAATTCTATCATGGGATGTATTCTAATCCTGATTATGAAATAAAAAATACCCATCTTTCTATTTGCAAATATTACCTGATTTATATATGGACTGTTTACCAAAGATTTTATAAATTTAAAGCTTTAAAGAGCTGAATAGGTTAGAGTCAATATCGATGCGTTGCTTTGGGAACCTTTGACGTCTTTCTTAACACACACAAGGATTAAATTTCTATTTTATCCTTTAGTGGGTTCTTCGTTTGGCCCTACTGTCAAATAAATCTTCCCCTTATTTGACGAAATAACGAAGGATTTAAGGAGGGGCGTAATTTCTTTTCCTATATCAGTGGGAAGTTTTGTAGAGAATAAAATCTTAGAGTTGAAATTGTGTAAAATCCACATCATACATTTTTTTATGGACCGTGGACGTTACTTATATTTAGGCAAAAATTTAATCTTGCTTCAAGAAAAATATGTTAATTATCCAATAATTAAAAAGAAATACAGTAAGGGGCAGGCTACTAGGTATATAGGATCCAACTTGACGAATTTACCACCGTCCGCAGCCGTTTGAACCCCTGTCACTGTCGTTCGTTCAACAACTTTGACGTTTGTTTACTTCAGTACGATAGACTTAAGCACGGTCCAGACGCTACGGTTCAGCTTACTGATCAAAACGTTTTGTCTGCAACGTGTTTAAGTGTATGCAGACAAAACGTTGTGCAAAACGTAGCGTCTGCGCCATGCTTTCAGATATTTCGTCAAGCTTTATTTATTTATAATTAAGTTTACGCGTGTAGATAGCTAAGCGTTGGTTATCAATGTAGACACTAGACACTTTAAGCAAACCCTAAATTTTCCTACGTATCCGTATACGCTTCTGTAAACGCATCGACTTACGTTGACCACCTAAAAGTCCTTTCATGGTCATACATTACTTAAACGATCGTATCCTTGGATGACACATTTTCTAACGACAAAAAGTTTTGTTTTGATTTTGTAGCTGTGTTTGTAGGTTTTATTTTCTCTATAAGTACTGTGTTTATGTTGTTGAAGTTATTTTAGTAATAACTGACAGGTAGATCCCTCAATAGTGTCAAATGATTGAGATACGTTTTCGGATACAGATACGAGTCTAGGCTCGTAACGATACGGACAACGCAACGCAACGAGACCACCGTATTTACTATCTATCCTGCGTTAGATACGTCTGAAATTCAGGACCTGCTTAAAGTGTCTACTTGCTTATCCTGAATTTTTATATGTATCCGTCTCCGCATCGATCTGCGCACGCGCAGAATAGATACGGTGGTTTCGTAGTCCGCATAGTTAAGGCTCATCCTCAATCAATTTAGTAGCGAAGTGGCACTTCGGCACGCAAGCTAGGAAAATGTTGTTTAACGTTGGCATCCTCAATTCAATTCCGTGCTGGCATGCACGTCGACTCCAAAGTGAAGTTTGCAAGCTGCCAGCTTTTTCGATGCGTGCCGACTTATGTCATGCGCAGTACGTTTAAAAATTAATTTAGGTTATCCTTGCGTTCGGTATTTTGCTCGAAGAGCAGAGTGGAGCCGTAATCACGTGACCAGCGAGCGCACAGAGCAGTTAAACGCTGTATTAGCGGGCTCGAAATGTTATTAAACGAACGTGAATGAGCCTGCACCGAGTACACTTTTTGAATAAACGAACGGTAAATTTATGCTCAGAGAACTCAGATCAAAATACCGAATGCACGGCATGTGACCGTACTACACGCACAGCAGACTGAAAATTGACAGCATTGAGGATGGGTATAAATTTTCCAGCACGCGTGCCAAAGTGCCACTTCGCTACCAGATTGATTGAGGATGTAGCTTAACGGGCCTAGTCTCGTATCCGAAAACGTATCTCAGCCATTGTGTCTTTAGCCTTAGTTTTTTGAGTGACAGGTCTTTTCACGTTTTGTTTCTACCTGGTTGTCATGAGTTAAGGGTCATTCACATCCACTTAACTTAACTTAAGATACGGAAAATTATAACTAACGTACGAAACTGAGAAGGTCTCTGTTAACAATGAAGTAAATTATCTTACATGACGTATGCGCACTTATAACCTGAACTGTCAACTCAAATTATAGGTATGCACAGAAATGAAAATTATTATTTATTGCACGGATTTTCTTAAGTTGGTTCAACTTTTCCGTGTGTCACGTTAATTTTCTTAATTTTTAAGTGGATGTAACAACTATGTGATCTTCAACTTTTTTTTATTATTAATTTTCCGTACGTCAAGTTAAGTGGATGTAAATGACCCTTTAGCACTAGATATATTCGTCATTTTGCCACATGTGGACGCCTGCAAATTCGTCAAGTTATATCCTATATACCTAGTAGCCTGCCCCTCACTGTATATATATATATATATATATATATATATATATATTTGAGAAAAGTTTTTTGGATTAATTTTCTCCGCTTTTCCATCCATAGACGCGTTTCGACCTATATCAGGTCTCATCAGTATGGCTAGGAAAAGCGAAGAAAACCAATCCAATTTTTCGCCTAAAGGCAAATGCAAGAAATTCGAAGAGCGAATCTTGATCTTAACGCCATCTAGGACACGATAATCAACACTACACGCAATTTTGCTGTGCAAAATGGTGAACGTTCCAAAGGCATATATATATATTACCGGTTTTTTGAATAACTGAGAAAAGTATGACAGTCATTTTGTTGAAAAACAGTAGCAGAAAATTAAATACACTAGGTTATAAGTATGGTGGTGCCAGAAATTGGAACACGTCAGGGCGACCACAAGAAAAGCGTTCAATGAAGCTGAAAACACCAAACTACCTGAGGACTGGAACCATTACAGGTACCCACTCAATCAGTATAAAAATGTTGTACCACAAAAAGATAAGACTTACCTACTCAGGTATTATACGAGGAAATATTAGGCTGGGCAATTTAGGTTTCTCCGACTTCAAAGCACCATTACCTGACGGCATCTATCCAGCCCTACTTCAGTGGGTTCTGGAGCTACTGTTGCCGCACCTGGTAGGGATGTTAAGGGCATCTTTGTCGCTGAAATACATACCCATGACTTGGAGAGAAGTTAGAGTGGTGTTCTTACCCAAATCAGGGAGGATGGAATACAACACCCCCAAAGCATATCGACCCATAAGCCTCTCATCTTTTTCTCTAAAAAATTTCATATAATAGCCTTGAAAGAGTAAATAAAGATTTACGAAAGCTCGGCTTTGCAAAAAAGAGTAACCTAATTTGTCTAATATATCACTACTAATTAATTGTAGTATATTTGTCAGTCAAGAGTTATCAAGAAAATTTAAAATTTAGTTTGCAAATATTTCTATTTTCATCCCGAGGAAAACAACCAAGGGCCGCATTTATTTCGCACATTAAAAACAAAAACATCAGACAGTATTATTTTAATCTCCTGTCTGGCGAAATATCCATAAATGGAAACGTCCATGCACGGGGACGTTACATGAGAAATTATGGTTAAAAGAGGGATTAGCGTCAACATAATGGCAAATGCAACTACATGGGAGCTGAACACGGAGATACTCACATCGTTATCAAAGTTTATGCATGTAAGGGGCTTTCGAGATAATACCATAGAATATTGTTTTTAATCGCGATTATTTTGAGTTGTGGATACTGTATTTTTATAGCGCCAAAATCTAATGTGAGTCCAAAACCACAGTAATTTAGTATTCGCTTTACAGACAAGCCTTGCTGCGGCTTTAGTTTGAAAACTATGATTAACTTGACGATGTACTGTGGTGCACATACATTGTTTGAAGCTCGTGGTTTATTACAAGTGGATGTTCCAGAAGTTCAATAGACAATTTAATTGGCATTCTGCCAGTTTTCCAGGCAAGAATTTGCAGCTAATAGTACATCAAAAAATGTCATCTTAAGTAATGCAAATAGTGGCTTTTTAAAAAATTAAGCGAACACTCGCCAAAAGAAGTCATGGTAAGAAAACGATAACGGCTTTTACAGTGTCTCCATAGAAACACCCTTTGCACGGCGCTTTTCCGGAAGAGATTTGCCGGAAAATTCGTTCGAAATTTCCTTCTCCGCGGTGTCTGGTGCAACGGCTTCCCCTCGCAAAGCCGACTTTATTTTCTTAAATTATCGCTCGTGCTTGATTTCAGTGCAGTTGGTTTTAAGTGGTGAATACTTCAGCAGCTGGCTGAAGTAGTATACATCATTGACTTTACGTATTTTCTTTGAATATATGTTCTTAATTAATTGGTTTCTAAGGAAAATTTTTGAATGAAAATATCTTAATTTGATTTAATTTTACCTCGTGACATAAAATATGTCATCAGCATACTATCTTGCCGCCAGGTTCTGCATAAAGAGGGAGATCACCGCACCTGCGGAAATCCCTATGTTGTCAGCCCCCCCCCCCCCCCTGCAATTGCTGCTACGCTTATCCGTTCTCTCCTCATGGGGTGTATCCAAAAAAAAAAGGAATCCTCAACTTCTCTATGGTCGAGAAATCTGGTTATGAGGTGTTGTCGAGAGCCTCTTTTTTCTAGAAATAAATCCAGCACTTATTTTTCAGTCTCAACTCTACCTAACTGATCAAATAGTGTCTCTGTTGACATCCCTGTCTGATATGCATAGTGGTCATGGGATATTCTCCTAGCTCCTAGTAAATTGAGCTCAAAAATATGCCATCAAGTATCTTGTATACAGCTAAGAGCTAGACAGCTTTTCAAAATGTTTCATTATCATATTATGTACTTGAGTTAAGCTCCACTCTTTGACGGTATGGAATTATTCTCGTTCGTCAGCAGGGATTTGTATTATGTATATGGCCAATTTGAGTTTCTCATAATAGATGACTCTTTTTGAAGTCTTCCTGGACGCCCTTCAAAGAAGTGAAAACGCTCTGAATTTGATCCAGTGTCTTCGAACCGGGAAAGTGGACTTTTGGTAAGTGAGCTATAGTTTAAGTAGTTAAAGGTTTTGGAGAAAAAGTATCTTTCATCCTACCTATAAATTTAGCCTATTTTCCCTTCGACAAAAATCCATGTTGTACTTGTTATGCGATTTGTCATTTCCAAATACGCAAAAATTCCTACAACTTTTGTATTCACACCTTTTACCTATCTACTCGCCTATCTACCTTCTTATTCTTCTTCTTGTACCCTGTGCGAACGCGCACGTTGGCGGTCCTTAGTCGTATACTTGTGCCATTTGGGGAGGGTGCCATCTTCTGCTTGGCGGAATATTGTAGCGGCGTCTCTTATTATAATAGTCTATAAAACAAATAAACACATCTCGTCACCGATCATAACATTTCTGGACAAGTAGTTTCACAGAGAAGAGTGCCTCCCTAGTGCCTAGGCCCCTTTATAAAACCAAACTGGGTTTCTCCGGTCATTGCTTCGCACTTATTATATCGGGTCTTCAAATAAAAGAACAATCAAAGATTGCTTTGAATACGAAAACGTAGGTATGTCGTATTATTGTTTCTTTATCGGTCAAGATTTTTAACATTGAAGTTCATTGACAAAATTAAAGAAAAATAGTGCTAAGACATAACGTTTAAAAAAATTATAGCAATCTTTGATTGGATTTTTTTTGAAGACCCGATGCTATTGCTGGACTATTTATCCTCTAAAACCGGCAACAACAACCCTTTTAACCAATAAAATTACAGGTTTCTTCATTACCTTATAAGGCAGTGGACCTTTCTCGCTGCTTTGATTGGTCAGCCGCCACATTGTTTTCTAGATTTTTGCGACCTGCTCCCTGGCAGAGCTAGTCGACGCACATTCGTCAGTACTATCAGAACAAGCGAAGAGTTCGCACCCTCGCGCCCTCTGAATGCTCTCCAGGAGCAAAACCCCCAAAAACCCCCGTTAGTATGCGCGATTTATAGTAAAATACTACTCTCTGTGTCTCAAGGCCTGACATGGTCTATATTATTGATTACAATTCATGTAATAAACCCCTAATTGTTGCAAGTCGCCTCGGACGAGTAAAATTCTCACCTACGCTTGTTTTTGGCTCTATCTCTCTCACTTTCGACGGGCTCTAACGCACCTGTATATCATTGTGTTTTCTTTTCTTCTCAGTGGAAAATCCCCTAGCTGCCAGTGTGAATAGTGTTGATAAATGGATAAATAATCGCCTAGTGGATTTATCTGCATGAACCGGATTAAGCAAGTAAGACCGTTATAATTTCTCTAACAGTCGAACAATAAAATTTGTACATTTGTATATAAAAACTGAACATATAAAAAGACTTTTCTTGCACATATTGTTTACAGACTTCCGCAGAAAAGTGCTCAAATTGTTAACTTTCAATAAATAAAAGAACTTTCAAGGATCAGTAAACATTTTGTGATTACAATCTGAACTGATTGAAGTTGGCGAATTATTTATGTTGTGCTCTCGTGCATTTAACTAGTTAATTTGTGTTTCCGTTCACTTAACATTTAACCATAAATGTCAAGATACTTACTTACTTTAGATTAGAATAAAATTTGTAGTTCGACTGGACGTCCAATTAGGAATTTTTAGATAGGATTTGATTGCTGACTATACCGAATTACTTTCATTTATTAATTAAATTGATAACTATTCTATTTCAGCGTTTTATTTGTATAAATGAGAATCAAGGCACCCCTAACCCAATGCAAGGCTTAAATGATCCAACACCTAATGGTCAATTTTTACAGTCAGTCAAAGTAGAAACTTTTGGCATCCCTGGTGCGGTTTGACTAAAGCCCAAAAAAAGGGTAATAGCTAGTTCCGTCACACCCGACATATTCGGGCATGGATAACTCGGAGAAAGAGCGTGACTTATCAGATCAGCCTGTAGTCTCCACAGTTTCTAGGAGTACTTTTTTTAGGGATGGGTATAAAGGTATACTTGAGCCAATCTAATGGAATTTTACCTGTCTCATAGATTTTGTTACATAGATATGTCAGAATTTTTGTATCTAGCGTCTTCAGAACCTCAGCATGTACATTGTCATGACCAGGACTTTTTCGATTTTTCATGTTCCTGATAGCTTGTTAAACTTCACTCTCCAGTATGTCTTGTCCAGTTAGTTGTTCTGTTGAGCTGAAGAGGTCTTACAAGTTGCGCTGATCATAGAAAAGCGTTCCGCGTGCTGTTTCCATTCATTGCGCAGGTCATATGGATTTATTAAGGATGAGTTCTCCATTTTCATTTCTAAGAGATGGAATTGATGATCCTTCGATAGAGCCAGTTATTTGCTTTATCTTTCGATGAAAGTTGACTGAGTCATGTAGCTCATGGAGTCTCTTAGCCTCCTCACATTCTGCAATGATCCATTGTTCTCTGGCTTCTTCACATTTCCGTTTTATTTTCTGATGTAGTTCAGTAAACCTTTCAGACTCTTGAGATAGTTGCGCACGTCGCCGTTCTTCCATTATATCAAGAATTTCATCCGTCATCCACGGTCTAATCTTGCGTTGCTGCTGGCCTAAGACTGTCTCACAGGCATCTTGTAGATTTTCTGTAACGTTGTTCCAAATGTCTTCAGGGTTGTCTTTACTTCTTGGGTCATTGGCATTGCATAGTTGGTTCAGTTCCAATCTTATGTTCTCCTTAATGTCTGTCTTGTTAAGCTTCTGAACATCGTATTTTTGAGGGGCTTTTCTTTTTCTTGTTATTTTAAGGTTGAGTTTGAAATTGGCTATTATAGGATTATGGTCAGATCCAAGATCAGCTCCCGGATATGCGGCCACACGCGTGATACTATTCTAGTATCTGTGGTTATCAGAATATAGTAAATCAGGGCTAAAACTCTGTAACGGATAGAGATCGTTATCCCTATCGCTATGGCACTTGTTGTCTTTTTCTCTCTTGTCGAAATCAATAGAGAGGAGACGTCAATAGAGATAGAGAGAATATCTCTATTCGTTACAGAGTCCCAGCCCTGATTTCTGACTATGTGGTCGTGATTATCTTGTGGGGATCGCCATGTATCTAACCTGGGAGGTAGTTTATAGTAGGTATTTTTAATAACCAATTTTTCCTCTTTACAGAACTGAATAAGCAGATTACCTCGTTCGTTTTTCTTGCCAAGACCAAAATCACCCATCCCACCATCTATAACGTACTTTTTTTGGCAATTGCCTAATTATACTGCAAACGGCTAGTCAGCATCAGTCCGAAGGCCATGGGTCTATGGGTTCCTTGTATACATCTTACCTTTGGGCGCCACCAAGTTAATTGTGACTTAACTAGGAAGATAACCTAATAATAATAATAATAATAATAAATTTTTTATTTGCCAATACAAAATACAGTGTTCTAAATTTAATTAAGTACTAAAACTAGTTCTAAGATGACAAAAAGGAGGATGAAAAACAATTTAAAAAAGATACTAGTTCATCCCCCATGATGAGAACAAATTTTTTTATCTATGCGTGGTGAGTAAGACCATACCTGATTGCAAAAAAATAAATAACTCATAAATAGAAAAAAAAAAGAAGAACAATAGTATACATATAAAATAATGTAAGGTCACTGATTGTATGTGTCATTCAGTAATAAATATTTATATTTAGCTTTAAACTGGCCAGCAGATAACATTTTTAATTGCTCCGGAATGTTATTATAAAGTATATAGATATTATAAGAAAAACTTCGTTCGAAAAAAGTTGTTCTGTATATAGGCGGAGAAATGTAGCCTCGATACCGGAGATTTAGCGAGTGTACGTCGGTGCGGTATTTAATTTTTCGGGACAAATACGAGGGACGCTCAGACCGTATTATTTTGTGGAACAGTGTGGCAGAGTGTAACTTTCTTCTATTTTCCATAGAGAGCCATTTGGTAGCGCTCAATTTATGAGATACAGGCTGACGACGACGGATACCATAGATAAATCTTAAGCAGGATTTCTGGACACGCTGAATTCTGTCTGAGTCGACCTTATCCAGACACGGGCCGTAGACCACATCTGCAAAACTGAAGTGACTGAGTACGAGAGAATCTGTTAAATGTATTTTTTGAGATGTTGATAAAAGATGTCTATGTGGAAAGAGTTTTTTTAGATTCGCATAAGCGCGTTGAATGCATCTATTAACGTGAGGTTTGAACCTCAAAGTTGTATCAAAAAATAAACCCAGGTTGCGACATGTTTGTGAATAAGGAATATCGTTACCACCAATATTAATTTTCATATCTTGATTCAAATTAGGTTTTCCAAAGATTAAATAAGTAGATTTGGATGAGTTAATTAATAAATTATGTTTTTGTGAAAATTCGAATAATCTAGTTAGGTCCTCATTTAATTTATTTTGAGCCAGATGAACTTCGGTCGGATTAAATGAAATGTACAGTTGTGTGTCATCTGCGTATAGATGAATCTGGCAGTGTTTTATAGAATCAATAATGTTACTAGTGTAAACACAGAATAGAAGCGGCCCCAGGATGGAACCTTGAGGCACGCCAAACATCTGCGCTTCCACAGTCGAAGCACCTTTATCCGTCTCCACAAACTGAAGCCTATCGTTGAGATAACTAGTCATGAGCCCAACAGCCGCATCACCAAAACCAATGTAGTGAAGGATTGATAGAAGTAGTTCATGATCCACTCTATCGAAAGCTTTACTAAAGTCAATAAGTACAAGTATGGTTGCTTTGCCCCTGTCAATCGCATGAATAAGCAGTTATATGCAAAAGAGCAGTGCCGCAGCTATGGCCCTCCCTGAAACCCGACTGAAATTGAGGCAAAATATTGTGCAAGCTTAAGTGTTTATTTATTTGAAAATTCATTATTTTTTCCAAAACCTTTGATAACACGGGCAGAATACTTATAGGCCTTAAATCATTATAGCTTTCTATGTTTTGTTTTTTAGTTATTGGTAAAATTCTTGAGATTTTCCATGAATCAGGAAAAGTACTCTCCAGAACGCAAGAATTAATTATATTAGTAATGAAAGGAAGGATCCTATCAATACAGAGTAATATCATTATCTAGATTTAATTCATCGACTCCCGTAGCCAAGGACTTAATATTCAGCAGGCACTCTTTAACGACAGTTTCCGAAACAGTATGAAAGAAAAAAGTTGAAGAAATTCCGTTTTTTATATTTGTTTTATAGAAATCATAAAGTTGTTTATCTGTGGACGGTGTTTTATTTACATTTAAAAGATGTTTATTTATTTCGTTGGGATTGTTAAAATTATCGGGTATAGAATTAACTTTTTTTTTTGAATGTATATCCAAGTCATGTAATTTATTCCAAAACAACTTTGAGTTGTTTAAATTGGTATTAATTGTATGCTGGAGGTACTGCCTCTTCTCCTGTCTTATCGCTATATTAGTTTGATTTTTCATTTGTTTAAAGAAATTCCAACTAGCACTGGTTTTAGATTTTTTGTAACTGTGAAAAGCTTTATTTTTAACCGTATCATTTTTTTAATTGTATATGTAAGCCATGGTGGCTTTCTAGATTTTGATCTTACTTCCTTTAGGGGTGCAAGGGTATCGAAAATATTAATCAAAAAATTGTTTAAAGCTGCGACTTTATCATTAACTGTGTTCATGTAAATAATATTTTCAAAAGGAGTTAGACTCAAAAAATCATTTAGCAGTTCTTTATCAACATTTCTTAAATTTCGAAATTTTATTGTGTCTGCCTGTTTCTGACAAGTGTCGGAAATGAAGCAGTAAGTTAGAAAATGATCAGACAATCCCTCATCCTTAACACCTGAATCAATATTTATTTCTCTCTTTGACACCAGAACAACGTCCAGCAAAGTAGCACTACTTTTTGTAACTCTAGTTGGCTCCAATATGACTTGTTGCAGATTGAGTGCTTCTACATAGTCATAGAAGGTAATAGTGTGCTGATCTGTTAGATTCAATAAATTTAAATTAATGTCACCACCACAGAAAACCTCGAGAGGTTGGAAATCAGATAATCGTTTTTCGAAAACCCTGAGAAAGTCAGAAGCCACACCTTTAGGAGGTCTATAAAAAACGCCAACAATGTAATTTTTTTTGAGAATATTTATTTCGACCCAGATCTCCTCGAGGGTGACATCCGACAAAACGTGACAAATTGAAAATTGTAAATTGTTCTTTATGTAAAGTGCTACACCCCCACCCCTAGCGGATCGGTCTGATCTTACCACACTGTATCCATTCAATTTTATGATATCATCCGGTATATTTTTTCCTAGTCAAGTCTCCGATAGACCTACCACATCATATTTACCTTGTTCGACAATGGTTTTAAAATCAGAAAAATGAGCCACAAGTGACCTTATGTTAAGAAAAGCAGCTCTAAAATTCTTCATAATTAAATTAATCAGGCATGGTACTTACCAAATTTATATGCAGGCAAATATAAGCGAGTAAAAATTACAAGGAAAAAAAAAATATATGTATAGAAAAAGAAAATTAAAAATATGTAACTATGCGTATATAACACAATGTTCGTATAGATTTATGGTAAAGGGGTTCCATTTTTTTTATCCTGTGACATTAGCAACGTCATTTTCGTTTTTAATCCAGATCTTCTTATTGTTCACTTTTGCATGTATTCTGCCGCCCGATGTCCACACTGCAGTTTTGCCCAATTTCTCCTTGGCCAGGGCCAGGAGCTCATAGCGGAATTTCGTAAGTTCCTCCACTATCACGAACTTGCTTCCCTTTAGATTTTTTTTGTTCTGGAAAACAGCATTTCGTTGCAGCATATTGTTAAACATGACCACTGTGGGCCTATTCTTGTTGGGTAAAACAGGGCCAAGACGATAGCTGTTTACCGGGGTAATGATGTTTAAACAAAACCTGTGCAATTGGAGAGCTTATCAATAAAACAACTAATTAGGTACAATAATGTATCTGGCTTCTTTATTAAAAATAATAACAAAATATAGGGATAGCCAGGAGGTTATTAAAAATGTGTCTAGAATAATGCTTGTACCAATTTATAAATATTTGATTATAAAAAAAAAATAAGAATGTAAATAATGTATAAAAATATTGATTTTAAGTGAACATGACTAAAAACCTTTTGGTATTTACACTTTTGAGTGATAAGAAAAATACAGTATGGGTTACACTTTACCAACAGGCAAATTAAACACAGAAAGATGAAAAGTTATTGTCAGGGCAACCTCAGGGTAAAATTTTAGAATTTTATTTAAGGGGCACTTACCGAACGTAAATCAGTATCAAGTGATTTATATAAGATTTGCCTAAATAGTAAAAAGTGCAACTTACATGTGTACAAGTGTTGATTATCTTCAAAGGTGTGTGTAAATCCAGAAGTTTTGAAGGGATATTATCTACAGGCTCGGCCTCACTGTAGATAGACTATGGTATGGTAAGTGAGTCATAGTCATGAGTCCTATCCACGTGGTATCTGCTTTACGTAGAACTCAATGTGGTTCTAGCAGAGCGGTACCAAGAGAGTTGCTGAAGAATGGCTACCAAAACCCCAACTGAGGGCAATCTAGATCTAGTCTAGAATTTCTTTCTAGGAGCTGTCCAACTATAGCCTAAGAGTACGATTGTCCAACTATAGCCTGAGACTAGGATTGTCCAACTATAGCCTGAGACTAGGATTGTCTAACTATAGCCTAAGAGTAGGATTGTCCAACTATAGCCTGAGACTAGGACCCTATAACGATGTTCGTATAAAAAACAAATCGAGCCCCAAATATTAGAAATAATCTTACCTCAAATTGAGGGATCCTCTAGACCAAAGGTGAAGTCTTAAACTTCCAAAAACTGCTCGGAACAGTCCTATTGAAGAAACGAAACACGTGTTGTAGGTTAATAATCCTGAAGAAAATCTCAAAAACTTACCGAAACAGAATCCAAAAATGACCAAGGGACGACTCTAGACAATTATCAGCAAGAAATTAGTCTAAAACTTGAGCTCCCTGGCACAAAATTCCAAAAAGTCTCGCCCCAAAAACAATTAGGGCCGAGGCCCGAGACCGGACGACTACTCCAGCGTGAGGTCGCAGATCAAAAGGGCAGATTCTTCATTTCGAATTTAGATTTCGGAAGAAGACTATCATCTGTCAAAGTTCTAATTTTGACATTGAAGAAAATTATAGAAAAGGACGTGTTCAGTTTCACCCCAAAAGTACGAACTGAGAATCGGTTGTGTAAAAAATGACTGGTGAATGTTGAAAAGTGCCTATAGAACATATATCAAAAGGTAGAATAGGTCTAAAGAAAACGCCTAGACAAAACAGCTGTTCAATGACATGATGGAAATGAAAAGTCAAAGAGTACAAAAAAACAACAATTATTATCATAACCTCAGATGATTGATTGGATTTGCAAACAGAGATGGTGATGGTACTAACTCCCTTTCCTAAGATTCTAATCAATAACAGCGGGCCCTGCCGTACTGAATCAAACCTTCCTAGATCAATTAACAAAACTTGCAAACCTGCACCAAAAAAAAAACTTTCAGTAGAAGGCAGTACTCAAGGTAACAAAATCTGGGCACGGAAAAGATAGTTGTTTATTCATTTATTTCATTGTAGTTCTATATGGAATCATATCCAGTATGGCAAAACAAGGTAGCTTATTAGCCAAGAAATTGAAAACGTTACACATCCACTCTTTCTTTTCTCACTTTCACATTGAAGTCACTCATTACGGTGGTTATTTCGTCAGTTTTCAGCAAGCTTAAAACTCCATGGACAGTTGTCAGGTGACTGTGACTTATTATAATATGTATCTTTATCATCTGAATATAATTTGCTCAGTAAAAGGGAGTTTGTATGTGTTCAATAACTCACTTTTTGATGTGTGAGCAACCTGTTCAAAGCTTATTCCTATAGCCTATTTATTACTGAATAGTTGATTTGGGTAGGAAGTTGCCCTATAGACAAAGTTGTATCGTATAATCCCAATAGACAAACTGGGTATCCCTGAAAAGTAATTAGGTACTTATGTATCGAGTTTGCAAAGATATTTTAGAGATAATGGTAATTAGTTCTGTTCGGTTATTAAGGTTGAATAAAAGCGGGATTATATTTTAATATTCCAGGTTTGTTTGCTGGACTTTAATCATGTTTTGTCCTCTGCAGTAAAGGATTAGGATGGCAATCTGTGATTATTTGTATGCAGGAAAAAATAATTTTATTTATAAAAAATACAAGCCAAAATCTTTTCGCACTTACGGCGCTGTATTTCAACCTCAATGATAGAAAGTGATAAAAAGAAAAAAACCTGGAAGTTTAAAGATACCCTCGTTCACTGTAGAATTTGCTTAGATTTGTCGTTAAGAAAGGGGGATAGCTGTTTTACGATTATTTTATTCAGTTCTATCTAGACGTGCTTTTAGTTGGGGGATTGCACACGTAATTTCTGCTTGTTTTGCTTTTTCCTCTTGCTTCTTTGAATCTGTGGTGGCCTCTTCTATGTTTGATAAATTTAAATATTCTATTAGCTTTTCCATGTGAGTAATTAATAGTTATTCATGGTACTAGTGTGTTATGTTGAAAATAAGTCCCGCGAGAAAAATTTACACCACGAGGCCGTCAGGCCGAGTGGTTAAATTTTTTAAGTGACTCAGAAAACATAACACACGAGTACCATACAATGTTTTATCGAACAACTGAGAATTCATAACACACGAGCAGCATACAAGAACTGAAAAATTAACCAGGTATTCTCTGGGAATGAGTCTTCTTCAAAGCAGGACTAATAATTTTTTATTTCCTAACGTTTTGCGTTGACATTATAACACACTTGTTTGTTATTTGATAGTTTACCTGCCTGAATTGGCACAAATATCGACACTTATAACTAGAAGGTGTTGGATAATATAGTTATTTACATTACAAGTGCGTTTATGAACTTGATTACAATAACGGGTGTGAAAGATTAGAACGACGAGGTCGTAGACCGAGTCGTTCTTATCACGAGTTTTGTAGTCATGTTTAATTGCACTTGTGATGAATAATATTTTATTTACAAAGCAAAAAATAGGAATGTTTTTTCAATTATTTTCATTTATTAGTAGTTGCCTACCTTCATTTTACCTTTACAGGTTTAGCTTTGACATTTGTCAAATCACCAAAAATAGTTGTGTTATAGATTCAGAACCCAGTCCATTACACCACTAGTTGATGTGTTATGAATTCATAACCTGGTCCATAACACCACTAGTTGTGTTATGAGTCTCATGACATAACGCAAATACTAGAAAAATGGTTATGTAAAAACGTCATAACCAAACGCTTGTAGATAAAATATATATTTTTTTTTATAACGCAAAGTTTTATAGAAACGATTTATGCATCCTCATTTTCCCCAGTTTATGGACTAGTGTGACAGCTAAGTTTGCATAAAACAGGAACACAATACTTTTATTATTGAAGAATTTTTATGCTTTCAGGGGGACTTGGGTAATAAAAATCGTAGTTTTTGAACCAACTATAGTATAAAATTCAAATATCTCCAAGAAAAACGTGTGATGCCAATCATTTATTCCATTTTATCACTTCCTGAATTATTTAATGCGACAAGAAATATCTTTATGGAAAAATATAATACTGTTTTCTTGATATGATTTAAAGCTGATTTTTTTCAAAAATCAACATATTTACATATCCGTTACCCCAGTCCTCTGGCGGATTACTTCGTTTCAAATGGGACTTCTCCTTTGGCATATTGTATAGTTTGCAGTTTATTGGTAGATTTTCGAGTAATCGAGATTTTCTCCAGTCCATATCTAAGCACCGGCATCACACAGGACTCAAATAATTTCCTTTCAAGATTTATAGGGAAATGTGGGAAGATTTGCCGAAAGCTGCCCAAGAAGGGCATATTCTTCTTGGGATTTGGGAAGAGAACTCTAAGAGCTGATCGCTAACAATAACCTGGATGTTTTCCATACGCATTATTTTTGTTGGGTTGATTTCAAGTCCAATATGAAGTGATGCACGGTAAAATTTGTCAAGCATACTTTCGAGGTCTCCGCCTGAATTAACAATGATCACAATGTCATCTGCAAATCGTAATCGTGTTACTTATCCGGTTATTTTGCCATTATAACTTTTTGAAAACATACTCCAAACCATTTTGGTAGGATTGTGTCATATTGTTACATTCCTTTCTTGATTAGGGCGTCTTCATACATATTTCCACTTGGATAGAAGCATTTTTATAAATTTATTTGATATGGCTTGTATATCTATCGCCTATACTCGTGGTACCTATCTAATGATTCCAGTCTTACTCAGGTCAGTAGTAGGTACCCTATCTCTACGGAATCACACTTCAACTGATTAGTAAGAGTCGATTTATATGTTGTGTTTGTTTCATTTCTTGTAAATTAGGAAAACTTCTGAATTTTGCTATTTGTTTGGAATCGTTTCTTCCATCAAGCATGTTTGGTAAAGTATTCAGATATTCAACAGTACCTCGCCTCCCATTTCAATAATTTCACTAGTAATTTGATCTTAACCTTCACTTGGCTTTTCCTATTTTTCATATTTGATATAATGCTGCTTTCAGTTTTCCAGCAACTTTTTCAGGAATTTCTTCTGATGCTACCTTTTGTATTTTTCTGCTTTGATATTGATTATTTTGGACTTTGAAACTGTACAGATTTTTGTATAAGTCTTCAACCATAGTTTTCGATTGTTTACTATAACATCATCTTATGGGTTTCTCATTTTGCTAACTTTTGACCTTCCGTTAGTTTAGATCTTAGAACTTTCACACTTTTTTGTCTCCGAGTGTAGTTTTGGTAACTAAGTTTCTTATAGTCCTGGTTTTCGTCATCCATTTCTCTTCTCAATTTTAACAGATTTCTTGTATGTGATCTTGCTGAAGCATATAATTCTTGTCATAACCTGGATACTGCTAGAGATGTTATCGAAGAGTTTGTCTATTCCCAACCTCGGAGGGAAGTTGCCATTTCTGGCTCGAGATTAAAGTAGTCTCTTATACTGACGGCGAACTGTGAAGCCGACGGCGAGTATAAATGATTTTATGGGATTTCTAATATTCAATTGGCTCGAGGCAAACGCAAACGCAAACGGAATCTCGACGGTGAGTTTATAAATTGGGCTTAATAGTTATTCACGACGCTTACTAGGTACACTTTCTTCTGTAGGATTTAGTGCTTTTGATCTGATTAGTCGGGAAGGTATGGCAACTGAACGGCAAGGACCTCCTCTTCATATTTCTCAATTAAATCTACCTTTTTTTTTAAAACTATATTCTACTTCTAATATACTGTGCTGTGGGTATACCGCTAGAAATCATATCGTAAATAGGATGGTTCAATAGGATTAAGTTTATTCGTTTCAAAAGTATCGTTTCAATTCTGCAACGCTGACCGATAAATCTCAATTTATTATCGACAACGAAAATTCGTAGCTCGCTGATGGTAATAAACCAAACGAAAACCAGAGTTTACCGAAGTTTTATGTGGCTTCTTTCAACAGTAGCCCGACTATAAAATTTTTGAAAGGGACGTTTTTACCTCTTGAAATAATTGCGGATTTATACGGCACAGTTGGGCTTTAAAAAACGTTTATTTGGTAATCCTTGCATGATGGCATTATCGTTATTTTACAGGGGGTAATATATTTTGAATTTATGAGGGTGATATAAAATAGCTCATTTATCAACGGTTGAGGGAAATATATGTATGTACAGGGTGTTCCATTAGTCCGTCATTATTCGATAGAGCCATAGGAAAAAAAATACAGGTAAAGTATTTTGGTTCAAAGATAAGCATCTTTCAAAAACATAATGTGTTGTAAAAATGTCAACTTTTCAGCATCAGTTAAATCACGCATTTCAAAAACATTCATAAGCTCATCTTTAACTTTACAAATTTCTGATGTTAATTTGGAAACTAAAATCAAATCATCTACTTGTATCAATAAATAGGTTTGTTCAGAATAGTACAAGCATTGAACACTTTTTGATCTCACAAAACCTAATTTAAATAAGTAAAAATTCAGTTTTTCATGCCAGCATTTTGGAGATTGATGAAGTCCATATAGTGCTTTCTCTAATTTACATACTTCTGAGTCATCATCGAGTTTAAGTCCACCTGGTATTTTCATGTACACTGGTTGTTTTAAGTCTCCATTCAAAAACGCGCACTTTACATCAAGCTGATGTATAGCAACTTTAATGTAATGCTGAACTTTCTTTGTATCTACCAGATACTTTTCCAAATTTTGTGTCACCAAATGGTTTGTTACTCCACTATCCACTACAAAATCAATAGTACCATTTCCAGAGTTATAATTTTTTGAAGTCAAGTATGTAATAAAAGTTACTTCCTGGTCTTCAACAACATTTACCTATCTTTTTGGGTGTTTATTTCGGTCTTCTTGCTTATTCTTGAAACAATCCTATTTCTTATGTCCTCGTGAGACGCATGCATAGCATTTAAATGGAAATATTCCCTTCTGCATGCCTTTCTATTTCTGTACTCCGAAAGCCTGTGTGGTGTGGAACTTTCACCATGACTATCACATTCCTTTTGTCTAGACTCTTCTAATAGCAACTTGCTCTTGAAAAAATCTAGGGTAACAGCTGCCTGATTCTGAGAAAAGTAAATGTCAATTGCTGTGGTCACAGTTTAATAATTTTCTGGCATGACTGCCAAAAGTTGGGTTATCACTTCTGTGTCGCTTATGGTCCCACCATAATTCTTTAGTTCCATGACCGTTTTTTCAAATTCTATCAAAAAAGCATTCAACGATTCAGCTGAGTTGAATTTCATATTCCTCATCTTGCACTGAAGTTGCACCTGTGCAGCCAATCCACTTTTCTGATAAGTTCCGCTTAAGGTTTCCATAATTTCCTTAGCTGTGGTTTTTAACTTAATCATCTCCAGCACATCCGCTAGACATTGAGCGATCAAACTTTGTGCTTTCAGATCTTTTTTCTTCCATGCGCTGAGTGATGTTATATCTGTTGCTGTTGGCAGATCCTCCGCCAAGACTCCCAGAACATCATAATATTCAGGTAGTAATTTCACTCGAAATTCCCAATTACTGTGTCCAGAACCATCGAAAGGTTTCACGGTAATTGTTCCACTGCTTGATGTCATTTTTACGCTGGTTTTCGACTGCGATAACCTAACCCTTTTTTTGCCACCGGCATTGAATTCCACTTTAAAACGATTTTCCGCGAACTACGTTATTTCCGCGACTGCCTGGTTACTGGGCCCATAACCTATTAACCAGAGGCTTTTGTTTCAAAGACTTTTATTTAATACAATTACAAAAGGTTTATTTTGATAAAAAAAATATGCGCTTGCAGCTGACAACTTGAACAACAACAACTACTGACACTGATGACAGGATGTCGAAAAGTCATACATAGGTGTAGTTGATCGGTGATAAGTTTTACCCGAACAGTGACCAAGTCCCGCGACGTAAATTCTGAAAGACATACTTAAATGATTAATGTTCTCTTTCATGAAAATGCATGCTCTAGGCTCGTTACACCGACTGTCCCAGATTAATTTTGCCCCTTTACTTAGTAGACCTTTGATCTGCCCCTTATAGACCCCAATCCGTGGAGTATTTTCGTGTTTAAAACAAATTTAATAAGTTCAACAACGGATTAACTGAAATGTGAGTAAGCATCCCCTTATCAAATATGCCCCATGGACTTGTTTTATTTACTTTGTTTGACACTAAGCAGCAACGTCCCCAAATCGATCAACACACTGAAGCACGTGTGAAGCTAAATAAATAAAACACAGTTTGAGCTTGCCCCCACAATACAGGCTTATTACACAATAAATTCATCCCTTTCGAAATCAACTTGAACATCCCCAATTATTATTTTTTGTTTCCAAACAAAAAAACCACTTAGCTTGCAAATTTAATTTGGCCACTTGAATAGTTGCTATTGCTCTTGACTTTTCAATTTCGTAAGTGACTTTGTTTAAAATAATTTCTTTAGGTTAGCCTAACCCCTTATATTTCACATAAGAACCAAATAATTTTTCTCACTTTTCTTCATTTTCATCCTACTCTTTCACCTTTAATTACGTCATTAGGTAGGTATGCATGACAGCCCTTAATTTAATAAGCCGGCGAGCGAAATACTTGAAACCGTCCCAGAGGAAAGAGCAACTTACTAATTATTCAAAACGCTCAAGACGTTTTCCGGAGGAACGTCTCCTCTCATGACGACATTAAACTTACAAATAAGCAAGATGTGGGAACGCGGTTTTACTGAGCTGATGTCTTTCAAGTTACTGGGGCGAGATTAATTTTGTAATTATTATCTGATTTGCTTCTTGCTTCAATTTTGTGGATGTCAAAATTTAGGTGATCTAACTATTTTTCCAAAATACATTGAATCTAGAAATTTGGCATTTAAAACTCTGAATTTTTAAAATAAGTTGAGTTACCTGCTGAAGTCGCGAAATAGGAGAGTTTATTATTTCCTCAAAAATATTTTTTGAAGGAACTTCTTCCACATTCCAAAATTTGGTTAAAGCCTCCTTTGATAAATCAAATTTACTAGTAATGAATAATGTATTTATGTTTTTGATTTTAATTTATGACTCTCATATCTATGTATGTAACTTAATAAATGTTGTGTTTATGAAAGTAAGAAGAGTGTCATCGATATAGTGATTTATCCATCAAATATACCTGATTTTGTGCAATAGAGAGAATCTCATCAAAATTAAAGGAACCCAGATAGTTGTTAACAATAGTATAGACCAACGGATTTGAAGTCGTAATAGAAAGTTTCGGCTTGAGGACTGATAGAGTTTATTTTATTATGTTAATATTGAAGGTAAAAATGTAGAAATGGGTAATTGCAATTTTCAGTAGTGCTGTACATCGAAAACTTTTTGTGAAAGCATTAATTCTGATATGACATTTTTAAAATTAGAAACATGATTTAATTCGAAAAGATTATTATATGCACAAATCTGATAGGTACGTCAATTGAGTCAATGATGGTTTGCGGTGGAAGGTAGAGATCAGTCCGAGGTAGAGCAATGGAGCAATTTTCAATTCGTGATAGATTGAAGTCACCAGCTCAGTACTAGGATATTTGTCCCAAATAAAATCAATGGTTTCACTTACCATCAGGTAGGTGGTATTTGGGGTGTTCGAAGGAATGTAGAAGCATCCAAACATGTATTCAGCTTTTTTTTTGTCCAACACATACAAATATTTGTAGAAGAACTGCAAGCCGGTCCTGTTCTTTTTGGCCCCTCTCTCTGTCCTCGATCTTCCTCTTTTTGTTTTTTTTTTCTGTCTTGGGTCTTCTTGTTGTTGTAAAAACGCCGCGAGTCGGTCCCTGTTTTACTTGTTTTTCTTTTTATCTTTGAACTTCCTCTTCTTGTCTCTTGTCAGGGTTCCTCCATAGTTTTCATAAAGTACACCAACATTTGATGAACCTGATCCGTTTTGGCGGTTTACTGTCGTGTATTTACCATTTACCATAGAATATACCATGTTTCTTTCTTGAAACTTGATTTTAAACTTAAAGTTCGTGTTGAAGGCAAATTTCGCCCCTATAAAATAGAACAGGATGAACTGTTCTAGAAAAATCATTCTGTGGACTTGTTTTTCCAGTAATAAATTCAATATTCCTGTATCACGGTTTCCAAAAGGAATACCTACTATAGAATTCTTTGAGGTTTGTCAGAAAATCCGTTTATGGACTTGTTTTTCGTGATGGCCAATTATTTCACTATTCGGCACAAATTAATGCACTCTGAAAACGTAGGTACCTACACAACAAATCTCGTATTTAAACTGACAATAACAACACTCCTATTTAAGCTGACTCCTGACTGACTCACGACTCACCGAGCGCTATTTATGCGACGACATTATTCGACATTTATCTAGAATTTATTTATTTGAATATACTAGAATTTCCAGAATAGACGTAAACAATTGAATTCTGGGAATCTATCATACTCACTCAACCAATCGTTAGGTTAGGTCGTCGCAACGTAAACAATAACAATTTGCTATTTTTGTATTTTCGTCGTAAAAGCTGGTTAGTATCAAAAAATATTTGCTTAAACAGGTGTATTTTCCCAAGTTGTTCGTGATTGTAGTAGAAAAGTGAAAGTCTGTGAAGGATTGTAAAGATTTTGGAAGACTGTGATTTTTTCGAGGTTAGATTGCGCTTCCTGCTCCCTAGATTTGGGTAACGATGAAAAGCAAATTGTTGCTTGTGATAGCTGTAGGATGGAACACACATGGCTGAAAAATGTTCGGGAAGCCACAGCAATAGTTCTGCAAAAGCGAACCCTTATGCATTTCTGCCAAGAGTACCGTGATGCTTTTAAGAGTGTACCCATTATGTCCAGGAAAATGGTTAAGATGGAAGAAGAAATGCTTACTCTTAAGCAGCAGGTCATGCCAGTGAAGGAAGAAAAGGCAAAATCATCAGATAGCAGTGTTAAAGCTATGCTATATGAAGTAAACCAACGAGCTGCTCGAGCCCAAAACTTACTCACATACAATATCCCAGAATCCAACTCGTTGTATCTCGAAGAACGCATCAGCTACCTATAACAAAACCAAAGTCTCGGGAGTATTTGAGAAGCTAGGTATGCCAGGCGAATTTTCCTTGATCCAGAAAGTTTTAAGTGTGGGAAAATTGGGAAGTGATACTCAAAGGAAGATCTGTGAAAGTGGTTTGTGGCTCAATGATACTGTCAAATTGGCAATCAAATCAGTTCATAAGCTGATTGGGTCCACATACAAAATTTCAATGAATCAAACACCAATGCAGCAGGAGCTAGATAGTAGAAAGGCTGCAGATGAAGATAACTTGATAATAAAATACCGCAATGGCCTATCTGTCGTGGGAACAAGACAACAACAAAAAAACATGTAACTATCCCATTACAGGTCTATTTTCAAAATGTAGGTAGTCTGAGGACCAAAATTTCAGATCTGCTTGAAACTGTGGCTTGCTGCATGTATGATATTAATGTCTTGGTCGAGAGTAACCTGAATAATGAATTCTCGGACAGCGAAATCAAATATGATGGATTCAGCATATTCAGAACTGACAGAGATGCAATGACTAGCAGTAAATCCAGTGGAGGTGGCGTCTTAATATTTGTTAACAACAAAATACGAGCTCAGTGTATCAGGATTACAGAATACCGAGTTGAGCAATGTTTTGTGGAGTGTGAAATTTACCGAAGTAAATGTATAATAGGTGGTTTCCGGGAGAAGTACAACTGGCATTGTCAGTCAGTCGGACACATTATGTCAAAAATACCCAACAAAAAATTTGTTTGAGTTCATCTACCCAGTGCAGTCTGGTCAAATTATGAGTATGGGATGACTGTGCATTGTGCAATGTCCTGGCGGTGATAGTGCTATAGATGTGGCCCAGTCTTTCACTAACTTGAAATTATTTCAACATAATGCATTACCAAATGAAAGAAATTGTTTTTTAGATATAAGTAGTATTTTCAAATGTAAGTTGAATGTTACAAAAGCTATCGACCCACTTATAAAGTCGAGTATGCAATGCATCATATTAGCTATGAATGTACAATTTCAGTATCTAAAGAGGTTGAACCAGATTGTTTAATTAACAATGAATTCTACTATGATTTCAGAAATGGTGATTTCAGGGAACTGAATAATTATTTATCATTAATAGATTGGGATGACTGCATTGGTACCAGTACCAACAGCATTAATGTGGATGTAGCAGCTGATATTTTATCCACTGGCATAGCTTATTTTATTCCTCTCAAAAAGTACAAAACTTTTTCTTTTCCCAAATGGTTTTCTGCCGATCTTCATCATTTGACACTTCACTTAGATTTTCTCAGTTACGTTCAGACTGCAAAAAACTTTCTGACGTGCTTGCAAAATTATATCAGTGGATCGGATTTAAATCTCAGACATGATCCAAAATCTTTTTGGGGGTATATTAATAACAAAAGATCATGTCATAATTTGCCCAGTACTTTGTCACATGGAAATCAGTCAGCATGTAATGGTCAAGAAATAGCTAACCTATTTAAAGAATTCTTTCAAACAGTTAACTCAAAAAATCAACATTTACAACACCTAACACCCGATACTCATGACAATAATATACTTAAGTAATAACATACAGTGCTAAGAGATCTCAAAAAATCTCTGGGCAAATAAACTAACTTCTGGTCCTGATGGTATACCGGATTTTGTATTAAAACAATGTGTATGTGCCATCGTGTCACCTCTGCAAATTATATACAATAAATCACTCCAATCATCGATTTATCCTGAAATCTGGAAGGTTAGTAATATTGTGCCCATCTTCAAAAGTTGTAGTAAAGATAACATCATAGACAATTATAGAAGAGCGTCTGTATGCAATCTGCTATTCCTAAGCTATTCGACTGTCTTGTAGGTAAGTAATTAACATAGATGGCTGAAGTACTAATTACAGACATTCAACATGATTTCTTACAAAACAAGTCCACTGCTACAAATCTATTAACTTACCAGTCAGACCTCCTACAAAACATGGAAAACGGAACACAAACAGACGCCATATGTACTTTTCAAAAGCTTTCGATGGAGTTGATCACAGGATTCTATTACGAAAGCTTCAACACTTGTGCTTCAATTTTAGTTTAGTTTTATGGTTTGAAAGTTTTCTAACAAATCGCACTCAGCATGTTAAGATAGGGTGTTTTCACTCAGAATCCATTTCGGTTTCATCAGGAGTCCCTCAAGGAGGTCATTGTTCACCACTTTTATTCAACATTTTTACTAATGATATACCAGACTGCTTTATAAATAGTAAGTGTACTGCATTTGCAGATGACCTTAAACTGTAGAGAACCGTTGAAAGTATTGGTGACCAAAAATTTTTGCAAGCAGACCTAGACCGCCTTTCAGATTGGTGTGCAACAAATAAATTATTTTTATGTCCGCAAATGTCTTTATAAGTTTTACCCGCAACGCTGGAAGATTCCAGTCAGTCTATCATATCCATGATCAGTCATTAGAATGTGTTACATCTGTTAGGGATTTAGGTCTCATGAAAAGTTGACATTCGTGGAACACATCAATAATGTTTCTGTTAAGGATGCTAAAATGTTTGGCTTTATAATGAGTAATTGCAAATACTTTTCTCTTGATGCTACAAAAATGGTCTACTGCACTTTGGTCCGGTCAATATTGAAATATTTTACCAAATTGATTCCCAAATATTAGAGCGAGTTCAACATAGGTTCCTGAGAGTTTGTGCATTCAAAAGTGGCATTCCTATTAATGATCATGATTATAATGCTTTTCAGATATTATTGGCGTAGCATTATTCATGGAAATTTGCCAGGTTGACTCTCGTATAATACCGACATTTGATGACAAAGTATTTTTTAAACTTGAGGGTTATAAAACAGAAAGCCGAGTTGCCAGAATGTGTAAAATATCTGAGTAAATTCAATTCCAAAATATTTTTCCAAATTAATTTTAGAAAAATTGGGTACGTAGTAAGATTATTAATTTATTTAAAATCAAATAAATCGAACGTACCATAACAGTAAGCTTAACAGCATAAATATGTTTTCGCAGTAACCTTTCCTTTTGGGTTTGGTCGAGTTTGGTCTAACAAAAATATTGGTTGTTGGTTGTAAGAAATGACTTTACATCTATTTTTAAACTATACCTACCCCAAGTATATCTGGGTCCCTATTCTTGAAACAGGGGAACAAAGTTCCCAGGAGAACGAGTGTTCCGTCTTTCTCAATTATATGCAAATGATAATATAAGTAACAAAGACGGAACACTCATTCTCCTGGGAACGTTGCTCCCCTGCTTCAAAAATAAGGACCCTGGTAATTGGGCTTCAATTATTATTCCCTGAAGAACCTCTGGTTTGCGTTTCCCGAAATAGCCGTAACATTTTATCATTTCCTATTTCCCTTATTTTCTCTTGAGAAATTATTTTGGGCATCTTGAATATGAAATAAATTTGACAATGCCGAATTTTGAAAAATGTCAATGGAATAGTAAGGTGCCGTTTATATATTGCACTATTAAAAAATATATTGACAAATGTGTCAAATTTGATTGGCCAGATAGGCCAGAGAATTTTAATACTGCGACACTTACGAAATTATGTGAAACACACTTAAAACTGTCTGGAATTTGACCTTTACTGTCATTATTATACGAGGGTCAACCTGCCAAATTTCCATGGATAATGCTACGCCAAAATATCTGAAAGACAAATACAGTGACATAGAACAATAGCTGATGTTAACTCCTTTGAGCAAACGTAGGGATATGTTTGGTTGTATTTTTGTTTTTAAGATTATCAATGGTCTAATAGATTGTCATGTTCTCTTAAGTCAGATCCAGCTCAGAGTGCCATATTATCAGGGACTTGACACCATTGTGCCTTTAATGTTCCTTACCATAGAACCAGTTATAGAAATAATGGTCCTTTGAATAGGTAGGTATATAAATACTGTTAATAAATTAGATATAGATATATTTAACACATCACTCAGTCTGTTTAGAAAGTCATTGTTTATCAATTAAGTCACTGGCGTAGCCAGGGGGGGGGCAAGGGGGCATTTGCCCCCCCCAAGACCCTTACATTTTATGAATATTTCTTCAAAATTAAGATAAACAGTCCCAAAAATAGCGTAAAGAAACCTGAAAAAGGGGCGTGGCACCCAAAAATTTCGCGCCTGCGACGCTAAGCCTCCGGCAGCCGTCGCGGTAGGGCCGCAAAAGACGCTTCCTGCAAATTTGCCCCCCCCAAGACAAAATCCTGGCTACGCCACTGAATTAGGTTGATTTTTCTTCTGTTTGTTATGTCATATTTAGATTAAGACTTAATGTGCGTGAACGTGAATGTAATTTTTTGAAAATTATATTTTACATGCTGACACTGGACGACGTGGAGCTTTCCCAATAACAATTTGCAAGAATCAAGAGATGGGTATGCACACTCTTATTTCTAATACTTGCATTGTTTCAATTCAACCAGTGATTGTTTTTATTCAACAAATATGCATAGGAAAGACAAAAGTTACGAGCAAACCAGAAATATCTATCTTTTTTCTTTCTGGAATACATTTATTATAAATGCCAAAAACATTCATAAAATATGTTGCCAAAATAAATTTGATTTCTTCCACATATATGAGAATATCAAGTAGAAATTGCCTCCTATTCCGCCGAGGCAATCTGACCTCTCCGGGAAGTATAGTGGCTAGCTGCTGTCCAAATCGTTAAATCACAGCCAAAACGGTTTGTGTAATTTACCGTGAAATTAAGAGTCATATTACAGGCCCGTCACGGCGAATCTGCCATTGTATGGTTTTATGCGAAACGTCCCTATATAAAGTTCAGGACCTGGGGGATAGCTTTTGTTTTTAATCCCTTTTGTGGCCTGAGGTCAATACGGTGTTTAATCACATTTGAGAATGTTCGAGAGTTGTTCCTAGTCCTAGCTATGCAAAATATAACGAACGAGAACAGCTACGGAGGGAGAATAGGGGAAAAATTAAATTATCCGAACCCGACACGAAAAAAGTTATTTTCCCACTAACGATCGAGGTCGTTTCAGCATTCAGGTGTTGCTGCCGAGGATTATCGATGAGTCCGACCTTTAAACAACCGCACGTGATACGAATGCGAAATGCAAAAGAATGCACCGTGATCAGATTTTTCATTATTTTCCACAATTGAGTAGAACGCCTTTCTCGAAAATTGCGAAACGAACTTATTTTCAATGAGTTTTTTTTTACACTTTTAAATGTCTGTGTGCCGGCAGATAAATGGCGAACGTCGTACAGGGTGTTTCTCAATCATGCTCACCTATATTGTGTTGGCATAAAGTTTTTCATTTTTCAGCTTTCTAAATTCCAATAATTTCATTTATTCTATCCAATTATTTCTTAACAACATGAACTATAATACTGCAAATTCGTCATTCTCTTGAAATTCAATATGAACTTTTCCATCCAGAATGCTGGAATGCTCCTTGTGGTATGAATTCTTAGATTCTGATAGGTATATTCGTAAAAATTATCATTCGATGTGGTAAATTATTTCCGCAGCTATTTGACAGCTGAAAGGAACCTTCGATAATCGATAAGTTATTATGTTACAGGTTTATGTTTCTCTTTGACCATTCATTAACTTCTCTAAAATCAATAAATTTGTTAACATGAAGCTTTTTTCTAAAACTTTTCTAATAGACATAGCAGACTCATTCACCTTTCTTCAGGTCTAGGGCAGTTAGGTTTGTCCCCCATTTGCCATTTCACCGTCTCAAGCAGTAGCTAACAAAAACTAACCTCAAATAAATCGTTACCCGATTTAACGAGACTTTTTCCGCTGAAAAAAAAACCTCTTACCTTGTCTCTTGGACACGTTAACAAATGTCTTGAGAAGTTAAGCGTAATTTGAGACTAAACTTTCAGTATCAGGTGGAGATTTTATAATTTTGTAAATTAATGTGAATTTTCTTTTTTTACAGACGGAGCTATCGCATAATTTGCAACAGTTGTCAGAAAGAGCGAAATCTACAACGGAGTTTATTCAGAGACTAAAAGGGATGAGTGATAAAGTAAATGTAAGTATTGAAACTCTTCTAAAATCTGAAGTTATTATATCTTATCCTTACGAGCGTGCGAAAAAGTGCATTTTAGGTCATGGAAGTACCTACCACTTTTCCGCACTAATGCGGAAAAATAATACATGCTGGGTCACCCCTGAGTACTTTCTTATCATTGAATTAAATGTGGAACTAAAAGCCGTAAATCAAATTTAGATACCTACCTACTTTCAAAATTTTGACAAACCTTTTTTTTTTCTCTTTTATTCAATCCAATATCAATCTCTTAGATTCACCAAAGAAAGCACTTAGGTACTTATATTTCTTTTATTTTAAGCTCAAAACGTCCCTTAACAAATCTTTTTTGTTGCAAAGGCCATCAAACTCATTACCAAGAAAGAACAAAAAACTGTTTTGAGAATAAGGAAACGGGGTGGGTCCTTGTACATTTCCTTTTGTTATCTGTTCTCGTCTTATCCTTATCCTTTTTGGCTTAAAGTGATAAACTCGTTTACTTTAAGGGAGAAACCATAAAAATATTATTGTTCCGGGGGCTCTGTATAAAAAATAAATGGGGGATGAAAAAAATGGGCTCGAGAACGTATTCCATTTACCGAAAAATCCCTTCCAAATAAAAAGTATCTGATATGTTTCTATTATTCACAGATTAGAGCTTGAAAAAACAAGTTCATTGTAGATTCCAAATGAAGTACCTATATAGCCTTTTTCCAATAAAAACAACCCTCCTATTGACGGGTCAGTCCTCTTGTGTGCTTAATTACAAAACTTTCGAAAAAGCAATAAAGTGGCCGTCATTAGTTTAAAGGCTTTGATGACCGGGAGATAAAAGAGTCACCGTGGACAAACAAAAAACTTTAAACATGGTTCGGAAATATCGTTATTTTTTTGGCCCAATAAATCCACTCACTTCAATTCAACCTTCCCTCCATTTCGGAGTTTCATATTATTTATTTTGCTTTGGGACATCTAAAAGTATCAGAAGGCATTTCCGGAAAGGGAATTGTCGGAAATTTGAAACTGTAGCGCATAGATGGATTCCGAGCCAACGGCAAAGTTGAAATTTATTTGTATGCGGCGGAAATATTATATTAAGTGCCTGCGTAACTACCTATTTGATGGAAAATAATTAAAAAACGATTATCTCTATGTGAGTTAAATAACTGGAATGCCAATGTCTATTTTTAAAAAATATTATTTATTGCGAAAATTACATAGATTAAAAAGCATAGAGCGAAAGCTTCAGACTGACTGAATCGAAGCGACGTGGAAACTAGTTTTTTATCTTTTTTCTTGCTGAATGTGCAGAACGTTGACTTGGATTTTACGTGGTATTATAAGGGTAGATGGTCACATGATTCCTCCCTCGTAAAATTCAACTTCGAGGGTTAGCGTGGAAGTTGAACCTCTGAAAGTTAAGTGGCTGGTGCTTCTTGGTTTCTTTTCTTGATGCATCTTGGAACGATAAACTACTTGAAGCAGATATAGATTACTGTAAAAATCAATAATGATAAACATATAGTAGCCTGGGGTGATTTTCTTGCAGGGGTTGTTCTTGAATGTGTAGTACAACTCAGTTTTTAATAAATATTTGTTACGCGGTATTATCGAATGTGATACCACAAGAGGTTTCAGGATTACCGGATAATACTTTTACCTGTCACGAAACGTGTTACGCAGCAACACCACCACTCCGAAAGAGGAGTGGTGTTGCTGGTAACGCTTTGAGTGTCAGGTAAAAGTATTAGGTAATCCGGAAACATCGAGGGGTATTCAAAAGGTTATGCAACGAACTAAACATCAATACTTTATTAATTTTTATTATTATTATTAACAAATGAACAGTATTGCCACCAAGCGCGATAATCCCAAAAGGCTTATCACTTGTTAAGCCTCTCGTGTCATATGGGAATAATGTACAGTGAGTTGTATAATTGCCTTAAACTGACTCTCAATAAAGGTAGGCACAAGAAAATAGGTGATAATAATTTAGGTGGAATTGATGCATAATTGGGATTTTAAGAACATAGGTTGTTCAAGGTATAACCGTTGTATAACATTCAATATCTATCAAAATTTGAAAAATAAAAGTGTTTTGTAAAGTTACTTTCAAAGACAATGTTCTTTTAACCAAATGTTCAATTTTAACAAGTTCTTTATACAAATCATTTGTTTGCATTATACTAGGGTGCATCATATTTAATCAAGAAAAAGAAATAGAGTTTTCGCCATCTTGCAAAAGCGCATTGACTATTTCATAGAGATTTAGTCAGCTGGTTTCAAGTAGTCTTTAATAATGATGGCATGAGCTTGGCTATGTTTGATATATAGGTATACATTTCATTTATTTTGTTCTTCAAAGTTTTTTCATGTGTCGACATTTTATGAACAGTTTCATTGAATTGTTTTACAATTTTTAAAGAAATCGCGTTTTTCTGGTTGATGTTGCTCGCTAATTTTTCTTGATTACTCTGCAATTGATTTACTAGCTTATCGTATCTTTCGCCATCCGATGCGTCTAAATTACCACTTATTGATTCAAATATTGATCCTAGTCCATCTGTTAATTTCTTGAAAGGGTTCGCGGTTTTTTGTCTAATATGTTTTTCACATGAATTTCTTGTTCGGGTTCAAAGTTATTAGGGTCATCACGGTCTTTGTTTAATCGTTCTATCAATGTATTTTTCTGTTGGCTACTCATTGATTTGAGAATGTTATAATTTGGATTTTTCCTTATGATTTTCTACGTAATCGTTGATTAGTAGGTAGTTGATCGATTTGGATTTGGATGTCAAATTACCCGAAACATAGCCATTCATGATATCAATGAGTCTAAATTTTGTTGCGGAGTGTATGGTATGATTTTAGACTAATATTCCGTAAATCATTTTTAGGTGACCTGGTGTTTTAAGAAATCCCCATGTATTTAGAATTCTTAAATTTTCTAAAATTGTTGAGTGGAATCTTTCAACGGTACCGTTTGAATATGGGTGATTTGGGCAAATAAAATGAACTTTAATTTTGTGTAAACCAAGTAATTCAGTAATCAAGAGATTTTTAAATTGTCTGCCATTGTCTGCAATAATTTGTTTTGGGATGGAATGATGTGAAAAGTAATTCAATATGTTTGGGCATACTTAGAAAAGCTGTCGACGATGGTTAAAAACTTGTTTTTTCCCACTGTAAAATCATCCATGTGGACAAATTCAAATGGTCTATTAGCAGTGGGTGTTACGTTCATTTTCACTTTTACGGGATTTCTTCTGTATTTACATTGTTAACATATCTCACAAGTATTTATATAACTTTGTACTGAATTTTTCTAGTGAGGCCAATAATACTTTGATTTAATTTGTCTTTCAGTTTCTTCAATCCGTCTATGATTGGTTTTTCCCTCGTGATAGTTTTTTATGATTTCCTGAATATCGTCTTTATTAGTAACTATTGAAAGCCATTCAAAAAAAGCCAATTTTTTTATTAATTCTTAGAAATGAGTTGTTCGAATTAAATGAAATTTTCATAGTTTGTTGAGACCTTTATGAGGTATCTTTTGGACTGCTCAGAGTTGACCCAGTAATTCCAGGGACGTGCCACAGGTTTTGTAGGATGGTTTTTTTTTGCACGAAAAACATTGTCCAGTAGACTTATTTTCAATTAAGATATGTTTTTTCAATAGAACATTTAAAGATACAACTTTTTTATCTCCTTATTTTTTTCCGTATGCTGCTTAGTTTTCGAGATAAAATTTAAAAACCATTTTAGGCTAACCACGCACGGCACTGACCTCCATAAATAAAAAATAAATTGCCACAGAATTACCTGAAATTTTACCAGGCTATTTGTTGCTTAAAAATAAACAAAAAACTTTTTTTCTAAAACGCTCGCACTTCTGAGAATTAATGTAAAAATTGATTTTTTTCACAAAGTTTGACACCCTGTATACAGGGTGCCCCACGGTGGATGGCGTATCAGACGTTTATGGAGAACTAAAAAGCAGATCATTTCGAAAATTTGGCAACCGGGAGAAACGACCATAATCTACACTTAAAAAATATTTTTGTTTATGCGGTGTTGCCGCTTCTACTCTCAACCAGTGGCAACATCGCTATTTTAAATGAAACACCCTGTATGTGATTGCATATTTCGATTCTACGTAAAATTCTGAGCAGATTTCATGTGATACACCCTATACCTAAGTTCAACTGTTTTGGAAATATTGACAGTTGAAAATTGACTTTTTGCAACTTTGACAGGCTGTAAAACCTGAACGGTTAACACGAAGTAACACGGAGTAACATAATCTTTCATAAGGTTTAGAATGTAATTTTACAAAATTATTTTATGAGATTTGTACATGTATTCGTTTTTTCTTCTCAAATAATATAGTCATTTTTGTTTTTTTCTGGGGAATGTAATACAGATTTAATAATAATTTGGTGAACGCCGCACAGCAATTCAGGCGATAGGTATACGTACAATGTGATGTTGTGCGGCATTAGTATGAAGAGTAACCCTGTTTTATAGAAGATTTTATAATCAAATTCTTCAAGCTTAATTCGCCATCGAAGTAGTTTCGAATCCGGTTCTTTCAAAGAAAAGAGCCATTGAAGAGGCTTATGGTTTATATTGAATTTGCAACCATACAAATAAGGCCGGAAATATTTTGTTGCCCATACAATACAAAGAAGTTCCTTCTCGATGGTGGAATAATTTGCTTCGCTATCATTTAAAGTTCGGAAAGCATACGCTACAGGTAAATCATTTCCGATCATTTCCTTAGACAGGACTACACCAAGTGCGACATTACTAACGTCGGTAGTGAGACTGAAAGGTTTTGAAAAATCTGGGTACTGGAGGATGGGTTGATTTATTAGAAGATTTTCACAGGTTTCGAAGCATTTTGCAAGTTCGGGATTATGGTCAATAATAGCACTTTTCTTAAGACATTTGGTTTAAGGTTCAGTTAGTTTTGCGAAATTATTGACGAACCGTCTATAGTAACCTAGGATTCCTAGAAAACCTTTGATTTGCTTCGTCGTTTTCGGAATATGCATGGTAATTTTCAATCGCCTCTATGTTGTCTGGGTTTGGCTTAACACCAGAGGGTGTAATGATGTGTTCCATGTATGCTACTTGTCTACGGAGGAATTTCAACTTATCTATTTGGATTTTGAAATTCGCTTGTCTAAGTCGTTCGAAAAAACTTTTTAATTTTTCAAGATGTTCCTGAGGAGAAGTAGAATATTTATTCTGTCGTCTAAATAAACAGCGCATTTTTCGCTGTGTTATCCGCGTAGCACGTTATCCATAAACGCGCTGAAATGCTGCGGGGGCGTTTTTGAGCCCGAACGGCATTCTTAAATATTCATAATGACCGTTTTCACAATTTTTTCATCCATTTGGATTTCATGAGACCCTCTCGCAAGGTCTAAAGTGGAGAAATATTGGCGTTTGCCCAGTTTATCTAGAAGTTCCGTAATTCGGGGAAGCAGTTATTTGTCGTCCACGGTCTTCTCAGTAAGCTCACGGTAGTCGACAACTACACGCTTATCGCTTGCATCGATTTTTTTGGGAGCAACCCAAATTTGTGAGGACCTAGGTCTTATTATATTTTGGTATAACATTTTTCTAATTTGAATCTCGACCTCCTGTTTGTGAATGAATGGGTATCGATATAGATTGAGCTTTCATCGGTGGTGTTTTATATCATTTGTAGAAGTAAGGGGTGTATCGTCTTTATAAAAAATTATTAATAGAAATTATGTGAGCGGTTACGTGTTCTCGTTTAGTTGAGGTGCTTCCTGAAAATTTGCGTTTTCGTCCTGTTCTTCGGGTTGAAAAAAAGAACCCGCTCCTTTAAAATCGTAATATTGATTTTCGGAGTTCTGATCAGAACTTTGATCGTATTCGTCATGCACTTCGGAATATTGGTTTATTTCAGTGTTATACAATTCCTCTGAGATCCTTTCTAGGGATTTCACGTGGTATTATAGTATTATAAGGGTAGATGGTCACATAATTCATGAGTCAGTGGCTGCTCCTAAAGTAGGTGTTCGCTCATATTAGAATCGATATAGTAATTTCCAAGAGATATTTGGTGTGGAACCTGGCTACAGGAGCGTTGCATGTAGGTTGAAGTTTCAGGAGCGAGCTATTTTCTATCAACTTTGTTATAGAATATTTCTCCCATTACATCTAATAGTCATTGGAAGATGCCCTGATAGTATTATGAGACAGTAGTTCGTGTCTACTTCTTGTGGCTATAGCGAGCAAAATGGAAGCTTGGCAAGATTCCCTGTAGATTTTAGAAGTTTGGCTTTGCAAATGGCTTCGCTGTCTGTGGAAAATTTTTGAAGATCGGGGCCATATTTTTGCATTATTTTTGAGAGGCCTTAAGCAAATGATGGGAAGCCACAAATTTTGGTCGGCGAAAATCCTGATCCATGTATATGACAGTTTGAAACCATTGTTCAGAGAAATAGACGGGATGGACAGCAAAGCGTTGGTACTGGCATTAAGGCAACAAACATTCGAAATTCTTTGGAATATTCCAGAGGCAAACTATAGTGATAGCAGCTGAGAGCTGAGTTACGGAAACAGGTATCTCAGTCAGAAAGCAAGAGTCCAAGGCTTATCGGAGGCGATGCAGAAATTGAGTAGTGACATCGAAAAAATGGCCCGGTTGGCACATCCACAAGCGCCCGAAAACATCATCGACTAAATTAATTTCTAGTAATTCTTCGATGGAATAAAAGGTATAGATCTACAGCAAGCAATAAGAATAAGTAGCCATAATGCCCCAACCGATACCTAGTCAATGGAGAAGAGCTAAAGTAACCTTCATCCCAAAGGCAGGAAACAGGGACGCCACTCTTCCAAAGTCATTCAGGCCTATATGTCTCATGTCGTTCTTGCTGAAAATAGCTGAAAAACTTGTGAATACTTATATCAGATGTTCTAGAAAAGACGCCACTACATCCTGGGCAACGTGCTTACAGAGCGGGCAGATCAACAGAAACTGCTTTATTTGAGCTCACTGACATCATCCAAAATACATTGCAGAATAAAGAAGTAGCCATCTGCGCCTTCTTAGACATAGAGGGGGCATTTGATAACACCTCTCATTAGTCAACAAAGGATGCGCTCGTCAAAAAAGGGGTGGACAAAACCACATCCAGCTGGATGGGCGAAACGCTAGCCATCAGAACTGCAGAAACTGACGTGGGTGAACAAACCATACAAGTCACCACAACTAGGGGATGTCTACAAGGAGTGGTACTCTCACCTTTAATGAGGAGTCTGGTGCCTGATGATCTCCTAAATACACTAACCGATCAGGGCTTCAACTGCTTTAGATAAACCGATGATATTGTCATCATGGCCAGAGGCAAATACGAAGGAATACCTACTCTGCGACCTTATAGAAAAAGTACTTGGAACCACGGAGGGGCTGAATCTAAACTTAGCGAAAACCACAGTGCACAGTGGTAACATTTTCAAAAAGAACGAAATTCCCAAAGCTGAAAAACATTCGCCTCAATGAAAGCAGACTTAACTGGAAACATGATGAAGTTAAATTCCTAGGAATAACCCTAGATTCTAAACTTCTCTGGAACTGGCATGTAGAGAACACAAAAAACAAAGCAATCTCGG
Organism: Ceutorhynchus assimilis; assembly: GCA_917834065.1. NCBI lineage: Eukaryota > Metazoa > Arthropoda > Insecta > Coleoptera > Curculionidae > Ceutorhynchus > Ceutorhynchus assimilis. The sequence goes on from OU892287.1 coordinate 18,685,528, forward strand.
CACACATGGTCTGCAAAAATATTGTGGGTAAAACGTGGGGTTGTAACCCATCAATCCTATGATGGATGTATACCAGGATAGTGAGACCTATCATCACCTTGGGAGCAATAGCCTGGTTAGCCGAAACAGCTAGGAAAACCCTAGCAAAAGCGCAAACACTCGCGTGTCTCTGTATAACAGGAGCAATGAGATCATGCTCAACTGCGTCACTTGAAGTCATCCTAGAACTCACACAACTCCACATAATAAGTGAAGCGAATTGTCAGTAGATCATGTCTCAGACTGGCGAAGATAGGCTTACAAGGAAAAACGAACTTTGGCAGAACTATTCCTCTCCCAAACTGTACACATTTCTAGGATCTACCGAAAGACGTGTTTGTTATTAAATTCAGTTTCGAGAAAAACTTTTCATCGAACTAAGTACAAAAAACAGATGTAACATGAAATCTATCCAATCCTTTAAAGCAATAAACAACATCAAATGGTACACAGACGGTTCCAAAACAGTTAAGGGAACTGGAGCCGGAGTATTCGGGTCACAAACCAGATACGCGGAGCCAATGGGAAAATCACCAAGCATATTTCAAGCGGAACGTCACGCGATAGGAAGATGCGTGCAGTTTATCCTGAACAGAAGTTATCGAAAACGAGAGATTGTAATAATGTTTGACAGCCAAGCAGCTATCAAAGCATTGAGCTCCCCGGTCATCAATTCCGAGATAGTATGGGAATGTCTAAAGAAACTTAATGAGATGTGAAATAAAACAAAGCAATGCCTGGATACATAGGGGTCGTGGGCAACAAATGCGCAAACAGAACAGACTAGCAAGAACGGAAGCGTTTACTCCCTTCACTGGGCCACAACCATTTTGCGGCGTCCGAAATGCGCACCTCCAAAAAAATCCTCAAAAAGGAAGAGAACCGGCTAAGGAACAAACAATGGCTAGAACAGCCAGGACTTCGCCAGGCCAAAGATCTATTAAGCAACTTCAACCAAAAAAGATCAGAACTGCTGGTCAACCTTAGCAAGAAAAGTCTTAAGACTCTAACCGGGTTTCTCTTGAGACATTGCAGACTTAAAAAACACCTACAGAAATTGGGGTTGGAAGAAGGTGGCAGCTGCAGATTCTGTGAAGGCGGAGAAGAGACACCTCACTATCTTCTACTGATTTGCGATGCCGTAAGTCCCTCGAGGATGAAGAACCTGCGTAGTCCTTTTATACAGTTGGAAAACATTTCAGCCCTGGAACCGCTAGATATCCTAGACAGGAAACCCGAACTTAGCAGCAAAGGGAGGGGTGTGCAAAACCACATAATGGAAGATAAATAACTTGATAATTAGTGGACTGTATAATTAGGTGGACTGGATGATCGACTGGATAGGGAACTAAAACACACGCGCTTTTCACTGACACTATATTTACAACAATTTACACAATATTTACACTATTTACAATTACTACTACAAGATGACAAGAAGCCAGAGCTTGCTTAGATGCCCAACAGGGCAGAGCTAGATTATAAAATTTATTAAAATGTGAAAAGGTTTCTGGATGCTTGTTAACGTGGACAAGCTCCAAGCTACACTGCTGCAATGACAAAAATGGCGCGCAATATATTGACAGACATGACAAAATAGACATGACGACAACGCTGCAGTGTTGCAAACTTTATATGTATAAAAATATTTTGCCATCAAAAAGAGATAGCATGATTGTTGGAACATGTTTCCAACATGCTGGGGGGCCTAGAGTTTCACATGAAACCAAGGTAAAATTTTCCAGCAAAAAAAAATAAAAAAATTAAAGAGAAAGTAAGCAACCCTTTTTTTAAAAAAAGGTATGATTTCAATGATGATCCAGTAAACGAAAACTTAACTAACAATTAAAGCTAAAAACATTTCTGGAACACATAGTATGACATTATGTATGTATATACGAGTATAGCTAATTGAATATAAATATAAATCTAAATGTTTTACAAATATATGTACAGAATTTTGTGAATAATTTTCAAAAATATTATTAACAATTATTGTCATCAATCGGTAACACTGCAATCTTGGTAACCGATCTGAGATAAATACCTTTTTTGGTTTTCACTTCGACAACCCTTACTTTGCCGTCCTTTCCAGGTATTGCTTTAACTATTCTTGCCATTGGCCACTTATAAGAAGGTACATTATCCTCTTTTAAAATGACTAACAAGCCCTCCCTAAGGTTAGGCATCTCATCACGCCATTTTGGCCTATTTTGGAGTTGCGTTAGATAGTCGTGATACCACTTTTTCCAAAAATGCAGCTGCATCTGGACACACAATTTCCAAAACTTAAGTCGACCTTGGGGAATTTCCGTCAAATCAGGGTCAGGAAAGCTTGTGATAGGCGCACCTATCAAAAAATGACCAGGGGTCAAATAGTCCAAATCTGAAGGATCTTGTGACAAGGCCACAAGTGGTCGGGAATTTAAAATTCCTTCTACTTGGACAATAAGAGTATTAAATTGTTCATAGGTAAGCTCATTGCTACCTATGACTCGCTTGATGTGAAATTTTGCCGATTTTACTCCAGCTTCCCATAAACCACCAAAAACTGGAGAATAGCTCGGTATAAAATTAAATGTAATTTTTTCCTGAAGGGAATAATTTTCAATTTTTTCTGTTTCGTTATAAAACTCTTTGATTTTATTCTCGGCTCCTTTAAACGTGGAACCATTGTCGCAGAAAATATTTGCGGGCTTCCCCCTCCGCGAAATAAAACGCTTCAGAGCAGCTAGAAAATTTTCGGTTGTCAGGTCTGAAAGCAGTTCCATATGAATTGCTTTGACTGAAAAGCACACAAAAAGTGCTATGTATGCCTTGGAACTTACGGATTTTCTAATTCGAGATTGCTTAACGAGGAAGGGACCGCAAAAATCTACCCCGACATTTTGAAACACTCTGGCTGAACAGACTCTTTTTTCCGGCAAGGAACCCATTAATTGAGTGGAACATTTTGCTTTGAATTTAAAGCAAATCACACATTTGTGTAGCTCTTTTTTAATTAATCTTATTCCATTTATGAGCCAATAATTGAGGTTTAGGGAACCTAAAACTTGTCTTGGTCCAGCGTGCAACAAAGTTGAATGTTCTTGTATTATAATTAATTTGGTGATGTGACTTTCCTTGGGCAAGATCACAGGATGTTTCTGATTATATGGAATGTTTGAATTATGTAACCTTCCACCCACTCGCAATAATCCATTGCCATCTAGGAACGGCGACAAAGAGTTTAATGAGGATTTTAAAGGGGTATTGGAAAGTAAAGATTTAATGTCATTAGAAAAGTAAAAGTCTTGCTCACATTTTATGATTACTCTAAGACTGTGTTCCAGTTCTGAAAGCTTCAAACTTCCCTCAAGTTTTTCACCAGAATTTTTTCCAGAATTGTGAACAAATCTAAGTATATAGGCAAAAACTCTTTGAAGTCTTCTAAGGGATGAAAAATCTTCAAAAAATGAATTTGGCTTTGTTTTTATGACTTGTGTTAAAATTTTTTCTTCTGGCAAGGAAGCAGGAATTTCTATAGGAATCTCATTATGGCAAAAATTAATATCAGAAAGAACGTTTGGACCGTGGAACCACAGATTATTTGACTCAATTTCCTGAGGCTCGAGACCCCTGGATAGACAATCGGCAGGATTTTCTTTCGTGTTAATATATAACCATTTAAAAGTTGAAGTTAAGTTTTGAATTTTTATAATTCTGTTTGCCACATAAGGGTTTAATTTCAGAGGATCTGATTTTAACCAAGCAAGTACAATGGTCGAATCAGAATAAATAAATACTTTATCAATTTTTGATTGCAATAAGATAGACACCTTTTTTGCCAGATTTGCTAAAAGCAAAGCTCCATTAAGTTCCAATCTAGGAATGGTAAGTTTTTTATTTATAGGTACTATTCTAGACTTTGAACAAACTAAATTTACATGTACTCTGTCAGGAAAAAATGTTCTTACATAAATGACTGCTCCATATGCTATCATGGACGAATCGCAAAACCCTACAAGCTCAATGCTATTTGCGTTTGTGAAATATAAATTCCGAGGAATCTCCAAAGTTTGCATGTTAATAAAACCCTTTATAAAACTTTTCCAAATGTCCAACAAATCATCGGGCAATACTTCATCCCAACTAAGTTTGCATGTCCAAATTTTTTGCATGATTACTTTGGCTGCCACCAAAATCGGGCCTGCCAACCCCAAAGGGTCATAAAATTTGGAGATCAAACTGAGTACTTGTCTCTTTGTTAAATATTCATTGATGTCCATAACTTTAGGAGTTGACAATTTAAAATGATCAGAAATGGTATCATAAGTTAGGCCTAGTGTTTTTACGGTAAAATTATTCTTACTCATATCAACCTCATCGAAATTTTGTTTATCTTTAGGGATACCACTCAAAATGTTTGGTTCATTGGAACACCATTTATGCAGAAAAAATGATCGTGAACCCAATAAAGAAATTAATTCGTCTCTAAGCTTTATGGTCTCTTCAATTGTGTCAGAACCCGATAAGATATCATCTACGTATGTATTATTTAAAAGAGCTTTTGCTGCGAGAGGGAATTTTTTACCTTCTGAGTGAGCCAGCTCAGCCAAACACCTCGTTGCTAAAAAAGACGAGCTTTTCAAGCCATAGGTGACTGTCTGTAATTGAATATACTGTAAGGAACCGAGATGATCTCTCCACAGAATGTTTTGCAATGGCCGGTGTTCCGGGTGAATTAAAACCATGCGGTACATTTGTTTTATGTCAGTTAAAATTACGAATTTATAAGTTCTGAAGCAAACAAGAATATCGAATAAGTCTTTCTGGACTACTGCCCCATTGTACAAGAAGTCATTTATACATTTCTTTTGTTTCGATTTCATGCTGCCATCAAAGACAACTCTGAGTTTGGTGGTTTTTTTGTCCTCCCTTATAACGGGGTGATGCGCCATGAAATAAATCGAACCATTAGTTAACTCCTCTACAGGGTAATTGACAATTTTGGCATGATTTAAATTCAAATAATCATCCATGAAACTCTTATATTGTGGGAAAAGATCAGGATTAACTCTAAATCTTTTTTCCAGGTTTTCAAAGCGCTTTATAGCCACTGAAAATGAATCCCCCAAATTTATGTCAGTTTGTTTTAGTGGCAATTTCACCTGATATTGGTTATTTATTATTTCAAGAGAATTTTGAAAACAAGACTCGCAAGCTTCTTGCTCGCTGGGATATTCTGGAAATATCTCAGGGACTTTCTCAGTTTCCCAAAATTGAGACATGGTTTTTTCAAGATCTGAATAGGTCGCGTGAAACGCAAAAAAATTGCATGTGACATTTGCACAAGCAGAAATTGCACCGCTTACAATATAACCGAATAGGGTGTTTTGAAAATATATATTGTTGCATTTAAGCTTCTCCGAGAGAAAAATTTCAAACGCCACATTTGCACCCAATAAAAAATCAATCGGTCCCGAGGGGTAAAAACTGTCATCAGACAAATGAATATTCCGAGGCGTTTCAAACTCTGAAATATCAAAACTTACATTAGGCAAATTGCTTGTAATAGTGTCAACAAGCGCACACTTTATGTTTTTTGAATAATCAAAAACCAAAGATTCAATATTTAAATTTATTGATTTATTAATTTTAGTTTTAGTCTCCGATATGCCAGTGATATTCAAAGAACTATTAAAGGCTTTTAATCCTAGCTTTTCAACTAAACTGTTTGTTACTAAACAAATCTGAGAGCCGGTGTCAACCAGACCTCGGGCGTAAATATATTTGCCTTTATTAGATTTAATTTTTACTTTTAAGGTAGGTAAAAGTACAGATTATTGCTGTGAGGCATTGGAATACATGACTCTGCGTTCAGTAGGAAAATTATTATTTTCACATTGCTTGTCCAAATGCAGCAGGGTATTGTGTTCCTTTTGACACATACCACACCGAAACAACATTTTACACTTTCCAGAATGAATATTCAAACATAATTTACAAAAATTCTGTCTGTCGACAAAAGATATACGATCCTTTACTAGTACGGATTTGAACTTTTTACAATTATACAGTTTATGTCCAGATATTGAACAAAAGGGACATTTTACATTGGTTTGTTTTGTTAATAAACCGTAAACCTTTTCTTTAGTTTTATGCTCTGGGGTACTACTAGTTGCCTCTAAGGCTGTAGCTCTATTTTCTAAATAGGCCAAGAATTCATCCAAAGTCGGCAATTTGGAACTATCACGATCTATTTGATAGGCTCTGTTGGTAAATTGGTCAACTTTTCTACTTAAAATACAAATCATCACCATGTCCCAGTTGTCAACAGGCTGGGCTAGGTTTTTGAGAGCTCCAATTTGCTGCTTGATGCGACTTACAAAATCTCTAAGTGCATGAGCTGTACCTTTTTGTATGGCAGGAATATCCAAAATAGAAAAAATATGTGAATTTATGATCATAGTTTCATTATTAAATCTGTTATTTAAAATATCTATGGCACCTTGATATGAAGAATTTATTAGTGGCAGATTATCAATTAAGCTTAAAGCCTCACCCTTCAAATAATTTCTCAAATAAAAGAGCTTTTCAACATCTTTTAACTGTTGATTTTTATCGATGACAGCATTAAATATATCGATAAAAGATTTGAAATTGGTTAAATTTTTTCCATCAAAGGTAGGTATCTCGATTGGGGGCAATTAAGCAGCAGAAATAAAATTATTACTTTGAGTAGGTGGAATTGAAACCGATTGAGCAATATTAGTTGCTAAATTACTAGTATTAGCTGGTCCTGGTAAATTAGATTTAGGTAAACAATTTTTAATACTTACAATGACATCATAAAAAAGAGTTTCTACATCATCAATTGAATCATCATAGTTACCATCAAGGCACAGAATTTCAACTTGAATGTCTTTAAGCTTTTGAAAACTGTCCTGCAATATTTCCTTCCGAACTAAAAATTGGTCGGTTTTATACTCACTGTCAGGATCAGATTTGTGATCGGAAATATAACGACTTATTCTAACCATGGAGTCGATTGCTTGCTTTTTCTTTGACAATAATTTATCAATTTGCTTTTTGGTAGCCATATTTACAAAGTTTACAATCAAAAAAATAAGAAAATATCAAAAGAACTCTATAAACAAAATTTAAAATTACCTAATAAATTAGATTTTTTTTTAAAAACTACTTAACAAAACGAAAAACGAATAATTGTTCATCCTTTAAATAAATAATGAAAAAATAGCAATAATTAATGCGAAAAATTCAGTTTTTCAAAAATAATGCAAATTCACTCAAATTCACTGCAAAAATCCAAAATACACAAACAACAAACAACAAAACGTAAACAAATGTTTGACATTTAATTTGAGGTTAAGCTGTCGGGGTGGTGAACTCTCACTTTCATGTTCGTTGCTCCGGGGCTGTACTTCATTGCACCAAGCAAGGATACTGCACCCGGGGTGACTTGGGTTGAACCAGACGAGAAAAAGAAGCACCCTTTTGAATTTGACAAGTGAAGTTTGTTTGCTCCGCCCCACTCTACTTACGCACTTCCGGTTCCGGCGGAAACCTTCGCTGGTGGCACGTGGAACCCAACGTTGTTTGAGACACGTGCAGACTGCACAGTGGATGATTGATTTTTTGCATCACATGGCGCCAAAAATCACGATGGAACAATCAATAACCACTAAAAAGGCACTTTTTGAGGGTTTTTAAAGCACTTTTAGGTTCCGAACTATCCAGTATCCGGCTCGAACTGGCCAAAATTATGTGCAAAACCACATAATGGAAGATAAATAACTTGATAATTAGTGGACTGTATAATTAGGTGGACTGGATGATCGACTGGATAGGGAACTAAAACACACGCGCTTTTCACTGACACTATATTTACAACAATTTACACAATATTTACACTATTTACAATTACTACTACAAGATGACAAGAAGCCAGAGCTTGCTTAGATGCCCAACAGGGCAGAGCTAGATTATAAAATTTATTAAAATGTGAAAAGGTTTCTGGATGCTTGTTAACGTGGACAAGCTCCAAGCTACACTGCTGCAATGACAAAAATGGCGCGCAATATATTGACAGACATGACAAAATAGACATGACGACAACGCTGCAGTGTTGCAAACTTTATATGTATAAAAATATTTTGCCATCAAAAAGAGATAGCATGATTGTTGGAACATGTTTCCAACAAGGGGTGCAATAGATCAACCTTGGTCGCAGTGCAACTGACACCTCCAACATACATATGTACATACGTAACGTGACCATACGTCCCGTTTTCAACAGGACAGTCCCTTATTTCGGCTCTCTGTCCCGGTGTCCCCGAGAAACGCCACTCCAAGACTAGAGTGTTCGGTCAACGGCTCACCTGGTTCTTAAACGCACCCCTGCATCATGGGTCTTCATCGAAGGTCGTGAGTTTAGAATCGACACTTGCTACTATTTGACAAGTTAGTTATATCAATTCTAAACATTCAAGGCCTCCTTATGGTGTGAGGAAACCTCAAGAAGCGAAAGAAATACTCCCTCGGATGTCAAATGCGAAAATTGTTGCACATAATTTAAGTGTTACCCAATAGTTGTATTCCTTTCAAGAGTTTGGAACACTCGGGCTACTCGGTCCGGTGTTAGTCGACCCGACTCCGATTTGAAAGGAAGAGATATGTGGTGCAACAAACACTTTTCGAAAGGAATAAGCGCGCAACGTAACCTCCTAGGTGTGAAAGGAATACACATTGTGCCCCATTCCCGTTTGTCCCGTTTTGAGTCCACAAATAAATGGTCACGTTATACATACGTAAAGTTCATTTCACAAAGATTTGTACTCATGACATCGATAATGATGATGATGAAAAAAGCGTTCAAATTTTATATGGTATTGAATGATTTCTGGTTCAAAAACCGACGAACGTTTTTGACGTGATTAATTTGTTCTAGTCAATTTTTATTTGTTAAAGAAGGAAGGCAAAAATAGAAATCCTTGCAAAACAAACAGCACATACATACCCTCCAACCGAACAGAAGTTGCCAAATTAGGGAAGCAACGATTGCCGAGAAAAGCCTGAGCGCAGAGGCACATTTTTTCAAAATCTATAGGTGATGTTTCAGAAATAATTGGTGAAGGGAGACCGAGCTCGAAGATCCAAGAAACAGAAAAAAAAAAGTGTTACAGATGCGGCCGTGAAAGGTATATCAGTAGAAACTGTACGCGAGGTTTTCGTAGAAAAGACCACGATACAGACAAATACTTAACATGATTAACAAGATGCTACAACTCAAGCTAAGAGGTCACAGCAGTAGAAATAGGGCTGCGTTCCAGAGATGTGAAGAAAGAAGGTAGATCCAGACCTCAGGAAAAGACCATCTCATCAGTGTACATGGGCGAATAGTGACAATCACTGATTCGCCAGCTCTCAAACTACTGGTGCTTTCCAAAAAACAAAGTTAAAGTTTCATTGTTCATGGCACTTTAGCCACCTTGCCACCACAGAAATTCAAAAACTCTCCAGCAGATAACAGAAAAGGAAATATACCTTTTCAACTTCAAATTGGGATCAATCAATTTCAATTTGGAACGTAGCACTTTCAAATTGGGATTAATCAAATTTTAATTGGTAACTAACACTATCAAAATGGGAATAAACAAAATCAAATTGGAAATAAACAATTTAAATTTGGTACTAATCAACTTCAAGTTACGCGTTTAAACCGTATATTAAATTAACAAAATGCCTTACATTAAAGCACTTTATGCAGAAAATGCTGAAAAGCAAATATGTGCTGTTTTTAATATCGAAGGCGACTGAAGAGGATTGGCTAACACACTGGGTATAAAAAAATCTACGCGTATCGATGGGTAGGTACCCAAGAAGTTGTTCGAAGGACGTGGAGGACAAAGAAAAGCAAACATTTTAGAAGAACATAAGTTATAAATGACTGGAAAATCCTGAAATTACGCTGAAATAAAAAAGAAAAATTTGAACAAAATCTCATTTTTCTCAAATTCGAAGAAATAGTTCATGATTCTCTAAGGAAGGAAAAACAAAGACAACGTCTCAAATATAATTTCTAAATTGAAGTCTATTCCCAATTTGAATTTGTTTCTTCCCAAATCAAAATTGATTAGCCGGAATTTGAAGTTGATTAGTACCAAATTAAATATGATTATTCCCAATTTGATATTGTTAATTCTCAATTTGATTTTGTTAGTTCCCAACTTGAAGTTGTTTAGTCCCAATTTGAAGTTGAAAAGGTATAGTATCAACAACAAGGAATTTGATTTGACCATCAACTTTTTCTACAGATTCCTTAAGAGCAAAGTAGACTTCGTAAAAAAACAAAATGCTGACAAGGAATTGGAAACGGTATGTGGCTGCTTAGAGAATGGACAACGACCTGGATGGCGAGCAATTTCCAGTTTTGGTCAAACTGTGGAAAGGTACATACTGCGAGATAATTTAGATAATTTAATCACACGCATTAATGGCAAACATCATACAATATTATTAAAACATGGGGTACCAACAAAACTACTTTATACTGATCAGGGGAGGAATTTAGAGTCGGAAGTATGAAAACAAGTGATTAGTCAAGTGAGAATAAGAAAAACAAGAATGACTCCACTTCATCCACAGCTCGACAAAATCGGTCATCGATCAATACGTTCTTCGTGATACTTGTGGATGAACAACTGGTGAATTTCTTCCTTACGGTTCATAGGAGCTCTAAGCATGAATCCACCGGCTATGCACCATCAATGCATGAAATTTTGTCCGTTATGTGCTTCCGTGACGAATATTTTTATGCATAGAATCGGAATGTCTGTACCGTAACATTGTCCCGGGTCCAAAATAGCCAACCATAATTGCTAAAATTTTCTCTATACCTTTTTAACTTCAAATTGGGACTAAACAACTTCAAGTTGGGAACTAACAAAATCAAATTGAGAATTAACAATATCAAATTGGGAATAATCATATTTAATTTGGTACTAATTAACTTCAAATTGCGACTAATCAATTTTGATTTGGGAAGAAACAAATTCAAATTGGGAATAGACTTCAATTTAGAAATTATATTTGAGACTTTGACTTTGTTTTTCCTTCCGATTACATTCAAGTCCCTTCAGGGCCGCAACTAGGGGGTCGAACTAGGCGCCCGCCCAGGGCGCCGGAGTATCGGGGCGCCGAAAGCGCCTAATTTAATCCATCCATATTTTACAATCCAAAAAAATGCAACGGTTTTACGCTTTACGCGTCAGTACGAAAATTTATTTTGCTTGTGTTACATCTCTCTTTGTCAACCAGCAACAATGGGGGATGTACACGATCTGACAGTTTGACACTATTGACAGTCGCCTTGAGGTAAAACAAAGATATAATTTACAGTGTTTTTTTAAGTTTTTAGTTAGATTTTTTTAAATAAATACCTTTTGTGTACTCCAGAAGTTTGTTGGACATGCCTAGAGTTTGTTTAGTTGTTAATTGTGGCAGTATAGCGCAAGGGATACAATATCCTTCTATAGGTTTCCATCAATTTTAAATAACAATGGGAGGTTGGATTTTTTAGCTCAAGAGAGAAGAGAAAAATTGATTAATGTTCTTAAAAGAGAAGATCTGACAGAAAAATAGATTGAATATAGAGTAACTATACTTATATATTTGTTCTTGTGACACTCGGTTTTGATATTTCTTGGGAAAAACCTGAATTTAATTCATTATAGAAAAACCTAGCAAACTTTTAGATGAAAGACCACATAGACTGGAACACAAACACTCCGCTCTAACTTTTTTAAAACAAAATAACACCAAAACTTGAGAAAAAGCTGTGAAAACCACATAAAATATAACCGGCCTAATCTAAACGAAAAACAGGGCGACTGTCAAATTCATTTGTGACGTCACATGGACATGCCCTATACGAATATCGATAGTAATCATATAAATTACTAGCTGACCCGGCGAACTTCGTACCGCCTTTGAATTATTAAATACCTATCTATTAAATGTTGTGTTAACGTATCTATATAGACTTGACTATATATTTCATCAAAATGAGATTTTGTTCAAAAATTTCTTTTATTTCAGCGTAATAACAGCATTTTCTTCTATGTATTCAGTCATTTATACCTTATGTTCTACTAAAATTTTTGCTTTTCTTTGTCCGCCACGTTTCCTTCTAACAACTTCTTGGGTACCTCTACATACCCATCGATAAGCTGTAGATTTTTTAATACCCAGTGTGTTAGCCAATCCTCTTCAGTCGCTTTTATTATTGAAAACAGCTTTTTTGCTTTTTAGTATTTTTTGCATCAGGTGCTTTAATGTAAGGCATTTTGTTAATTCAATATACGGTTTAAAAGTAACTGTCGTTTGACTTGCAAAACTTTGAAATTTATTCAACAATTCCAATTTGAAGTTGATTAGTACCAAATTTGAATTGTTTATTTCCAATTTGACTTTGTTTATTCCCATTTTGAACGTGTTAGTTACCAATTAAAAGTTGATTAATTCCAATTTGAAATTGCTACGTTCCAAATTGAAATTGATTGATCCCAATTTGAAGTTGAAAAGGTATAGAGTCGACATGCCATTAAACGAAGTGGAAGGGCTGCCAACAAAAATAATGCTCTATATTATTATTATGTATATCTGAAATGGTGGTTGTTTTGAAGTTTTGATTACAATACAGGGTGTATCGGGTATGAGTACAAATATTCTAACATGAGATGATATGGCCCATTTCAAGCTAAAACTGTCCCATTAACCATAGGTCAATTATTGTTAGTAATTTTGTAGTTATCGCAGAATTTAAATTTAGAAAAATGATGACGTGACAACATTGTACAGATATTATCCTTGCCAGGATATAAATGTAAATAAAACTGGTAAATTGAAAAAGGTTTTTTTTAAGGAGTTTTTTTATTTCCATCTGTTCACGTTTTGGTTTGTTATTGGTTTTCAAATAATGTAAGTAATAACTTGCATTTTTACCACTTTCCTAGTAAAAATAAAAAATGTGCCGTTTTATTAAGTTGTGAATTGCACTCAGTGACATTTTTGCACTAAACATTCAAGAATAAAATTAAATAATACTTACTCAGCTACTAGTCAAATCCTTATTATGAAAATATTAATTTTTGTTAAAAGGGTTTCTTTCAAAACACTAAACTCGACACGCAGTTTTGCACACTCACACTTTCCGTATCACGCAATCTCTGTAAAACGGGCACAATGTTCTTTCATCAGGTGGATGCCGTTCTCCTGGGAAATCTTTCCCTGTAATCTCTGGCGGCTAAATGAGCATTTTGAAACGATTCTGCCTAAACAAGTATCTGCATATCGGACGTTTGTAAAAATGTTATTTTCAAAAAAGAATGAATTACGCGCGTTTTCATGACAAGACAAATCAATTAATCAGGTCAACCAAGGTTCAACCACCTTTTCTTTTTTGTGCTATGTTGCCAGATGTTTAGATACTGAATTTCGAGTGAAATTATCATGATGTTTTTTCAATTTACTATTATTCTTGTTGACTAAAAATCCATAATTACTTAATAATTGAATGAACTAAATTTTTTACATCTCATATTGATTAAGATTTTTTTTATCTTCCAAATATTCGTCAAAAAATGTCAAAACTTCAATGGCCTATTTATTAAAAATGGTTGAGTTTGGACCCCATGTTGTATAAACTTTTTTTGTTCAAAATGGGCCATATCATCACGTGTTAAATTTTTTTGGGAGAATATATTAGATTTTGGTTAGTGGTTGAGGCTTTGTGATAACTTGAACTTTGAGCTATTGTGACTTGAAGTAATCAGTTGGACCGGTTTGTGAGGAGGTCAACTTCTATGCCGAGCCAGAGTTTTCCAGTCCTTTCTTATCTCCCACTCAAGACTCTACGGCCGGTATTGACCTTCCAGCAGTGCCTGTTTTTCCACGTAGTGGCTCTTCTGACTTTCGAGTAGAGCGTAGTTTAAATTTTGTCCCCAAAGGCCAACCCCAAAGGCCAACCACCCTTGTGCCAACGATAAGTCGGTCGTTCATTCTGCCGTTCATCTACCTTGCGAACTGTGGAGTTTGAGTCCATCGGAATGCTTTCGCTGTGGTTTTTGATTATTAGATATAGTCTTTGCCTTGAAGGTGAATGCTACTCGAGCTTCATTTTAAGCCCTCGGAACACGCTGATATGCATTGCTCGTTCTCGTTGAACGTCCGATTATCATTATTTGATCTTTTTGGGATCGGGACTTCCAATCGCATATGCAGCCCAGTTAGGTTTTCCCTCTGGCAATCAGGATTTTCTGAGCAACACTTTACCTGTGCACAACTTCAGTTTTTTCTTTAGGGGTGTCAAGACCCGCGGTTTTTGATCCTAAAAGGCATATAATAAATAAATTAAAATTAAGCAACCGATTGCAAAATTACTAACATGATTATTATTCTGCACTACAGCAGCATTATTACCTACTCTAATTGCGAAATAGCCATCACTGAATTGAATACCTACACAATATTGCAAATTATCGTTACCCAAATCTATGTTATTACTTGATTTTTATTTATTTCAGGAAAATTGTGAGGAATTCGAACAAATAGTATCGGCACAATGCCAAGCGTTAATAGAGGCCATACAAGTCCGAAGAAATACGCTTATAGAATGCATTAGGCAAGACAAGGAAGTGCGTGTTAGGGCTCTCAAAGAGCAAGTTACTACATGTACTACTAGGCTACAGCACACGACATCGTTACTACAGTTTTGTATCGAGGCACTTAAAGAGACTGACAGTTCTGCGTTTTTACAGGTAAGAATTTACTGATAATTTTATTTACGTAGGTAATTAGAGTCATTACTGATCTAATGCTACAATGAAGTATTTACCTAACTGAGTTGACAATCAAAATTCCAAGTTATAATAAATATTCGCTGTTAAGACTATCAAAATTATCATATTTTAAATTTTAAAGTCTCGAAAATAAAATGTTATATATTACACATCTGCTAGAGCATATCTTTACACTCGTAGGGTAGCCATAAGTTCTCGTGTAAATATTCCAAAATCGTGATTATACCAATGCTTATGGCACGATTATCATCAATAATTATAATGGGAGAGAGTAATAAGTAGCTTGTAGCATTGGCGATGAAAACAGAAATTCTTCTTTACACAAATTTACTGTATATTGTTTGTCCAGTAAGCTTGCAAGTCCCGCTGGTATCTATTTTGGTCTCTCAGCGTCGATGACGTTGACTTTTAAGGCCTCTACGTATTCCTCAAGCCTGACCTCGTGATGTCAAATATCCTGAAATAATCCTAATCCGACCTCTGATTGTCTTGAAGCGAAGTTCAAACAATTTTTTTCTTAACATAAAAATAATGAAACTTCTAGGACGATCTCAAAAACAGACACAGAATAAATACTAAGTAGGGAATAGGAATTTTTACAATTTGTCACGCTTCTCAATTTAAAGGGAAAATTGGGAAATTGAGATTGCAGGTCTAAGAGTCTAGTGCGAGCAAATTATTCCCTAGCTCAAATTTAAACATTTCGCGCCACTGATTTAGGGACAGAAAAGTCACATGTAATGAGTGAAGAGGGTAAAATAGACAAGGCAATTTTTTCAATTTATGGAAATAAAAATGACAATTGGTCATTATGCTTTTAAGTAGAGCATAGCGACTTACATAACACTCTAGACTCACCTTCACAAATATTCGTCGCACTCTAGTTTTCAATCTCTGCCCCTTTCCATGTTCACACTACCCAAAAGCTGAAACTAGAATCTATATCATCGTGCATACCGCACTTGATACATACTGTAGCAAAACGCCCCAAGTACTCTATGTAATTAGTTAGATAGTAAATGGCGAGCGGTATATTGATGGTGTTTATTTCCTTGGAGCTGCTACCTATAAAATTGTGGAAGTGTCAATTTAAATCAGCAAAATATCTTCCAATTCTGACAGCCTCATCTATTTTTCTAAATTCAATTACCTCACATCCGTTCAAAAAATGTCATTATTACCACTGAAATATCCATACTAAATAAGAAACGCCCTATTCCTAATAACTTATAAGTTTATTCATTTCAACACTTCCGATTCATTCCTATTAAACTACCCTTCACCTATTTCTATGAATTCTTTAAAATTTCTAAGTCCTTTACTGACTGCTTATGAGAAAAACCCAAAATAATTACCTATTTGTTTATTAAGGTTTAAAGTCAACCCCTATTTTCTGATCCTTGTGTTCAAAAATTCCAAAAAAAAAATATATGTTTTATGGTTATTGATATACTTTAATCCATAATTTTTTTAAACAAATTTGACTCGCCATATTTGACTTATATCGCAAAAACTGAAAAAAAAAGTGGTTTTTGAGCATTTATTTCAAAACGAATAAATGAAGTTTCCAATTAATTTTATTAGGAACTACTATTGCAATTCTACGCGACATATATTTTTTTCAAATTTTTTGAACCTGTAGTTTTCTCGCTACTGCAAAAATAGTTGGAAATACGCCTGTAACTACACTGTTAAAAAAAAAATCCGACGGATGAACGTTCAAAATTATTTGCGTTGGTCCAAATTACAACCCTGTTTATGTAAAAGGGCACACTGTAGGGGCAACAGCATTGACATCTCGCGTTGCTGTAATAAACTATAGGCCTGACTTTAAACCTTAATATAGGTATTACTAACTTATTCTTATAAAACCCTACAATAATTTCTACATAAAATTTAAAACCCTAATTCAAAATTCATTTCATGAACAATAAGTTTTCTTTAACAACTTTCCAATATTTTAAGACACAATTCTATTTCATGAACATCAAGTTTCTTTTCAAAATTTCCTATTCCATTTAATAGTTTATTTAATCAGAACAAATTCTATTTTCGGATTCCTAGCCTAGCTAATAAACCCAACTGTTTGATTCATAATTCCTACTCAAAATTGTATATTGTTAAGTGCATTATAAATTCCCTTCATATTTTCTTTGCACAATTAAATTAGAACGTCATTATATCTGAAGGCAATTAAAGTTATGCATTAATGTTCCATAGTCAAAACAGTCGAGTTATTAATATTTATGCAATAAAGTTCCAAAGTCAAAAAGTTTTTCTAGTAAAATTCACTCAAGTTTTTAGGCATTAAAAGTCATTGTTAATTCACTTCTCATCATTCAGAATCATTGATAAAAGTCAGAAAATTATTAACCACTAAAGTACTTACATTTAACTTTTCACGCGTAAAATTACTTAATTAATTACTCAAAAATCTTCTAGAGCCCGCACATAAGTTGAACGAATTTCAAATGTTATTTCTTTCACAATTTTCGGTACTTTTTCTAAGTTAAATCGAACGCGTTTTCCCCGAGGCCTTAATAAGAACTTTTCGCGAATTTCATCCCTTCTGACTCATTAGGTACTGTAGACTTTAACTCAAGCTGGACTGGACTGCTAACAACTGGCAACTCAACTGACAACTGCCTTCCATTTCTAAAACCGCGGTATTTATATTTAATCGATCCCCCCAAATTTCTCTGTCCATGACAATTAAGATGATGCAATTTCCTTGGAATTTTTATCATTTTTTAGTTTAAAAATCGAATAATTATGTCGCAATATCCTGATTTATCGAGGTCAATACATTGGTTCAAGAATGCCATTAATTATTCGATTTAATTATTATGGCCTCGTTAAAAAAGTTCATTGATCGGATGTTAGGATGACATCACGCTGAAGGAAATAATATAATTTCGAATGTATTTGGGGTCACATTAATTTGTTCCATTTTTAATTTATCGATCTGATTTGGAAATACCGGAAATTCAGTTTTTGTTTATTTGATATTATAATTCTTTTTTTTTCCGAATTAGGTTGGCACCATGTTAATATCTAGAGTAGCAAACACAGATCATTCGTGGCATAAGGAATGGACAGCACCCAGAGTGTCGCCACATTTCGATCTTACCCTAGATGACAAATCGGTATTGAAGGCGATAGAACAATTAAATTTTATTCAAATGAAACGTAAGTTTATTTTAGTTTCCATATTATTTCAAATAAATGCCGTTCAAATACCGTCCAATCCAAATAAATATTTGTTGAAAGCATGCTTAAACCTAATACGCATACGAGCGATTAAAGCAAATGGGTCATTTAATTTAATAATGTTTATTTTTGTTGTCTAACAAAAGTAGAAACGTGAAATTTACTAATTAAAATAAATTGAGGGATTTATAAAACATGAAAACAACATGTGTGGGCAAACAGGCATTTGTGCCTTTTATTTAGGTATTATAATTCTGTGTTAATTTGATAATTCCTTTAATAATAATAATTTCTATTGATCAAATAATAGTAAGTAGTCTGAATTTGCCTTTAATTACGTGGAATTATTGTAACTTCACTGAATTCTGTCAGTATAGTTGTCTTTAAGTTTCTACTCCAAAGAGTTTCTGTTTATCTTCAAATGCTGTTTACGAGCTTTTCTTCAGCATCAACTCATAATTAAAATAAAAAAATTAAATGTTTATTAAAAATTAATAATAATTGAACGGTGTCATAGGTTCCATAACTTTGGGGATATAAGTTCTAATGATTGATTCCTCAGTTGAACTAGAATTTCAAAATTTATATTTTATCATGTTTTATGTAATTTAGCATTCATTGATGGGGAAGAAAGAGTACCGGCAGGTAAACTAGCATGAAAATGCTAAAAGATGCATGGAAAACTATATTTTATAAGCATGGTTTATAATTTATTTAAATTTTTGGTAGCATGTTAAACATAATTAATTTTAAATCTTTCTGCAATTTTTATATTTTTTTTGTGTGCTCAAGCTGATCCGCATTCTAAACGAGAATCCGGTACATAATATTTACTTTAACGGTAATATAAATATAATATAACGTTCCAATATTGTTATGTACGCAAACACGAAACTCCATTAAACATGTTTTCATACCGAAAATGGTTTGTTTTTAAAGAAAACATTTGGAGCATGCCTGTTTAGATTTTGTGTATTCAAAAGCTAGCCAGATACAAAACGAACAAGGATGAAAATAATAATTATTATTCTATTTCTGGTTTTGATATGCTATTTTATAATTTTGCCAGCGTTTATTTATTGTTGAAATTACAAAGTGATTCGGGTGAAGAGTTTCATGATAATTCAACAAAACGTTTGTACCAGAGACGAAAAACAAGTATCTATTTATTTGATAAAACTAACCATTACATAATAAAGTGCTGACAGAAAATTAATAAATAGTAGTACCTACATGAATTTTAATTTTAATAGAGTAACACCAGAACTTCATTGGTCAAACAATAAATTCATAATGCATAGGTACTTGATAGCTTGTTTGTTGTAGTTTGCGCGAGGTTATACTCATCTTTAAAAAAAATCTACACTCAGTGGGTTCTGATATATTTTTAATCCATTTAATTATAGGTACCTACATACCTACATTTTTGGCTGCTGATAATGGGCACGTGTCTCAAAGCTTTAAATGAAATTAACTATTTCAGTAGAGTAAACTAAGAGTCTGTTAAATATCCTGTTACATATCCCACTTTGAGATAGGTCATCAGTACCTAATGACTTCACCAATATAGCGTTGAACTTGTTTTTCGTTTCTGGTATTCCTGAGAGCCAACATTTTTGGGCCCAATAAATATACCTTCTACCTGAATCACATTGTAAAAAATATTTGATTATATGTAATACAAAGTAAAGTATTGTTTCAAAAAAAATCCAATAAAAATATTCTCTCCTATGTAGCTCCAGCTGCCCCAACAATAATTCCGGAAGAATGCAGCGCAGAAAATAATTCGGTAACAATAGCGTGGCAACCTCCGCCCCACAGCCACGTTGAAGGGTACGTTTTGGAGCTCGACGACGGCAGCGGTGGAGATTTTAGGGTAAGTCGCCCCAGCAGCCCCCCACAATGATTCTCTAATCCCTATTAATTATTAAGGTAGTTATTTTGTAGTTCGCAAGGTGTAAAATAGCCGGGGGAACTCGTGTGCAAGTGCGCGCGAAGGGGTTTAGCGTTTAGCTAAATGCATATTTAACTAACTGTGGCAGGATTTCGGTGCGCCAAGACAGGGATTTGTCAATGGAAGTTTCTGGTCGTTAATTTTAAAGCCAATAGCGTGTTGTTGTCAAATAATAGAAACGCTTTTTTTTATCTAAGTAGGTACATTAATAATTGGAACGGAATAAGGTAACGGATATCTGTTATTTGACTTCACCGGTCAAGGAAACAAGAAGAACTGAAGGGTGGTTCCACCACCCAAGATCTACTTTTAGAGGCCGAAGATGCACCGCATGCAATCAGTCCAAAAGTTACCAGGAAGTACCTGAAAGTTGTTACAAATAATACTGTTTATTTGCACTTTAAGACAAGAGAACCTATAGAGTCGTGAAATTCAAAAATTAAGATAACGTGTAGCCCTTTTATGAGGAAAGGCTAATTGTAGCGCAAATGATAACAGTGTTGCCGGATTTCCCTATGACAGCCGAGAAAATTAGGTTATGTTTTTTTTTTGTTTGTTGTATTTTATTTGAATTTGAAAGTATAGGGCGCGAATATTTTTGTGTATTTCAAATTTTAACGATATTACTGTTTTCTATTTCTGCGACCTGTAGGTTTTTGTTTCTCAATAATAATTACGTATTAATATTATCCTATCAAATACTATCGATAGTTCGTGGTGTGGTGTTCTAGAGTTAATTAGTTATATAATAGTTATTTTAATAAATTTATTGTGATTGGGAGTTAGAAAATAATGGAAAGTGGACCAAGTAATAGTGCTACCTGTGAATTTTGTGCTGAGGTTTTTTCCAAAAAATACCTCATAACAGACACTTGAAAAACAGTAATAATTTCAAAAATGGTAAGGATATTACTTAGAAGAAGTCACAGTATTTTATATTAGTTGACGTTTATTTAATAAAGTCTGAGAAACAATTGCTTCTCTGGAGAAAGAGCAATCCCTTCTTTTACAGTTCCGGAATATGCTTTTGCAATGCTTTGTTCAAATGTTTGGAGGATTGCCAAGTGTCATTTAAAACAAACCAGGAGTTGAGAAGGTATTTAACAACTAAGCATGGTTTCGAAATAGTGAATCACTCAATGAAGTTTCATAGATAGTTAAAACAATTAGAAGTAAGTAGGCATACTTAATTACAATGACTCATCAAGTAAAACATATACCTCTACTTATTATTTATTGTTAAAAAGTACCTACCTATTCTAATTTATCATTATTTGTTGAATCATGACCATGTTGTAACAAATGCATAAAATGCCAATTGAAATTGAAAATAGACCTTTTGCACTTAAGCATTTTTCATGTTTTTTTTTATTAATAATAAAAGGTGAAAAAGAAATACCCATCAAGAATAAGAGCTTTATTATTAATATTATATTGCTAGAATAATCTATGAAGATGAATATGTCGAGGAATATGTATATCTATGAAAAGAACTCTGATATTTAAGAAAAAGTTCCATTATCTCAAGTAGATAGACCTAACCAAACCACAGCCACCTTAGCTAGCAAAAAAAGGCTAAAAGTTTTGGATTTCAATCAAAAAACAAAACCATGTGAACTCACTAGTTTTCACATAGGTAAGAGTGTGTTTCTTTCATAAATGTATATTTCTCAAGTATCCATGTACAGGGTGATCCAGTATAAAGTGAACACCCCCTACCTTTTCGCTAAAAAATTTTTTTTTGAAAAAATCAAGATAGCCATTTCATGTATTTTGTTTCTAGGAATTTGAGAATGTTTTTCGAAATTAAATTAAATTTTCCATTAAAGCGCTGTGACGACAAAAGTAATTTTTTTAAATGGAATAATCTATATTTAAATCCATTTTCTAAACGCCCTTATTTTTCTCATTTCAAGTATATATAGTTTGTTTATCTTTATTTTAGTAATTTGCGATATATTCTCACATAAGATTTAAATAAAAATAGCCGAAAATTAAGGTATCAAGGTAAATCTAAATAATTTTACCTTTAATAAAATTACTGGTTATTAGGTTTTATCATACCTTTTCCGCTATTTTTATGTGAATTTTAGAGTGAGAATATATCGCAAATTACTAAAATAAAAATAAACAAACTATATATTTGAAATTAGAAAAATAGGGGCGTTTAAAAAATTGGTTTAAATATAGGTTATTCCATTTAAAAAAATTACTTTTTCGGTCACTGCGCTTTAATGAAAAATTTAATCAAATTTTGGAAAACGTTTTCAAATTTCTAGAAACAAAATACACCAAATGGCTATCGTGAATTTTTGGAAAAAAATTTTTTTAGCGAAAAGGTAAGTGGTGTTCACTTTATACTGGATCACCCTGTACATATGCATGTAATTAATATTTTCTATTTTTAAAGTAAATTATTATTTAACCAATCAAAAATATTAAAAGTTAAAATTTTCCATTTTTAGCGTAAACAAAACACCACACGGACTCACAATACTTGAATAATATAGAAATAGAATTCTATTTTCTATTTTAAATACCCGCCAGCTGGAGAGGGAACGGCAACGCTGTACTCATTTGCGCTACATTTAGCCGCTCCTCTTTTATGTGCAAATTAAACCACTCAAAATCCAACAAACAATAATTTTATTTTACATTCGTTTACAATGTAGTAACAGTGTTACTTTTCTTTAAAATTTGACAGTTGACAGCTTGGTTGTTCTGGTGAATCTGATACAATATGTTCCCGAGCTCTTCAATCGATGTTGGGGTTTCACTTTCGTGAACTGGAGCTCTTCGTGTTGTTTCCTGTATCTAGGAAAGAGGATAGATTGCTGGGGTGACGTCACTCCAGCTGATCCAGACTCCAAACAGTGATCTTTTATGTCCAGTAGGTACCTAGAAAAAAATAAGGCAGCATCAGGTTCACCAAGATTTGGAATTTTAAATCCCTGAATTCTGTCGAAAAGCGAGTGTCTTGCAAAGAAGATTTAAATTGAAATTTATTATAAAACTATTATTGTGCAGACACTCCTTTCCAACAGAATCAGGTAAGTATGTAAGTATTTATTAACCCAAAACTCTGAATTGACTCACCTTAGAAAAAACGTGGAACCACCAATCACACACAGAATGGAGGCCCACAATTAGATAAAAAATTAAAATATAATACCTATATTTCAAAAGTAGATAAGATAATATTTATCAGGTAAAAACTCAACAGTGATATGGTAGTATACACTGATGGTAAAGTAAATTGAAAAATTATTAAGGGAAAATCTAGAAATTCAAAAGAAAAAATTATAAAAATGGAATCAACTTGCCTGCTAGGCTACTGCCAAAAGAAGAGAGAGTTTTTTTTACATTTAACTGCGTATTAACCAGATGGACCAATCAGAAGACTACACTCAACATACACAAAAGAGCGTGCTCACTTATCAATGAAACACCACGTTGATTAAAAGAGAATAGATAAAAACCCCCTAAAAATTTAATTATTTTAATTGTTTACAAATTACAATAATTTAAATTAAGGTTATGTTGAAGCTACGGGGATGAGAAAAACTGAAAAAAAGTTCCCCCTCAAATCAATAATAGACGTGTCCGAGCGTTTTCCCAGATTTCCATTCCAAATCCAATAAATCCGAGTGGACTGTTTTCCCTGTATATATGATTCCAAAATCTCAGAATATTGTTTTGGCAGAAACAGTTTCAATTTATAGTCCAGTCCTTCATGCCAAACTTTGTCATAGGCTTGCTGCAGAACAGACTTTTCTCTCTTCCAGCGATTTTTCTATTATATTGGTTATTCTGTACTTGCTCGATCATAGAGTGCTTGTCGCGGAATCCAAATTGATGAGGTGGAATGATTTCCTGTCTTTCTATGATTGCTTTCATTCTTCTCAGAGCTTAGATAAAACTGGCAATAATGATATTGGCCTATGACATGACAATCATGAGGTGGTTTTCCGAGTTTTGGTATCATGATAACTTCTGCAACTCTCCAAAGTTTAGATGGGTACGTATCTAAGCCTGAGAGACGCATTGAAAAGGTTGCATAGTTTTACAATAGCTTTCCTAGGGAGTTGTTTTATTACTTCCGCAGAAATTAGGTCATATGAGCTTTTTTCGGACTAATATTTTGTTTGATCTCTGCTAATATTTCTCTTGGTGAAGTAGGCTTGATGTGGCCTCCTTGATAAGGGTCATTCCAGGGACTGCTTCGTTAGGTGATATGTCTTTTCTAAATGTCTTTGGTTTTTACACTTACTGCTGTAGCTTGAATTTCTATTGTTTTATATCCCGTCTCTTCTAAAATCCATTTCACCAAACGAGATAGTGACAGTAAACAAACTTTGACAGGTAAGTCGAATTTTATTGGCTAGAAAAGGATTATACTCCGCCCAAGGCAGGCCCTTCCTAGGTTGTTTTGTATTTCTCTTCGCTGAATATATTTCCGAACGAATTTTTCAGCGGAATTTGTTGAACTTGATATTGTTTTAATCTAAATTGCTCACTAATTAACAATAATTCACCAAACACTATTTAAATAATTGTAAAATACGAGGAAATACGACATTAAACTTATTGACTCATATGACAACCTGACAATAATAAATTTCATTAGTTGTAATTCATATTTTTTCAGTCCTTCTCTGAATTTTTAAGCTCCGCCTGTTTGTTTACCTCTACTATCTCGTTTGGTGGAATGAACTTTATGTGATACATGTTTTCTTTAATCATGACAGCGCTTCCTCCATGTGCTGTATTGCTAGGATGAATTGTATTATACACTTTATATCCTTTAAATTTAATGTAAGATTGATTTGTGAAATGCGTTTCTGATATCAGGTAAATGTCAATCTTTTCTATACCTAGAATAACTTGCAACTCTTGCTGATGGTGCAAGAAACCATTGGCATTCCAAGCTAAGAGTCTAAGGTTACTGATTTTCCTGACGATTAATAATAGCGCTTTTATTGCTATTTTCCTGTTTAGTTAATTGCTCATCAAGTTTGTTTAATTTTTCCAAAATCAATTGCAATGTTTGCTCCATAGTGCTTTGGTTACTAAAGTTTACACTAACGGTGGCAGGAAGTGCAGGAACTGATGTTACTGCTTGGTTGTAAATTCTTGGCGCATAATTTCGTGTAGCTGAGTCTTTTAGTTGTTGGTTTTGACCATTTGAGCTTGCTTGTGGTGTGGGATTTGGCCTCTTCCGCCTATGTTTCAATTTTTGTATTTCTTCAGCAACAATGCACCTTCTATAGTTAGCTAGGTTGTTGTCGCCCCATCAGTGAACGCATTTTGGCTCAGAATCTTTTGGTTTCGAACAGTCTACAGTGAGATGTTTTCCTGTATACTTACACATCGTGGTTCTTTAGCGCAATCTTTTCGCGTATGTCCATAAGATTAAGATCTTTTGCATTAGGGGACTAATTTGGACGTTTTTAGTGCGTTTATTTCCACTTGACTTTCAAGCACGTTGGAAATTTCGAAAACTTTGTTCATGTCTTCATCATGGCTAAATGTTAGCATGATCATATTTAGTGGCTGTTTTGTTCTCTACTCGAGTTTGTTGCAGGATTCTAGGGCCTTTAACCCTTTATTTTTTAGGTCTTCTACAATTTTTTGGATCACACGAAAAGTGTAACCTGTTGGCAATTACTCTAATCTTATATGATCTTTGACTTGTCGTAAATATCGTTAAACTTCTTTACGCCATTCACCATAATCTTTGGGGGTAATGGCTCTTTTTAAACTTTAGTAGGAAGTTCTTTTAGATTGAAATCGTTGAAAGATTCTTCAGTAGTGCCCGGGCCAGCGCTCTTTTGTGGTAGAGCGAAATATCCATTGGACGTTTTTTCCAGCCTTTTCTCTTTCGCCTCATCCATTCAGTTTATTTTGCCAACTCGTCTCCATCGGTTTGGTAAACCATGTTGGTCTTTTCTTTTTGGTGGACTTTTGTCTCTCGATTCTCGATCATCACACTTTTTTTGCCTAAATTCCAGTGGGCTCTGAAGATAATCAACTTGAAGACTAAGTTTTTTGTTTCGCGATATTTTCCATTCGATGTATAATATTTATATAAATAAATAAATATTATACATCGAATAGAAAAAATCCCAAAATTACGGGTTAACTCCATTAAGAAAAAGTATTACAATTAACAAAAGTAGATAAAACAACAACAATAGCTATTTTCCTAACGAGTGCCGGAAATTTCTTCCCGCAAGAGTTAGGAACTATATTTTTTCTACGAGCATACTAAAGCTGATGTTACGAAGAGTTTAATATAAATAAAATGCGATTATGCAGAAGGTAGAATTAAAAATGTATTAAATAGTTATTTATGATATAAGTGCTAAAAGTGACATTTTTTGGAACACGACGCCGAAGGCGGAGTGTTCCATCCCTTTGAACAAAATAAAATTACTTTTAGCACGAATATCATACACTATTTTTTCTACAAACGCACTAAAAGTGATTACTTTTAGCACTAGTGCTAAAAGTAATCACTTTTAGTACCAGTGTCATAAAATGGCATTTTAGACACTGACATCATGCGTTAAAAATGACACTTTTAGTGACGTTTGTAGAAAAAGGAATTTATAAAAAGGTAAAGGTACAGGTATAGGTGTATCAACAATACAAACAATTCCATGTCACAATCATTATTTCAAACTCTTCCCGCACTGAGTGCGGCAAGAAATCTGTTCCCGCACCGGTGCGGAAAGAAAGTCTTCCCGCACAGCAAATCGTGCGGGAAGAGCCATTTCCCGCACGCTCGTAGAAAATAGTTATTTTCCTAACAAGTGCGCAAAGTGTTACTTTTCCGCACGCAAACACAGTTATACGAACGACGCGAAGCGGAGTTTGGATAAGTGTTTGCGTGCGGAAAAGACACTTTGCGCACGTGTTAGGAACTAAATTTTTCCTACGAGCTTCATATCAGGTAGGTAACAACAAAAATTTAGAAAAAAAAATTATTTGTTCAACTATTTTTAATTAACTTGAAGCGAACCTATGCAGTTATCAAAAAATTACATAACAAAAAAAAAATAACAGAAAATCATCGTCAGAGCCCTTTTTTTAAAACGTTTAAATTTGATGAGAAAGTTTGTAGATTCTTGCATATCAATAGAGAACAAATCTGACAATGTGTCAAAGTTAATTAAATTTGGTGTTTGTATAGATGTTGGCTGATATAGAAACAGAGGAAAAATTTGTCATCATTTGTCAACGTCGACAGGTGCCCTTATTGTTGCTTGACAATTATTTTTACTTTTCGGCACTCAGTGCGGATAAGGCCTGTATCCGCACTGAGTGCGGAAAAGTGTAACTTTGAGAACCGAAATGCGTGCGGAAAAGTACTACTTTGCGCACGCTCGTAGGAAAAAAATATTTCTGTACTATGCTACTGGAAAATAATTAAACCAAATATGTAATAAAAATGCTGACAAAAAAACTGAAGTTTGACTTCAAAGAGAAATAAAACTACCTATAAATAAATTCAAAAACAATGTTTCTTACAGGGTGAGTTACTAAGCACGCGGTCGTCCATATCTCCTATACTAACGGAGATCGAAGTAAAACTAAATACAAAACTTGTAGATAAACATGAGTACTACATTCCTAAATTATTTTCCAGTATACAGGGTGGCCCATTAACTAGTAGTGACACAAAGTTATGTTTTTTTAAATGACTCTTCCTGTATTGTATGACATTTCTGGATTCTGCGGAAAATTCTAGACCTATTTTATGTACAATGTCATATACCTATCCTTGACTGTTTCGGAAATATTGACAGTTGAAAATTGACTTTTTTGCATCTTTGATAGACTGTGAAACCTAAACGGTTAATTTTAGAGGAAAACGGATTATTTTAGATTATGCCCAGATTATTTATATATTTCCAGAAGGATTTGAAATCTTCTATTAATTTCGCATCTAGACCTCTAATAGGTAGAGTTAATAAAACAAATATCTGAGAGTGCCTTGCACTCAGAACTGAGCAAATCTTTCATAACTAATATTGGAGCGCTCTTTTTTGTAACATGAATGTTCAAGTCTTTTCTCTGATGTCAACTTCCGTAAGTCAGCAGAAAACCATTTCGGAAACGTGGATGTTCGATACTTTTTCAGCGGGGTATAGTAGGCAATGCCAGTCAATAGAATTTCATAAAATAAATTGGTTGCCTCATTGACCGCAATATTTCCTAGACATTCAACCCAAATAATTGAAGCTAAATAGTTATTTAATTCTAAGTAGTTACCATTCCTAAAATCATAGTAAAATTCATGGTAAACTAAATCGTTAGTTTTTGATTTTTAGAGAGCATTATAGAAAATTCATAATAGTCTAGGAGGCAGTGACGATTTTCGGCACTTATTTTCCCAGTCAGACAACATGGATAGAATTGTAGGGTTAGTAATTCTAAGCAAAATTCATATATTTTTAGGGGGGGTTTTCTGATGGGTTGAAGCGCAAAATGCGTTAGAGCTTACGAATGCACGGCTCTTTTTTTTTCAGTGATCAAAATAGGTCTATTAATGAGAAGTATACTGAAGTTACGTAAAAAAATAGTCCGGCTAATCTGTGAGTATGGATAATATGTCTGGTAAGTGAAAAATTGGAGATGAATAAACCAAATTGCTATTTTCATATACTTTATGTTCTATTGTAGTGAATGTGAAATATTTATGACTGGGAAAGTAAGTGTACTTGTATTTTTCATTGATCTTGTGAACCCATCTGAAAATTTTTGCGATACTCAAATATTCTTGTTTGTATCACCAAGAGAACAAACTATTCAATATACACCAACTGGGAAAATAAGTGCTAAAAAATTTCACTGCCTCCTGGACTATAGCTTATATGATGAAAACTATAATTGAGAAGAGGATCAGTAGCCCTAATTACATTACAGTCCTTGACATTAGAAAAAATTGGGTCCAAAAATACATTTCTTTCATTGGGTATAGCATTGTGTTGAAATAATTTGTGATATCCAAATGATAAAGCTACCTCCAAAGCTGGATCACCACCTGGACACTGTACTACTGGCCCATACTCATCAGTAGACCACACTGCATTTGGAAGGTTGTAGTCTCCTACTAAATATATATTATTCAATGCTGGATATTGTTAAATCACGCCATTAACTGATTCGCAGTGTGTTATATAAATTTCACGAGCTGACTGAGGGTGTATGTATACCCCTACTCTAGTGACAAACTTTGAACCATCAACTTGACCTAAAACATATAACTGTTCAATCCTGCCTTCTGTTATGTTTATGTGTTGAGCTTTGATTTTATTATGAACCATTCGGCAGTGTGAATAAAAACTAAGCTTTCACTTTTAGTATTAAGTGATAGCTTTAGCTTTTACTGGGTAGATTTAGCTTTTGCTAATAGCATTTGCGGAAATTGAAGTGAATAACCTTTTCCTTTTACCTACTAGCAAAAGCTAGATATTTGAAGCATTTGCTAAAAATACGGAGCTTTCGTGAAGTATCTACAGCATTCTCAAAAAGTGTATTTGCGAGTTTTTATACTGATAACGCCGATATTTATATTTTTATAAACCGGAATGGTATGAGGTTTGTTCCAACACGTCAAAAACCGTCCCATGAACGGTCTAAAAACCACTCTGAATACGAATTTCTGATTCTACGCACACATTTTTGGCTTTGCGCAGAGTCATAATATGATGGTACATTGTACATTGTACGGTTTCTTGATGTGTTGGAACCACTGATCTCAAAAATAAATGGATAAACAAAGAACGCTTCTAATGCTGCTAATTTACGAGGTCATAATTTAAACAAAAACAACTGACTGGGACAGCTGTGAGCGTGCGCAGTAGATACATGTACTGTGCGTGTACAAAATCTGGCCAATGAAAATGAAGGAATTTCAAAATTTAGAACAGTTGTTCGAAAGATAAGACACTGCGCAGGCGTTAGGCTGTTCCGTTGCACAACTGTTCGTAGAATATTGACTCCAAATTTTCGCACAAATTTTGCCAATCAAACCGTATGATTGTTTATCCATTTATTTTTTAGATCAGTGGTTGGAACACATCAATGGTTGGACCAAAGCTATGACCGGCGGCGTGAAAACATTGAAAGAAGTATATAATTGGGTACGTTCACCAGTACTCAGCCGCTAATTTGCAGTGTAAAGCAGTTGAGGATAGTTGAGATACAGCGGATGTAAATTTCCTGAACGCCCAACACTTCCGCGCGTGTCTAAAGGATAAGTTCAGTTGGTAAGCGTACATTTTTACCGTTTAGAGAAATCGGCAGCAGCTTTTGTCTGCTGCTGCTGGTTTCTTTATGCAGTAAAAATTTACGCTTACCAACTCATCTTATTGAATTGTTATTTGTCATAACTTTCAACTATGCGGTCAGGAAATTTACATCAGCTGTATCTCAACTGTCCTCAACTCCTTTACACTGCAAGTTAGCTGCTGAGTACTGGTGAACGAACCCATTGTTTCCCCAACTCCAACTACTCAACTGTTAGCAACATTTGAGTGCTGGTGAACGTAGGTACCTATTTTAAACAAGTAGTGGTATTGAACGCTAGCGCTTCAAGGTGAAAATGAATAGTGATTCAGGCAATTCTATAAGTGATTTCTGGCAGAAGAAGTTTCCTGAAAAATCTTCAGTCAACCTCAAATTGACGGACTTTGGTATTCTTCGGCACGACTTTCTTTTCTTTCGGGATAAAATTTCGCAGAACTTATTATTCATAAACGCAGCCATTTCTGCCAAACTTTTGAACATCACTAGAATGATTTACAGTGGCTAAATAAACCTTTACAAACAGTGGCGACAATAGAGGTCCTGCCACCATTTTGTGCCCAACCTCTTGTTACTTTTAAATATGAATATATAGGATTTAGGATTTAAATGGAAATCTATCATAAAAAAATGGAAATGACTATATTATTAAGTACATACATCAAATACGTTTTTTCCAATTTCCTATTATAGATGTCCATATAAATCCTATATATTCATATTTAAAAGTAGCAAGAGATTGGGCATAAAATGGCGGCGTTTTCCATATGAATATATAGGATTTTGAAGAACCAATCAAAAAGAAGGCAGCAATTGTGGCCACTGTGATAATAAAGTCAATAAAGTCACTGTAGAATGTTTAACCAAGGTTTACCAGGCTTGCAAAAATTTAAGCTTTTCCTTCATATAATTAGGAATTGCTTACAGAAAATGCAAGATAAAGCTTTCACTAAATTTTTATTCACACTACCCATTATTATCAGGACACCTCCCCGACTAACTTTTTGACTAGTTCTGAAATTTATGTCGCAACGAAAAATACTGAAATTTTTGCATTTGATTTCACTATCAGAAAAGTCCACGTTTAAGTTGCTTTCAACCATTACAATTATATCAGGTCTGTTTCTGCAGAAATCACAAACCAGTCAGAGCGAATTTCATTGGTTGAAAACAGTCAGAAAACTAGTTTCAACCAATGAAATTCACTCTGACTGGTTTGTGATTTCTGCAGAAACAGACCTAGTATAACAACAGCACTCCACTGTCTTCATAAGCTCATGCAACTTGGTACCCAGGATGGCAAAAATCTCACTTTTGTTTTGTCATGATCTTTAAGTCAATCAAATTGGAGGATACAGATTCCAGGATGGTATAAATCATTAAATTTTGAGCTCGGGTTGCTCTTTATCGACCTACTTCTCTTTTTCCAGTGTTTCAATTCGGTGCTGCAATGTTTGAATTTCTTCTTCCATCTGGACAATTTTACGAACCATACCTGGAACACTCTTGAAGGCATCTCGGCAATCCTGGCAGAAATGCATAAGGTTACGTTTTTGTAATATAACTGCTCTGGCCTCTAAAGTACTGAGTCCAGAACATTTTTCTGCTAAATGTAGACGGGTTCTACAGCTATCGCAGGCGATAATCCGCTTATCGTCGCTTCCCAAATCAAGTTAGCAAGCTGAACAGGTATTACGCGGCATCGCAAAGATATCAATCAAACTTAAGTCTTCAAAAATCACAGCAATTTGATTACTTTATTAACTTTCTACACTGTAATTAATCGAGCGGTACATTAGGTAACGTTTACGCTCAGTATTTTTATTTATTATTGATAAAGTTTTTGAAAACTTTCGAAAAAATACACTTGAATTTATTTGGTTTGGTATTGTTCACCTAACCTCAATATAGGTACCTATCTTCTTATCTTCATTTGGTGTTCTAGCATGGCTTTCCACAAACAATGAGGCGTTCGCTATTTTTGGATTTTTCACAGGTGACGACAAAAAACTTTTTTCTTTTTAAACCTGAAGGATTTTTAGCGACTAACCGTTTGTAACCGCGTCATGAATCTAATAATTGATTGAAATTGATGAAAGGCATCTTCGAATATTTTGTTTCAGTAGATGTTAAAAAGTTACGGTGAAAGGATACAACCCTGTCGGACACCCCTTTCGATTCGAACTTCGCTTGACATCTGTTGGTTTACCTTAATTTGTGCAATTTGGTTCCAGTGAAGATTTGCAATTATTTTGAGGTCTGTATCGTCCAGGCCTAATATATACAACATGGCATCTTCAAATTTTAAATCCGACGTTTCGTGATCGAGATACCATCATCAACTTCTTTTTTTTAAATACGGACCTGGATTTTTTATGTCATTTTTAGAAAGAGAATTAAGGGCGCTTCCTAAAAATTACATAAAAAATCCAGATCCTTATTTAAAAAAATGAAGTTGATGATGGTATCTCGATCATGAAACGTCATAGAGCGAAAAAAAATATAAAACGTTCAAATTTAAATTGTGTCTCAAAAATCAATAGTTTTCGAAATAAATGATGACATATTTTTGGACGTTTCTTAGAAATCACCCTGTATTTCATACACTAAAAGAAATTTGGCAACACTGTAAACGAGTCTTAAATGGGCATCAAACAAGGCAACTTTTTTCTAATTTAACCGACCCTGTAGCTCGTACCGTTTCGGATATAGCAATAGTGGTATCACTTAAAATATACACCCTGTATATATATTATATAATAATTCAATACGTCGAATAATGCACATCCGGGTCATAAATAAACCAAATTTCATTTGTTTATTTGTAAAAATAAACGAGTTATAGAGCTGAGCGCCGGGTTTTGAAAAACACCCGGTATATGTATGGATTTAAAAACTGCTGCAAGTCAAGTGCATAGAACATTTTATAGGATCGACAGTTTTTATAGAACTGACTAAGAGAACTACTTAAAATTAAATTCCAATAACAGATTCAAGTAGAATTGTCAAGGCCAAGAACTAATTCTATTTAATTACCCTGAATCTGTCGGGAATGCGAACGTTCCTTGATTCTCAAATACTAATAGCTAATTTAAAATGAACAAATTCTATTTTATCGTCGCCAATTTGAGCAGCAAACGATTAATATTGGCTGGTACACGAAAGGTGGTTGTTTGCCAAGAGAGACGATAATAATTAGGAATTGCTCGACATCAGCAAGCACAGCTGAAAATCTAAAATGTTCGCATCAGGAATTCATAAGCTAAATATTTAGTAATAGAATGCATAGTTGAGTTTAATATGCTAGAAAATAGCTAGTCTATTAAAGCTAATTTCGGGTTCGTTAAAAGGACGGTTCTAGAACGGTTCAAGACAATCGCACAATTTATTATTGAAATTTGTGATAGGTGAGCCGTTGTCATTTTGTTGATTGATGAACTGTGCCATTGTTTTGAACCGTTCTAGAACCGTCCTTTTTTCGAAACCGAAAATAGCTTATATTATGATGGCTGGTCGATATAGAGTTTGACAGATTTCAAAGCATCACCCATCAGAGCTGGGAAGATATCAATTACCTGTCTAATATATTAATTGTGTAGGTAATCAGGAATCACGGCTAATTACAAGTAATTTAAAATGCATTTTTGTTTTAAAGGAAAACAGTATTGCTTACAACTATTCCAAAGTAATCAGGATTACAAAGAAACCACCATTTATTTTCTTTTCATATTTTCCAAACTCAAAAATCTCCATTGAAAACTATAAGGAAAAGCAAATGGTTCTTTCTAGTTGGTTCTGAATGTCCTGATGTAGTTCTGTATAGTTATATTATGCGTTAATATGTCATGTTTCAAAAACAATAAGAATACAGTTTCTTTTGCTTCGAATATTATATTTTTCATATTTATCAGGTGTCGAGTTTCATTTTGTTTTTCGGTTGAAGTCGAAATAACTTCTGTATTGAGGATATTGACTCAATGAATAAATGATTGTTTAATTTGTGGGTTTCTATTTAGAATCAAATTATAATAATGATGAGAAGTTTCCTACTCTTAACTATTAAATACATTAAAAATATGAAATATCTATCTACTCTTAATATCGTTCCGGGTCCACTAAACAAACACTCACTTTACCAACAATAACCACTTTTATTGAATAAATAGACTTGTAGTTCGTTATTTCAAAACTACCAAATGTTATGTGTAGTGCTCCCTTGCCCTTGTTAGAAATGTGGGTGTATTCCCTTTATTGTAAATATTGTAGTAGATCTCTATTTCCCAACTTGTAATAGATCCCTATTTCATCAAAAACACTCTAGCGGGGAATTGGGAAATAACTAAAGGGTTGCAGTATCATAAAAAAAATAAGTTTCACACTGTAAAACAAGCCACTACAAATGAAAGTTCTAGAACTTCAATTCATTCGCAAGTTTTTGAAGTGCACCACCGCGTGCTGCATTATTGGTAGTTATTCTCAATTAAACTTTGCCTTGATTATTATTTAGAAGCTTTTACTTATATGTAACTCCTATTCACAATAGATAAGTGCTTTATGAAGCTTTTAAACCTAAAATATCTAAGGAAATTAGTTCACAGGAAATCCTCTAATGCTAGTAAGTGCAGTGGGTAGGTAGATATGATAACATTTAATTAAACTTCAAACTTCTATACTAGGTACAGGAGAGGCCGCGTGTTGCGAAATTCACCAAAATGTTGCACCGCCACGGATGCGGTGATTGCGATTCACCAATGCCAATGCCAAACCACAGCTTGTCAAATCCTGTTTAATTTAACAACACTGCTCTTTCTACCATTCCACTACGGTGCCTACACCAGCTGAATTTAGCAACACGCGGATGGTGTTTCTACATATATTGACACACCACCTGCTGCCTCTACAGGTAGAATAAATCTATAAAAAATATAAAAGTTGTTCAGTTTTAGCGGAATTTTCAGAATTCAGAGTCAAAAACACAAAGTGAATGTCAAAATGATCAAAATTTTACTTTCTTCCGAATTAAATGCCCTATGCATAGTTGATTTCATATTTTTGGAGAATAAAATTTGACGATTTTTTCCAAAAATGTTATTTTACCTTTGTTTTCAGGCTTCACCTTTGAAGGTAAAGGTCGTAGGTATGAGGTGACTCTATATTATGGGGAACACCCTGTATAGTGTGTTAGAGTAGAAGCATTCCAATTCGTATTAAAAAAGAAAGAAGAAATGTAACATTACAGATACGTGAACGTATAGCTTCAAAGGGGAAAAAGGAAAATTAATTATTCTTTACGTTACACAATGAACATTTATTCACAAAGCATCTCCAATGTTCTTTTTGGGTACCTAGGTATAGTATGTCATTTTA
This sequence comes from Ceutorhynchus assimilis, assembly GCA_917834065.1. NCBI lineage: Eukaryota > Metazoa > Arthropoda > Insecta > Coleoptera > Curculionidae > Ceutorhynchus > Ceutorhynchus assimilis. Next base: position 18,721,273 of record OU892287.1, read on the forward strand.
TTTTCTCCAAACAAGCGAGTATTACGACGATATTTTTTATTACGAATTTTTCTTTCATTTACTCAATCCTTGAATATGAAACATTGATTTAAAAAAATATTTCGCATTTTTGAAAGTAATGGGATAGGAACTTACATATCGATGATCAAATCATGATTACTTTGCAACTAGGGCAATAAGGTATTTTTTTACTACTAACCTGAGAAGTAGTCATTATTCAATCTATTTTTCTCGGAAAAAATTGAATTTCTCTCCCTAGGTTAATAATGAAAATAAAGAAAAAAAACCTAGGTCAATAATGAAAATGACGTCATGACGCAAGGATGTCATAACGTTACAGGTTTCTATTGATTTAATTTCAATTTCAAACTGTCAATTTAAGCAAAAAAACAGGTTCCTGTATGTATCATAGGAAATTACCATAGATGTTAATAGAGGGCAGCACTTCCAACTAGAAAAAATAATTTTAGCACAGATTTCAAACTTATTTTTTATTTTCTACTATAGCAGTAGTAAAAAAATTCTATATATTCCACGGTAGAGAAAGTCATTATATACCTCACGCATTATAAAACGAGGCGCGTAGCGCCTCGGTTTATAAAAGCGCTCGGTATATAATGACCAACTTCTCTACCTAGGTATATAATGTACTATTATTTACGACTAATGTATAATGTGCGTATTATATTTGTGATTTTGGCAGTATAATGACATATGTTATTCCTCCAGGGATTAATGACGAGTAGCGGGATTAATTGTCATTATTCCACAAAAGTGTCAGTGTCAAACGTGTAGTGCTTGTGGATTTGTATTGAAAATTATGAGACGGATGAAATTTGTTCATTGAAAATCTCAAATAAATTAATTTGTCGTAAATAAAGTAGAGTATACTACTCGCAATAATGGCTATTATTCCCTCGGAATGTTACTCCCTCGCCGCTAACGCGGCTCAGTTCGTAATAATCCTCGGGAATAATAGCTATCATTATTGACTCGTGGTATAATCTACTATTATGTCATACCAATACATTATTGTGTTTTTATACCTTAGATACCATCTACATAATTCATTACTTTATACCCGTGCGGGCATAAAGTACACATTATGGCCCGCGCGGGAATAAAGACGCGAAAAACAGTTTTCAATTAACTTATTCTTTATTAACAAAATATAAATTTACGCTTATAAACATATTCTTGTTGTCAACAAATGATGTTTGCACACTGATGACAATTTGCGAAGTGACACTTTTTTCCCAGGTATTTATTTTTCACAACCAACTGGTATGGTATGACATAATAGCTATTTATGTACCAAGGGGATTATGTAGATTATAATGCCCGAAGGCGAAACTAGCCCGAGGGCCTATGGCCCGAGGGATATATTTCGCCTGAAGGGCATTATAATCTTGAAATCCCCGTGGTGCATACAATGCTTTATTTTCTACTCAACACAATGTTTTTTCATCAATTTGTACTTAACAAAATCAGTTAAACTTGTGTGACAGAATATTGTTTTGTATTTTGACATGTACCTGTACCTGTGACCTGTACCTGTACCTGCGACCTGTACATAGAAACGAAATAAATTAATATATCTATAAACATCTCATAAGGCAAGGCAACGGTGGTGGTCCTGTGGGTTAACGCGCTGGACTACATGGGAAACATTGATGGTAGACCGGGTTCGAATCCTGGCTAGACCGAAAATTATTTTCGGTCAGACATTTAGTGGCTGCCTAGGGTAAAGTGCAAATTAATAGAACAACAACAACAAAAACACCTTAAGGTATTATAAGCGGGCGTTATAGATCATAACGCCCGCAAAAGCGGGCGTTATGGATCAGGTTGTTATAGGTGTGTTAACGTATTTCGTTTCCTAGGTATTATGGATCTATAATAGTAAAGTAGAAAATAATAGCTATTTATGTACCAAGGGGATTATGTAGATTATAATGCCCGAAGGCGAAACTAGCCCGAGGGCCTATGGCCCGAGGGATATATTTCGCCTGAAGGGCATTATAATCTTGAAATCCCCGTGGTGCATACAATGCTTTATTTTCTACTCAACACAATGTTTTTTCATCAATTTGTTATTAACAAAATCAGTTAAACTTGTGTGACAGGATATTGTATTGTATTTTGACATGTACCTGTACCTGTGACCTGTACCTGTACCTGCGACCTGTACATAGAAACGAAATAAATTAATATATCTATAAACATCTCATAAGGCAAGGCAACGGTGGTGGTCCTGTGGGTTAACGCGCTGGACTACATGGGAAACATTGATGGTAGACCGGGTTCGAATCCTGGCTAGACCGAAAATTATTTTCGGTCAGACATTTAGAGGCTGCCTAGGGTAAAGTGCAAATTAATAGAACAACAACAACAAAAACACCTTAAGGTATTATAAGCGGGCGTTATAGATCATAACGCCCGCTTATAATACCTTAAGGTGTTTTTGTTGTTGTTGTTCTATTAATTTGCACTTTACCCTAGGCAGCCTCTAAATGTCTGACCGAAAATAATTTTCGGTCTAGCCAGGATTCGAACCCGGTCTACCATCAATGTTTCCCATGTAGTCCAGCGCGTTAACCCACAGGACCACCACCGTTGCCTTGCCTTATGAGATGTTTATAGATATATTAATTTATTTCGTTTCTATGTACAGGTCGCAGGTACAGGTACAGGTCACAGGTACAGGTACATGTCAAAATACAATACAATATCCTGTCACACAAGTTTAACTGATTTTGTTAATAACAAATTGATGAAAAAACATTGTGTTGAGTAGAAAATAAAGCATTGTATGCACCACGGGGATTTCAAGATTATAATGCCCTTCAGGCGAAATATATCCCTCGGGCCATAGGCCCTCGGGCTAGTTTCGCCTTCGGGCATTATAATCTACATAATCCCCTTGGTACATAAATAGCTAGTATGCACCACGGGTACTAATAGATATATATACCCTCGGGCGACTTACGAACCCTCGGGCCAGAGGCCCTCGGCTTTGTAAGACTGTCGCCCTCAGGGCATAATCATCTACTTAGTACCCTTGATACATAAATAACTATTGCCACGCTCATTAAGTAAAAACTCACTTTACTATATTTGGTACCAAATATAGATATCCCAGACAAAATGTAAACACCCACGTAAATATTTAATAGAAATTTTCTTCATTAAATGTTTTCGATCAAATTAGGTAATGTTGGCCTAACTTCTTGGGAATAGGTATCAAGAAAGCGTGGGACCAATTAACTGTCTCATCATCTGTGTTTCGTGTGTATTTTGCATATTATTGTTTCACTGAAATGAACCTAATTTTGAAATTGACGAAAACTTAATTATCAGTAGGTATAAATGTTTAGTAGCATAATATTTGATATTACAGTTCTGTAAACTGCAGCAATTAATCCGTAGTAAATTCTACTTATTTGTCCACATACACTGCGATTATATAGTGGTTCAACCATTATGAATATGCAAATCGTAATTAATTAATTAAGTACTTGTTTGCTATTTGCTAAAATCTATCGGAAACGGAAATTGGTTTGAGAGTTAGCATAAACAGAGGACAGTTGTTAAATATGGTAAATATATTAAATTCCATTAAGGGTGAAGTACTCACTCCACATTTTAGAGGTTTTAAGGAATCCTCAACGAACCGAAAGTGAAGTTAGCCACAATGACCACATCCATCACACAATCCTGACTAATAATAAACTATAACTCGTCTGGAGCGAGTATGTAATGTAATGGGTGCTATTACTCAATGGCAACTGTAGAGGGAGCTGTAGAAAAATTATATTTTATATTAGGCTCAAATTTTGAGAGCCTCTAAGTATATATTTTTCGCCCTTTTTTTATACATGTAAAATACCAATAAATACAATATCTTTTTCCTAGTGTAAAAATGTGTTGTTATTCACAGTTCGTTTCAGTATTTCTCATATTAAATTTGGCAAATATTAAAATATTACACCCTAAAGCCAATATATTACACTCTTTCACCGTTTCATGTCAAGTGGCAGAATATAGTTCGAATATTAAAGCCCTTGAGGGTTTAAGGACTTTGAAAGTGTTCCTGAATAGAATTCATTCGGAGAATGGAACTTTTTTAAAAAAAAAAGTAACTTTCACGTTCAATCAACAAACATCAGTTCGGATTCTATTTCGTGTCCAAATGTACTGATTGAAACAATTTTCTATTTTTCTCCTCGTAAAGCTCGTTGTTGGTTTTGTTCCAATCGGTTTCCCATTTGCAAATTTGGCAAATGAAAAATGATGGATGCGTGTTTTTCCACTGAATCATAATTGGTCCGACATTGGGGATTTAGTGTTTTTGTTTCAGATTTTCAATTTTAATAGATATTTGAGAGTTTTTTTTTTTGATAATTATGTTGTCTGGTGAAGAACAATAGATATCTCGGAAAACGGGCTATTATAGATTTACTTGGATTTAGATTTTAGGCTGTGGCTGTACGTGCTAAGTTTAACATGACTGACTGATTAAATAAATACATTTTATTTTCTCGTCTTTTTATGTTTTGTCTTTGGATTACATCGTCCTCTCTTCTCCTTTCTACCTTCCATTTTGAATTTTTTGGATGAAACACATTAGGTTTTGTTCTTGGGATCTGTTAAAACAACAATTCTGCTGGTGATTTTATAGTAACCGTACTTGGAGTTTTAATATAATTTAACAAAAAGTTATCGAACTTATGATTAATTGAATCGCATTTCTGATATAAACCTTTGTCAAAAATGTCATCCTCATCCTGCATATTATTCTTAATTTTTAGTACCAACTTATACAATTTATCCTGTAAACATTCCTTCTTTAACCGTTGAAACTAATATTTCAGCACTTCCGTTCGATTCTGGGTGATAAGGTGGGCTGTTGACTACCTGTATTCCATTAGACATACAAAACCTCTGAAATCATACAAACCGACCTCTTTAACCGTCGTATTAGGCTCGTGCCATAACAATACAGGACTCGTCGCACTAATGGAGATATTTCATCGGCGGATGAAAGTACTAGTGACATTTGCACTCCAGTTAAAAAACTTACAGTTAGGTACCTATTATTTTCCTTTGCATTAGACACTAAGCTATATTTTGGACATTTTTACTAAAATTGAACATTGACTTCCAAGCTGGCCTTGTCTAACCAATTCGTACCCAATAATGGTTTAAAATATTATTATATCTGACTTGACTTTCACAATAAGTTGACCTCTAACTAACAATTTTATCCCTTGACAACGAGGGGTAAACCGCTAGTGGAAATCATTGTATATTTTTCTGGGAATCACATAGTAATCAATCAGGAATATATGGAAATCCCTTGGGAGTCCCTGGGAATTATCTGGGAATCGCTAAGAATCTCCTAGGATTCCATGGAAATCACATGAGAATCCATTGGCAATCGCTGAGAATCGTGGTAATCGCTGTCTCAATATCATCTTATTCTAACCCAGAAATCCAATATCATACATTTTTAACGATACAGCGTACCGGTGAGTTGTGTATTTGCCTTTAAGACTAAGTTTTAGGCAACATTGAGTGCTAGACAATTTGAAATGAATTTGATATCCCAACGAGTTTCCCAATAACTGAACCCGAGACTACGAAGAGTTTAGAACTTGGAGAAGAAGAAGAACGAGATAAAGATTAGGTCTGAACAGCGTAATAATTGTCATACTTTAGGTCTGTTCTCACAGAACTCACAAACCAGTCAGAGCATTTTTGATTGGTGCAAATCGCCAACAACCAGTTTTCTGACTAATTTCAACCAATGAAATTCGCTCTGACTGGTCTGTGATTTCTGTGAAAACAGACCTAAAGTATGACAATTACGCTGTTCATTTGTACTTGCTACCTGCTCGAAAAATCAGGAAGATCTGCTAGGCGCTGCTATTTATGACCTTTTTATATAGGAGTTATGGGACAAGCGAACGCCGATCAGCTGCTGAGATCTGCTCGAAAAAAGAAAAGCAGTACAAATGAATGGCCTAAATGTTGTAGATCATAAAAATGAAAACATGAATCTTGAAACTTCTCTCGAATCTGACTTGCCAAAAGATGACAAAGAATTTCTTCACACATCAGGGTATAGTAATTGCGATTCGCTACAATTAGGAGATTATTCAGGGCTCAACTTTAATTTGATTCTTTTCAGAGAAGCAGAAACGTTTGTTGATCGAGTATTAAGAGCTATGGGAATGTCCCTGAGAAAGACACTAAAGAAAAAGTTGGAAATTCAAGGAAATAACTTGAAAAGGGAAAATAGAATAAATACTAGGCAGGACGAGAAGCAGAGACGATAGCACATCAGAAATAAGTTTGTCGAGTGAAACGCTAACTGAAAATGTCTCTGATTAAGATGAAAATCCTAGTGAAATTAAAGAAACATTCAATAGATATTTTAGAACCATATTATGCAGTGTAGGCACGTAATGGTATCTATAGGGCTCAACAACTATTTATACCTACAACAAAATCGGTGGGGGTGTGGACAACCATGAAAATAAAAGTTGCTAGCTTTTGGAAGAGTTGCAAATACAGAAGTTGCCAATTTTTCAGTGGAAACGTATTTTTATAAAAGAAAAGAGGGTTTATTTTGGATATCAATGCGAAGCTTAACAATAAGACATCGCTTTCGTAATAAAATTAGCTGGAAATCGAATGATTGTAGGAAATCATCGAGGAAATCAGGTAATCAATTGGGAATGATATAGGAAGGAATCCCCACAAAAAATGGAAATCACCTGGTCATACAAAAATATCTGAAAATCATTGGCAATCAGTCGCAATTCTTGGGATGGGAATACATGCAATGGAATACATGAGCAGTGATTGCCAAATATGGAAATCATTGTACAGTTGTAAGCATAGTGGTTGATTCCTCGCTTGACACAGTATTAATTGAAATATTGCTAGCACTTAACGCTAAATGACCGAAATAGTTTTCGTATTCTTGTTGAGAAATCACACTACACTAGCTCCTGTGTCAATTTCCATCTCATGTTATTGTGAAATTTTATTTATTGTGACATTTTCCTCGTGCTTTAAATTAGAACGTTGTTCATCATATTCCTCTTCAGACTCTGAATTTTCTTCACTTTCAGCATATTTGACTCCTTTGGGCCTCTTCTGCTGCACCACGGATGTGTGACCTTTGCGTTTGCATACATACGTACATTACAGCATGTTTTTGTTTGCATAGGGGGAATTGCAAAAACGCCTCGTCTCTTAAGTCCCTATGTGATTATGAGATTCTCCAGCGTTTTCAGCAGGAAGCTTGAAAGGCTGATGGGTCGATATGATTTCGCTTCCGTGTATGTTTCTTGTCCGGGTTTTGGGAGGAAGACTGCTTTCGCTGTCCTCCATGCTTCATGCGCGTTCAGAAGATACTACTGCTGTAGAAGAGATTCAAATGTGCTAATTACCCATTTGATTTTGTCGTGACTGATAGTCACAGTTGCTACTCTCCAGTCATTCCTTCTCGCCCTGTTCGTCAGGTTTGGTTATGGTAGGTGATCTTCCGGTTGATGTATTTTTGATCCCAAAAAGTGCACTGAACGAGAGCCTGTAACATCTCTTTACCAGTTGTCGTGAATTTCCCTGTCGGTTTTCTGATTACCCTGACTGAGTTGTTATTGTCCTTCTTGAGAATCCGGTGAAGATTCCACTTCTCCGCAGAAGCTTCTCTAGGAGTCCCTTTTAGCATTCCTTGAGGCTTTGTTATATTCGGTTAGCGATGGGGCGTAGCTGTTCTAGTTGCCAGTGAATTTCTGTTGAATAGTTTCCTAGTGTTGGTCCTCATGTTAGCTAAGTGACTGTTCCACCATGGTACTTCCTTCTTGGTTCCTTTGATCTTAATATATCACTTGTCTTCATAAGCGGCTATGATAGAACTCTGAAGTTAGTTCACACATAAGTCGATATCTGTGATATCTCTCGGATTGGCTTTGAAAGTGATCAGCCCTGTTCGAGATGATCCTTACAAAGAGGCCACACTATAAGGACTCGCTCTGGTATTTTCCTCTGGCGTCTGAAAAACATGGAGTGATTTTCTATTGCGTTTCGTGGTGACTGGAAGGGCTCTGGTTGACCTTCCTGAAGATTTGGGGACCCTCTGGGCTGATTCTGTTTTTATTTCTTGCGTATAAGCTCAGCTTCTTTTCATCTGGGGCACTTACGGAGTGGTTCTGTTGTTTCTTCTGGCATCGGAACTTCAAGAAGGGGTTCTGGTTTATATTCCTGGCATCTGAGGGACTTAAGAGTGGTACTAACTAGTTTTTACTCAAAGGACCATGAAAGAAGCCAAGTGAAAAACAGTCATTTCCAAAGTCTCAGCTGGCCACTGTAGGCAAATGTAAGTAGGTATAGTATTAATTCCAATACAAAATATATTAAACTTTGAGGATAAGAAAAATTTATTGTACAGTAGGTACAGGGTGGGCCTGGAATAGTATATTGTGTATTAAGGTGGAAAAGTGACACATTCTCGACCGACGGTGTAAGTTGAACTAGGGTATAACCGTAGCAGATGCGAATCGATTTCATCCCAATGTATGCATATTCCCAGCAGATTGTCGATACCTACGCAGATCGACGCGACGTTCGGACACATGGTCGGATTCGGAAATAACGAGTTTTCCTACTATAAGAGTAAAAGGGGTTTGGATTGTATGTCTTGGTTCGCAGAGGAGTTGCGCAATTTTTCTATTTCAGATTTAAGAACGGGATACCAAGAAATGTGGAAGTTAATTTACGAGATGCCACTAAAAACTGATAAAATCGTTAGAGATCACTGTTACCTCGCTTGAGATTTTAGAGGTTTTGCTCACCGTGACTGTGATTTAGACTATACAAATTCCTATCATATTTCACAATTTGAGCGGCTACGATGGGCATTTCGCGATAAGAGACTTGGCTAAAGATTTTCATCACTTTATTACCTGAAAACAAGGAAAAATACATTAGTTTCACAGTTTTTGATAATGAAACGAATTTAAAATTCCGATTTATAGATTCCTTACGTTTCATGGGTTCCTCATTGGACTCCTGAGCTTCTAGCCTAACAACAACAACAACTCTATACCTTTTCAACTTCAAATTGGGACTAAACAACTTTAAGTTGGGAACTAACAAAATCAAATTGAGAATTAACAATATCAAATTGGGAATAATCATATTTAATTTGATACTAATCAACTTCAAATTGGGACTAATCAATTTTGATTTGGGAAGAAACAAATTCAAATTGGGAATAGACTTATTCAATTTAGGAAATTATATTTGAGACTTTGACTTTGAGTTTGTTTTTCCTTCCGATTACATTCGTCCCTTAGAGAATCATGAACTATTTCTTCGAATTTGAGAAAAATATTTGTGCCAGACATGTAGCTTATATTCAACGCATTATACATGCGCTAAACATGGCTGATTAGTGATTTGCAAATTGCGAATGAAAACATTTCATCAGAATGAGATTTTTTTCAAATTTTTCTTTTATTTCAGCGTAATTTCAGGATTTTCCTCTAAGTATCCAGTCATTTTTACCTTAAGTTCTTCTAAAATGTTTGCTTTTCTTTGTCCCCCACGTTTCCTTCGAACAACTTCTTGGGTACCTACCCATCGATAAGCTGTAGATTTTTTTATACCCAGTGTGTTAGCCAATCCTCTTCAGTCGCCTTTGTTATTAAAAACAGCACATTTTGCTTTCAAGCATTTTCTGCATCAGGTGCTTCAATTTAAGTCATTTTCTTAATTTATTATACGGTTTAAACGCGTAACTGCCGTTTGACTTGCAAAACTTTTTTTATTCAACAATTCCAATTTGAAGTTGATTAGTACCAAATTTAAATTGTTTATTTCCAATTTGACTTTGTTTATTCCCATTTTGAACGTGTTAGTTACCAATTAAAAGTTGATTAATCCCAATTTGAAATTGCTACGTTCCAAATTGAAATTGATTATTCCCAATTTGAAGTTGAAAAGGTATAGACAATTTCCAAAATATTAAAAACGAATTTTTCAGTTTAGATGAGAAACGATTTAAATTGCTAACACGAAAGGGGGTATTCCTTTACGATTATACAGGGTGGAATTTTTAAATGGAATAAATTCAGTATCAGCAATCCTGTTTATATAAAAAAAAGGAATATGACCCATTATTTACTTTTGCATTTCGGTGATCTAGTTATGTATTTATTTTTGACATTAACACACTATTCTAGGGTTGAGAATCCGAGTATCAGGCATCAAATAGTGTGTTAACGTCAAAAATAATTACATAACGTTACAAATGGGGCTTGTTTCGCATTAGGGTTATACCAAGAAGAAATGCTGAAGATATTCAACAATTTTAATTGTAAAAATTTGTGTGAAAAAATATGTTTCTATTTTTTTCTCGCTTTCCAGATCACCGAAATGCAAAAGTAAATAATGGGTCCTTTTCCTTTTTTCATGCCTATTCCAACGAGCTATCACAATAATATCTTTACATTTGAAAAAAAAAAGTTGATGGTGGTTTCTACCCTTGAGAGAGGGGTAAATTCCATGAAAAGACCGAAAAAATGTACCAAACTAAAAATACAGGGACCCTTTTTTTTTATTTTTCCAGAAAATAAACAGGCTTTCTGATACTGAATTGTTTCCATTTAAAAATTCCACCCTGTATAGACAACATGGAAAGGCTAGAAGAAACTAAACTACCTAATAAAGAACACTTTCACAATCAACTTAGTGCTAAAGACATAGAAGTGGCTGATTATGGATATGCAAAACTTGCATGAAATAAATTTAATATTACAACTTTGGGTGATTAAAGCGACACTCTTCCTGGTTATACTTGGGATTGCATGCTGAAGTATACCAGGTGTAAGCTAGAAACCATTCAACGTGTAGATCTTTTATTGTTTATAGAGCGTGGTGTCAAAGGAGGTTTATGTCAATAAATATATGAAAGAATATTACTCTAATAGACTATCCACGAATATCTTATATTCTGACGTCAATAACTTATATGGATGGGCAATGAGTCATTATTTACCGTATGGATTCTTCAAGTGGGTCGATTGCAACAGAGATGTCACCACTGTACCTGACAATGCCGATATCGGCTATATCCTAGAGATTGATCTTGAGTACCCCGCAGCATTACATGATTTACATAACGATTTACCTTTCTGTCCAGAACATCGAAAACCACCAAATTCTAGATTTTCAAAATTGATAAACACCTGGTATTTCAAACAAAATTACATATTTCACTACAGAAATCTTAAACAAGCCTTACAACATGATTTGAGAGTGACGCGTATTCATAAAGTCTTAAATTCAAACAGTCTCAATCGCTGAAATCTTAAATCGAATTAAACACATCATTAAGGGCTCAAACAGTGACAGAATTTGAAAAAATGTTATTTAAACTAATGATAGTAATGATTAATGCAGTTTTTGGGAAAACAATGCAAAACTTTAGAAAAAAACGAATAGTAAAACTTGTGAATAAATGGGAGGGAAGATATGGGGCAAAGAATCTGATTTCGAATCCAAATTTCAAAAACAGGTCTTCCGGTTGAAAAATGTAAACTTTTATATACTGTTAGTCTGATTTACGACCTACAGTGTGATGACGTGTATGAAGAGGTAATTCAAAAATATATTCATCGTTTCGATACCGGCGATTACCCCCTGGAAAACAGGTGGAATATTCATCAAGTCAATAAAAAAATTTCAGGTTTAATGAAGGATGAGAACATTTTATTGGAAAAACATTTTTTTCTGTGATTGACAAGAAATGTCAGCATTTTTGACCGGTTGACAGGTCGTAAAACCCAATATTCTGGTATTTTAATTATGCTTCGATAGTTGCTAAGGAATCAATGAATAACAATACGGGAATGACTTTTCCGGCCTAGGCCGCGAAAGTGATTCTCGTACTGCTGAACAATTGGAACAAAAAGACAAACATTTAACAGATATTTAATTGATCGCAGAAAAAATAGTATGTGTATTTCGGTGGAAAAGCACATTCTCGGCATTCGGTCTTTGCCGGCCTCGGCTACGCCTACACCGTCGGCTGAGAATGTGTCACTTTTCCACCTAAATACCCAATATACTATATTAAAATCAATTTCCATTTTTTCATATTTTGAAAAATTGAAACATTAATCCAACATTTGAAATTATTAGACTTTTTATTTGAATACATTTACTTTCGTTTCAGCTTAAATTAGATTTCAACGCGCGGAAAAAGCGTTTATAAAAATTTGCTTCCAAAATTGCTTTCAAGGTAATGAACCGCTCCAAGCTCTGGAAAATACCATCATAAGCACAATAAATGATTTTCTTTTACACCTCCACAATGGCAAAATTAAGCTTTTATCTCCGCAGACTTTTTTTTAAACGAAACTTCATTATCCGCCGTACATTTTGCATGCGTTGCCTCATCTGAAATTTGTATATGTTTTTTCCAAGCCCACTTTCTTCCACCACACGATGACAATATGATTGAGGGGACGATAAGGGCGTGTCGTATACACTCGGAATTTACGATGTCAGATAAAGACAAGTTACGTGTGTAAAGGCTATTTATAATCATTTACCACGTTCTCTTTTAGTGCGATTAAAATCTGTTAGATGCCAGATTTACTTTTTCTTCCAAATCTGGTGGTGGGTAGAAAATGATACAGCTTTTCGTAGCTTTTCATTCTTCCTAACCTCCTCAAATTCTCACACCCTCAAAGACATAAAAAAACACGCTTTATCCCAACTAATAGTTACTGAAAAACGTTCATTATGCAGTAAGAGTGCCACCACTAAATTGCCAGTATCATGATCAGACAAAGATATTTTGTGACTGACTCAATAAGAGAATGTGTAAGGGCTTACGAAATTTTCGGATTAGGTACCGAACTCGAAATGATATCAAAGGGTAAACTTCTTAGTCCATTCATCATTCAGTACCTATTACTAACTGAGTAACTGATATCAGGTATCACTACACTAAAAAAATTCATATGTCAACTTGTTAAAACTAAGTTATGATAACGTATTTATTCATCGTGCGAAAGGTGAATTTTACATCGCTTTTTTGTAAATTTAAGTTCAAGAATTCAATTATCCCGGAAGGTTGAAAATGAAATATGGTTACCTACTTAAAAATTAATTGGAGACACACCTTCGCTCTCAATTTTCAATCAGGAACTTATCCCCGGCGTGCATCTTCAAACTTTTAATAACTCCTTCGTAAACTTAGACATTCATCATTCCTGATCCGCTTCCTGGGGAAAAATAAAAATGCCGCTTTGAAAAATAGGACTTGAAAGAAAATTAATTAACTCCTTAAAAGAAACCGAGAGGCCAAAATTAGAGACCCTCAGTTATTACCAATATCCAAAACGAATCGATTTCCACTCTATATATGCGATAAAATCGGTGACTCTATATGAGTCAGAAAGAACGAAAACTTGTCGATATGCACCATTAATCTTGCTCTAGGGCGACAGTTTGATACCACTTTATGATGCGACTGTTCTCTCCCCTCACCCTATTTGAGAATAGTTAAATCCTTGACACAAACTCCAAAGAGAAGTCTAATTATATTATTTTGCAGAACTTAATAGAAGATGAAAGTAGACTAAGCATTCAAATGACAAGATAATTCTGCTTTGTGCCGTGGTTTATTTTAAAGTTTTTTTCAAATTGTAATCAAAAATTTTGCTTGCGGTTTCTGAAAATTCAATTAACTAGCGAATACTACCTACTTCTCGATTCAGCTCTGCAGAAAATTGAATTGACGCCTACAAATTTTGTTCGGCGTTGAAATCTCGTCTAAATTAAAATTTGTGTTTTAATTATCTTTTTTTTTTACTAGTGAATGCTATTAGGGATAATTTAAGGCAACGTTAATTGCTGAAATGCTTGACTGTGATATTATGAACTCTTCAAATTTTTTATTCACTACTTATAGTCCAGGAGGTGGCGCCAAAAACATGCAAGAGTTTTCGCAAGGCGGATATTTTCAAAATAGGTCGTACTTTAGTGCTAGAATGCTAGTGTACAGTCAGCACTCACAGTTCCGGGACAGCTGGCTCTGGGACGCGGGCAAAGTTGTAATTTTAAGAAGCATCTAAACTGTTTTCTCAAAGCTCAAAATTTATAGAAATTTTGCACATTATCTGTTTGAAGGTCACAGATAACGTATGTAAATCGTCAGACGTCTAGTTCGTTGCAAAAAGGGGGTCAGACGTCCTCAAAGTTCTTATTTTATGGCATTTTCTTCGGTGTCCTGTCAAAATATATTTTTGCAGGTATTTGACAAATATATTTGAAGAAAATGCCATAAAATAAGAACTTTGAGGACGTCTGACCCCCTTTTTGCAACGAACTAGACGTCTGACGATTTACATACGTTATCTGTGACCTTCAAACAGATAATGTGCAAAATTTCTATAAATTTCGAGCTTTGAGAAAACAGTTTAGATGCTTCTTAAAATTACAACTTTGCCCGCGTCCCAGAGCCAGCTGTCCCGGAACTGTGACTGCTGACTGTACACTAGCATTCTAGCACTAAAGTACGACCTATTTTGAAAATATCCGCCTTGCGAAAACTCTTGCATGTTTTTGACGCCAGCTCCCCAACTATTAAATGATTTCTCAATTTTATTAGGTATTTAAATTAAATAGTACTGAAATCCTTTTTTTTTTCAGGAAGTGTATTGTGGCATAGAAACAATTTGTACAGTCGATGGGCTTCATTTTCACTGTATGTACAATGCAAGAGTCAAAGCCTTCAACAGCTCAGGAGAAGGCGACTATAGTGAACTGATAGGATTGCAGACAGCTGAAGTTGCCTGGTTCACTTTCGATCCGATTCTGTCAGGGCCTGGACTACAATATTTGGAGGATAACGCCACAGTTACTGGAGAAGGCTGGGAGCACAGGGTAGCATTAGGCAGTGTGGGTTTTAGTAGAGGCGTGCACTATTGGGAATTTACCATAGATAAATACGACGCAGACACCGATCCGGCTTTTGGAATTGCTAGGATAGATGTTACTAGAGATAAAATGTTAGGTAAGAAAGACTTTCATTTTACTACTAGTTCAAATTAATCCTTATCTTATTGAGCAATTATTGTATATGCGATTTGCAGGAGGTAAATCGCATGATTATCTTTTTTTTAAAGTAACAACTTTTATTGAACAAATCGACTTTATAGAAATGTAGTTATCTCTTATCCCTTCTATCAAACCTCGCATAACAAATCTCGTATTTAAACGTGTTTAAACTGAGTACACAATCTTATCCAAACTGACTACTGCGTGCTATTTATAGAGGACATTGTAGGTATTCGGTACTTTTCTAGAAGAATGTGTGTTAGCAATACACTTTTATTAATTAAACTACAGACAATATTTTATATTGAGACTAGCTGAACCGGCGAACTTCGTACCGCCTATGAATTATTAAATGTTGTGTTAACGTATCTAGTAGATGAATTTAATTCAGTTTTTTTCAATGGTGAATTTGGCCTTGGTTGAAGAAAACTAATGTTTACTCTCTGGATCAGAAATCACCTAAAATTAAAATTTTACATCATTGGCTATTGATTTCAAATAGGGTACCTCGCTTGGATCATAATCGCTCTCGGAGCACTTCCGCAGAGATCTGTGACGTCACCGCCCAAATAGAGAACGCTCTGGGAGCAGTAAAGTCGAAAATGCTATAAGATAATACTGTTACGTCGGTTGAATGGAATAAACAAAAATAAGTTGAGTTATGTAGTGGTGAGAAGCAAGAAAAAATTTAAAAAATTTGGGGTGGACCGCACTCTTATCACTTAGGGGTATAAAAATTAGCTTAAAACCTATTCTCAGACCTACCGAATATACATATAAAATTTCATAAAAATCGGTAAAGCCGTTTCGGAGGACGAAGGTAACTAAAACCACAGATTACCTAATACAGTTGCTGAATCCGAATCTGAGGTTTGCCAAAACGCTAAGCATCGGCTTCACAACGAAAATTGCAAAAAACACTAAATTTTCGGCACACAGAACTCGAAAACTAAGCGTGTTTTAATTATAACTAGGATATACCAAATTAAAGTAGACAAAATTTCCTACCAGTAGGTATAATTACTCTAGTCTAAAGTCTCGACAATCCATAAAGTCGTTGGATCAGATCGTGTTGGAAAAATGACAGTTCTTGCCTAGAATCCATGTCGTTTATGTTCATTATGGACAAAATTTGTCAATACCTGCATGAGGCTACAGTGATAAATACTAGATCAGGATAATTATTTCTTATAATAGTATAAATTACCTTCGATCTTCTCAGGCGAAACGTCTTGATCGTCATCATCACTGAGTATTTCTATATTGGAGCAGCTTCTTTCACAAATCGAACAAAGTCTGGAGCAGTGTAACCCAATTCTTCTGCATCCGCAACTGCCCTTACAGCCTTTCTGGCATTTACAGGCATTAAGTTTCAGAAGCTTCTCTGGGGCTGGGGGCTCAAGGGTCGTCATGGAAATCAAGTTGTCTTCAATAATTTTCCATCCCCACTGCTCAGGTGGTTGAATATTTCCCAGCCACTGCTGTACTTGGTGAAACACCCTGTTACTGTGTCGCTGGGCTACAGCTTTAGTAGGGGGGATGGATGCTACATTTCCGCTAACCTTGAATGCTGATGACACATACTGTTTGTACCGCAGCTTATTTATTGAAGTGGTACGATGGTCTCCGCCATACAAGGCCACTAGAAATTTTTCCCCTGCCTCCAAAATTTCTTCTGATGTGGCAAAGGGGTTTCTGAAACGTCGGATGTAGACTGAGAGATCAGGATACCTGCTTGTAAGGGTTTTTATAAGCTTGGCTTTCCCTTGTTCAAAAAGAGCAGATGTGGAGTCACAATCACTGACAGCATGTATATGTTCTGTCAGGAGTTTCTCGACGGCGCTTGGAGGGTGGTAAACAGATGGAAGATTTTTGCGTTTGCCTGGTTTCAGAAAATATACATTGGGAGACGTCATGGTTTCAATCATAATGACCAGGAGATCTATATCCTCTCCAACAACTACAACAGTTTCGTGGTCTGCAGCAAGGGATTGGGCTGTTTGCACATTCAGAGTGACTGCATCTTCACTTGCTTGCTTAGTGTCAATTTGGGCTGCACTGAATTTCTGTGGAAGTACGCTAATGAATCTGCATTTTTTGTTGGTATTAGACAGACATTTATCCCGAGGGATTGTGGGCACCATTTTGTCATTGACTTGGATATCAACTGACTGCGTCTTGGATCATCTAAAGCGCTCCATTCGTCTAGTTCCTTTCTGTGCATCTGAGTAACAGTCGAAGACTAATGCTGCAGTTGCCGTTTATTTTTTATTTTTTCAAATATTCAACGTAGCTGTCATAAATTTGACCAAGTGTCTTCTTTTCAGGCCACACAACTTCGTGCAGGAGAAAACCACCGTCAACCACGTATCGTGGAAAGTTGTCCAATATAGATGTGTCAGGTTCTGCTTGTAAAGCCTTGCACAGTGATGATTTTGTCCCTTATCCCATTAGACCACTTTTTTTTTCATCAAATAGAGCAAGTGGAACGGGGCTCAGTTCGTGTGTCAAGAATTCCTCGAGTTCATCGTCTGACTCTTTAACAATATTCATGCGTTGAAATAGTGTAGTTAATTGGATTAACAACTACAGATTGATCATGAACCATTATTGAAGATTTCATGGTGGCAAGTGCTCCCACGAATGACATTAATTAATGAAATACATCAATCTGTATCACATGTTGCAGTTCAGGGTCTCCCTCACGACTTGCAATTACCTCCCTTGCCTTCAGGTACAGTGGTTGATCGAATGTGACGAAAGTGGTTTATTGGTTTAATGATGTTGATGATTCAACACTACTCAGTAAAGCAGTGTAGACTGTGTTATTGGGATTTCAAATTAAGATTGTAGCGCCGCGGTGGCGAATAGCTCAACTACTTTCTAGTACATTGATTCATAACCTCACTTTTATTTTTAACTTAATTTGCATATGATTTACATTAGCTTGAATGTTTGTCTTGTGTTTATGGGCTTTATGGCTCCTGATGCAGGCCAAAATTCAATATAATCTATTGCGCTTACCTGACCCGAAATGGTCATATCCATACAACAGCCTAAACGGATCTTTTTTTTAAAATTTTCCACTATAGGACATTGCCAAAAGGGTCAAGGCAGATGTCCCTTATAATGTCTGTATTTGAATAACTTGTATGTGCAATGTGCAATAAATAAATAAATATTTCATAAATAACTCTTCATTTTTATTTATAAATAGGTAAATATTGAATTAACACAGTCAAATAGCTTGACCACAAACCTGCCTATAATACTGGTAATTAGAATTTAATAAAAACTTGACACTTTCTGCTGTTTGCTCGTCCATTTGTATGTTTGTCTCAAAAGAGTTTAATAATTGAATACAAGTATCACTACATTCATTACTTGAACCGTTCTCACTAGAATCTTGATTTCTTTTTCTTTTGGCAGGTCTTTCAGCACACATGGAATCTGTTTTTTGGCTGGGTTTATGGATCACTGTAGAATAGGGCAAATTCTGGGATGGTTCAGCTGTTTTTTTCAATATCCGACCTTTACCTGTACTCCCACCTGTAAATAATAAAAACAGTCAAAATTTTCAAACAAAACATTTCAAAAATAGATAATAGGTTCTTAATCAATGCCTAGGAGTAGTCCTAAAAGAAAGCTAGGACACAAAAATATCTATTATGTTTGTTTACCTTAACACGAACTTCTTGCTTGAAATGCAGAGAAATACACTTTCATGAATTTGATGACTGGTTTGCTAATACGCAGTTTTAAAATCCAGGCTTTTCTTCTCCATTCTAACTATTTTCCCATCTTCATTTCCAGATAAACCCGTAGGTCTGTTTCAAGGGGAAATATGTGGAAACTCAACCCTTTGTTAGCATCTTTTTTGGCCCAAAACTTGCACTGAGGAACACAACAGTAGTGATTGGTGGTCATGATTGAATGTATCTGATATAATTTACACTTATTTATTCCCCAACACGCTTCAAAAATTTAAAAACACTTCAAAAATATTCACAAAAACACAATGGTAAACAATACAATAACAAACGACAATGTAGGTACTACAAACTAGTTCCATAATTTGCCGCCAGATAGAGTATCGCTTATCTTCAAATCCCAATAGTCACTTGGTGGTGAATTGATGAATGGCTGGCAATCAATATATGTGATGTCGTGTGGTTTGTTCCTTGTTACGTCTTTCATAAGCCCATTCCACCCACCAATGCCCAAGAAATCCATATGTGTTCCGTATAGCCACAACAAGTGTGGTGCAGAGGGGATGACTACGCTTTTGTGCCTGAAATTCGGAGTTAGAGGATTGATTTCAACGGCAGCTAAGCCTGGCCCTGTCTTTTCAAACACTTTTACCGAAACAGTTCAGACACGTCCAATAGTTTCTGCTGAAGGTATATCCTTTAACCGATCGATGTGGGGAACCGGAAAAACAGCCGACTTTGGAGTGACAAAAATGATGCCACCCATAGAATGGAATGTGTTGTGCCCGTCAATAGTTGGGATGTTCAAGTCAGCGCTATCGTAGACCAATTGAGAGAGTTCTTGTTTACTAAGAGTTAGAGACGGTTGCAACATAGAAGACATTTCAAAACGTACACCTTCTGTGTATGATGAACAAAATCCAAATGAACTCAGCACATCGATTAACCTTCGGGAACCATACTTATTGTACAAAAATGTTGCAACGCCCACTTGCAGAGGAGATATATATGACTTTGGCCTTATGGCTGTGTGTAAACAATCGGCTATCGCAAGAGATTTCTTCTTCCCTCCTTCAAAATTTCCACATTTTTACATTATTACAGCATCTGTAAAGACTCGAAGAGATTCTGGGATTAGATCGCCAACATTATCTACAAAGGTATCTGGTGGAGGGTATATTGTGTCAAATTGTACATTTGAGGGCGTGCATCTTCAACAATAATACCCAGCTGCTGTTTTAACAATCCTTATTCTCTCTTCTTTCTCTGACAATCTCTACTGATACCAAGTATCATATCAGTAATAATCTTGTGACCTGTACCTTTGGAACATACAATATAAGGCATATTGGCGGTTATAAATATATCATTGCCATACTTCTCAAAGAGGCGCTGTTTTACTATTCTTGGGTGAGGACGATAGTCATCTGCAATCTCCTTTATTGGTACGTCGATTGTAAACTGACATTTTTCAGAACTGTTTTCAAGATATTCGAAAATATATTGCATTTCTCCATCTACATCACTCCTAGGTCCACCTTGTGTTTTTGTTTGGCGTTTTCATGCATAAAAAATGGTATTTAGCATCCGCAGCTGGCAAATCATGCACTGAAAGTATACAATGTAAAATAGCATTTCAAGCTTCATGATTTCGATCTTTCAGCAGCCTTTCTATGTTTTTTCCTACAGAGTATTCTTTTGCGCAATTTTCGTTGTGAAGCCGATGCCTGGCGTGTTGGCAAATCTCAGAATCGGATTCAGCACCCCAAAAAACATACAGAACCGGGAGAAAAAAAACTTTAACATTTTTTTCCTGGAAACGCCGTTTCTGAACCTTGGATGACTGAACTACGTGGATGAACTGAGTCCTGAGACACGGTATAGAATTAGAATAGAGGTCATTTGGTGATTATGGTACCATATAACAGTTCCCATTAGGTAGGTACATAAGAAGTTGCTTATCTGCAGCAACTCGAGTAACGCGTCACACAATAAATGTAGAAGCTTCTAAGAACCAAGATAATTCCTATAAAGATCATAAACGATTCGCAAATTTATCATTGAACTGGTTCAATATTATGCCGCATTGATGGCAGGTTTCAACTCTGGATCATTAAGGTTCATCGATAAATTTGTTCACTTCATTATCTCTAGTTAGGGTATACTCAGTTGTAAACCGGGGAATTCAAAAAGTCAATAATGTTCATCCATTGAGTTTCAAGAATTCAGTGATGGCGAATAGAGTAGGTACCTACTAAGATTCTTTCATCAGATATTGATCTTTGGTTAAGCCATGAGGGATACTTTTCTTCAATTCTTCTGAGAGTTTCAGTGTTAAACTCGGTTTGACATTTGAAAAGGGAATGGAAAAGAGTGGGAAATTATATCTTATTATTGTATGGAGTATTTGCTGGTTAGAGTGCCCATTCATCATCAATCAGCCTTTGTCTCGTCCATTGCTGGACATAGGCC
This sequence comes from Ceutorhynchus assimilis, assembly GCA_917834065.1. NCBI lineage: Eukaryota > Metazoa > Arthropoda > Insecta > Coleoptera > Curculionidae > Ceutorhynchus > Ceutorhynchus assimilis. Next base: position 18,742,602 of record OU892287.1, read on the forward strand.
TCTCTTAACCTAATCCATCTGCGAGCAAGATGGACTTGGGCGTCTTGGATCCAATTTGTAGATATCCTCTTCAGGCCCGACAAAAGGGGGGGGGGTAGACGGAACAAATTCCCGGCCCCCGTAGGACCTGGGGGGCGCGGATTTTCAATTGGGTGGACCAAAAAAAAGGGGGGGCCGTTATTATTTATTTGAGAGACCAAAAAAAAAAAGGATTTGTTATTACTTTTTTTCCCGGGCGCGACCCGGCTCTCGGCGGCCCTGATCGTCTTGACATCATCTTTCCATCGAGTCGGCGGTCTACGCCGGCTTCTGTGTGCAGGATCTCTAGGTCACCACTCCAATATTTTCTTCAAATCAATCAAATAAGCTTTATTGTCAAGAAACAATTATTAATGTTGTAGACAAAGCAGGCCTTAATCCTAATTCATTATACATCTTACGTCATAACAAGGATAAAAATAAAATAATCCACGTCAACTAGCATCACTAGCACTTGTTGATGATGTTGTATTCAACGGCAGGTGGTTATATATTTTAAGACCTTCAAATATTACCGAGTTCTTGGTTAAACCAGACCTTGGAATTGGGAGAGGTAAGTCCCACTCATTACGCATGGCATATGCAGAATTGCGTCTCTGGCCTTTGAATCCAAACAGACCGTTTCCAATATAAATAAGCAGACCACAGTAAGGATCTATTCCTTTATGAAAAGGGGTTTACAATGTTCTCGCGACCTTGCATTGCAAATATATCGCAACGCCCGCTTCTGCAGTACTAGGACCACATTTAAAGATGTTGTATTACAATAACCCCAGAAGGCCACCCCATAGCGAAGTGGGATTCAAGGAGAAGTATACACTCCGAGCTATATGCCGTCCTAATTCCCTTGACACTACCCTTACAGCATAGTACCCCCTAGATAATTTTTTACACAAATGCTCCAAGTGATTTCCTCGTTCGTTCCTTTTCCCAACCCCATGGCATCCCAGTGGTGTTTCCGTTTCATTTTGTTTCTTTCCAAGTTTGGCATTGAAGTCTTCGATTATGGTGAAGTACGTTAGAGGAGTTGAGATTGCTAAAGTAAGGTTCTCGGCTTGGATAATCTTGATATTGTATCGTTCATTTAATTCCAATATTGCATAGCAAACTCTGGGGCTTACGCTGCTGATCTCAAGTATATTATGTACATGTCGCCTATTTATCAGAAGTCCGACTCCTCCTTCAGAACATATTTCCTGACCTGACCAGTAGGATTTGTTTTTCTCCTCTTTTCCGAATTTCGCTTATTCCGATTAATTACATTCCAGTGTATTTGTTCGAGTTCTTCTTGTAGTTCCAAAACTTTCTCGTCAGATGAAACGGTTCTCGTTATATATGTCGCAATATGCATATACACTCCAGGCTATATGCCGTCCTAATTCCCTTCACATTACTCTTACAGCATAGTACCCCCTAGATAATTTTTTACACAAATGCTCCAAGTGCTCTGTGAACTTCAACTTTTTGTCAATGATTACGCCCAAAAATCTTGTAGACTCTCTTTGATGTATCACACCATCTTGAAAAACTACATCTCCCGAATCAAACCTAAAATCCAGAAAGCTTGTTTTATTCTTTATTTCTGAACAGTAGGTACTTCAAGTTTTGAGTGGAATTGCTGAATGGGGTTATTTGAAGACACATTTCTCCAATCCATCCGATCAGCAATATTTTGGAATTTTTGTTTTTTGCTGTACTATTGCCATGCTGTAGGAAAAACTGGAAAATCCACAGGTTGCTGATAGGATGGTAATCGATGAAAGATTTCAAAATGAAATTTAAAGATATCGAAACTGAAAAGGATATTTTTTCACCTTACCTTGCTCTACTTCCAAACTCCACTCAGCTGGCCAGCTCATTCAGGAAGTTCAGGTCCCATGCGTAGGAGTGCAACGAAACCGTCTTGATTTAACCGGTCGCGGCGAACGAAAAACCGCGGGTCTATTTTCTCGAACCACACGTATTAGGCAATCTCAATCACGTGATTTTCTAATGGCCGTTCGGGTCAAATATTGCGGTGACAAGCCGGTGACGTTTGACGCTCATAAGGAGAACATTGGTGTTCTGGCCCTTGCTGCTTTCGAAGTGAATTTTATGTGTTTCTACGTATTTTTCATTGGTTTTGGTCATTGTTGTTTTCATAGTGAATTGTGAATTCTATAGTCTTTAGTATTTCTATGTATTTTTTAGTGTTCTGGCCCTTGTTGTTTTCAAAGTGAATTTTAAGGGCCCCACAGACTGCGTTTTTGTTGGACAGATTTGTTCGACGAGTAAATCTGGTCGAGCCAAAACGATGCAAAACCGAAGTGTGTGTGTGAAAAATTGTCGTTTTTGCTGGCATACCAAACCGATGCAAATATCTGGCTTCGCCTGATTTTGTCCGTCGGATATGTTCGATATGTCAACAAATCTGAAGTGTGTGGGCTAGGAATTTTAAAAACGACGGTTTTGTGTGGTGTGTGGTGCGTAGCTACATAATTTTACATTATTGAAATTAAAAAAAAGAATTAAAAAGTTTCCAACGTGACTGATGTTCGCCAAACTAAACCGAGGTCTGTGTGCAACTGCGATCCGTCGTTTTTGCTCGACCAGATTTGTTCGTCGAACAAAACCGTCAAACAAAAACGCAGTCTGTGGGGGCCTTTATAGTGTTTCTATTCTTTCTACGTATTTTTTAATTTATTAATAAATTCTGAGATGGAGAGTGAATATCTTAAGGTATTATTATTAAGGGAAAATCGAGCTTTTAGTTGCAGCAATCCATAAAGCCCTGCGTTGTTTTGATAATTCATATCTGTAGATCAAAAGCCAATAATTTAAAATAGCAGGAACTTAATAAAATTTAACATTATCCCTGTTACCTCGACTTCAACACCCAATTACGATGCAAATCGCTGGCATTTTAATTAACACAATACCTAAACACACAAAAAAACACAAAATCCGATAATTCAAATCTGGACGTTTGTCCAGAATGTGACAGAATCAATGACATACAGAACATTATAGTTATTTATATCCTACTGAACTATTAAAACCATATAATACCTTGGTTACGATAATCATAAACAGGGTCTTAACTCCCAAGGAAGTTAAGGATTTTCATAACTCCCAAGGGAGTTAAGGAAGGGAGTTAAGGATATCATAACTCCCAAGGGAGTTAAGGATTTCCATAACTCCCGCTTTTACCTTGAATAGGTAACACTTTGACAAAAAATAGAAATTTTGATTTATGGCTTATTCCTTTATAAAAATAGACAGAATACAGTAAATTCAGTAGGATATAAAATTATCTATGTACCACGGGAATTATCAGGAGTTAATACCCACGGGCAATTGGTGTCCCTCGGGCCGGAGGCCCTCGGGACACAAACGTTGCCCTGGGGTATTAACACCTGCATAATTCCCTTGATACATAAAAGAATAAACAACACAGTGCTTGACCCAATGCTTGACCCGAACTTCCATATTGAATTTCGTTTTTGACAGGTCAGTAGATTGCCTAATTACGGCCTTTGAGATATGAGCGTTGAAAGATGAACTTTTTTGCAACTTTTTGTGTGGAGAGTATACGAGATACTGGTGCTACTGGTGTTAATCAGTCAAAATATTGACAGGTTCACATATTTTACGTCACTTGAAAATTAATGTCAACATAGGTTAAGGCCGGGACCGCACTGGGGTCAATGTTGGCGCCAGTGCGGTCCCGGCCTTAGCCTATGTTGACATTTATTAGTGACGTGAAATATGTCGACCTGTCAAAATTTTGACTGGCAAACACCAGCTCTTCGTATACTCTCCGTCCAAGAGCCCAGAGCCGCCAGACACAACTTATTTTCTAAAGGACAGAATATGTGGGATTGTGTAGCACTTATATGTACTATGAACGTATGTATACCCGCTAAGTTGGGTAGACGGCTAATTTACCGACACCAGGTGCGAAAGCTTAAGAAGTACTTTAACTTTTTTTCTAACGCTTGATTTTTATACATGTTATTGGGGAGACTATTTCATAACTACGTGTGCTCAGCCAGACCAATCGCACCGGCCAAACTTCCCCCCAGACGCAATAATAGTTTTTGCGTGAGTGTGAGCGCGAGGGTACTATGCATGCGTTTGAGAGTGAGCGAGATATCTATTTCCCCCTCTTAAACTTACAGTCTACTTCAGGCTAGAGTAGAAATGGGATTCGGTTTTTCCCCTAATGGGAAAAACCGTTATTTACAAATAACAGTCAACTGGCCGTCTACCCAACTTAGCGAGTATACATACGTTCATAGCACCTATAAGTGCTACTCAATCCCACATATTCTGTCCTTTAGAAAATAAGTTGTGTCTGGCGGCTCTGGGCTCTTGGACCATAATACCTACAAGATTTGGTCCCATTTAAAGGTTGTTAAGAATTAAATCCTACAACATATCAAAAAATTGGCAAAATTCATAGAGCCCAAAAATCCCATGTTAGGTGTGCGTTATCCTTTAGCATAGTCGTATCATTTTTAGGCATAGAGCACGCGCAATTCAATTAGAATAAGAGAAAACAAAAAATAAAGAAAAACGAATCAATTTCCATTCCCAAATAGGATGTAAGATCCTAAATGCCCAATTTAACCTACAGCTATATACAGGGCGCGTAGACGAAACTGAACAATCACATACATGTTTATGAAAATACCCAAGTCACATTTCAAATTTAGGAATCATTGAAAATATTGCGGCAACAGTTCGATTTCCAAAGTGGTGACTGGCGACTTTATAAGAGTCTTTTCGCATTTTTATACAGAAACTGTGAATAGGATTATCGTATACAAAATAACACCAAACTTATTCATACAGAGAATAACTAACAATGACAATAATTCTCTAAGTACTGAATCTTGTTGACAGACTTTGTCGAATTGTAATCTCAAAATCTTTGAAGATATGTTTAGAAAACACACACTTCTATTTAAATTACAAACAATAGTTTCCTTTGAGAATAAAATAGACATAAAATCTTGGGTTCTAGGAACTGTGCAACGTAGTGGTTAAATATTCATTGAGTAATTTAAACTTCAGAGTCAAATTGAAAAAAATTTTAGAAATCAACTTTAAACACGTCTATAATGATCGTCCAAATAATATACACTTTCTAACTCTGTTTTATTTACTTAGGAAAAGACGATAAAGGCTGGGCAATGTACATCGACCGTCAAAGATCATGGTTTCAACATGCTGGAGCTCACGAACAGAGAGTAGAAGGTGGCATCCATGTAGGCTCTACTATAGGAGTATTGCTAGACCTGAACCATCACACTCTACAGTTTTACGTAAATGAGGAACCACAAGGAGTAATAGCCTTTAGGGATTTATACGGAGTTTTTTATCCTGCGGTTAGTATCAATAGAGGAGTGAGCGTTACAGTGCACACAGCTCTAGACGCTCCGTCTGATACTGAGGAAACGTAAATTTATCTAAAAGACAATATTTTAAATCTAAATGTTAAATTTCCTATGCTCCCCAATTTGCCCCGACTGAATGTTTATTGATATAATACATTCGGCACATTCTTAATTAATATAGTTTAGAAATCGACGACTATGTATATTATTAATGCATATCCAACTTTAATTTTTTTATTTTATGAAATAAATTATAATTATTGTGCCTGATTCCTATATGTATCTATATGTATGTAACATCCAATATCTTGTATAGGGTGACTCTAAAAGGTCTGTCTATATGTACATTGTTAGAAAGTAATGGCATTTCATTGTTTGAAAAAATTTATCTTGATAACAGTTCTAAAATTTAAAAATTTTAATTTGCCACGACCCCTTTCAATAACAATTCATTCTAGGTCCACGATATTTTTTTTATTAAATCGCTTTATTTCCATACCGTTGCAGTCTGTACAGACTGATTGGAGACACCCTGTATAATAGGCATGTCGTTTTGATGTGATATCGATCAATAATTTTAATGATAACGTATAATCGGTAAGCAAAAAACTTTGATATATGTTTAATGTGTGCAAAACTAAACAAAATATACTGAAAAATGTATGCAAGGATGATTTTGAGCTTAGACCCTGAAGCACCCAAAATTGATCACCTTGTATATTTTTTATTACAAATCACCTCCACATTGTACTTAAATTGGAATGTACCTACTTGTATTGGGTATAATTGATTATTCTACACCTTTTTTTTTAACCTAATTTTACAGTTTCTGAAACACATCTTGAAAAGGGTAGGTCTACAAGATCAGAAATTGGTTCAATGAGAGCTACTCTGGAAATTCTCAAATATCCATAATATGATTATTTCGCTTATTACTTTATAAATGTAATATTATTCAGCATATTAGTTTTGTTAAAGTTTTTCATATTTTTACATATCAATATATAGTTATTAATTAATTAAGTGTTTAGTGGTTAATTTATTAGTTTCGATAAGGAAAAAATGAAACTATAAGGGTAAACTGTAAACCTTATTAAAGACTGATTAAAATTTTACTTTAAAATAATGTGTGGCTATTGCTAATCAAATGTTTGCCTTTCTTTTTGGTGTCCACTGTCTTCTACCAAAACAATAATGATTGTTTTCTTTTTATTTTCGGCTTTGAAAAATATCTTTAGGTTTATTTCTAGTCTTGACCATAATAAAATTATAATCTATTTTAATTGATGCTATTTTAGTTTTAGTTTTAAAAATAAATCTATTCCATATTATAGACATTATTGAAAAAAAACTGTTTGTTACTATTACTATAAGCCTTTGTTAAATTTAGTAGTATTTAAATTATTATTAGTAAGTACGAAATTTATTAGGGTACTATAATAATTATTGTACGATCACTTTCTTTGTAAATAAACATTTATTTAATATCAGACATTTATGATTTGATTTTGATACTCTTGGACACAGAGGCTTTGATACCTGATATTTCCCCGCTGTACCTGGAAAGTTCTTTTCTTGGTTCACGTACGGCACCTTTTCTGCGAATCAGGGCTTTCCTGAACTTGAGTTTGTGCTTCACTCTTGGATTTCTAAGTTCCTTCTTTCTATGCGGAGTGAGCCCTTTGTTTTTAGCAATTTGGTACGTAATTGCACGTTTACTTGGTTCGGTTTCTTCGTTATCACCTTCAATCTCTTCAGGCACTTCCTTGTCATCTTCACCTGAACTATTCGATTCAAACGTAACTTTTTTGGTCATAAGATTTTCGTCCAACTTGATTTTTTTACTTGGACGACCACTGACTGATTTGGATTTTGTCTTTTTAGTATTTTGAAGCTGACTCAGTAGTTTGAGAGTTTTTTCCTCAACTTCTTTCTATACAATACAGACGATAATTAATTAGATGGAAATTTTGATAAAGTCCAAACTTACTTTAGCAAGCAATAGCTCAATTTGCGGTTTAATAATTTCCTCGAATACAGGTTCTATTTGGCTTAATAATTGCCTATATTGGTACAATCTTTGAATTATTGGATGATTTTTCAATTTATTATTGCCTTTAAGCAATAAATACATATTAATGTTGGTGGCATAACTAAAAAATAATAACAAGAAATCAACAAACATGCCAATTTTTGGTGATTTTAACTTACTTCAAAATAAGTTTGTAATGAGTTTGTACACAATCAACTGCCTTGCAATGTTCAATTTCTCCATTTTTTACTTTTTGAATAATCGGATTTAAGTAATCTTTTGCAAAAGCCATTTTAACTTTAAAATCATCCACAAGACTAAAAAACTCCGGTGATTCCTTTTGTAACATTTGAATTTTCTGCTTATTAGTCAGTTTGGTTAAATCTGTTTTAATTAACTCCTCCGTTTGTTCTTTTACTTCTTCCTTGTCTGGCTTCTATAAAAAAACATAATCCTAAATAAGATTACTTCAAGAATAAATAATTAAAATTACCTTTTTAAAAATAACATCCAAACTAAAATCATTATCGTCCAGTTGTTGCATCAACTGATTCTGCAAAGTTTTAGTTTCTTGTTCTTCGATTTCCGCTGCGTGGCCATCTTTTCCTTGGAATCCACCATAATCTGGATCCACGTAATCTGCTCCGTAATATTTCTTTTTTTCTTTGCCCCAAGCTCTGGCATCTGGGATGTCATCGTCGTCTTCTTGGCCCTCGACATCGCTTAGGGCTATATCCGAGGCTATATCACTCGATTCCCCTTCCGAACCCACACCCAAAACTTCAACCTAAAACAAGAATTTTGATGAATGAAAGATAGGAAGCATGTATTAGATGAATATGGATTGATGAATAAATGAATACTTATAACTGAAAAACTGAAGGTATACAAATTATATGATTAGGATTTAGGGCTGAAAGTATCAAAAACCTCAACAAAAGCGTTATTATCTTTTAGGAGGAAATGCTATAATCTTTCAACAGGAAAATAGTGTTTGAGATTACTTCCTCAAGGATGGGTAACCAGATTGAAAAATTTTATAAACGAATTGACCAAAGTGCAAGGCTGCTCGCTGTTCATATTAGGGGTATTCTTTCGATCTAATCGAACTGAACAAACTAATCTGATTTAACTGAAAGTGATTTTTATATTCACATCACTTCGCTCAGTTCTGTCGCATCGAAAGAACAATAATCTATATCAGCTGATTTGGACTCACAAATAATCTGAAAGAAGTGAACGTAAAAATTCTGCGATCACTTGGGGCTAAGATTAAACTGATTGCAATCATTTGGTGGGTATGGTGGGAGAAATGATCCGAAATCGAAAGAACACGGTTCAATCAGTTCAGTTGACTTCAATCAGTTTGTTCAGAACGAAAGAATACTAGGATTTTAGTATCTTATTCTCTACATAGGTTGGCGTAATATGGTCAAATTTTCTAATGCTAAAAATAAATCTCATACAAGCATTTTGAGCTAACTGAATTTTGTTTTTAAATTCAACATTCAGGTAGTTATAGAAGACAACATTGCAATAGTCCAACTGTGACCAAATAAGAGTCTCCACTAACATCAATTTAATGTTGCGAGGTAAATTATCCTTAAACGGGTACAAACTCTTAAGTACAGCATAAACACATGACAATTTTTTGTTGACGTGCACCTGAAAGTTAAGACTTTCGTCGAAAGTCACACCCAGATTTCTTGCTGATTCTGAGTTAGGTAGAGTAGTACCGTTTATGTGCAGTGTAGTGAAATTAAAACGCAAAAATTTACTTCTGACGGCATTAGAGCCCATAATCATATATGTGCTCTTACTAGCATTTAGAACCAACCCATGTTGACTTGACCATATAAATATCGAGTCTAAGTCGTCATTTATTCTCTGCATAAACACACAGGCATCCTGAGGAGCAAAACCTAACAGGAGCTGCGTGTCATCGGCATAGAGATTGATGGAGCAAAACCGAACCTGCTTTGGAAGATCGCTAGTATAAATGCTAAATAATAATGGCCCAAGTACACTTCCCTGAGGGACTCCATAACCAGTTGTAACAGGCTCAGATCTTGCTCCATCAAGCTCAACCACCTGTGTTCTTAGTAGAAGGTAGTTCTTGAACCATTTGCAGACAGCCTCTGAAAAACCATAGAACCTCATTTTAGCCACAAACATGTCGTGATGTATAAGATCGAAAGCCTTACTATAGTCTAGCAGTGCTAGACAAGAAACCCTTGATGAGTCAATATTAGTTGATACTTCAGAAGCCACTTTTGTAAGTGCCGTAGCAGTTCCATGATTTTTCCTAAAGCCAGACTGCACAGCTGGTATAATATTATTGGTATTTACAAATTCAAGCAGCATATCAGACACTAGTACTTCGAACATTTTGGCAAATATTGAAAAGAGACAGATTGGCCTTAGTTCAGAAAAATTTTCAATTTTCTTTTTCTTTGGCAAAGGCTTAACAATGGCGCTCTTCCACATTTTTGGAAATTCCCCCGTTTGTAAGGATATATTGAATAGCTTAGCTAGAAACGGAGCAATACAATCAATGCTAAAAAGAACAAGATTGTAACTTATTTGGTCTATACCCATACTTTTAGATTTAATTCTTTTAAATGCCTTATAAATATCATATTCTGAAATATTTTTAAAAATAAGCTCACCATTGTTAAGGCTCTCCAGCCTATTGCCCTGATAAAAATTCATTAGTAAATTGTCTATCGGAGTAGCTAATTGACATACACTCGCAAAAGAGTTACTGATTTGGTCCACATCTTTCAAATGAATAGGTATTTCACTGTTTTTATTAACCTTGATATTCCAATCATTCATCCTATTCCAAATTTTCTTTGTATCTTTTTTATGTTTATGAAGTTCAAATGACATGCATGCCTTCTTTTCACTTCTAATTGCAAAAGAAAGATAGTTTTTAATGTCCAGATAAAAGTGCTTGTGTTCAATTTGACCAGTTTTTTTTAAATTTATTGAATGCTGTTTTCTTTAATTTAATAATTTGCCTAATAGTGTCAGTAATGTAAGATTTATACTTTTTTTTAATAACTGCTTTTTTTGGGGCATGTTTATTGAAGATGCCAGCCAGCTCGTTACTGAAACAAGCTACCTTGTCATCCAACATTTCATGGCCCAAAATAAATTCATAATTTATGTCCTGTACCTCTAATTCAAATTGCCTCCTATCAAAAAAATCTCTATAAGATATAACCTTATCATCTATTTTGGGAGCTTTGATGCTAATTAAAGGGTACACAAGTCTATGATCAGTTAGGTTAAGCATGCCCAATGTTCCTGACTCAATAACACTGACACCCTTATTGACAAAAATAATATCAATTAGAGTTGCACTATTTCTACTTATTCTAGTGGGTTCAGAGATGACTCGTTTCAAATTATAAATTTCTAACACTGATTCCATATAATCAGAGTCAGCAGTTTTAGTAAGAAAGTTTATATTTAAATCACCCATTAAAATTGTGTAGTCATATGATGAGGACAAGCTAGATAAAATATTCTCTAAACTAGATAGGTAGTTATAGTTGACCAGTGGGGGTTTATACAAAGTACCAACTAAAAAAGACTTATTTTTATAGTTGATATCCACCCATAGTTGTTCAACTTTATTGTCACAGTTTTTAGCACCATTTTCATTCCCTTTTAGCATGACACATTTTAAACAGTCAGCAACATACAAACATACACCACCACCCCTCGACTCTCTGTCTGCCCTATATAAGTTATACTTAGGGATACTGACCAGATTGTCAGGGTATGTTGATGTTAGCCATGATTCAGTTACACCAAATAAATGGAATTTTTCATGCTGTAACATTGCAGACACATCAGAGAAAGAAGGAGTAAGCGATCTTATGTTTACATGACCTACATCTAAGTTATCATTTGTATCTGTATTTTTTGACACTTTTTGAGTTCCATTATCTATATTATTTATAAAAAATCACCACCTCTATTTAGACGTAGTTCACCACTCATACTGTCTAAAAAATTCCTATGTTTATTAAAATTAAACCTACTAACCCCTACATACTTTGGCCAAAACCCACTATCATACATATAGTCTTTTTTGACCATTGGGCCTACCACCAAGAAGTTTTTTAGTCTATGTTCTTCTGTGGGAAAAAGGAAAAAGGATAATAAACTCTTTTTTTGTTGAATTTTCTGATTGTTTCCAGCCTTCATCCCCTAACATTTACTTTTTGCAAAACCAATAAAAAGGATTCAATTCTTGAGAAGAAGGATAAAAGCCTCACGCGAGGCCTCACGTTTCTTGAGTTTTCTGATAGTTTCAACCATCGATCCCCTAACCAATTTCAAGATTACTTTGACAAGACAAGACCTACACAGTCGCTGTCTGAGAAACATTATACGTTTTCAAATACCACGGCACATAACCGAAGGTTTTAAAAACTCATTTTCTTACCGAGCGGTACAACTACTTAATACAGAGGTGTATGAATTTATGATTTCAGGTTTACTGTCACTGGTAAACTTTAAAAAGAAGTACAAGGCTTCTCTGCTGGAATTAATAGCGTAGCTTAGAATAGGCATTGAATTCTTTATTTATTTATTTTTTCGGGTAGCATGGAAGAACACATTACGTGAATGTTACCTTTTATGTAATTTCTTTTGATGCATAATAAACGTTATTATTATTATTATTTTTCTTGAAATCTTAGAGTACCACTTTCATTCCAATAGGTCACGAGCCTATATGGACACAAAATTGAATCTTGACAAGTTAGTGGAGTTTGCTAAAGGAAATGGAAAGTCTAACTATGTCGCATGAAGACTCAAACTATTGTTTCGAATGAAAGGACTGTTTGAAATTGCTACTGGTGAAATACCTCGACCATTGAAGACAGATTCAGATTATGCAGCTTGGATCAAAAAGGACACAGAAACTCACACCATTATTGGCTTAAATGCAAACGAGAATATTGCTCTAAAAATTACGATTTGTTCAACATCAACCAAGATGATTGAAAGACAGGAAGCATTGTATGGAAAGAAGTCAAAAATCTGTTGACATGTTGCAACAACAATTTTTTGCGTACAAATATTATGAAATTAAAACAGCTGTTGAAAATTGTCTGGAAATCAATGGGGTGGCACAAGAATTGAAAATTAATGGAGAAGATATTAAGGACAGCTGGTTAACGTCTCGAATTTTGAATTGTTTGCCTACAAAATTTGATTATTTTCATGCAGCCTGGCAGTCAGTGGCTGAAAGCGACAAAACCTCCTAAATTCAAGGAACCACTTGCAACAAGAAGAGATAAGACTACAAGGGCGTGAATCCAAGACAGTAAGCAATGCACTTGTTGGAAAAATTGATAAGTCAAGCAAAAACAACAAGGAAAAGAGAAACTTTGTTAAGAAAATTCATCAAGGTTTCAACCAAAATAGAAATTCATCGGATCAAGCAAAGGTGAAATGTTACAAATGTGGTGGGTCTAAAAGTCTGGATATTTCAAACGTGATTGCCATAACAAACCGTGTCAGGAGTATTTGGAATATGGTAAAAATAAATATGAATGTCACAATTGTCACGAAAAGGGGCATTTTTCAAATGATTGTCTGAAAAAGTCAAGTTATGAAGGTAACAAAGTGAAATCGTTTGTCTCAGTTGCATTATCATCATCAGTATTTGAAGGATTATTAAATCACTATGAATCATGGATCATGGACAGTGGTGCAACCAATAACCCCAATAACACATCTTTTGACTGGAATTTGAAATGGCTGTCAAAGTCAAAGGTCAAAGTGATACATTCATTGACAACACAACAGTCTTGGATAAAGGTTATAGACAATCAGCAACAGCAGAAAAGTCAGTAATTAGGCAATTCAAACCACGTGACATTCAAGATGGCGTGGCGGCCACACATGGGCCAAAAAACACAAAAAAATATCTATTTTCTGCCGGAATTAATAGTTTAGGTACCTAGTCAACAAATATTTTAATAAATAATGAAAATCAAAGTTGTAAGCAAAACTGTATGCAAAATAATTTAAAATACGCATAAAAACATATCCAAAACAAACGTGCTTGGCCGCCACGCCACATTGAATTTTCCTTTTTGACAGATAGATTGAATTGCCTAATTATGGAACAAGGAAAACCAGTAATAATAGCCAATATGCGGGTAATTTAATTACCCGATCCGATTTGCGGGTAATTTGACTGAAAGCGAGGTAATTTTCTAACATTTTATAAATCGGGTAATTTCGGGTAATCGAAGCTTCATATTAACTTTTACAATTTTTGAAAATTGTCGTAGATGGTGCGAATGGCCGATCTGTTAAGGTAATGTTTCGTTTTTGTCGAGCGTGCTCCGGTCATATTCGCTTCTCTTTTATTTTCCCTTCTATGATAAAGATATGTGGACCCCTAAAATACTATTTTTTTTTGCTTAGCGCTGTTTTGGAATATGCCCCTTTCCTCGCTCCAAAAACCTGGTAACACCACAGCAAACGCGAATAAAGATCGGGTAATTTCGGGTAATTTCAACTAAAAACTCAGGTAATCCAAATTCACCACACTGGCAACACTGTTTCACATAATGTTTCATGTAATGGAAGAGTATAGTTTACCAGCAGTTAGCTTAATAATTTAGCATGAACGGCTAGCACATCAAAATATTCGACAGGTAAAAGATGTATTGAAGCAGAATGAAATAAGCTACATTGATGACTGGAAAGATTGTCGAATGTAATACCACAAGAGATTTCAGGATTACCGGATAATACTTTTACTTGTCACGAAACGCGTAACGCAGCAACACCACGACTCCGAAGGAGGAGTGGTGTTGCTGGTATCGCGTTGAGTGTCAGGTAAAAAAGTATTAGGTAATCCTGAAACATCGAGTGGTATTCAAAAGGTTATACAACGAACTGAACTTTAATACTTTAAAATTTAAAAAAAATTCTATAATAGAATTTGCTATAAATGCCACCAAGCGTGATAATCCCAAAAGGCTTATCACTTATTAAGCCTCTCGTGTCATATGGGAATAATGTACAGTGAATTGTATAATCTGTAAAAGTTGTGTGTATGTACTTAGGTGTTCCATTCTTTTTGGTCACGCTGTATAAATTAATGTATCCAATTACAATTATTCAAGTTATGATATAAGTACAAACCTTTGTGAGAAATGAACCTCAAATATTACTCTACATCTATTAAATTGTAGAAAATAAGCCCCTAACAAAATTTTTGGGTCTCATCATAGACAATAAACTTAAATTTGAGGACCATATAGAATGAATAGAATGAATAGTAGCTTTATTTCAAATTAAGTTTTTACAATACATATTACAGCATTACAAAATAACATGAAATGAAATGGCGTCACAAAACAATATACTTAAATTACATATCCAAGTAATCTTTCACACAATATGGTTCTATGTCTATTAACAATTTCTTGGTTTTATTTTTAAATTCCTTGTAGTTTTCTATTATTTTAAAGTCATTTGGTAATTTATTAAATATTTTAATACAGTTATAAGATGGATTTTTTTCACTGAAAGTTAATCTATGAATAGGATAATAAATATCTGTGGTCCTTGTATTGTATGTGGTGTTAGTGTTATGTATTAAAAATTAATTTTTGTTTTTATGCAAATATAAGAGGCACTCGCGTATGTATAGACCATAAACTGTTAAAATACCCAACTCCCTGAATTTGCCTCTACAGGAGTCTCTGAAACTCATGTTAAGCAATAACCTGATAGTTCGCTTTTGGACTACAAAGACTGATTGTGTTGAAGAACTGACTCCCCAGAAAATGATACTGTACCTTATCCGAGACTCAAAATTTGCATAGTAAAGGATTTTTTTAACTTTGTCTTCTACATATTTGTTTAGTACTCTGAGTGCAAAACAAACACCGTTCAATTTTTTCACTAAACTTTCTATGTGTGTTGACCATTTTAGAAATTCATCAATTATAACACCTAAAAATTTAGTGTGCTCTGATATGTCAATTTCCTGATTATGGATACTTATTGCTGATGGTTTCTCTTTCAGTTTATTAGTGCGAGTGCGAAAAATCACTCACTGCTCTCGTTTATAACTAGTTCATTTTTCTCAAACCAATCCTCTGCTCGAGAATATAGCTCATTGCTTTTTTCCAAGTCATACCGATCCACTCCGGCGACCAGCAGATTGGTGTCATCCGCATAATTTGTTATTGCAGACTCTTCCAAAATCAAATCAAATCAAAATAAGCTTTATTATCTTATAAGACAATAGTCTTGTTGACAAAGCATATACATTATAAACAAAAATCATCAATAATCAAAATTAAAATTTAAAAATAAAAAATCAGGACTAACAAACAAAATGGTGAATAGAGCTGTAAAACTTAAACCTAATGTGTAAATTATAAAATACTGAACAAAACAAAAATACATGACTAGGTTTTAACAATATATAAACAATTAAATAAAATACAAAAAACAAAATATGCAGAATGCTAAATGTCAATTAAAATCATTATAAAATTCGTCCACACTATAATAGGCCTTACCAACCAATCCGCTGCACACTGAACTCAGATCGTTTATCATGACCAGAAATAGTATCGGCCCTAGTATGCTCCCCTGGGGTACCCCCACCTGATTTTGCAGCCATCCTGATCTAGATGAGATATTGTTTTTATAAATTTCCACACATTGCCAGCGATCTGATAAGTATGAGGTCAGCCAACTCAGAGCTCTTCCCTTTATACCATAATTTTTTAGCTTTTCTTTTAAATGGTTTCTGTTTAGGCAGTCAAAAGCCTTTCATAAGTCGATGAATAGCCCAGCAGCTAATTTATTTTCTTCAAGAAATTTGAGTATATTATATGTAAATTGAAAAATTGCTGTATTTGTCGATTTACCCTTTAGATATGCATGTTGTGATGAACTAACCAGATTACATTCATTAAAAAAACTTAACAGTCTAAGGGACATTGCCATTTCAAAGATTTTTGAAAAGCTATTTAGCAAACTTATGGGTCTGTAATTTTCTAATTTTTCTGGATCTCCTGACTTAAAAATCGGTTTTATGAGAGTTACCCTTAGCTGGTTAGGAAAAATGCCAAATTTGAATGAATTTGAATATAAGGGCACTAAGTAAAAGGTTGTCTGCTGGTTGCTTTTCAATCAGAATAGTTTCCAATGAGCTTAGTTGTTCTACCACAAAAATGGTTTATCACTCACTATTTGAATCTCTTGTGAGATATGGTATAGCTTTTTGGGGATTTACTAACAGGCAACAGTTTAACTCTATATTTGTTTTGCAAAAGAGGGCAATTCGTTATTTGTATAAAGTTGCAGGTCGTGAACATTGTCAACCGCTATTTATTGGGATTTTTTTTTAACTGTACCATGTTTGTTCGTTTTAGAAACTGTGTGTCTTGTGCACAAGAAATATTCAGGTTTGGTAACTCGGGATATTGGGTACAACACTAGAGTAAGTTCGAACACTAATATAGGCTTACCTATACCAAAGTCTGCTTTAGCAAAACACTCAATATTCTATGAGAGCAAACAAATTTTCAACCATCTAAGTAATGAACTTAAAACGATCAGAAACTACAAACTATTCCGTAGGAGTGTTAAGGATATTTTGTTGCAAAAGGCTTACTACAGCTTGGAGGACTACTATAGTGACACTGTATCACTGTACAACCTTTTTTGTTTTTAAGTACTCTTGTCTTTTACCAATCAACGCTTTTATTCACATTTTATTATTTTAGTATAGTTTTAAGTATATGTAATATTGCTTGGATCGCCGTACTATTTGTAAATTTTTTTTTAACTTGTTTGTATTTGCATTGTACAATTGGTGATTTATTTTATGTTTTTCTGTTTTACTTTTAAGTTAATGCTTTGTCAATAGAATGTTTTTTCTTGGATAATAAAGTATGATTGACTATGACTATGACTATGACTAAAAAGTAGGTACCCTGAAACAGAAATTCTCATCATGGGGCCTATGGTTAGTTATTGAGAATACAATGTATAGATATAGAATAAAAATCAAACAAGAAGAAGCCATTGACGTCATCACTGACAAAGAAGGCAGATTTCCTTTTCTCTGTAATATTTCTTGGACAATAAAGTACTTTTGATCATCATCATCCTTTTCTCTGGGTCCCTCCTATTTAAAGTGAGACAAACCATAACGCGTGTGGCTTCTTCTCGTTTGATTTTTACTCTACAAGTCAGTATTTGTACAGGTTATTTTGTTTAGTGAATATCAACCATTAGTGACATAAAAATTCCATGTTTATTGTTTTTTTACATCAATTTATCAGACATAGGCTCATACAGCATATTTTTTTTATTACATATTCTAAAAGAGCGTATTGAGTTTAGCAGTTGTGCAAAATTTCATAATTTTCCGAGCCCTTGTTCATATTTAAATAAATTATCAAAACACTCTAAATTCAAAACACGTGTTGACGTCACTGCATCTCTCATGTTGGTCGTGGTCGGAAATTGTGTCCCAGTTGAAATCGCGTTATGTAAAGGCGTGTGTGACGGCCTTAAGCCTGTCTCGACTCGAGAGATGACGTCATACCATCTCTCAGCGATAAATTTCTGAGGCATAATGTTTTAATATTCAAAGACCCATAACTTTTTTAATATTTATCCAATTGAGCTGAAATTTTTTCTGTGTGCTATATGTGAGTAATACTCCGTAAAAATATAAAAAAACGTGGTTAATGAGACTTCACTGAACGAGCCTATTTGCAAGTACGGTGATCCAGTATAAAGTGAACACCCCTTACCTTTTCGCTAAAAAAATTTTTTTCAAAAAAATCAAGATAGCCATTTGGTGTATTTTGTTTCTAGGAATTTGAAAACGTTTTCCAAAATTTGATTAAATTTTTCATTAAAGCGCTGTGACCGAAAAAGTATTTTTTTTTAATGGAATAACCTAATTTTAAACCAATTTTTTAAACGCCCCTATTTTTCTCATTTCAAATATATAGTTTGTTTATTTTTATTTCAGTAATTTGCGATATATTCTCACTCTAAAATTCACATAAAAATAGCGGAAAAGGTATGATAAAACCTAATGACCAGTAATTTTATTGGAGGTAAAATTATTTAGATTTACCTTGATACCTTTTCGGCTATTTTTATTTAAATCTTAAGTGAGAATATATTGCAAATTATTAAAAAAAAGATAAACAAACTAAATATATTTGGAATGAGAAAAATAAGGGCGTTTAGAAAATGGATTTAAATATAGATTATTCCATTTAAAAAAATTACTTTTGTCGTCACAGCGCTTTAATGGAAAATCTAATTTAATTTCGAAAAACGTTCTCAAATTCCTAGAAACAAAATACACCAAATGGCTATCTTGACTTTTTCAAAAAAAATTTTTTTTGCGAAAAGGTAGGGGGTGTTCACTTTATACTGGATCACCCTGTACATATTTTGCTCAGCCCTGTGAAAGGTGAAAGTTTCGAATGTCGAGGAGACTATAATTTATTTACCTCACTGTCTGAATCTTCCTGCTTACTGTTTTTGTACTTTTCAAGTTTCCTCTCATCTTCTGAATCAGAAGAATCATAATCTTCCTCCAGATCATCAAACCTAGAAAAAAAAGTTAAAACTAATGTATACGATGAATAATAAAAAATACCTTGCGTGTGACGGCATAATAAAGGAGTAAAAACAAATTGCAATACGAAAAAAAAAAAAAACCTGGCGCTTCTACAAAAATGATGAGAAAATAAATACAAAAAAGTCAGGTTAGGAGCAGGACTAGAAGGACCTCTTCTGTCTCTATCCACTAACCATCCATCACGAGTTTGGGAAATTGCAGAACACGTGACCCTAGCAGAGCAGAACAATTCGGTCACCTATTTGTTGGTTTGTGTTGTTCGGAGCAGCACTTCCTGCTCTGGGAAAGTTATTTGTGTTTTGGCAATGAACTGTCGAGCGTTTGTTTGTGAAGTGCAGTTTGCACCAAACTGTTTATTTCATGTTCAACCTGCACTTGCTTTCGAGGAGGAGTAAAGCCTAGTACTCATAACCACGGAATTCGCTCTTTTTTGACATTGCTTCGACAATTTTGAAGCAATGTAAAAAAGAGCGAATTTCGTTTTATGAGTACTAGGCTTAAAATAGATAACCACATTCGACGGTTCCCTTCATAGGTCTGTTTCTGCAGTAATCACAAACCAGTCAAAGCGAATTTTATTGGTTGAAAACAGTCAGAAAACTAGTTTCAATGGTTTCAACCAATGAAATTCACTCTGACTGGTTCGTGATTTCTGCAGAAACAGACCTCATATTCCCTTGTATAAAAAAGGCTGGCAGCCTGCAACGTCACAGTCCTCTGAACAATCCTCATCGCTTTATAAAATCTGTTTTTTTTTTAAGATAAAAGTCGAAATGACATTATGTTGGAAATTTCCCTTGTGCAAATTACACTGGAAATTTTGCATGCAGATTGTCAAAATTAAAAAGTGGAAATTTTTGGAAATATCCCGGAGAAAATTTCCAGAAATGTCATTTTTGACATTTATGCCCGCTTTTCCATTTAAAACGTATTGATGTCAGAAATCTTTCAAAGTGTAGGTATATTTTTTGACTAACGCAATTTAAATGGAAAAAATCAATAACAATCACCATCAATAAAAAAATTCAACAAGACGTAGTAAATAGACTTCAAACTCGGGAAATTTCCTATCAAAATATAACTCGTGCATAAAATATTTCCTAAGGGAAATTTTAAAAAATTTCGTCGTTAGCCAATTTTTTTGAACAAAACCATTCGTGCATAGAGCCGAAGAAAAAATCCCTCACCCTTCGGGTTCGGGATTTTTTCAGGCGCTATGCACTCATGATTTTGTTAAAAAATTGGCTTCAGACAAAATTTTCAAAAATTTCCGGAAATATTTCATGCACTAGTTATATTACTACTGGCAATAGTAAAATTAGCCGCTTTCCAGCTGACGCTTTGAGCACGCAATCGAGCTTTTGCGCGCGCAAATGCTTCAAGCGCGTGTTTGTGTTCCAGCCGTACTGCGCTTCGAGAGCAGCTAAGTTTTGCGTTTCAAACACCGAACACTGTGCTGCACCGTGCTTGAAGCACACAGCTGGAAAGCGGCTATTGTCAATGGGTACATTCAGGGGGTCCCAGCGGCTTAACTCAGCCTCTCAGCAGGAACTTTATTCTCGAAACCAATGAACAGCGTTTCCATTGGAACGAAAATTCTGTCTTTGTCGTCCGGCATAACACTGACAATGACAGAGTAATCGTTCTTATGAAAACACTGTTCCTTGGTTTCGAGAATAAAGTTCCTGCTGAGAGGCTGAGCTAAGCCGCTGGGACCGCCTGAATGTACCCAATGTTTTAAAAAAAATTATGTAGAAAAGGCTTGTGCTACCAACATAGTTAAAGTCTGTTTTTTTTTAAAGATAATTCTCCAAGTCAAAAATTTAATGACTATGTTGGCAACACAAGCCTTTTCTGCATAAAAAATTTGAAAGCATTGACAATTTTACATTGTATTGCCAACAAAATGTCATTTTGACTTTTATCTTTAAAAAAAAAAAGAGGTCGGGGATTCTAAAATCACGATTCGACATACGACTCGACAGCGAGACGATGTTTCCGACGATTCTAGGTTAGAAATCTCATTGGAATTATACTCCTGCGTTTTTATTCTCATCAAATTTTACCGATGGATCCACCATTCTATGTCGGTCATTGTCATTTTTCATAACATTTACTAAATAAAGATAGCTAACTCATCGGTGAATTCACCGATGAGAATAAAAACGAGGGGTACCTTTCGACACGACAAGCCGGTATCGTTGTCGAGTCGTGTGTCGAATCGTGATTTTAGAATCTCGGCCCAGACTTTAAAACAGGGCTGCCATTCTGTAACGAATAGAGATATTCTGCCACAAATCAAATACAGAAATCCACAAAAAAGTGATGGGTAATAAAAAAAAACGTTCGTTTGTGTTAAAATATTTATTGTTCTAAAGCAGTAATCAGTTGAACTGGTGACGCCACAAACCTGAAATATCTTTATTGGCTCCGACCAGCATATCATTCGACACAAACGATCAAAGCTTTTCAATTTGTATGTTAAATTTTATTTGAAACAAGAAACCGAAAGCTTTGATTGTTTCGATCCGTTCCAGAACCGTCCTTTTTTCAAACCCGAACAGAACATATTGCTCTATCCTGCTCCAGCTCGAAAGCGAGTGTAGAGTGAAAGTCGAACATGAACTAAAATCTGATTTTTTTTTAAAGATAAAAGTCAAACTGACATTATGTTGGCAATACAATGTAAAATTGTCAATGCTTCAAATTTTTTATGTAGAAAAGGCTTGTGTTGCCAACATAGTTACTAAATTTTTGACTTGGGGAATTATCTTTAAAAAAAAAACAGACTTTGAACAGTTTCGATCAATTTGCACCTCACCTTACAAACGAACGCTCGAATGCAGAAAGTGCTGCTCTGACTTCTAACAGTCTGAGCTTCTACCAACACAAATTCATACCTTTGATTCACTGTTTACTGCTCCCAGCAGAGCGCTTCACCGTTAAGTTCATTCTACAAGAGATTCGCAATAGGGTACTTGCATGGAAAATTAAATTGATTATTGTTTATTGCAAACTGTAGGAAATCGAAAAAAAATCGTTACTTTTTTTTAATTCCGCCCAAAAATGATTATTCCGGAAGTTATACAAATATTAAGTTTTTTATATATAGATATACTGAGCATGTGCGACGTCACAACTCACAACGTATTATACCTAAGTAATGACGTCGGTAGGACATTTCAAAGCGTTGCATCTCCGTCAATTTTTGACTAACAAGAAAAAGAAAAAACACGTGTTGACTTATTTTTCATGGACTATCGAAATCAGCAATAAAAAAATTTGATGCAAGGGGCCTATTCGCAATAAGGTGCATCCCAGGACCGGTGCAACAAACAGCGCAAAACAATTTGCAACAAGCATTCCGCACAGCGCCAATGACGTCCTCCTGAAAACAACGAAATGAACAAAATCAAAAACCAACTGACAGGTGGATGGGGTGGAGTTCCAGATGTAACCCGCGACTACAAATCCAAAGGAGTCGAATGGGTGGCAGTGGGCGATAAAAACTACGGTGAAGGTTCTTCTAGAGAGCACGCCGCTAGGGAACCGCGTCATTTGGGCGGTCGGGCCATCATTGTGAAATCCTTTGCTCGTATCCACGAGACAAACCTTAAAAAGCAAGGTTTATTGCCTTTGACGTTTGCCAATGCGAGTGATTACGAATTACAATAAAATTCAGCCCACTCCCACTGATAAAATTAGTTTGAAAGGGTGGAAGAATTTGACTCCTGGAAACAAGGGTGGTTTAAAGGGGGGTAGAGGGGGGGGGGGATAGAATGTTATCAGATTTTCATAGGACCATGAAGTAAATGTAAGTATACACTAGTAACCTGCAAAAAATTTAGCTTAAGGATCTCAAATGAATGAATTGTGTTGGTTTTTGTTGATACATGCATTGACACATGCAAACTGCGATTTTTTGAAAAAGTTTCAAATATTTCAAAAAGTACTGCAATTTTCCTGCATTCGAATACATGAAATCTGAATGTTTTTTATGAAGATAAATTATGCGAAAACTTGTAACGTCACACGCTAAATTCCGAAATGCCAGCCTCCCGTTCATTCAGTCCTCGTGAACCATGCCCTATACTTTGAGTGGTTGCCATTCGCTCTAATGAAATCGTGGACATTTGTTTTGAAAAATTCTTACACGTGTTAAAACTGTACTTCCGAAGCCGGTATGACGTCACAGCCTAGGCGTTCGTAACTTGTGATGGGTTCAAATTTCAATCCGACGATTGGCTTGATTTCAATACAGTAAATAAATTCATGATCAATATTATGCAATAAATTATCAGTCGTGAGCACAGAAAGTGGGACACCCGTTTTTTCCTATTGTAAAACGGGTTCACCTATACCTAAGGCAATGACAGGAATTGTCATATTTGACAAAAAATCCATTGTAGAGAAAAGACTGATTTACGCAAAATAGATTGATTTATGCAAATTTACAAGACCTGTCAGTCGAGTGTCCCACTTTTTGGGTTCGTGCAAACTCCGATTTTTTGAAAAAGTTTCAAATATTTCAAAGAGGGTCGAGTTTTTATAGAAATTTATAGATTTGCTCACAGATGTGCACATAATTGACCCATTAGTATAGGTAATTCCTAAAAAAAAGTATATAGGATTGTTAGAACAATCCATTAATGTTCTAAAACGTAAGGTGTTCCATTTAAAATAACAACGGTCTGTCACATACCTCATTTACGGAACACCCTGTGTATATACAAAAATATTTTAAACTACTAATGGATCTTAGAGTATCAAACAACTTTGTTATTTAATTTTTTTTTCTTGCACTACCCTGAAAGGAGATATCGTCTACTAAGTGGACACCCTGTATAACTATTCTGCCGGCATCGAGATACATTTTTGCTTGAGGTATGTTTCAGACGATTTTCAGGTGCAAATTTGGGCGTGGCACCCTTAAACAAATTTCGCCTCCGGCGGGAAGCCATTCGTCACTAAATGATTTTCCCGTCATCCATTACCCCCCCCCCCCCCCCCCCAGAAAATCATCTATGGACCGTCACTGCCTGGCCTGGAAAGCCTGTAGAGTGCGAAATCAAGCATAAACTGTTGCAACAATTTTTTGTTTATGTACCACCACTGTCCACCACCGCATGGATTATAGAAAACATTTTGCGCCACGCAAAATTGAGCGCGCACGAGCAAGTACCGTCCAAGCCTGGAATTACAAAAGCTCTGCAACACCAAGTTACAAATGCAGGACCTGCAAGTCTGACTTTTCGTATTACAGAAGCAGAATGCATTTGCAGATCGCCTGCAAATTTGCGCATGGTGAAACAGTCCCGCAATCACTTTGACAACTTTGACATTGAAAACTGGTAAATCAGTAGCGCCCAAACACTTTTTTTCGATAAATATGACGAAATTACAGATTTTTTCTGTAATTTGCTCGTTTCTGCAAATAGAGCACATATGCAAGTCAGCCATATTTGCAGATCTGCAAATTTGCAGATGCAAATATACTGTAATTTGGCCCCAAACTGACATGTTCTGCAACGTTCGTGAATGTTTTGCGCTGCTTAATCGTTGCACAGGCAGAGCTGGGCAGTAGCTAGCTACCAAGTAGTTAAGCTACTAGCTTAGCTACTTTTTTGGTAGCTAATAACTTATTCAAGCTACTTTGAAAAAAAAGTAGCTTGTAGCTGTAGCTTTTGGTAATGTGTTTCAAGTATTCATAAGCTACTGTGAAAAGTAGCTAGCTACTAAAACAAGCTACTTAAGCTACTTTTGGTAGATAGTTAATAGTTATTTAGGTATTAATGGCGGAAAGTGTCATTTACCGTCCGAGGGTGTGGTTAACGATACTTAACGCCCAAAATACTTATTACGTTTTTTGCGTAGCGGACTCTTCTAGTTCAAAAATGAAATAACTATACCTATAATATAATGGCATTCATTCGACAAAAGGCACGTTTGCACCAACCTATCGCCCGCGTTTGAATTTACCGCTCGATAAAAATAACTTTATACTTTAATTGCTCAAGCTACAATTATCATTTTCCAGAAAATTCTTATCCTGCCTTGCATAGACTAGTTCTAGTTATCTCTATAGATACCTATGTTTTATGTGTCCTATTATTCTCGCATTCGCAGATCACTGTGATCAAAGTGAACCTAATAAATCAATGTCCAGTGGTTTTTGACAAAAATATGAATACTTCTTAGAGAAAGTTAATATGTTATTTTCGTATGATGATATTATGAAATTAAATTAGGTAAGGTATGTACATTGATGGTGGCGATTGTGCACGCTTTTTTGTTTTTATCAATTTAACTTTCAAAAAAGTAGCTTAAATAGTAGCTTTCAAAAATTCAAAATGTAGTTAAGCTACTAATAGCTTAGCCACTTTTTCAAAGAGGTAGTTGAGCTACTGATGGCCATTTCCACTAACTATTTTAGGCAAGCCTTAACGATAAGTATTCCCTTAACTGACAGTTTTACATAGAGAAATGTCAGCTTAGGGAATACTTATCGTTAAGGCTTCCCTAAAATAGTTGGTGGAAACGGCCATGAGTAACTTAGCTACTCACAATATAAAGTAGCTTGTAGCTTGTAGCTAGCTACTTTTTCCAAGTAGCTTGCCCAGCTCTGTGCACAGGTCCGGTCTGAATGCACCTTTAGGCTAATAGGAGGCGTTTTCATTCAGTATAAGTTGTATTCCTTTCACACCTAGGAGGAGCTCTGGAACAGCTCCGGGGCTTCACGCGCTTATTCCTTTCGAAAAGGCTTGTGTTGCCTGTTACTAAATTTTTGATCTTTGAAAAAAAAAACAGACATTATTCCTTAAACTGACATTTCTCCATGTAAAAATGTCATTTTAGGGAATACTTATCGGTAAGGCTCCCCTAAAATAGTTGGTAGAAAGATTCTTGGGTAGAAACGGCCATAAGTTTTAAAAGTGCAAAGATGAGAGAGTATTTGTATAACGAGTTGCATAAATTCCCGATGCGATTAATCTAAAGCTGGCTTCCCAAGGCCCGTGATATCGCAAGAAGGGCCGCGCCAGCGCTCCGTGGAAAGGAGGCTTCTCAAGCTAGCCCGTGATGATCCGTGATCGCGCGACCTTTCCGTCGAAAGTCGGCATCTTCAAAGGCGCTCTACGACGCGGCGTGTGCGCAAGGATAATACACACTACTAACGATTGCTTATCGGCCTCGTTTTTGGTAATCGCGGCCATATTGGAGTGTCACCATTTCCGACGTCATAACTAAGTCGTCAGCTGCTTGCACTAGCGATCGTAGTTTAGAATTTAAACCAAGTATGTATAAAGCAAAAGCCCGCGGAATCATAACCTCTAGTGCAAACAGAATACGTCAAAGCGAGATAGGACGTGCTGCCGACGACACAACTGGTGATTTGGCGTGGTGGAGGGCTTAAGATTTCTTCCACAAACGCCTTTCGAGGATAGGCTATCCTGTAGTGGTAGTGTGTATTATCCTTGGCGTGTCCGGGCACGCGTAGCGCGTAGGTCTGTGACGGCGCGGCGCGGTCCGGCTTCCGATATCACGGGCCGTGGGAAGCCAGCTTAAGGATGTAATGATGTATTTTCTTTTAGGTTAGGTTACAATAATTATTTACAATCGATTTTTTAAAAAATTGTTATGTTGAGGAAGATTCAAGTTTAGCAAGCATCAACATGACTATAAACAAAGAAGCGTTTGTAGATCTTGAAGAAAAATATCAAAAAGTAATAAAACTCCTGTTAGAAGACAGTAAATCCGATCCAGAAAATGAACCTTTTCTGTCCAAATACTCGGCCAGGCAAATTCTCATTGGTATGAAGGCAAATCTTGAAAACCTAATGAGAATTCAATCGTCTGGAGGCCCAGAAAGTATCAAACTTAATGGTAATATCAAATTAACCAATAACATTTTCTTGATTAGGTAAACCTCTTATTTATTCATAGCAATGTACGGTACAGTACATCTTTATCTTGGTATGGTAGCAATTGACACTGAAGAAATAACTGTGGGCGAAAAGCATTTGGATAAATGCCAGGAAATTATTAAAGATATACAATCCCTCCCTGATGTCGTCCTTATAGCCTTAAACATGTATAATCAATTTGGGATATTATGGTCACAAAGAGAACCAGAAAAATCTAAAATTTTCCTTGAAAAAGCTGAGCAACTTTACCTCGACTTTAAATCAACTGGCACGGCACCCATTGACATAGCAGATTTATTCAAACCAAATATAGAAAGTTACAATAGTGAAATGGCTTTCAAGAACATGGAAAAAATTTACACCCTTACACTATACTATTTGGCACAGATTTTTGGTCAATTAAACCAAGACTTTAAAAGTGCCGTTTATTGCCACATCACTTTGCAAAGGCAACTGGAAATGGCAGATTATGACCCAATTGATTGGGCACTTAATTCAGCAACACTTTCTCAATTTTTCTTGGAAAAATGTGGATTTAAACAAGCAAGGCATCACTTGGCTGCCAGCTCGTGTATTTTAGACAAATATAAATCTGAAGAACTGGATACTGTTACAGATATAACTGAAGAACATGAGGCAAAACTTGAAGTATTCAATCACAGGAGTGCTGATGTTGCTCGTTGTTGGATAAAATATGGTATAGCTCTGCTGGGAAAATCCAAAGATAGACTTTTGGGTCATACTGAAAATATTGAAGAGAAGTGCAGTATGGTATCAGATTTGGCTTTAATGCAGTTACCTGAAGACGCAAAAGTTACTTTAGAAGACCTTCAAAATTTATCTTTCAATGGTATTGATGTAAGTTTGTATGAGGAAGAAATAACTGATTCATTTGTGCTACACTTACCAGATGCTAAACAAGTATTTCTCAAAATGCAAGACTGGGTTAAAAAAGCTCAGGATTATTACAGTTTCAACAGTTTAGCATCAGATTATATCGAAATCGTTCAAGATCAGAGTCAACTTTACTTAAAATTATTATTTTTTGAAGACGATCAAGACAACCAAGCTAAATTGCATAAAAGACGAATCGATTTAATGGAACATGTTATAAATAATATCAATTCTCAATATTACATGAGTTTTTGTAGGCAACTCTGGTTTGAGTTAGGTAATACTTATTCAGATATTATTGATATTAAGTCAGAAAAACTCAGAGAAGCTGCAGACAGACCTAAACCTCAAGCATTGAAGAAACTTAACTCTTTAGTAGAAAAATGTATTAGGCATTTCAAGAGTTTTGTATCTTCTTTTAAAGTAAACGTCGCTGAAAGAGAAAAAGTCCAAGACGATGCAGAAAAACCATTTCTTCAAGCATATTTTCACTTAGCAGCTCATTATGGTAGATTCGTTACATTAGATAAAGCTGTCCAGTTAAAAAACGTTGAGCAACAATACGAGCATTATAAATTTATTGTAGACTACTGTGAAAAACATGCAAACGCTCAACAGCTAATTCCAATGGAATTGGACATTTGTAAAGAAATGGTTATGCTTTTACCAGTTAAAATGCTTAGATTAAAATAACGTACTTTAGAGTAAATTTTGTGATACCTATACATTTTAAGCAGGATTCTCTATTTATTGTTTAGTATAAGAATATGGAGAGGATTTAAAAAAAATTCTTCAAATAAAATTTATTCGCTCTAAAATAATTATTTTATTTATAGCTTACAACTTTTAGGCACAGTTTATTCATCTTCAGATAAACTTGCCGGTAACTATCTGCAAGATAAATTTACTGTTCTATA
The DNA here is from genome assembly GCA_917834065.1 of Ceutorhynchus assimilis. Classification (NCBI taxonomy): domain Eukaryota; kingdom Metazoa; phylum Arthropoda; class Insecta; order Coleoptera; family Curculionidae; genus Ceutorhynchus; species Ceutorhynchus assimilis. Next base: position 18,771,464 of record OU892287.1, read on the forward strand.
CGTCTAATGGTCGGCGGATAACTGGCCAACCAATAGGATGGCATATTGCATATCTGAAAGTTTATCAGTAGGTGAATAAACCAGCCCTTAGACAAGTTAATTTTATGGTGCTGATTGAAGACTCGAGACACATAAACTTAGAATAATTTTTCCTACTTGTTCTTTTCATTTCACTACTTTCTAATTATGATAAATTATTATGCCTGCTACTTTTGCTATTCGTTAAAAAAATATGATACCAGATAATTGTTAATAAATTGATGTCTTAGTTAAATTAAGTGTTATGGCAACTGTATCTATAGGAATTTATTCTAACATTCCACAGACACTTATGCTTCTGTCTCATCTCTCATCCAATAGGTATACCATACCTAATAAACATAGCATGAATCAAACTCATCAAATTAAATTATCTAACTATAACATGACATGCATATCTAACAACTAGACACTGATGGCAGGTGCTTGATTCTGGGTTGAGTGTTATTCAAGTAATCTTCTTTTTTTGACATTATCAAATAAGGAAACTTATCCGCTGATGCTCCCGTGAATGTGTATGATATACAGGTTTTCGCGGACACGCCTCCGGTGATAGGTACTGACCTGATGATATTGATATTGTTACTTACAGACCAGTGTTGTAGATGACAGAGGACTAGAGGTGGTTAAAAGACTGCGTATTCTCATTATAAATGCCAATCTATCAAACAGAGCTCAGTAAGTACTCAGAAAATCTACCTAAAATAGTATTCAATAGATTCAATATCTTGAATATACCTACCTACCTGTAATTATTTACCTCATAATGCCGTGAAAAATTATGGATAAGGCGTTTTTATTTTTGAACATAAATTGCAATTATATTACAGTAGTGTCGCGATAATCCGATCCCGCGATAATCCGTATGCTTCTGTAATCCGCATCGCATTTTCATTCCCTTGATGTACTCTGTAATCCGGATTTTACTTGATTTAGTAATCCGAATTCATTAAAATGACTGTTGAAAATAAAAACACAGGTTTTCACTTGTCGTTTTGTAACTGCCTGTGTTCAAGTGGATAGATAGTTTTTAAATGTCTACACGCATTATTCAATACTCAGCGTCCTTCCTACTGTGTGGGCTTTTTGAAAGAAAATGGCACCTATTAAACGCAAACACAAAACTTTAAGTCTCAACGAAAAGTCAGCGATTATAGACAAGCTGAAACGCGGAGTTAGTAACAAATATTTAGCTGTTGAGCATGGAGTAGGGGCTTCAACCGTCAGCGACATTGAGAAAAAGCGGACTGTAAAATGCCTTGGTAATCCGAATAATTTGATAATCCGGATTGGTCTGGTTTTAATTGATCCGGATTATCGCGACACTACTGTGCCAATATAACAAAATTTATATCGTAGGATACGTAAAAACATGTTCGCTTTTCAATTATTATAAGATAAAAAATCGGATATTCCTTTCAAAAAAAAACAAAGATATACGTCGTAACTCTTTTGTTTCTGGTTTAATTGTTTTCCAAGAACATTTTCATTTACGAAAAAAGTTAACAGCTAACTGCTATTTTCGATTTCTCCAAAAATACAGGGAAAGTCAAAATTGGGGCACTGTTCAGTCCTCGTTGGCGGACCCTATACCTATTATCGAAAATTATCAATTTTGCTGTTAACATCAATAATATTTTGCAATACAACACTAGGTACTATAAAAATGAGATTTTATGTCTTTCAATCTACAACAAAATATGTCTAATATTAATAGTCCTACAGAGTTTGTCGCTGCAAGCATGGTGTATGCTTTCAAAGACATTTCTTTTTGAGTGTTAACTGACTTCTTGGGGTTGGATTATTTTTTTTTCGAACAGTTCACGATAATAGGGACTTGCGGTTAAAGCTTACATTTCATGCATCCGTTTTTCCGTCAGTCCGTTGATCCGAGAGTATTCCTATTGGTCCAATATTTTGGCGCCAGAATAGGTATTAGACCAATAGGAATACTTCCGGATCAACGGAAAAACGGATGCATGAAAATTAAGCTTTACACTGCAGTTTTCCCTTTGTTACGAGTTGTTGGTTTCTGTTTATTGGTCTCCTTCACCTGGGGCACTCTGACATTATGTCACGTGGACTGCAAATTTGGTTTTGAGACAAAAGACCACAGATTAACCCGTCCTAAAAATAGGAAACTCAGGCCCTTTTCAATATCCTTGTCTTAATCATGCAGCGAGTTGTATGACTGCCACATCACGGTGCCGCTAGTGTGCACGTTGTGTTCAGTATCGCGGCAGTACGTGTGGTTCCCGCCTTTTTTCAAATAATCTGTCTAATAAATCCAATGACATTTCACTAATGGACCGGCCCTGGCCATATTCTCGAATAGTGTTTGTTTGCAGCCAACATTGTGACACTGGGTAGGCTTCGATTTTACGTAGCTTTGAACCAGCCAGTCAGAGTGAATTTCATTGGTTGAAATGAAACTAGTTTTCTGACTGTTTTCAACCAATGAAATTCGCTCTGACTGGTTTTTGATTTCTGCAGAAACAGACCTTATACTATTAACACAGTTTATACCGTACCGATACAGTTGTACAACTCTCCATATTTTTTGAGGCCAAATTCTCCAACCAATAGGAGCATTTTGACCCATATCTTGCGCATGCGCTCAATGAGTGAACAAATCTCTCAAATTGAAAAAAGCAGTTCGGCATATACATGTCTCTTTCCAATCCTGCACGCAAAAAAGAGATAGAGATAGCTGGGTGAGAACCCGCGAGAAATAACTGTCAAACGAGACACAATTGTTAAGAGTGTTTTGCTTGCCGTGTTATTCGCGATTTTTGTGTACTTGACTGTTTTATCGTTTATATATTGTGTATTATCATGGTTGCTTCCTGTTTTGTCTGTAAAAACAACACTAGAACTAGCCCAGGCTTAGGATATTTTAGTTTCCCGAACGTTGAACGACTGAGTATTTATATTTACATATTTCATATTAGGTTTACTCTATACATTCACATCACTTGATCTGATGAAATAATTGTCCACATTCCAAAAATATTTAATACTGTGATGCAAATCTGGATGGGATTGAAATCCTGGCTGTGTCCCAATGGTCTAAGAGCCAGTGAACTTTTTTGCGTAAAAACTTAGTGATGGCTACTATTTGTTTCGAAATTATAATATGATCCCGTTATATTCTCAATGTTAATCCACAAAAAATCCTAGTCCGACTCTGTCCACGGCCCAGGATTCGTTGTTTCCGATCAATAATGCGTAAGCGCGAAATATAGGGACATAGAATTTGGCTTCAAAAAAATCAATGGTTTGTCAGCGGAGTTGAACAACTGTTTCGGTACGGTATAAACTGTGCTATTAATAGTAGGTTATATTTGAAGTTGAAGTTTCATACTGAAATTGGATGTTTTTTCAGAAGATTGTACTGACATACTGAATTTGCTCATTTTGTACTGAATTCATTACAATTAGTAGCAAATTGCCCCAAGTACTCTATGTAATTGGTTAGATGGTAAATGGCGAGCGGTATATTGATGGAGTTTATTTCGTTGGAGCTGCTACCTATAAAATTGTGGAAGGGTCTATTCGCAAAAGAGAGAAACAAACTATTGAGCTCTACTAAATTATATTTTATTATACATAAAACCAAAAATTTAAATCAGCAAAATATCTTTCAATTCTGACAGCCTCATCTATTTTTCTAAATTCAATTACTTCACATTCGTTCAGATGTCATTATTACGGACCGGGAAATATCCATACAAACAAAGTAACGCCCTTTCTACTACTATTCCTAATAACTTATAAGTTTATTCAGATTTAGATTCAGATTTCAGATTTATTCAGATTTAAATATTTCATAATACATTTGTTTTATAATTATTTACTATTCAATATAAGAATAAAATAAAACATGCTAAATACTAATTAGTTACATTTCAATTCAACGTACTATATAGTACATGTAGTAATAACATTGTATGTAATAAGTATAATCCCTACAATGAAATAATGCACCTAGGTAACTAAATACCTGTATGTGCAAAGTAGCATATGTTTTAAAAAGTAACAATAAAATAAAATCTATTCCTTAAGGAAAAAGTATCCAAGGGGCACTCAAAAATACGCGGAAAAAATATATCAATATATACTTGTATATTATATATATATATAGGTGTTAAAATGTTAATTTGTGTTTTTTATTTAGATATAAGACCAATAACAATGTTCCATTTTCAAGTTTAATGAATATATCTCAGTTTAGTATCTTTTTTATTCACATTCAAACACCATCCCATTTTACCCGACCAGGTGGGCAAAACGGGATACTTTACATTTTTTTCTTCAATATGACTTTTCTATGTTATCATCAAGATATTCAGCAATAACTATACCTAAACATAGAAATGGGTCAATGAGGAAGTTACAGTTAAAAAATGGTAGACATCAATAGCATAATAGAAGAATTTCAGATCAAATATCGTTAGCTATCCCGTTTTGGCCAACTCTCCCCTACATATATATGCACACAATAAATTATCCAATATCTAAGTCACCGATAACACAATCAAAGAACCCACTAGTTGAAAATGTTCTTAAAAGTATCTAAATTTACATAGATGAAATCTCTGCAAGCTACACAAAATCGCTTCAGATCTAATTGCTTAATGTGAGGTGGTAACAGATTATACAGTTTGGGTGCAAGATATAATACTGATCTCAATTTCTTAGTTGTGGAGACAATTGGTGTTTCTAGATATTTGTTCACATTAATTCTAGTTTGATATTGATGGCTAATAAAATTTTTCAATTTATCAGATTTGTGGACATATATGCAAGTAGACAGGCAATACAGGGAACGCACATCAAATACCTCTTTTGAGTAGAGCAGGGCAGTAGAAAAACGTTTGTTCTTTCTAAAGATTACTTTCAATATATAATTTTGTGCAATGTTTAAGGCAGCTAATGAGTTCTGGTAGAGTCCACCCCATACAACCACACCATATCTGAGTAATGATTCAACAATTCCCTTATATACCATTATTAAAAGCTGTTTGTTTAAAATTTCTCTAATTGAATAAAATTTATATATTAACTTTCTAATATTTTTTGTTAATCGAAGTACATGTCTATCCCATTTCAGATGTTGGTCAATTATAATTCCCAAATATTTTGTGCTATCAACTTGAGCTATATGACTGCCAAGATTGTCAATGTACAAACGGTCAAACTCTGGTCGGTTTGCAGATGTTAGTGAAAATGCAATGTAGTTAGTTTTTGAGGCATTTAGTGATAATTTAAAAGAGTCCAACCAGTGCTTTATTATACTTATACCATCAATAGCCAAGTCTCTGACTGAGTCCCATGTTTCTCCAGAAAAAACAACAGCAGTGTCGTCAGCATATGATATTACTGATCCATTTCGAGTTGATATATTAGTTAGTGAATTGATGTATGCCACAAAAAGAATTGGCCCCAGTACAGTACCTTGTGGAATTCCGATCTTAACACTAAGAGGGTCGCTTATTGTATCTCCAACTCTAACAGACTGTGTTCTGTCGCTCAAGTAGTTAGCAAAGACATCCAGCACAATGCCCCGAACTCCATAAGATTCTAACACCAAAAGAAGCAAATCATGGGGCACTGTATCAAATGCCTTCGCCAAATCCAGGAAGACGGCGATACACTTTTTTCCATTGTCCAGACTACTAGTAACCTGCCTACACAATTCACAAACTGCATCTGTTGTACTAAGTCCCTTCAAAAAGCCAAACTGTCTCTCAGATAAGATCTTATTATGGTCAAAAAATTTCAACAAACGATCTTTTAGGCATTTTTCAAAAATCTTAGAGAAGGAATTAATGATGCTAATGGGACGATAGTTGCCAATATCAGTTTTGTCTCCAGACTTGTGAATAGGTATAACAAGTGCCTCTTTAAAAGCTTTAGGCACTTTAGCCGTTCGAAAAATTAGATTCATGATGTGTGCGAGAGGAGAAGCAATATACAAGTGAAGGTGTTTGACAATTATAGAGGTAATACCATCAGCACCAGGAGCGCAATTATTTTTAAGTGAGGCTATTTGTTTTATTATTTCGAACTTATTAGTTGGGCTCAGAAACAAAGAGAATGGTGCTGTTGATTCTATCTGAAGGGGGCTAGGAGGCGACTTTATTTTTTTATACATATTGTATCCAATATCAACAAAATATTTATTGCAGAAGTTAGCCATGTCAAAGCTGTTATCAAACTGAACATTATTTTGCGTTATTTTTAGATTCATGTTGTGAGTAGTAGGGTTTGAATCCGTTGCTTCATTTATAACTTTATAAATTTTTCTGATATCAGTACCACTATTCAAAATTTTTGCTTTGTAGAAATCACATTTACACTTTTGAATTAAGTTATGTAAATTATTGCGATACTGTGTGAAGGCTGCTTTATTCGCCAGAGTGTTATGCCGTAGAAGTCTTTTTTTCATTTTATCCCTATTTTTTATGCTAGTGATTATCCCATTTGTGATCCAAGGTTTAACTTTTTTGATTTTTTTTTCTGAAAATGTTTTTTGGATTTTTGCTTGATTTAGGGCATCAGAAATTATCTCATTTAACATTAACAAGGCAGAGTCCGGGTCTTGTGTGTTATAGATGCTATCAAAATTTTGATCTTCGATTAAGCTTTTCAATAATACATAATCTATTTTGGTGACAGTATGGGCATTTGAACCACCCTCATTTGCCTGAATTCCGCTAAGACTATTTATGTTGAACATGGTCGGATAGTGGTCTGTAATAGCAGACTGGATCACGAAAGATGAGTACTTTAGGTTGGTTACGACCTTTCTTAAAAATATATGATCAAGGTTAGTTGAAGAATCAGTTGTAACTCTTGTAGGAGAATTAATGGTGGAGACAAAGCCAAAGTGGTTTAATATTGAGGTATAAGTCACAACTTCATTATTGTTCTCATTAAGTAGGTTCAGATTTATATCCCCCATCAGGACATCAACCTGATTTTCGAATGGGGCTGAGAAATAAGCCTCAATGTCCGAGAGAAAATGTGGTGTGCTTGCAGAAGGCGGCCTATAAATGCATGAAATCCTAACAGAGACGTCACGTATACTTAATTCTACATTAGTAAGGGTGACTTTTGACAGACTAAGTTTTGTGTGCGTTACCAAATGCTTTAGATTGGATCTTATGTAGACTACTGTGCCATCATTTTTATTGAAATCTGCATTATTATAGTACATAGAATAACCATCAATACAGAAATTGTCACCACTTTCGAGCCGCCAAGATTCTGTGAGAACAATAATATCGCAGTATTTAAGATTGTATGCCTCAAAAAAACCAACCAGATCGTTAAAGTTTTTTTTTAGGCTTCGAATATTTACATGAAATGCAGTTAAAATTTTATTACTTAAATGAATTTTATTGCCTAGCATATCACCGTTCGTAATAGTTTCCTCCCTAATATCATTAACTAGATTGTCCAGATTTTCCAAAAGTTCAATTTCTTCTTGAATGTTAGCCATTGTTAGCACCATAATCAATCTTACCTCTTAAAATAGTCACTAGATATTGGTGGGAAGGGCAATCTGGATCTGCAGCTCCATGGTCAGTCTTATATTTCAAGTTGTATTTTTGATTAGCTAGTATGCAGTTTTTACACTGTTTTTGAGCACCATTTTCACATTCGCGAGAATCATGTTGACCTGAACACGTTCCACAGGATGGTTGGTTTGGGCACTTGTCAGACTTATGATAAGGTTCCTGACATTTAAAGCAGCGAGTCACACGAATGTCTTCGTAGATTGGATACCTCTCCCAACCAATAAACACCTTGCCAACATCCATAAATCTATGAAATAGAGAAGGAGAGCACTCTCCAAACACAGTGAACCGGTCTCTTATCTTTTTTACGAATGTAATCTTGAGTTCATCATTCATGTTAATAAATTTATTTTGTTCTCTGATGCACTTGACCAAGTCTTCCTTGCCCAAGGTACCATCATATCCTGTTATTTTTATTCTAGGCTTTTTCAGTTCTGGAATTTGTATTTCATAACCACTTAATTTCATGTCAGCCTCTCTTTTTAATGCCTCTAGGTCTTGTTTATTTTGGCACTTAACAATTATATTACCATTTGAAGTGCTGCGAGTACCTCCAATTGCAATTTTCAATTCAGATGGTTTAATATTCAGTTTCAGATCAGACTCATTTCAACACTTCCGATTCATTCCTATTAAACTACTCTTCACCTATCTCTATAAATTAATAAATAATTTAGGTCTTACTAACTTATTCTTAAAAAAACCTTACAATAATTTCTACATGAAAAATAAAAACCTCTGTAGACTTAGCCCCCCCAAATTAAAATTTTTGACTTTTTTCACTCTAATTCGTTTGATAATCGTTTGATAGTGATTGATAGTTCTGAAAGATCATTTGATGATTTTTTCCAGACTTATCATCAATTCTTTTCTTGTGTGTTTTGTCAGCCCCCCCCCCCCCCCACTTTGTCAAAAATTATTATTATTTTTTTCAAATGATTCGTCACGACTGTGCGAGGTTTGATAGTTCAATATCAACGTTTGATAGTTGAGTTTTCATTTATTTTTTATCAAACAATTTTTCTTTTAGATCTTAGCCCCCCCACTTTTTCAAAAATTATTTTTATTTTTTTTAAATGATTCGTCACGACTATGCGAGGTTTAATAGTTAAATATCAACGTTTGATAGTTTATTCTTCTTTTATTTTTTATAAAACAATTTTTTTTAAATGTTGTTAGCCCCCTCACTTTGTCAGTTGTTCTCTTTGGAGGCAAGGCAATACATTTTTTTTTTTTTTACGGTTTTTATTTTTCTTTAAATAATTAAGAGGACGGGTTAGTTTGGATTAGCTCTTTTCGTCTAAAATACCAACATTTAAAGACTAGCATTCATTACGAGGACGGGTTAGTTTGGGTTAGTTCGGAATAGCTTCTTTCGTCTAAAATACCAACATGCAAAGACTACCATTTATTAGGAGAACCGGTTAGTTTGGATCAGCTCTTTCCGTCTAAAATACCAACATACAAAGGCTAGCACTTATTATGAGGACGGGTAGCACTTTTCGTCCAAAATACCAACATACAAAGACTAGCATTTATTATGAGAACGGGTTAGTTTGGGTTAGTTTGGATCAGCTCTTTTCGTCTAAAATACCGACATGCAAATACTAGCTATGAGGACGGGTTAGTTTAGATAAGATCTTTTCATCTAAAATACCAACTTACAAAGACTGCCATTCATTAGGAGGACGGGTTAGTTTGGATTAGCCTTTTTCGTCTTAAATACCAACATACAAATATTAGATTAGACCTTATGATAGGGACAGGTTAGTTTGTATTAGGTATTTTCGTCCAAAATACAGCCAAACAAACAAAGACTAGCACTCATTACGATACCTTTGGCAACGGTCTCTCAAGCTCCTCCTATACATAACTAAATAGTAAATTTAGAAAAAATGCAATTATTAGAAATTACCTTAATAATAATAAATGACGATTCAAGACTATCAAACCTCGCACAGTCGTGATAAATCATTTAAAAAAAATAATAATAATTTTTGACAAAGTGGGGGGCTAAGAACATAAAAAAGAAAAATTGTTTGATGAAAAATAAATGAAAACTCAACTATCAAATGTTGATATTAAACTATCAAACCTCGCACAGTCGTGACGAATCATTTAAAAAAAAAATACTGATTTTTGATAAAGTGGGGGGGCTGACAAAACACACAAAAAAAGAATTGATGATAACTCTAGAAAAAATCCCTATCTAACGATCTCTCAAGACTATCAATCACTATCAAACGATTGAGAGTAAAAAAAGTCAAAAAATTTAATTTGGGGGGCTAAGTCTACAGAGGTAAAATAAAAACCTAATTCAAATTACTTTATTATCAATTATCACTTTATCATCAATGTTACAACATGAACCACAATTTTCAAACAAAAACTTTTTATCAGAACAATTACTATTTTCGGAATCCTAGCCTAGCTAATAAACCCAAATGTTTAATGAATAAATCCTTCTCAAAATCGATTCTTGTTAAGTGCATTATAAATTCCCTTCATAATTTATTTGCAAAGTTAAATTGAAATGTCATTATACTCGAAGGCAATTAAGGTTATGCAATAATGTTCCATAGTCAAAACACTCGAGTTATTACTATTTATGCAATAAAGTTCCAAAGTTAATTCACTTCATAGTCATTCATCAATTATAAAGTCAAAAGTTTTTCTAGTCAAAATCACTCAAGTTTTCAGGCATTAAAGTCAATTGTCAATTCACTTCTTATCATTCAGAATCATTGTTAAAAGTCAGAAAAACATTAATAATAAAGTACTGATAATCTGTTTTTTTTTAAAGATAAAAGTCAAAATGACATTATGTTGGCAATACAATGTAAAATTGTTAATGCTTTCAAATTTTTTACGTAGAAAAGGCTTGTGTTGCCAACATAGTTACTAAATTTTTGACTTGGGGAATTATCTTTAAAAAAAAACATACTTTACATTTAAATTGTCACTCAATAAAATACTTGAATAATTACTTCAAAATCTCTAGAGCACGCACATAATTTTTGAACGAATTTAATTGTTCTTTCTTTCAAAATTTTCCGTTACTATTTCAAAGACTATTTCCGAGGCAATAATAAAGGAAACTCTTTTTTTACTCGGACTGACAGTACTGACACATTAGGTACTGTAGACTTTAACTCAAACTGGACTGGACTGCGAACTCATCTGACCACTGATGAACTCAACTGAAACCGCTGTATTTATATTATTCGATCCCCCCAAAATTTCTTTTTCCATAACAATTGAGATGATGCAATCTCCTTGAAATTTTTGTCATTTTTATTTGTTTAAAATCGAATAATTATGTCGTAATATCGTGATTTATAGAGGTCAGAAACTTAAGTTTAAGAATGTGAGGGCAACACAAAGAAACCCGACACAGGTGTGCCATAAATCTTCGATTTAATTATTATGGCCTTGCTTTTAATTAAGGAATTTTAGATGATGACACAGGCTTGATGACGAAATACCTAATATAATATTGAACGTTAATTTGTTTCCTTCTCAATTTATTGATACTGATTTGAAATACAGGAAATTCAGTTTTGATTATTTGATTACATTTAATTTTTACAGTAAAGACATTGTTAATATCGGGACTATTTTTCCGGATCATTAAAAATTGTACCGAAATGGCAGCCTTGACTACAGAATAGCCTATCCTGATAAGGCCTGTGTGGAACAAATCAGGAAGAGAATAAAGATTAAAAATGGGCAAAGAGAGAACCCAATTTCACAAGCAAAAACAAGAGGCCATGAGCCAAGGTTGTTTGGTTTGAGAGAGGTAGGTTGCCTGGATAACTTTATTAAAGTACCCTAGATGCGTCATCAAGTTACACGCATTACCAGAGGCAACCTATTAACTTTAGGCACCTTGGCCATGGGCCTGTTCAACCCTTTCAAGATACCTACTTTAGAAAATAAGCGAAGCGTACTTCTTGGGTGCGTTCAAGGACGGCAATGCTAATGCCAAAACCTACTTTTCCCCCTCCACCGGTAAAACTGAACCACGTAGTTCGGAGCCGAACTCGAACGCAAAATGCCAATTTTGGCTTGGCTGTAGCCAATCCTGAACGCAGCCCTTGAAAATTAATTTTCTGGGCTCATGTCATGGAAAAACTAGGCTTAAACCTAGGGTTTCCATGCGTCCGGATTTACCCGGACATGTTTGGGTTTTTAGAGTGTCCGGGGAAGTCCGGCCGGTGTGATCGTGAAAACACTCATACTCAGTTTACAGTGTTTACACGCACTATCCAAAAGACGTAAAACATTACTTCACGCATTAGTACGTAAAGTAAGTCAGTTTACATACTAGGCAATTTTTCGCGAGGATAACCAAGCATACTCGAGTATACTGGATTATGTGATGTGTCAATTGTGTCATACTCCCCTAACTCACCCATCATCAAATTCTGGGATACTCGAGGATCAAGAACACTTAACTTCTTCTTTGAGAACAGGCCGAAAATCACCTTTTCTACATTTGAAACCGACGAAAAAGTTAACTCACTAGCACAGCCTGAATCGCAAGCATTCCATCGTGGTCTGCGGGTGACGATATTATATCACTATAAGCTGCTGGTAGTAACGTCATTCGCAGTAGGGTTGACAAACTATCGAAAAAAAAACTATCGATAGTGATATCGATAGAATGGCCTACCCATCGATAGTAACTATCGATTGTACTATCGATAGTTTGCTCTGACGAAAGTAACCAAATTTGTAATTAATTACGATAAACATTAACCTCCAACCTCCATCAAGTCCATCAAAGTCACTCGTCATTTCTCCTAACCGAAAAATTGGCAGCACAGCATGTCTATCCCCAAAAATAATTACAGATTTCTCAAAAAAACTACAGATTTCTTTATAATTCCCTCAATATACAGATGTTTTCATTTACCTTTGGCTACGTTGGAACTATCGATATTGGTACAGGTCTATCGATACTATCGAAAATTAAAAAACTATCGATAGTATCGATATTCCTATCGATAGTTTGTTATCCCTAATTCGCAGGCCCAGAATTGAATGGTGAGGGAGTATGACACAGTTCACACATCACATAACCCAGCATAATCAGATTATGCTTGATTATCCTCGCGAAAAATTGCCTACTAGCGCGTGAAGCAATGTCAATGACAGATGTCAACAATGTAATTTTTTCTAGTAAATTACTTCACTTTACGCACTAGTATACGTAAAGTATTTGTCTAAATTTCTTTTTTTTATATACATATTTATTGGTAGTAGAAAATTTTGCCACGTGTGTAAAGTGAACCTTTTTTCACGAATGTGAATTTTGTCGCATTCGCCTTTCACTTACCATACTATAGCTATTTCGGCGAAGTCCGGATTTTGTCCGGATTTCTTGACTCCTTTGTCCTGAATTCCGAAAAACCTTTATGGAAACCCTACTTATACCTGCATTTTCGACTGTTCAGCGAAACCAGGCTCAACTCGTGCAGTTGAACCAGGTTTAGCAATAAACCATACTTGTACAACCAGTTCTCATGTTTAAGCTTAGTTCAACATTTAAACCACACTCAAACCAGTACTGGCAGTATTGTATAATCACTATAATCGAGCTTTAGTTTCTGGCTGTTTGCACCGACCATTTTAAGGGAGGTTCAATATCTTTGAACCTAAAAAACTAGAGTGTGTTCGAAAAAGGGTTAAATTTTACCCAAGGGAAAGAGTGGGTATATGGTCGCGTGGTCAAAAGCAGTGAAATAAAATAAGACATACAACATTTACACGTGTAATATCCTTGCATCTACATTGTACCCCAGCGTAGTTTGGAATTTAAATTTATAATGAAAAATATTTAATTCTGATTAACAATAGGCAAAGAGGAAGATGCAAACGAGATCTAAAAAAAGGTTGTTTCAGAACGTTAATTAATGCAGTAAAACCAAGTAAACATAAAGCAAATGTCCGCGGAATCATAACCTGTGGTTCAAACACCCGCAAACGGCGCAAACACCCAACCTCAAAGCGAGAAACGACACCCTGCAACGTCACCACTGGTGCTTTGGCTTGGTGTGGAGCACAATTTTGCTCCAAAAGTTCCGGTTCGTTCGGGTGTACCTCTTTACACTAGAACCAGAGACAAAAATCTGCTCCGACCTCACTTCAATTCCGTGTTGCCGTACCGAGAGTCGAGTCCGAGTCAAGTCCAAACTCGAAACGTCGAAACTCGAAACCAAAACAAAAAAGGACAGGACAGGACAGCCAGCAGCGCAACTCAGAGCTGAGAGCAGAGCAAAAGAAAACTTTTAATTCGCTAATAATTCCTTCGTGCCGTGCACTCAGTTGAGAAATGAAAAATAATTTCCGTTTGATTAGAATTATTGATAAAATTTCTTGAAAGCTCAAAGGTAATTGATTGGGCGAGTTCGAGTTCTTGGGTCTACGATGAAATCATAAAAAATTTATATTTGGATTAGAAACGATTGAAAGAAGGCGGGAAGGTACATCTAAAATTTAAATAATAAATTAAAGTTATGAATAATTTAAAATCAAATTACCCTCTTGAAATTAAATAAAATAGCGTCAGAGAGCGCTTGCGCCATCGTCAACAACGAAGTGCAGGATTGCAGCCGTTTGGCAGCCATTTTTCTGCCAAAATCATTTTCATTGTGGCGAGTAAAGCGAAACGAGCTTTGTAATTTGAAAAGGAAATCTTTTACTGGAAATAGAAAAGTTAAAAGCGTAAAAATATTTGAAAAAGCAATGTTCAACAAATCCGCGCAGATTACAAGCGTATCTCCAAGATAATTAATATAAAATCAGGTAAATATGTTTTCGGAATACTTCCTTATTTACTGGGCTTTCTTTTTTTGGTTTGGCTGCGACGTAGCAGCCATTTTCGATGTAATATTCTATAATAAATTAATTATCCAAAGAATTCTCAGCAATCCTTTAGTTATTTAACCATTTTATTTATTTAAAAATTTAATTTCCGTTCCTTTAATTTTTTTCTTGCAATCTTATCGATTCGATCCACTTACTTGTGACTTGAGTTGATCCACCTCGCCTATCCTATTACTAGGATTCATAATTATGTACAAGGCAGGCCTCTCTTGTGACCTTCGACTTTTATCAGGCCCATTATAGTTAAATCGTATTTTCTTTCAGAAACTAAAACCTTTCCTGTCCCAGGAATCCTGTTCAGTTCTACATATTGTGGAAGATAGATTTGGGTTTTATAAACCCCCTTTTTGTAAACTACCCCCAGTAGTTACTACAGCTTTATACAGACTTCAAAAATATGATAACTGATAGGATAACCACGAACCACTTGACTCTGAACAAACTGTAAGTATATTTTATTTATTTGTGTTTTATACTTTGAAATAAACTGGTGGATAATATTGGATTGGGCTGATTATTTACTCTTAAAGGGCCCTATCTAATAATGTTCATGATTCCTGACACAAAAAGCATTTTTACACCCTTGGTCCCTTTATTGGAAAAATCTCTACCATTGTTTAATTATTTTGCCTTTGTTTAGGTTCTAATCAAAATAAGTTTTTAAGGCCTCAGATAAATAGATTAATCAAAACAAAGTAAATTATTGGTTCAATAATATTTTACTCCATTGTAAAGTTTCCAAAATAAACCATGTTCGTATAACATACAAATCAACTATTTTTAGAATTTTATAAATATGCTCTTGAAACCAGTTATTTTTAGTGTGTCCAGAAAACTTACTTGAGTAGGTATTATTGAAATGTTTCTTACTTTTCCAGAGGGATTATCATTGATCAAAAGCAAATTAGGTCTGCCCAGCAATCGAGACAGTAAAATTAAATTAGAATTCAAAAGATGAAAGTTTTTATTGTTTATTTGTAAGTGCTTGGCTTGATCAACCAACTATTTATAATGTTTTTCAATTGTGGTTGAATGTGTTACTTTTCCTTGCTCTCTAAAAATATTCGTGCAATTTCTAATATAATGTTCTTAAATGTTATTATCATCATAAATGACAACCTTGTATTTTTTCTGGTAGTTTTGAATTCTTGGGATCATTCTGTATATGGAAATATCAAATTTGAAGCGGGTTGAGAATTTTAAAACAAAATTTGTTTTTGTGTTGAGACTATCAGGATTTGCCTCAAACTGTTTATTTTCTCACACATAACTGTGGAAAATTGGAAATGCATTATTTTCACTTATCATTTGTCTACCAAATCTTTTCAAAGTTGGCAAAATTATATTCTATGTGGTGACTTATTAAAATTAAATGAAACCGAAACCACCCAACTTTCACATCTAAAATTAATAACTTGCTTCAAAATAAAGCTGACGATGTATTGAAATTGAAACTTGCTAAAAAGACCCATTTTCAATAAAAAAATTTAACTCTCAATTTGAAAGAAAAAAATTAGTAGATAGTAGATAGACAAATAAGTGGAAACAACGCATTTCCATTTTTCTACAATTTTGTGTACCAAAATCAACAGTTACAGAAAAATCAGAAAAACCCAAAAACAAATTTCTTTAAAAAAATTTCAAACTTTGTCAAACAGCTTCAAATTTGATATTTCCATGTACAGAATGATCCAAAAATTTCAAAACTACTAAAAAATACTAGGATGCCATTTAGATTTATGAAGCTATGGTCATTGGTCATTTCCGATGGAACCAGAAGTTGTTAGACTTTAACACATATGTCAAAAGCGTCAACGGAATATTGTTCAGAAATAATTGTTCCAAAGAAAATTGTACGAAAGAAAATTGTTTGAACGGAAAATTGTTCGAACGGAAAATTGTTCGAATGAAAAATTGTTCCAATGGAAAATTGTTTGAACGGAAAATTGTTCGAATGGAAAATTGTTCGAACGGAAAATTATTCGAAAAATAATTGTTCGAAAGAAAATTGTTTGAACGGAAAATTGTTTTTTTTTCCGAAAAATCAATAGTTGAACTGTGAATCGTGAATGAATCTATAGCCGGAGTTACCCAATTCCTTAATTTTTTTCTTAATATTTGTCCCTAATTCTTAATTCTTGGTTTTTTAAATTCAATATCAACAAACCCGTCCACCTAATGCATGCTAATTAGGTGGACGGGTTAGTTTGCATATTTTTGGTTAGCTTGCATATTTTTGGTTAGTTTCGTCACAGTTCGTTTAATACTGGTTAAAAGCGTACTTCTTGAAAATAGCGCGAAGCGCGCTTGGTTTTTCAAATTTAACACGTTCTCTGCCATCTCGGTCATTTTGACAGAAACGTGTATTGTCACACCACACCGCGTCAGTCATTATGACCGAAAAATTCATCGATTTTATTTCTGCTTATAGAGCGCCATCGGTCCCAAGCTATACGGTGCTGTGTATAGGGCCTGACCGAGGTGGCCTATTGAGCAAATGGCACATGAAAACTTTTTGATATTTTTTCTAGATTTTTTCCTACATGGTTTTTTTTCTAAATTGGGTAGGTGAACAAATTGAACAAATTGTGCGCTCCACGCCGCGTCGGTTATTTTGACCGAAATTTCCAAAAATGTAATATTTTCCATTTTTGATAACATAAAATGTTGAAACATGTTTCTTTCGTTTCTAATACATCTTTTGGATCCAAAAAACCTCTTGGCGCAGGATGCAAAATCTCTCTAAACACGTTGGCAGAGAACGTGTTAATACTGACTCTATTGTTTTTAATGGACATCAACTCTTCAACCATTTGCCTGTCAGTATTAGAGAGATTTATGAGGAAAGGAGATTTAGGAGGGAGGTAAAAAAGTTGCTCGTTGCGAGGGCCTATTATGATATACAAGAATACTTCAATGAAAGATTTTAACCATGATTTAAGCAAAAAAAGGTGTGCTTATGGATACTTTTTACTGTTCTGTGTGCTGTGTGTTTTTTTTTTACTATGACGTTAAATTGTAAATGTACTGCTTTATTTTTAAATGTAAGATTTTATATTATTTTATTAACTGTTTACTGTTTGTGTTTCAATTTTATAATTATGTAATTTAATGATTCATATATATTTAGACTACGTAAACTAAGTCATATAAGTACACTTTATTCTATTTTTGATTTTGTAGGTTCTGAATTTATTCATTTATTTTTTTATTTTATTACGTACCTTTTTCAGCTTTGTTTATTTTTTTTATTTATTTATTTATTTATTTATTGATCAACAATAGTATCCTTAAATAATAACAAAAATACCCAATATAGTTTACCTATACTTAACACTATTGCCTAATGTGGGTGCACGATGGTATTTGAAATACTGTGTGTGCCCCTTTTTTCCTATATCAGTCTATCCCTTGAGGTTCCTAATTTGACTCACTTATGTATATAAATATAAACAATAATAATGTTATTATCTTTTACTATTTTTAAATTAGGTAATGTATCTTGTAAAAACTACTTTCAAGGTAACCAGAAGGAAAATAAATAAATAAGAACATTTCTGCTGAAGTCCTGATGGACTTGTGTGCAGACTTTTCTTGTTATTCCATTCAGTTATGCAGACCGCGTTTACATGTTGAAACAAAATAATAAGTAGTCATAGGAAGTACTTGAAAACACAAAACAATCTAAATTTGACCCTTAGCATACCAGGGAGCATACCCATTTCCATAAATTTACAACAATAATTATAAGTATATAAATAATAACAAAACAAAAAAATACCTCAGTAGCCCTATGTTGTATAAATCCATTGTCACTCTGCACTTCAAAAAAACAAGATTCATAAAGAGAATTTGCCTATTTTAAAGAAGAATTCTTTGAACCTAAAGATTGAATATGCAACTCGATATGCAAGTAATGTTATTTGAGTTTTCCATTTATTAGTTCATTAAAAAACGTACGGGGAGTTTCAAGAATCCATTTCTTCAAAATACTTCTAAACAATTTCAATATAGTGACATCCTTAAGAAAATCTGGCAAAAATCTATAGATGTAAGGCCCGAGAAAGGAAATTGTTCTTTGAGCAATTGTCTTTTTGGTTTTAATAGTTGCAACCCTCAGTTTCAACTTTTGTCGGGTATTATGTGGGTGATCAATCATATTTAGTTTGTGCCTATATCTGAATTGATATATTAACAATTTGAAGGTATATAATTTATTAATGTCCATTAGCTTACTCTCTTCATATGTTTTGTTACTTGAATAAAGGCGATTTTTATTGATCATTATCCTTAGGAAAACCTTTTGAATTTTTTCTAACTTTTCAATATGTATTTTATAGGCTCCACCCCACCCAACTATCCCATACTGAATTAAGGATTGAACGAGTGCACAATACATAATCCTAAGTTGTGAAAAGCAAAGAATTTTTTTTAGTTTTTTAAATTTAAAAAGTATAACACGTAGTTTATTTATTAGGTTGTTGATATGTACGTCCCATTTCAAATATCTATCCAGTACTATTCCCAAATATTTTATATTATCTGTCCCTTTTATAGTTACTTTTGAGTTATTTGCTTGTGTTACGTTAATTTCTGTGAAATTTGGAGCTTTTGCCTTACTACAACTGAAAGGTATGTATTTTGTTTTCTTAAAGTTAATTGTCAGAGACATCTCATCAAACCAATCCTTTATCTTTGCTAAATCCTTTTCTGCTTGTAGTTTCGTTTCTTTCCATGTTTTTCCACTGTATATAATAACTGTATCATCAGCAAACGATGCGATCAGCCCAAATGTATTTATGTTTAACAAGCCATTTATATACATTGTAAATAGGATTGGGCCTAGTACGCTTCCTTGAGGAACACCGTACTCCACAGTTGTTGGTTCACTAAATGTTTTACCGATCTGGACATATTGCCTTCTTTCACTTAGATATGATATTATCAGTTTTTCTGTAATTCCACGAAATCCTAGATTTTTTAAGACAGTTATCAGCATGGGGTGATCCACAGTGTCGAATGCCTTTGCAAGGTCTAAAAAAAATACCATAACATATTCATCATTATCAAGTTTTCTGTAAACATTATCCGTTACGTATGCTATGGCATCTTCTGTGGATAACCCCTGCTGAAACCCAAACTGTTTGTCTGATATTAATTTATATTTAGTAAGATAAGAAACAACCCTTTTTTTCATTATTTTTTCCACAATTTTTGAAAGCATAGAAATTAGGGTTATTGGTCTATAGTTTTCTATCTGTAACTTTCCCCCAGATTTATAGAGAGGTTTGATAATTCCAATTTTCAGCCTACTTGGATAGTATCCCTGTTCAAATATTTTATTTATTATATGTGTAAGTGGTGTTTTTATGTATGGAGCTAAAATTTGAAGAGTTTCTGTAGTAATTGTATCATATCCTGGAGATTTTTTCTTTTTCAAATGATTTATTATTCCTTCAACTTCAAGTTCATTTGTTGGTTCCAAAAAAAATGTGTTTTCTTGTATTTTTCCATTAAATTTAGTTTTTCCTGTTCTTTTAATTTTTTTCGCTAGATTTTTTCCCAAACTTGTGAAGTATTTATTGAACTTGTTTGCTATTTCTTTTTTGTTCGTAATTGTGCGCTCGTTTGATTTGATTTGTTTTATTTCTGTGTTTTGTTGTTCTTTTCCCAAATATTTGTTAACACTGTGCCAAAGATTTTTGCTGTTATTGCCTTCTTTATTTATTTCTCTTTGAAAATAGTCTTTTTTAGTTTTGTCTAGTAATCTTTCAAATATTTTTTTATACTGTTTGTAAGCTATTTGTTTTTGAATATTTTGGTGGTCCAACTGTGATATTTTATATAATTCATTTTTTCTTTTTGATGAAGTCATTAAACTTGGAGTTATCCACGGATGCCGTTTTTTTAAATTTTTTCTGTATTTAATTGTGTCTGTAGCCGAATCTACTGCTGCTTTCAACTTATTCATAAATAGATCCATTTTAATGTCCAGATTCTCAGTTTCGTAATAATCCGTCCAAGTTTCATTTTGTATAATATGTACAAGTTTTTTTGTATTTATTTTTTTATATTCGACATTTTTATTATTATCTAACAGAGATTCATCGATTTTTAAGACAGCTACTACTGGGTAATGATCAGTAATATTCCTTTTTATTATAAATGACATCAACTCCTGATTTAATTCACCTCTCATAAAAATATGGTCTATGCAGGACTTTGACCCATTTCTTTCTCTAGTGTATCCATTTATTAATGATTTAAATCCATGTTCACTAAGCAAATTTAGGTATTCATTAACATAATCTACGTTTTCTGATTTAATATTAATATTTGTGTCTCCAACAAAAAATGCTGTTTTGTAATTTTGCCAAGGGGAACTAGTTATGTAGTTTTGTAAGCTTTGAACCAAATCTTGAGGTTTTATGGCATAAGGCCTGTATAATGTATTTATTTGTATTTTTTGCCTATTAATTAAGAGATGCAGTTTAATCATTGTAACATTTTCTAATAACACCGTTTCAAATCTAAAATTATCCTTATATTTTTCTTTTATGTAAATGATTAGGCCATCATTCTGATTAAATCTACCCTCATTGTAAAATGATTCATAACCCACTATATTGAAGATATCCTTGTCCAAAATTTCCCAGGTTTCACCAAAGATAATTATGTCAAAATAAAAGTTGAAATCACTCAAAAGCAATAAAGCTTCATTGAAATTTTTATTAATGCTACAAACATTCATGTGAAAAATTGAAAACGTATGTTTGTAACCCTTCTCAGTTATGGATTGAAAAAATTCTTCTTTGTTGCAAACCTCCCTGGACTTTATGAGTTCCCGATCTATATTTTCCATATATTCATTCATGATTCTATTAAAATTTATTCCACTTTATTAATAAAACCCAATGGAATGCAAAATCTATTGATATAGAGAAAAAAAAAAAAAATGACAATGTTAAGTTTAAAAGGTATAAAAACATTTAGTTGGTTTCAACAAGATAAGATATAAATAAATAGGGACGGACACAGACAAACCGCACAATAGTTTCGAACCTATAAGTACCTAATATTAATTGATTGATTTTGAGTTGCCTTTTGGAGTTTTTGGAGTTACCTTAAGTTTTTTTAAGTCCTTTGAGCTTTGCTCTCGGCCAATACTGTCCCTATCCCTCTTCTTAACTTCTTGTGTAGTATTTCTTAGTATTTCCTGTTTTTGTCCAACTATTGTTTCTTTTACTTCCTGATAGTTTTCTTCAAAAAATTTATTGACGGCATCCAAAGGTATGGAGGGCGTATTAGGTACACTATTGGACTTCTGCTCAGCCGAAGCATCTTCCTCAATTTCTTGCAAGTCCTTAGCTGTATATATATCTCCGTTTATCACTAAACGATTGCCTCTTACAATTTTCGCATTTTGATTTTTTCCTCTTGCCAACTTTAAATGCTGTTGCAAAATCTTATGTTCCTGCCTATCCTGCACACAAAGATCCTGTGCAATAAATATCTTTGTGTTTTTCAATTTCTTAGCATTTGTTATTATGGAAATTTTTTTAAGGTAACTTACAAATTCCACCTTGATCGGATAGGACTTACTGTTTTGCTCAGTGTTCTTACTTAGTGCAAACACATTATTGAAGTCGTTTTCCTGTGTGTCTACGTTGAGAACGTTTTTAAAAAAAGTACTGACTTTTGTGACCAAGTTTTCATTTTCTTTTGGTATTTCTAATCCATAAATAATAATATTATTCTTTCTCAATCTTCTTTCAAGAACTAACACTTGATTCTCCAAACTAGCACAACGGTTCTGTAATACCTGTATGTTCTTCTGTTGTTCATTTAAGGAATCGAACAGTTTTTCATGTTCACTCTTTATATATTCCCTAATTTCAGTACTAGTTTTGCTTGCTGACTGGTTTATTGCCTCCAGAAGTTTATTATATTCTTCATTTGTAAAGTTTACCATACTTACAAATATTGGTGATTGGTGCAATTGGTCTTGTTCCAAATGTCTCAGCACTTTTTGTTGTGAACTTCGGAATTTTGGGTATTGTTACTTAACCCAGTAGTTTTCACAGTCAATTACAAGATGTTCACAAAATACGAATTTTTACAAGTCCGGTAATGTAAAAATTATAAAAAAACGACCACTTTATACCAGCAAAACTTGAAAAAACGCAGCGCGTCAACAAATAAACATCTGCATGCTACGATAGCCGAGCCATTCAATCTTTACAACATTACTTTGTTTAAAACAATAAAGCATATTTTGATTTGATTTGATTTGATACTAACACACAAGCACTAGCACGCATTAGGTGGACGGGTTAGTTTGGCTTAATTAACATATTTTTGGTTAGTTTCGTAACAGTTCATTTAATATTGGTATATTATTAACACATTCGCTGCCAGAGAGATTTCAGTTGATCGGGTCCAAAATGCCAATGTTGAAAAAACTATATTTTATGATCGGAATAGGTCTAAATAACATAAAATATTCATCCAAAGTAGTACCTGACCCATATTTTTGCAAAAAAATACCCTCCGAGTTATCTCGTACTTGGCACCTGTATATGAAAATTTATATCCATGTGCCAATTACGAGTTAACTCGTGAGATCAGGCAAAAATACAAAAATATGACCAGGGATCCGATTTTTGAATATTTTCGTATACGAAATTTGAAACGATTTCGAATGCTCCCCATTTAATTTACATTGCTGTCAGTCATATTTCGTGTACGAAATGTACTCGAATGGTTTCGAAAATCGCACCCCAGATCAGATCAGGCGAAAATAAGAAAATACGACGTGAAAGCCGCTATTTCTGCGCAATTTGTGAGGAAAAACCTGCATTACTATGTGTGATGGTTGCTTCAAAGACTACCATGTTTGACAAAATTGATTTTTTTTGTCTTGTTCTCTAATGTTTTTTTATGAATACAAATCTTTTACTAACCATGTCTGTGTGAAAGTCTTATACATGTTCCGTAGGCCAGGCACCCCCATTAGCCTGTATTTACAACGAATATACTCGTACTTGCCTTTGAACGACACGATGCAAAATACGAGTTATCTCGTAGCTGGTACCTGTAATAAGATTGTCTACTACGAGTTAACTCGTTGTTGGCAGTGAATGTGTTAACATACAAGACAAGGACTAGCACGCATTACGTGGACGGGTTAGTTTGCATATTTTTGATTGCCAATAATTAGTTTGACCTGCGCCCTTTTGTCTGCTCGCTTTAGAGCTGCGCTCTTTTGTACCAACGCTGAATTTACGGTTCCGCGGATCTTCTCGTTGAGCGAAGCAAGCAATCGGAGATTCAAAAATAATTGAAATTTCGAGCTGTTGTATTTGAAAAAGGTTTTTCACGTTTTTGGTGGATGGATTTACGTTTCCGAGGCGTATAAGTACATTTATTTTTTAAAAAATTTTCCATTCGAAGAATTTTTCTTTCAAACAATTTTCCATTCGAACAATTTTCCTTTTGAACAATTTTCCGTTTGAAGAATTTTCTGTTCGAATTATTTTCCATTTGAACAATTTTCCTTTCGAACAATTTTCCTTTCGAACAATTTTCCCTTCGAACAATTTTCCTTTGGAAAAATTTTCTTTTCGAATAATTTTCTGTTCGAACAATTTTCCGGGACTCACGTCAAAAGATAACATTTGCCATCCATTCCACACTGAAATACATTTTGATCGGAAAAAAAAATAAAAAAAATGACACGAGCAAAAGCAATCTCGTTGACTCCTGGTATAGGTAATCGTTCTTGATGAGACGTAAATTAATAATTAATTAGTAACTTTTTAATTCCCTCGGAAAGTTTGCATAATGAAACTTGATGAATCTGACTGCTTTGTTCATTCATCTCACGAGGTATTTTTTTTTAGATCATTTAAAAGTCAAATTAAACCCATACTTAGGTCTCAGCAAGGGTTTCAGTTATGTCCTAGGTTATGTCCAAATGAACCTAGGTACCACTAGTGCTTAACAGTTTCACCCATTTTTCACTCACAAATAAAAAACACACCAAACCCAGATTTCAATTTTATACATTTTATACAAAATATTAAAAATGCAATTATTCAAACTACTAAATTAAATGTTTGGGCTACTCAAAACAGAACTTTGTACTGTGTGTTTTGCCTTGTTGGACAAAATTGTCGCGTCTCATTCCTAAGAGACGCTCGTTTCATCTTACTTTTGTTAAGTTTTCGAATATATTTTCATCTGTTTATGATGAAATGATGTTACTTCTCATATAATTTCAGAAGTAAACTGTTGCTTATCTGTCAAAATAGTTTTATAATACCAGCCATAACAGGGTTTTAAAGTTGACACCACAAGACACTGGTAACCCACAATATAACTGTTTCATCATGTGTGGTTTAGGCAAAACGGCAAAGCCATTAGTCAAGCTTTAGATTATTCAACTCAAGCATCACTTTGCAAACTTGTGATGAACCCGCAACTATTAGTTTGATAAAGAGAGCAGGTTACCACCGATTGTGAAACTGGGCCTTACGATAATAAAAATTTATACAATGAAACTTCAAGGCATCTAAAAAACTACTACATGGGCACATAATCATTCAAGCTACATGATTCAAGACTAATTATTTTGTGAAACGGAATAGAAACCTCACATTGAGTTTTTGACATTTCTACCCCTTGACCACAAGCCAATTCCAAAACCAATTTGAGGCAGTATGAGGCAAAACACCCTGTTGAGTCCTTGTTGAAAAATGGTATGTAATAGTATCCCATCCAAAATCTATAAAAAAAAAGAATAAAATTCTTATTTTTGTTGCGTTTTTTGATATCTTCTCTTTTCTTCGACTCGCAATACTCTACCTAGTCCAAAACCAATTTTTCACTGTATTCTAAAACAGTCTGCAAGTCCCTGTTAAAAAGTGGTAGTGGTACCTACAGTGACTAAATAAATAAACCTTTACATACAGTGTTCCCTCCACCATATTCTAGCTTACCGCTTGCTAATTTCAAATATGGATATACATATAGATATAATATTAATTAATTAAATTAGCAAGAATACGGCAGCGTTTTCAATATGAATATTTAGGATTTTGGAGAACCAATCAAAAATAGGACAGCAATTGTCGATTGTCGCTACTGTGGTTTAATAGAGTCACTGTAGTGGTACCTACGCTGATGGTATCCTAAATCTCAAAAAAAAACAAAAATCTTAATTTGGAGAGTTTTTTTGATTTTTCAACCTGTCTTCCTCTACCGATTGTGAGACTAATTCAAGGGAGTAGGTAATAGGTATTACTTGGTAGAAGATAGCAGTGGTACCCTATCCAAACCTCAAGAATAAGTACAAAAATCTTACATTTTGTTGAGTCTTCTTCTTGGTTTTCTATCAACACTTCATTCACTTGATCGCTAAATGAATTCAAGAGATTATTCTAGAGCACCCTATTCACTTCCTGTTGAAAGGTGGTATTGGTGCTCTGTCCAAAATTTTGAGAAAAAGCACAAAAATCTCACTCTTGTTGAGTTTTGTTCTTTCCACCCCTTGACCCCTACAGATCCTAAAACCAATTTGAGACAGTATTCTAGAACACCTGCGATGTCCTTGTTGAAGGATGGAAGAGGCACCCCATCCAAAATCTTAAGAAAATATGACTTTTGTTGAGCTTTCTGATATTGTCAACTCTTCATCTCCTACCAGTTGCGAAACCAATTCAAGAGATTATTTTAGAACCCTTTATAAAGTCAGTGCTTAAATATGGTGATGGTACCCTATCCAAAATTCAAAGGACAAGAACCTCTTCAAGTTTTCTAGAATTTTCAAATCCACATCCTCTACTGATTGTGAAACCAATAATTCTAGAACACTTTATTGATTCGGTGTTGAAAGATTATAATTATTGGTAACATTAACATTTTTTTTAAAATTCTTATTGCATATAAGTAGACCTGATATGAGTTTGCTATGTCATATTGGGGGGACAATTATGCTACACAAATAACTTGGTTTCTAATGTGTATTTTTAAAGATATCAAATTTTTTAAAGATTACGAGGCCACATACATTATTATGATGTACTAAGTTTTTAGACTTTTTTTTTATTAGAAAGGAGACTATCTAGTATCAAAAAAAGAAAAATTGAAAACGCTTTACGAGTTTCTTTTTATGGAGAAATATGCTTTAAATTTAGATTTTACACCATTCTATTCTATGAGTCATGTGAAAATTTATAAACTAACTTATGCCTCCAAAAATATTGCATTTGGGAATTTTGACAGAGCAGCCATTGCCAGTTTGGTGAAATGTGTTTCATTTTCACTAATAATTTCTGTGTATCAAATTTGTGGGGAAATAATGATTTTCAGTGTAGGTATAGGTTCAAAAATGTGTTTATCAGCGCAATTTGTTTGGTTTTTGTATTTGACCAAAAAAATTAATAAATTCCTTATCTTTATTATTACAGTTTTTATTAGATTCCTTCAAATAGTTCAGGTAAAGGATTTTAATATTCTAACCTTGTATAGTTTTCTCAAAAATTGTTTGATATAGTTTATCTCGTTGACCCAATTTATTTTAACCAACACACAATATAGGTATGTACACAACGCAACACAATATTAGATAATTATGTGGTACATATCCATCTTTAGAATAGATAATCCCTCGGATAATCCGTATTGCTAAAAAGTTACTCCACAGTTTGGTTTGGGGAGTTTGACTTTATAACTTGTTGAAAGTTAATCTCTGTTCTAAAGTCCTGCTTGTCAACTATAATTTTTTCCATATGTTCAATTCACATAATTCGAGACACAATTTATAGGTTATTGAATGAACAGGATTTTCCTTTGTAGATGAAGCAGACCTGGACACCAGTTCTCAAAACAGGGAAGCTGGATATTCATGAAAATGTTTACAAAGGTGCTCCTGTGTTTTGGGAATAGAAATCCAGGTTTTCTTGGAGTATCTCTAGGCTCTAGTTAGATTCAAATGAAAACTTCTATGATGAAGTCATTTTTGAGTTCATATTATCAACAAATTTCATTGATATACAGGGTGTCCCACGGTGGATGGCGTATTAGACATTTATGGAGAACTAAAAAGCGGATCATTTTGAAAATTCGGCAACCGGGATAAACGACCATAATCTACACTTTAAAAATATTTTTGTTTATGCGGTGTTGCCGCTTCTACCCTACACCAGTGGCAACAGCGCTATTTTAAATGGAACACCCTGTATGTGATTACATATTTTGATTCTACGTAAAATTCTGAGCAGATTTCATGTGATTTCACAAATAGAATCTCTAATGCAAAAAACCCTTCAAAAGAGGCATGGTCCATTGTGAACGACCTAAGGGGCAAGCATAGCCATGCAGAAAAGTCAGCTGATATTCAGCCAAACATTCTAAATGAATTCTACTGTTCAATTGTGAAAAAAATTTCAGACAAGATAGAACCCGCCTTAGATCCCCTCAGTTATCTTAGCCATTCACACATCGATGAAACATTCACTTTAACAGAAACAACTGTAGAGGAACTTAAAATCATAATCAGAGACATAAAAAATAAAAACTCTGCTGGAATAGACGAGATGTCTGTCAAAATCTTTCAAAACTTAAATGATAATATTCTCTATGTGCTGTCACAGGCCATCAACAAATGTTTTGAGGTTGGTGAATTCCCCGACTCACTTAAGGTTGCCTTGGTGGTCCCCATACATAAAGGTGGCTCCTTCAAGGACCCAGCTAACTTTAGACCCATTTCACTTTTAAATACCCTGTCAAAAATAGTGGAGAAGGTGGTGAAGAATAGACTGACTGTGTTTTTATCACGTAACAATATAATTAGCGATTGTCAATTTGGATTTCAGTCATCTAAAAGTACTAGTGATGCTGTATTCTGTTTCCTGGAGCAATTGTATTTGAAACTGAACGATAGAGAGGTTGCAGCTGCGGTTTTCTGCGATCTCTCTAAAGCGTTCGATTGCGTTAGACATGACATACTCTTGAATAAAATGTATATTTATGGAATTCGGGACACTTCATTGAAATTCTTTACCTCATATTTATCAAAAAGGACCCAAATGGTTAATAACAGGAGTTCCATATCATCAGCCTTAGCAATTGACACAGGAGTTCCACAAGGTTCTGTCCTGGGACCTATTTTGTTTTTGATGTATGTTAATGACCTTTTTGAATTACCACTTGAGTGTATGTTCACTGGTTTTGCTGACGATATTACGCCCCTTTGGCACCATAAGGACCCACTGCTCTTGAAAGAGATTGTTTCTAATGACCTCCATCAAATAAAAGCATGGTGTGATTCAAATTTTCTAAGTTTTAATATTGAAAAAACCAAAGTTCTCAGTTTTAAATTTACATTTGATAATCTTCAACTTGGAAATCAGTCAATCGGTCTCAGTCAGGATACTAAATTTCTTGGAATTAATATTGACTGCAATTTAAAATTTTTACAGCATATAATCAACTTAAATAAAAAAATTGCAGCGGGAGGCTATGCTGTACGCCAAACGTGCTATGAATTGGGTCAGTCTATGGCTAAGGCCACTTATTTTGCTCTTGTTGAGTCCCACTTGCGCTATGGAATTGCTTTTTGGGGGAACTGCAGTAAGTGTTTGTTTCAATCAGTGTTTACTCTTCAGAAACGTTCTGTTAGGTATATTTTTGGAGCAGGTCTCAGAGATCACTGCCGAGAATTATTTAGGAGGGGGGGAATGTTAACCTTAGTGGATCTCTTTATCTTAGAGACTGTCTGTTTATTTCACAAGAGGTACCAGGGTACTACACATGCGCACTCCTATCCAACAAGGAACTACAACCTGATACCTTTGCCTATACCAAGGTTCTCTCTAACTCAGGATTCTCTGATTTATAAAAGTATACAAATGTACAATAAACTACCATTAAATTTAAGAACGGATCAAAATTATAAATCTTTTAGAAATAAGGTTAAAAGTTTATTGGCAGATAATAGTTATTTATGATGTAAGTGTTAAAAGTACATTTTTAAGGCACGCATGTGAAAGTTTGCAGAATGAGCGAAGCGAATTCTGCAATTCACATAAGTGCCTTAAAAATACTTTTAACACAAATAACATACAATATTTTTTCTACAAACGGCATTAACCAGTGACAAATTGAATTTTTAGAATGAATAATAAATTGGAAGCATCTTTCCTAAAAAAAATTATTGAATTTGACATTTGTCAAAAAATCCAAAACAATCAGCACCTTGTTTTACAGGTAATGAAATGTCTTGTCAGTTTCTTGAAAGTCTGTCATGGTCAGTAATGCTTTTTGCTAAAAATGCAACAAAATACAGAAGAAAGAGGGTTGCATCGATCCCTTGAAAAATATAGATGAGGCGACCAATCGGGCTACCTCAGTTGTTCAAATTTCACCATGAATATCAATGTAAATAACTAAAAATACAAACTTTTTTTGACGTTCGCTTTCAAAATTTGATGTTTCATTTTTAACACTAGTGCTATAAAGACTTTATGGCACTAGTGCGATAAAGTAACATTTTTAATGCTACGGGAGGGGTGTTAAAAATTGCATTTTTAACACGTTTGTAGAAAAAACATTTTATTCTCTTGACGAGTATTTTGATGACAACCTTTAACAGGATCTTGTGTCTGTATCGTGATGTAAGTGTCTAAAACTCAACTTTATGTTTTATGTTTTGTACTACTTGTAGGACAGGGTCTACCTGATTTAGTAATAGATTCACAATGCCATAATAACTGATGTGTTCTAAATTTTAAAAATGTTACAAATTTACTAATAAGTACTGAATTTTTCTTTTATTGTTAGTCATTTTACCACTTGCTAGTGCCACTGCTGTAGTGTCTTTTTTACTTGTTATCTGTTCTTATATTTTATATTATTAAGGATGTTGCTTTGTCAATAGAATGTACTATAATTTTCTGACAATAAAGCATATTTGATATACCCTATACCTAAGTTCAATTGTTTTGGAATTATTGACAGTTGAAAATCGACTTTTTGCAACTTTGACAGGCTGTAAAACCTGAACGGTTAATTTTAGAAAAAAACCGATTTTACATTCCTATCTTAGATTTTTATAAACTATCATTTGATACCAACTTCAAATTTAATCCATGATTAAAAATTCCAATTAAATTTAATCTCCGGGTAAATTCAAAGTTGGTGTCAAATGATAGTTCATGAAAATGTAAGATAGGAATGTGAAATTGGTTTTTCTCTTAAATTAACCGTTCAGGTTTTACAGCCTGTCAAAGTTGCAAAAAGTCAATTTTCAACTGTCAATAATTCCAAAACATTTGAACTTAGGTATAGGGTATATCACATGAAATCTGCTCAGAATTTTACGTAGAATCAAAATATTTATTTATTTATTTATTTATTTATTTATTTCACACTACAGAGGTATACAATGGGTATATAAATATTCAATGTGAAGTACAATACATCTTTTTTTTTTTTCTTCAAAAAGCACCTAAGTGATTTAACACTTGTGTTGTGCTGAGATTATAAACTAGATTACAAATTTATTATACCTAAGAATGGTTAATTTATAGTTACAATTACAATACAGTGAAGTGTACATAATATACATAATGTGCAATATACCTAAAAGAAAACAGAAAGTCAGTAGCTTAGGTTGGTTGGTACTACTACTACTACTTAATTCAAAATTTTATCAAATGCTATCAAATTATGAAAAATATATTTTTTCGATTCCCTTGCAAATAATTTATATTTCTGGATTTTTCTGATCTCCATTGGCAATATATTGAAAGCTTTAGGGACAGTATAAATGAAGAATCTATGGGAAATACCTTTATTAAATCTACGAGTTGACAATAACTCATTTGATGTACTACGAGTCTGATACACAGAGTTACATTGAATTTGAGTAGGGAAATTTTTGAATGCATGGATACATATTTTATGAAAGTATAAGGTGCGAATATTACATACCTCCTCTGTATAGAGCAGACTAGTAGTATATCTTCTTTGTTTTCTATAAATTATCTTCAATATGTAGTTTTGAATTACATTCAGTTTTTGCAGTGCGTTACCATACATTCCTCCCCAAACCAAAATGCCATAACAAAACAGTGATTCAGCAAGAGATTTGTAAATTAATAAAAGTAAACTCCCTGAAAGAAAATCACGCATCTGATAAAATTTGTAGATAAGCTTTCTCACTCTTTTTG
This sequence comes from Ceutorhynchus assimilis, assembly GCA_917834065.1. Classification (NCBI taxonomy): domain Eukaryota; kingdom Metazoa; phylum Arthropoda; class Insecta; order Coleoptera; family Curculionidae; genus Ceutorhynchus; species Ceutorhynchus assimilis. The sequence goes on from OU892287.1 coordinate 18,803,214, forward strand.
TAAGGTAGTTCACATGACTCGTCCATTTCAAATTCCTATCTAAAATTATGCCCAAGTACTTAATCTCACTCACCTCCTCGATATGCTCATCCATGCCCTGAACACTGATACTATTATACTCTGGCTTGTTAGCATCTGATAGAGTATAGGCAAGATAGTGTGTTTTATCAACGTTTAGCGACAAATAGTTGAAGTTTAGCCAATTTTTAATTTTTTCCATGCCCATTTGCACAGCCAACTTGGCTTCCTCCCATGTTGCACCCTTAAATGTTACCACTGTATGTAATCACATACAGGGTATTCCATTTAAAATAGCGTTGTTGCCACTGGTTTAGAGTAGAAGCGGCAACACCGCATAAACAAAAATATTTTTAAAGTGTAGATCATGGCTGTTTACCCCAGTTGCCAAATTTTCAAAATGATCCGCTTTTTAGTTCTCCATAAACGTCTAATACGCCATCCACCGTGGGACACCCTGTATTGTCAAATAATTGTTTTGCTGTTTTCAGTTTCTCCCAATTATTTATTCTACCATTATTGCAGTTTGTTTACTTTAATCTGCTACAGCTTATTTCCGATTCTGTAGATCGCTTATAAAATAATAATTTTTTCATTTATTATTCTTATGATATTTTGTTCATTCTAATATACATACTTACATGCTTTTTATTGGGTCCCATCTCGGGTCCCATACACTTTTATATTTAATTTTGCCTCTGAGGTGATTTTTTTTGGGAACAGAAGGCACCATAACGGGGGGCCTAGAAGGGTTAAACAACAAATTTGATAAAAATCATTTTAGATTTGACCTTACATGATGTATTCAATCTACCAAAAAATGTCAATTTTAGAAAGTTGAATGCAAAAACCAACGTCTAAATTTTTAATACATGTTTCATTGTTCTTGCAGTGACATCGACCCAAAAATGGATAACAAAGTGGACTCAAAATTAGATGACCTAGGATGGAAAGCAAAATTGAAAATCCCTCCAAAAGACCGTAGAATACAAACAAGTGTAAGTACAGTGAAATTATGTCAAAAAAACCTATCAACAAATTTATAATTAGAAGTAATTGCATCTATTTCTAGGCTATAAAGCACTAATGGGCTTTGCATGAGACATTTGGGCTAGCATTTAGGTCACTTGAATGATTTTATTGACTTTCTATTTTAATTAATTACATACTTATTAGTTATTTGAATAGCCGACAAAAAAGCTTCTAGCGAAAAATCTATTGGTGCCAGTCTGCAAAAGAATTATTTTTACCTTCTTCAAATAACAAAGGTGTTGGTTTAAATGATGAGTATTTTGGATTCCCCTTCATTTCAGCTTATAAATGATAAATTCCTTGCTGAATAAACCAACTAATATTTATTTATTAGAAAAAAATTAAATTTTAAATAAAATTAATAGCAGCCTTCTTTCAAAAATTTATTAGGATGTGACTGACACTAGAGGTAATGAATTTGAAGAATACTGCTTAAAACGTGAGCTCCTTATGGGCATCTTTGAAAAGGGATGGGAGAAACCTTCACCCATCCAAGAGGCAGCCATACCCATTGCCCTAGGAGGAAAAGACATTCTTGCTAGGGCAAAAAATGGAACAGGCAAGACTGGTGCCTACTCGATACCAGTGTTAGAACAAATTGACCCCAAAAGAGACTGCATTCAAGCTTTGGTTATTGTGCCTACAAGAGAGCTGGCATTACAAACATCTCAAATTTGCATAGAACTTGCCAAACATTTACAGGTAAGATCAATAATTTACTATTTTAGTTTTCTTGCATGTAAGTAAGCCTGACATGATAATTTTCAGTATTATGTTGGGGGGACAAGTATGCTACACAAAAAGCTTGACTTTTATTTTCTTTAACTTTTAGTAAATTAATATTAAAAGAGACTGAAGTCACATACATTCCAAAATATTTAAAATTTCCTTTGAACTTGGTGTTTTAAAAAAATCAATTTATTTTAGATACGCATCATGGTTACAACAGGTGGTACCAATTTGCGAGATGACATCATGAGAATTTATCAGAAGGTACAAGTGATCATTGCCACACCTGGACGTATTTTGGATCTCATGGAAAAGGGTGTGTTATTTTTTATTTTTAATTCTTATTGCATATAAGTAGACCTGATATGAGTTCGTTATGTCATATTGGGGGGACAATTATGCTACACAAATAACTTGGTTTCTAATGTGTTTTTTTAAAGATATCAAATTTTTTAAAGATTATGAGACCACATACATTATTATTATGTATTGAATTTTTAGATTTTTTTAATAGAGAATTAATAAGTGCATGCTCAATAAACCAATTTAGGTTGAAAAAATTATTCCTAATCAAACATGATTTATTGGCATTTACAATAAAATTCCAATATATGTAGAAGATTATTCAAACAGATAACCTATACAACATTAGATATGTGAGGTTATGTGTACAACAACAACACATTTTTCTTAGTCCAAAATTTTTCGAGTTTTTTACGCAAAATATTACCTAAAAATTGTACTACTGGTTAGTTCTACATATAATCAGCCCCAGCAAACCTAAATTAAGGCAAAACCAAAATTTTTTATGAAGAAAATCAGTGCTGACGAGGCCTAATCTATAACATGGGTACCTGTTTCAAGTGCAGAAATTCTTGTGTTTACGTGGATGTTACCAAGGATAAATCCATTAAAGACCTCTTCGGTGGACCCTGTGACTTTTGCAGAAACATTTTCTGCAAGGATTGCTCAAAACTTACGTCCAGCGAAATTAGGGCGCTAATGACGCAATCGCGTGTAATTGTTTTTTTCTGCCAAGACTGCATGGCCAACATTAAACAGATAGGCAACATTCAAAAGGACTCTGAAGATATAAAACTAAAATTTAGTGCCCTACAGCAGAATGTTTCCAACATGAAGGAAGATATTCAAAATCTTCAGTCATAAGTGACCTCGGCGCCTAAATCCTACGCACAAGCACTAGCTAGCACCACTAGCACTTTGCAGAAGGATATTTCTGATATTAAAAACTCAGCAGAGTTTATTTCGCAGTGTTATGAAGATCAGAAAACAGAACTAGTTAAGGCCACTGAAACATTAAAGAAATATGACACCGAGAATAGTGCCCTAAAACAAAATATTAAAATGCTTGAAACCAAAATGTTTTTCTCTGAACAAAAAGAAAAGGAAAACAAAGTAATAATTTCTGGTCTGAAACAAGTAAGCACTGCAAATATCTCTGAAACAGTTAAAACTGTCTTTAGACGATTAAGTTTAGAATCACTCCAATATAAACAATGCTACAAACTGAATAACAAAGACAATTCTCCAATCCTAGTGGAGCTAAACAACAAGCAGGATAGAGCATCCCTATTCAAAAAACGCAAAGATATAGGCAAAATCTCAGCCGAGTCTTGTGGACTACATGGCGGCACAATATACTTCAATGAGGACCTTACAATGGAGAACCAAAAATTATTTAAACTTGCCCGAGATGCCAGAAAACAAAAACTTATTGGAGCCACCTACACATATCTGGGCTTGGTGTATGTGAAAAAGGATGCCAACTCGCCTGCTGTCAAGATATTAAGCGAGGACAACCTCAAGGAGCTGTACTAAACTTACCATGTTTGAAATACCTACGCCTAATATAGGATTGTACTTATTTATATAAAACTTTACCCATTTCTAAAATGGCTTCCTCAACATTGTCACTTAATGTGCAGAATATTCAAGGTTGTCGAACTAAACTAAAAGAGCTAAAACTGTCCTTCGATAACTGCTCTTTTGATGCTGCTTTTGTCACTGAATCATGGTTAAATGACAGCATATTGGACCATGAAATCGTCGACCTGAGGAGATACTCAATTTTTCGTCGGGACAGGATTACTACATGCTCCAAAAAAGAAGAAGGGGGTGGAGTTTTCATAACCGTTTTGAACAAATATAACCCGGTCGGTCTTCAGGAGTTTGGCAGTGATGCTGAGGATGTTTGGGCCCTCTTGACTGTTGGTAATATCAAGGTTTACTTATGTTGTGTTTATCTACCACATGGTGATGACGTGAATTATGCCTGTTTTTTAACAAAATTAGGTTCGAACTTTAAAAAGATAAAAGATCACCCTGTAATCATTTGTGGCGATTTTAACTACTCGACAGTCGATTGGCTCGAGGAGAACGCTCATTTTGAGCCGTTTAATGTACCACCTAAGTATAGTGAGCTACTAGAAGCTTTTTCATTTAATGGCCTTACGCAATTTAATAATATTTACAACGCAAATAATAGGCTTTTAGATTTAGTATTCTGCAATAAGTTTTATATTAATAATTTAGTTCAATCTGACCATCCCCTGTTGCCCGAAAATATAAACCACCCATCCTTGGAGTTCTTGTTTGACTGTCCTCATGCCGAATTAAAAGAAAAATGCAAAAAGAAATACTTTAGAAACTTCAAACAAGCTAAATATACTGATATCAATAACGTGCTCAACTTGCAGGACTGGCCATCACTGCTAAACCCTAAAAATAATCTGGACATAAATGTCAAAATATTTTATAATACCTTAAACAAAATTATACAGGATAAAGTTCCTCTAAAAGGTATAAATAATGACTTTCCTCCCTACTTTTCTAAAGAAACAATCAAACTAATATTAAAGAAAAAAAAATTACACAAAAAATGGAAAGATAACAAAAATGTAAACTCCTATAATGCTTTTAAACTTCTCCGTTCACAAACAAAAAGATGCATTGGCACTGACTACCAGTCATATGTTTCTAACATAGAAAACGAAATACCTAATAATAGCAAAAAATTCTGGCAGTTTGTGTCAAATAAAGGATCAAATGGAGGGACTCCTAGGGAGATGAAGTTTGGTGACAGGGTGGCAGAGGATGGAGCTGGAGTCTGTAAGTTATTTTCGGATTTTTTTCGAAGCGTATATGTTGAAAAATCTCCTACAAAGAAAAAAATTGAAAAACACCGTCAAGACAAAAATAAGACACTTTCTAAGATTATACTGAGTGTAAATGAAGTACGGGGAGCTTTGCAAAGTTTGGATGAAAAAAAAGGGGCAGGTCCTGATGAGATCCCAGCTTTCTTTGCAAAAATGTGCTCGCTTTCACTTTGCCTGCCATTGACAATGCTGTTTAATCAATCTCTTTCTTCTGGGATCTTTCCAGAAGTCTGGAAGGTCTCTGCCATAACTCCGATCTATAAAAATAGTCAAAAAAATGATGTGAAAAATTATAGACCTATCAGTAAACTGTGCACTTTTGCGAAGCTTTTTGAGAAAATGGTCTACCCTTATATTTTTAGTTTTGTCATAGGTGACATCATGCCACAACAATATGGCTTTTTACAAAGGAGGAGTCTGGAGTTAAACTTGATAGAATATTCTCAATACATTTATGAATCATTTGATGCTTTCTGTCAGGTGGACGTAATTTATACAGACTTCAGCAAAGCATTTGATAAAATTTGTCATGACATTATGATAGAGAGATTGGGGGAGGTGGGAATCTGCGGTGACCTCCTTAGATGGTTTAAATCATATTTACTTAAAAGATCAATGTTTGTTGCCCTTTTAGGGTTTACCTCTGAGAGATTTTCTCCATCTTCCGGGGTCCCGCAGGGCTCCCATCTTGGCCCCTTACTATTTGTGATCTATATTAATAATATTCAGTTGTGTTTTGAATCTTGCTTGTTTCTCGGTTACGCTGATGACCTAAAAATATTTCTTAGAATTAGTTCAATATCAGATTGTGAAACCCTTCAAACTTGTATAAACAACCTCATAGAATTTTGTAATGAAAACCAATTATTCTTAAATTTTGACAAATGCTCTGTTTTATCATTTTCACATGGATCTACTACTATAAACTATAGCTATAAATTAGGAAATACTTCTTTGAATAGGGTTACTCATATCAAAGATCTGGGTGTCCTTTTTGACTCTAAAATGATGTTTAATCTGCACATTGACAAATTAGTTAATGATTGTAATAGAATTCTTGGATTTATTAAAAGACAATGTGCCGATTTTCAGCAACAGGAAACAATCATAACTCTTTACTACGCATATGTTTTCAGTAAATTGCAATTTGCCTCAGTCATATGGAGCCCCAGATACAAAAACTCAATTGACAGATTGGAAAAAATTCAAAACAAATTTCTAAGATTTTTATGTTTTAAAACCCACTTCCGTATTGTAGATCATGATTATTCAATGGCTAGATCACATTTCAAAATTCTTGAATTAGAAAAAAGGCGAACTATATCAGATATCATGACAATATTTAAAATAATTAATAACTTATCTGACTCCCCGAGTATTCTCTCTAAAATTAAATTCAATGTACCTGCTCGAACACTTCGAAATCATGATCTGTTTGAATGAATTGTAGAACTAACTATTACCAAAACGCACCTTTAGTCAGGATGCTTAAGGCTGTTAATTTACATTGTACTACTTCTAATTTGGACTTATTTGCTACAAAATTGTTAACTTTTAAAAAAAACCTAAAACTTAAGTTTCTAGAATGAACTCTAGTGTGATATTTTATTTGTGATTTATTGAATAATTAAATCTTACCTAAGTTTTTAGATTAGAACAACGAAGACCTCTACATATACCAATGTGATATATAACTTGTGATTACTTATATAAATTTTTATATATTATATATATATATTTTTTTTTTTTAAGCAAAGTATAGATATTACTTTGGTAATATCGGGATACTATTTTTGGAATTATGTTCTGTTTGTATCCCAAGGACTGTAATAAATAAATAAATAAATAAATAGTATAGTAAGTCTATCTGTGATAGTGGAATAATTATTAGTCTACAACTTTGAAACCAATCTGCACGTTTTTGTTTATTAGATTTTCAGGTATAGCCTGTAGAGTTTCAAGAATTTATTGTGTATAATCGTAAACAATTTACTATTTAATCTTGTTTTGCAGGAGTTGCACAAATGGACCAGTGCAGAATCTTAGTATTAGATGAGGCAGACAAGCTCCTGTCACAAGACTTCAAAGGTATGCTCGATACTGTGATCAAAAATTTGCCGCACGAAAGGCAAATTTTGCTGTTTTCGGCTACATTCCCCCTGACCGTGGAGCAATTCATGAGGAAGCACTTGCAAAATCCATATGAAATTAATCTTATGGAAGAGTTAACGTTGAAGGGCGTCACCCAATACTATGCTTTTGTACAAGAGCGTCAGAAGGTCCATTGTTTGAATACTCTATTTTCTAAGGTAATCATTCATTGTTTAAACTTTATTGCAAATAACTAGTAATTTTTTTTTTACAGTTACAAATAAACCAAAGTATTATATTCTGTAATTCAACGCAGAGAGTCGAGTTGTTGGCAAAAAAAATCACCGAATTGGGATACTGTTGTTATTACATCCACGCAAAAATGGCTCAAGCCCATCGTAATAGGGTCTTCCACGACTTCAGGGCTGGACTTTGCAGAAATCTTGTTTGTTCGGATTTATTCACAAGAGGTAAGGATCTTAGTGTCTTTTATCAACCAAAGAGTTAGAAGTTGCTGGAAATTTTGTACTTTACCTTGGATCACAAGCTGTGTGTATATATTTATTTAAAAAAACTTAAAATCTAAATAAAAATAAGTGAATCTAACTGTCTCTCCATAGATAATACGATTGTAAATTGGTATCAGTAGGAAGCGTCAACGGAAAATTGTTCGAAAGAAAATTGTTCGAACGGAAAATTATTCGAACAGAAAATTGTTCAAACCAAAAATTATTCGAACGGAAAATTGAAAGAAAATTGTTCGAACGGAAAATTGTTTTTTTTTTTTTCGAAATAAGGACTAGCACGCATTAGGTGGACGGGTTGATTTGGGTTAGTTTGCATTTTTTTGGGTTAGTTTGGGCTAGTTTACATATTTTTGATTAGTTTCGTCACGGTTCGTTTAATACTGGTAAAAAAAGTACTGCTTGACAATAGGAGGCGCTTGGTTTTTTAAATTTAATATTAACATACAAGGACTAGCACGCATTACGTGGACGGGTTAGTTTGCATATTTTTGGTTAGTTTCGTTACTGTTCATACTGGTTAGAAGTGAACTGGTTGCCAATAATATTTTGACCTGCGCCCTTTTGTCCGCTCGCTTTTGAGCTGCGCTCTTTTGTACCAACGCAGAATTTACGGTTTCGCGAATCTTCTCTTTGAGATTTGGTGAGCGAAGCAAGCAATCGCGCGGAGATTCAGAAATAATTGAAATTTAGAGCTGTTGTATTTAAAAAAGGTTTTTCACGTTTTTGGTGAATTTACATCTCCGAGGCGTATAAGTACATTCATTAACAATTTTCCATTCGAACCATTTTCCATTCGAACAATTTTTCTTTCTAACAATTTTCCATTCGAACAATTTTCCTTTCGAACAATTTTCTGTTTGAACAATTTTCCTTTCGAAAAATTTTCTTTTCGAATTATTTTCCGTTCGAACAATTTTCCTTTCGAAGAATTTTCCGTTAGAACAATTATTTTTGAACAATTTTCCGGGACTCAGTAGGAAGCTAAGGACTTTACAAGTATACGCCCCATCAAAATTCTTTACACATCACTGGTCAAATCTGTTCTTGAATTTTCCTGCATAGTTTGGTCACCTTACCATCAGATTCACATCAATAGGCTTGAGAGTGTTCAACACAAATGTATCAAGTTTGCTAGGTACAAACTGTCTGATGGGTGTGATTCTCAGCGTTGACCAGACTTTACCTTATTTAGACTTAACTACTCTTGTTCGCAGAAGTTTTGCTGTTTTGCTTTTAATATCCTTAACTACTACATAAAAAGCCACAAATGTCTTGGATGCTTTTATCTATACACTCAAGGTTATTGGACACGATGTAAATCTTTACTGCACATTCCCTACTGTCGTACTTGGTACTTTCTATTCAAATCAATCAATCAAATCAAATAATGCTTTATTGTTATGAAACATGAAATGTTGTTAACAAAGCTCTTATAAATGGAATAAAAATAGAATAAAATAAAAAAACAAAGAGAAAAAAATATATATACAAATACAAAAACTATAAACCAAATCAGTAAAATAAAATTAATGAACATATGACTACAAATTATAAGATAATTATAACATAATTCAAAACTATAAAATGTCTCAATACTATAAGATAGGTAATTAAAAATACTGAAAAGAAAATGAATACAAATTTTGTTGAAATCATTGGTTAAAATATAAAAAATAAAACAGGTTATAAAAGCACTTACACAAAGCTTAGATTAACAAAAAAAAATAAAAAGAACAAATGGAGCAACAAAGTGGAATAACAAACAAATTAAAAGTCACAAAAGCAAGTCTTGCTGAATTGTACAAATAAACAGATCAAAATGTCTCGTGGTAAAATTCGTCCACTGAATAATATGCCTTAGATTGGAAAAACCTTTTCACTGCCACCCTGAATTTTTTTAAACAGTTTAGGCTCTTTAAATTCATAGGCAAGTGATTATACAACTTTAAACCCCCATACACTATTGACTGTTTGGTGAGCGTGGATCTTGGTATAGGCAGGCGCAATTCATTGCCATGCCGGGTATTGTGAACATTTTCATTTGAAACATCAGCATACTTCCTATGTATTAGGGTAACTGTTTCCAATATGAAAAGACATGCTACAGTCAGTATCCCTTCCCTTCTGAAATGTTCCCTACAATGTTCCCTAAAATTTAAACCAGAAAGATACCTGAGTGCTCTCTTCTGAAGTACAAATGCTGACTGCACAAGTTGTTTGTTAGCAAAATCCCCAGAATGGAATTCCGTATCTTATATTTGACTCAATTACGGAAAAGTACAATGATCTTGCCATGGAATGATTCACCTGTTTGCTTATCACCCTTATTGCATAACAACCTGCAGACAGCCTTTTATTAAGTGCAGTTATGTGATCAGAAAAATTGAGTCTCAAGTCAATAGTAATTCCCAGAAATTTCGTACATGATTTATTAACAATTGTGTCAGTCTGCATTGCCACATCATCAACACTACACCTAAACAACATTATATTTGTTTTTTTTATATTAAATGTCAAGCAATTTGTATCACACCACTCTTTCACCTTCATGATATCATTCTGGATTTTATTTTGCAAGATCTGTGGGTCATGTTCAATCCATAAAATAGTGGTGTCATCAGCAAATAAGGCCAACTTTCCATCAATATCCACGTGAGTCAGGTCATTTATGTACAGAAGGAAGAGTAGGGGTCCCAATACTGAACCTTGGGGCACTCCGTGAGGATTAATAAGAGCCACTGAGTTTTTATCCTGACACCTGACCAAATTATTCAGTACTGTTAATAGAATATCTGCCAATGTAAATAAGTTCTATGAGGGTCTTGACTTTTTTTGTTTATCTCAAGATAAATTCAAGACGCGGGCCAGGAGAATTGTTTTAGGTTAGATTTTCAGATTATTTTAGATTTAAACTTTATACCACTTCAAATGTATGTATTTTTTTATACTATAAATAAATAAGTAAATAAAGTCGAGTTTCAACTTGAGAGCCACTATGCTGGTTTCCGTATTGTTCTTCCGTCAACTAATTTAATTTCTATATTCTTTCAGGTATCGACGTACAAGCCGTAAACGTAGTGATCAACTTTGACTTCCCAAAAATGGCAGAGACCTATCTGCATCGTATCGGCAGGTCCGGACGTTTCGGTCACTTGGGTATTGCCATCAATTTAATCACGTACGAGGACCGGTTCGCGTTGCATCGCATCGAACAAGAATTGGGCACGGAAATCAAACCGATACCAAAAATTATCGATCCGAAATTGTATGTGGCTAAATTGGACGAATTGGAAGATGCCCTGCTGGAAGCAGAAGACCAGGGCAAGTAACGAGCAAGACTTCTGAAAGAGAAAGGCGGCCTCGGAAAACGTAATTTTTTGTAAATATGTACAAGACAAGTGGACATTCAAGAGATTTTTATTTGATATCGTGGAGAATTTACGTTTTAATTTTTATACGCAGATGGATGAAAAATAGTTTTTTTTCTGGAAATATTTATTATAAGTGGACTGTTTGATAAAGTAACGGAGTGTAACTTGTACGAAAACGCATTGGTAATTTTTGTAAAGTATTTAAGAGGTTCAGGCATGATACTACATTACTGCCTTTATACTGTTCGCCCGCGCATTAAATTTAAAAAAAAAAGTAGTCTGTGATAAATTCAAAACTCATTTTCTTCATGTAATAGTATTAAATTTTCAACATTTTAGGCAGCGGGAGTGGTATTTTTTTTAGATAGGCTTTTGTTACCCAGCGCTCTATCTAGAACTTGCCTAAAATCTTTATTATTTTACATGAATTTCCATTACAAGCCAGACATTTCATTAGGTGTGTTCTTAAACGAAATTTTAACATCAGAATCTCCGTTCATTTAAGAGCCACCAATGAAATTTTGTACAAGTTTAAAATCTCGCAATATTTAAAAGTGAACGAACATTATTATTGTGTGTTTAATCGGGAGAAAATGGACTCCAAAAAAAAAAAAAAAAGTGAAAGCTAATCATTGTATCCACTGAAATATGTGGAAAGTATAGTGGTTGACCATTGTCAATTTAATTTTTCCTTGCTAGGAGATTCTTATTTTGTGTCTTGAAGCAAGTAATCTCGTTACGAGATTTTCATGCGGAGACCTTTTTTAAAAGATCTGTAAAACGTTGCCAAACAATAATTGTTATTCATAATGGGGTTTTTAAAATTGTCAATTCATTTTTCTCTGTGGCAACAGTGATATAGTGCTAGCTTCAAAAAATTAGCTAGCCAAATTTAACTATCTGAACTTCAATGTTAATGCTAACATATCTAATTTTTTGTTTATTTTTTTTTGGGGGGTTATTTAAAAACAATCTATGGGATTAGATGATGGTTTTTAATAGAAATACACTGAAAAGAATATTACTGTATTTATAAGTTGAAAAAGTTTATCCATTTTTGGTGTTTCAATCAAAAATCTTTATGAATTTTTTATCAGTATTAAAAAAGAGATTTCAAATACTTTATTCTTTTTATAATTATTTAAATATTAGTTGTATTGTGATTTCTGTTGATTAGATAATATCTTTATTCCTATAGATTGAAATTGGTTGCGTGTTTACCAAAAACTTTTCATTGTTTTATTTTTTATTTTCTTCAATTATTTTTGGGTAACAGGTTTTTGGTATAGCATGCAATTTAGATGATGTATTTTGTTAAAAAAAAACTTAAAAAAAAAACGTGAAGGGTAATTTATTTTCCTATTTACACTACATTGTTATTGTGCAATAATTATTTATTAAAAAAAAAAATTGTTCATTGATTGTATATTGTAACTTTTTTCAACTTTTTGTTTGCCAATTATAAAATTCGAAAGTCACAATTAAAGTCAAAAACTCTTCACACAAATTTTTGTTTTATTTCACTATGTGTGGGGTGCTACGAGGTAGCAGGATGAAATTAGGTCCAAGGTTTAAAGAACTAAAAAATTCGAACTGCTGATATTCAACTTAAAAATTTAACTTCTACTGGGGTAAAGTGAATCACCTGGATGGGTTTTCAAATTTAAATGCACAGACTTCATACCGTCATATTTCTGAGCTCTATTCGCATGATATTCATATGCAGGGTTGGATGGGAATAGGGGATAGGGCCTACCATTATGTCCTCCTTCAGCGTGCACACAAGTAGGATGCGAAAAATGCTTTTCAGTTTTCAACACAACAAATCGATCAAGCAATCGACTTACAATGGAGAATTTGGATGCGTTGATGATAATGAACTTAAATACTATTAGATCACATCTAGGAGTGATGTCTAGGCCGCTAGACTGAAATTTCCCGGCCCAGTTCGAAAAGTTCGTCCAACCCTTGTAACTTTTATTTACTGATGCTGGTGTAGTGGTATGCCGTCGGTTTCAAAAATACGTGAACCAGGATGAACGTATTTCAAATGCACGTTTTTTTTTTGTAATATTGGTAATAGTCGAAAAGGTTTAGTTGTAGGAGGAAAGGGGTATGTTTTCTGGACATATGACTGATAAACAGTGTAACCTAGTCATGTAGGCAACATATTCCCTAAGTTTTTTTTGATTTTACTTATATGGTCACCTAAATATGATTTTTTCAACCTGAAATGAACAGAACAGGGGGTAAAATGAATCGGCTGCAAAATTAAACAAAAATAAAGAAGAATGAACTGGAGAGAAAATTGGAATTAATATTTATCAAATGTGTTTGGGAGGCTAAAGCAAAAACTACTTCTATTTTTTTGACATCCTAAATAATTGTTTAGAGCTGTATTTTCTCTAGAATGCCTAGAATGACAAAAAAACTTAGGGCCTCAGGGCAATGCTCAGAAGCTTTGCGCATGTTCATGTGTAAAGCTTCTGAGCAATACGAACTGCCGTTTAGCACCAATTCAGGGACTATTTCACCAAACCCACTCTTCGAAATATGGTCGCCAACCTGTGCTGAATGAGGAACAGAGAAGCTCGCATCAAGGACTATCTTGAACTTTACTTCTGATATCCGCACGGTGGGGTTGATCATGGGCTTCTCCTAGATCGACTGGTTTCTATGGGAATATCTGTTGAATTGGATTCTGATGGTGAAAATAAGCAGAAATACTTCGAGCAAGTATATAAGTATATACCTATCACAGGGAAGCACCTTGGGCCCATACTGTTGTTTACTTTGTTTATCAACCCCCTCCCTGGCTGCCTTATGGAATCCTCAGGACTGCTTTTTGCTGATGATTTCAAGTTTTTTAGGGTAATATGTTCCCCTCAGGATTGCCTCCTGCTCCAGAGGGATATTGACAACGTTGATTATTGGTTTAGGGAGAACAAAATGTCATTAAACGTGCTCAGTCGTGAGTTTCTCACGGAAAAGCAACATTATTGGGCATGACTACAAAATTAATGGGGTCAATTTAGAGCGAAAGAGTGAAATCAGGGATTTGGCAGTTATCTTTCGGAGCGATGTGAGGTTCAATTCCCATTTCATTGGAATGGTCAATAGGGCATATAAATCTCTGGGATTCATAATTAGAAATGGCATGTCTTTTGAGTTGGGAACGATTGTTAGGCTTTATTATACTCTGGTGAGACCACATCTAGAATATGTTGCCCAAATCTGGATGCCCACAGCCCACACACAAGTGGACCATAAAGAAAAAGTTCAAAAGAGGTTCTTAAGATACCTTTATGTCAGGAAAAATAACATGTATCCTTATATGGTTTCGTATAGAAGCATGCTTGAGGGCTTTGGGTTTGAAAGTTTCCAGAGTAGAAGAGATAAACAGGCTGTGATATTTGTATTCAACCTTATTATGTGAAATATAAAGACTGTGATTTAATTAAATATGTACACCTAAACGTTCCTAAAATTAACTTGAGAAATCTAAACTATAAGTTATTTGATATAGATCTAGTCAGTATATGACCCATAAATACAATGTTATCAATATGCAATAGAATACTCATGAGAGTCAACATAGATAATATATTTAATACAAATATTAAAGAGTTACAGATGATCTTAGTCAATCTTACTGTTTGTGTTTGTGAATGTATGCTTTTTTGGCTTATGTTAGGTTTAGTCTAGTGTAGTACCTAATTTGTTAGTTGTAGTTATTCTCTACCAACCATTACTTGTAGTTACCACATCGTGATGTTTGTAATGTGAACAATAAATAAATAAACTTTACGATGGTATCTACTAATGAACAGAGAAACCTTCCGTCATTGTAACCCAACAATTTAAAATCAGAAGTGCATATCTCAAAATGTATTAAAAAGGTTAATTCTGTGGCCTACCTGATGCAAATAGCATTCAAGGATCACTGCTCAGTTGCTACAATCCTAAAAATATACAAGTTCTACATCAGACCCTAACTAGAGTATGCCCACTCAGTCTGCTAAGAACATTGAGGCATTGGAAAGAGTCCATCAACGAAAAATTACTAAAATTCCACTAGAAACCTCACATGTAAAGACCGTGGGAAGGAATTTAACCACGTGACTAAGAGGAGAATAAAATCTTAAGTAATTACTATTCTTTCAACTTGAATATGTATACTCTAACCGACAACCACAACCTTCGAGGGCACTCTAGCGAATTAGGGAAGGAAAGATGTTTTAAACTTTTCAGAAGAAACTTCTTGTGCAATAGGGTGGTCTATAAGTGGAACTCACTAAGTGAAGAAACAGTCACCGCTTCCAGTACCAACTCATTTAAAAATAGACTGGATAGCGATCTCAGATTGATGTCTAGGACATTTATTCATTATTCTGTGTAAACTACTTAACAAACATCTCCTGAACTCGTTAAAGAAAAGTCATCGTCTGAACTTCGTATACAGCAACTCCATTGGTTCTAACGCTTGCTGTTGATTAAATAATAATGATATTAATAATTAATAATAATATTAATGATATAATAAATCCTCTTGCCTTGGTAAAGCAAATAGTCACAATAATAGTTTCACTGTAGCGCTCAAATTTTCAATAGAACTCATCAACTAATAATAGACAAATGTTTATTGAATAGAAATAATATAAATTATAATATAAATAAAAAGATGCATCTCTCAATAGGTAGAGTTAATGTAAATAAAATGTTAAACATAACATATTTTAATAAAATAGCCAACTATGAAGAAAAAATAACATTTCTCATTTTAATACAACACGTGATGTGAACACAATAAATTTACAACATTCTTACAAATCACAATATTATTAGGTCATTACCACAATACGATAGTAACAGCTTTAAAATGTTTGACCTTTTCATCGACTATACAAATTCATTTAATATTTTTGTTCTTTACCAAAAGAAGGTACCGCTAGCACCAACCATTAAAACAAATTTTATTGCTTAGCATTGACAATATTAACAAATTCCGGTTTCAAGGAAGCACCTCCTACCAAGAAACCATCAATGTCGGCTTGAGATCCTAATTCTTTACAGTTAGCTCCAGTGACTGAACCTCCATATTGGATCCGGACAGAGTCAGCTACAGTCTGACTGATATTTTTAGCAATCCATTGTCTAAGCGATTGATGGACTTCTTGAGCTTGTTGTGGGGAGGCAGTCTTTCCTGTACCTATGGCCCAGACTGGTTCGTACGCAATTACCACATTGGACCTAATAATAATTAGATATTAGTGAAATGTGTTTTCATATTCATTTAATTAAAGCATTTGGTCATTTGACAACACACGAAATAATCATAAGCAAGAAATTCGCCTCCTTCAACTCAACAAAATATTTTTTTAAATACAATACAACTTGCATATCTTGCAATTTTGATTTGGAACTTCTATTTGTTCTTGTAAATTTTTACCTATCTAAAGTTGACTTGGAGTTGCACCTCAGCTCAGTGGTGTATTTCTGTAGGCAAGTAATCCTAAATTCAGATTTTCTAGAGGGGTGTTTCACCCACTAAACTTTGTACACCTACTACATTTGACTGCATTGATTGCATCAAAGATGATAGTTGACTGCATTGACTTTTGATTCCTTTCAAGCAATTTCGAACAAGATTGCAAGCTCCACTCGCAGTGACTGCTTACGATTTTTCGAGAGTGTATATGAAATGTACGCTACTGCATGTGACTGCACCTCGGACTGCACAGAGTTTATAACGATTGCAAGTGACTGTATTATGACTGCATGCGATTGTATTATGACTGCATCAGTCCATGTATTCCATTAACTGCATGAGAATGTATGGACTGCACAAGAGTATATGGACTGCATTTACATGAATGTATGATCTTTGTACACCTACTACCTGTGCTACTAGACAAGTGAAACACCCGTCGGATTTTCTGAAATTAGAATTCCAAATCTGCTAAATATATATTTTTTTCAGGCTTAGGAACGGCTCTAATAATGTTCTTAAGGTTTTTCGTGTAAATTCAGGTTGACTTTCCTGTTTTCCAAAAGTATTTTACTGCGCTAACAATGCTTATAAGTTTTCGACACTGTGTTTTTAATTCTTCTATAATTTCTTCTACATCTAAAGATGGATTTTCATAACGTTATCTCTCTTTACCCATAAAATTCAGTAGCACACGATTCACAGAAGAATTTGCATTCATTATTTTCATCCCATAATAATCTGACTATATTTTGCACAGAAAACATTATTTTTACAAAAAAACTACTTACCAGTCCTTAATTTTATTCGCAATAGCTTGAGTTTGTCTAAAGACAACTTCCTCAGTTTTACCCGATTCCCGCTCCTCTAAAGTTTCTCCAATACAAGCGATGACTTTCAATCCATTAGCCAAAGCAAAAGCTACTTTATCTGCTATTAACTCGTCCGATTCACCGAAAATTTGTCGACGTTCAGAGTGGCCCAAAATAACCCAGTTAACACCGACATCTTTCAACATAAGTGGTGAAAGTTCTCCAGTAAAAGCTCCTTTATCGGCTTTGTAACAGTTCTGAGCTGCCACTTCAACATTCGCAGGGGCATTGGATTTAACATAGTCCAAATAAATTGCTGGGACTCCTACGACTACTTCAGTATTGGCATCTAATGGACCAGCTTTGAGAAAAGTTAAAATTTCGTTGATTTGGGCTTTGGTGCCGTTCATTTTCCAGTTTCCACCGACGACGAATTTACGACCCATGGCTCTGTGCTGTAAATAATAGGCACATATTGTGAAATTATCGAGGAATTTATCAAATACTAATGCTAGATGAGTTTTTTTTTTGGTTTTAGATAAGTACTTATAATAACTACCGAGAGATTTGCCCTGCATCTTCCTTGTGTTGCCATTTTAACAACGAATTTCGATCTAAATAACAAGCAAGTTATGTTTGCCAAATTATTAACTATTATTATTATGGACATATTTATTGACAAATTAATAATGAAGCCACACTGCATCTACACTAATGACATCATATTACATTTTATAGACCGTTTCACTAGTGAAATGTCATTGTGTGTCATTGATCTACTAAGAAAGGTTGATAATATACACACCGACAAAGGCAAAATTAGTTCGAAGTAGTGGAAGTAGTTTATTCTGACTGTTTTCAGGTTACGGTTTTGGACATTAAATTTAACCGGAATTCCTAATCATATACTAAATTCAAAGTTGGTATCAATTAAATGATAGTTTATTTTTTTCCAGAAAATAAATAAAAATTACATAATTTTTTTCATCTACCTTTAACAGGGATGTTTACTTCCTCAAAAGCATTAAAGATGTTCGTGGGTTTTAGTAGTTATAGTGCTCCTACAATGAAATTTTATTGCCCAAAATGCCTAGAGACCGAAACAACATTCCTATTCAGAAAACTGTTAGACAGCAAAGAATTAATTATCCAGGATAAAACAACAATTATTAGTTTACTACAAGAAAAATTAGAACAACTAAAAAATAGTTTGGTTCTGCATGTGGCCCGTGTGGGATACAGCGATGCAGTATAAAAACAGAATGATGAGGTGATAATTGTAAAACCGAAAAATGCCTCTCAAACAAGTGAAACAACAAAAAAAGCTCTTGAAGAAAAAATTGATCCAAATAACCAAAGAGTTGGAGTTTCAAGGATTACGTACATTCAAGATGGTAAAATAGCTATTAAGTATAATGAGGATGGTAATGAAAGTGGGCAAAATATATGTAAAAATACAGTGGCGGACCTAGGACCTTTGGGGCCCGACGCAAATTTTTTTTTTGGGGCCCTGTCATGCTTTTTTTAGGTAAGTATTTTTCTTGTGGTGTTGGGCTGTAAAGTGAGTATGCGGAAGTTATTTATGTTTTTGATGTTTTTAACAACCAAATATAGAAATAAATTTAATCAAAAAACAAGTTTATGGAGAACATATGAGACAGAAAACAAGTTAAACGAAAAAAAAATTATAAAAATTCAGGAACTTTTTATCTAAACAAAAAGGAATACATCATAGTAGTACCGCACTGCACTGATACTGTCCGTACTCCACCGACAGGTGCCATAAATTATCTGAGTCTGGAAGACAATAGGCAATTTTTTGCGAGGATAACCAAGCATAATCTTTTGCTGGATTTTATGATGTGTCATACTCCCCTAACTGCCCACCATCAAATTCTGGGATACTCGAGGATCAAGAACACCTAATTTCTTCTGAGAGAATACACCAAAAATCACCTTTAAAATCGACGACAAAATTAACACTAGTACAGCCTGAATCGCAAGCATTACATCGAGGTCTGCGGGTGACGTCATCACTACAAGCGGCTGATAGTAGTGACGTCACTCGCAGGCCTAGAATTTGATGTAGAGGAAGTTAGGGGAGTATGATACAATTGACACATCACATAACCCAGCATAATCAGATTATGCTTGATTATCTTCGCGAAAAATTGCCTAATAGCTAAAAAAGCCGCCTAAATTCGACGCGTCCGCGGTTGCCGCATTATCGCGTCGAGTGCATCAGGGCTGGGATCATGACATTCTACTAGAATTTCTCTTTTATGACGTCAGGTTGCCTTACAATTGTCGCGCGATAAATGTGTCGCGAATGACGTCATCAAAGTGGAATTCTACTTGTCATGATTCCAGCCCTGGATTCCCTACAGGCTACAGGGCCTTTATTGTCGAAACAGGAGATAAGCCTTCTGTCTTAGTTGCCCATATTTCTATTTCCATAACACTGACAGAGCAATCGTTCTTTCTCGTGAGAACGCTGTTCCCCGGTTTCAAGAATAGGCATCCTGGTATACAACGTTGCCGTCTCTTTCAAAATTTTTCGTTTTTTTTTATATCTACGAGTTTTTTTTTTATTTGTTTTTATCGGTCCCTTTAGAATCTGGTTGTGTGGGGGCCCCTCAGCTCTGGGGGCCCGACGCACAGTGCGTCGTTTGCTTCATGCTAGATCCGCCACTGTAAAAATATAAGAAGCTCATCAGGACGACAATATAAACTAAAGGTTCCTGAAAAGAAGAATCCCAGAATAATAATATTTAATATAGGTAGATGAAAATCAATTAGGGAAATAAGATATTTTTTTTGCAGAAACTAGTAATCAAGAATAATATGAGCACAGATCCCAACGTTAGAGAATTGAAAATGGTACATAAATATAAAAACCGAAGAGGAAAAACTAATCTCATTATACAAATGGACAAACTTGTGATTGTATAAACAAAAAGGAGACAATACATATTGGCTGGAGAATCCATTTCTATAGACAGCTTGAATGCAGAACAGCGTTTTAACTAACCATGTATATCGAAAGACTAAAGAGGAACAGCCAGCTGTTTGAGAACGATGTCTCAGAGGCAGAAGAAAAATTTTCGTCGCGTATTGATAATCTAAATAAACAAAACGATGGATTATGCAAAAAAATTGAGGCCTTCAAAACCAAAGAAAAAGAGCTAGTGCTACAAATAAGCTCACTGGATAAAGCTAAGTGCGATGCTGCTTGTAAGATTAACTAGCTTGGCTTATCATCACAATAAATACCTTTGAAAAGGAAATTGTCACACAAAATGAACAGGTTAAGGCATTGGAAAAGGATATTGATGATTTAAATGATTTGAATAGAGGCATGCTCACATCAATAAAAGTACTTGAAGCAGAAAATATGAGCTACTGTCGTGAAATTAATGACATAAATGAAGAGCTAATGATCATCAGGAACCTAAAATGAAATTGATATAGTACCACTAAATAATGCACGTAAGGACAAAGAAGTTGAACCATCGCAACATCAAAACTCCAGCGCTGAGATAGGGGCAAATGGAGTGACTTGCTTAAAGAAGAACAAAGTCATATTGTCGACTGATGATTACGGTAGAAATATGTACAGTTTTTTTGCGACTTTTTTCAAAGGATTTTCTATTCAAATCATATGCAAACCATTTGCTAAATTTGGGGAGGTAGTTAAGAGCATAGATTCTTTTACAAAAGAGTTAACTAATTCTGATTTTGTGGTTGTGTTAGCTGGAGTCAACAATGAAGATATTTCTATAAATAGTTATTTATGATATAAGTGTTAAAAGTACATTTTTGAGGCACGCATGTGAAAGTTTCTTGAAAGTCTGTCGTGGTCAATAATGCTTTTTGCTAAAAATGCAACAAAATGCAGAAGAAAAAGAGGGTTGCATCGATCCCTTGAAAAATATACATGAGGCGGCCAATCGGGCTTCCTCAGTTGTTCAAATTCCACCATTAATATCAATGTAAATAACTAAAAATACAAACTTTTTTTGACGGTCGCTCTCAAAATTTGATGTTACATTTTTAACACTAGTGCTATAAAAACTTTATGGCACTAGAGCGATAAAGTAACATTTTTAATGTTGCTGTTGTCCGGGTTCGGTTTATTTCATAGATACGAAGGCGTAGAAGGGACACCGAACTTTTTTTTTCTCAATTTTCAAAATTTCGATTTACAACACAAAATTTTAGTCTAACACTTCGACTTATAACTCGAAATTTTATAGTAAAATTTAGAAATTTCGAGTTATAAGGCGAATTTAGAAATTTCGAGTTATAAGTCGAAATTTTATAGCAAAATTTCGTGATATAACTCGAAATTATGAAATTTTGACCTATAAGTCGAAGTTTTAGAGTAAAATTTCGTGTTGTAACTCGAAATTTTAAAAATTGAGAAAAAAAAAGTTAGGTGTCCCTTCTACGCCTTCGTACATAAAGAAGTTTTAAATATTGGTAGTTTATCCTGCATTGTGTGTGAACGAACTCGAAGGTGCCTAGAGCAGCGTGGAGTCGGGAAATAGAAACAAACATGAAGAGTTTATCCAGAAAAAGGCAGACAAACTACAAAATAAAGGGAAAAGAGCCAGCTGCTAATATCACTAACATGAAAAAATAAGAACACAATCGAAAATAACGAAAAAAAAACAGACGTCGTATCTGTGGCCGAAAAAGATAGGGTTTGGGAGAAAAAAAACACAGAACGCGAACTACATCAGAAATTAGAAAATTGAGAAAATTTTATCTCAATTCAATTTTAACGTTTGATTATGTCAACAAAAACATTATATTGATGCAAATTGCTTGCGCTTATCATTGCCACTTTGTTAAGGGAGGAATAAGCCTAGAAATTTCTGGGCTTAGTTAAGCTTATCTTAATGAGACTAGGTTAGACTGGTGAAAACAAAATTTTAATATAAGTGGCACTTAACGTTAGGTAAACTTAAATTTGCGTTGGTGGAAACGGCCATAGCCGATTACGCCCAAAATCTTTGTTACCGGCTTTTGCTTGACACCTGAAACTTTTCATGTGATTTTTTTTTTAAGATTCGACATCAATAATTAAAATCCTAGAAAGTAGGCAACTACAAAAAGTTCTATTTTAGGTAACCCAAACGTTCAATTCAATAATTTAATTTTTAATATTCATAATAAATACAGAACAAAATTCAAATCTGTGTTTAGTGTGTTTTTTATTCCTGAACAATGGATGACACTTTTAGGCACTAGTGCTTAAAAATCACTTTTACGCATTCAGAAGTCACTTTTACGCACTGAGTGCTTAAAAGTAACTTTCACGCACTCAGTGCTTAAAAGAATGCCGTTTTGAAACTAAAATGACAATCGAAAAGTTGTTATTATGAAACGCCAGTAAAAAAACTACTTTTTTTTTCCATCTACCTTCAAGTATGTTTACTTCCCCAAAAGCATTTAGGATGTTTGTGGGTTTTAGTAGTTTCTATAACCCCGTCAGAGTCCTGCAAACTTCACATCATGTAACCATTTAGTAGGGTAATGTCTTATCTCTTTCGCACTATTGAAAATTACATTAAAGTTATAGGGAGACAAAAGACAAACAAGTTGAATTTTTTTTAGACAGGGTGCTTCCAAAATGGTCATTTTATTAAATAGCAAAAGATGACACCATTCAATTTTCAGATTTTGTATAGGTACAGGGTGAATCCGGGTGATCCAGTATACAGTGAACACCCCCTACCTTTCCGCTAAAAAAAATCAAGATTAAGCCATTTGATGTATTTTGTTTCCAGGAATTTGAAAGCGTTTTTTGAAATTTAATTAGATTTTTCGTTGAAGCCCTGTGACGAAAAAAGTAAAATTTGCCAAAGATATCATTAAGCATAATAATCAGCAGTTTTACATTAAAGGTAAAGGTAAAATAATAGATTATAACACGAGTCAATAATGATAGCTATTACTCCCGAGGAATATTTACGGCTATTTTTATTTGAATCTTAAGATGATGTCATTGATCTCAAGTGAGAATACCAGGTGCCCACGAGATTACTTTCCAGTTGCCATTTTTTTATTTGTATATCGATATCAACGAAACTTGGTAGGGTTGATATTCTAACGAAAAGCCATTTTTATGCATCTATGACAAGTTTTCATGACTTCGGGTTTCACCGGAAATGATCAGAAATTTTGATTTTCAAATGGCACACCCTGTATATTTTTTGTTTTACGGAGTCGTTTTACGTCCTATGCACCACTTTTAAATTGAGTTTTGTCCAAATTTTTAGTTCTAAATGAAATTTTAATCTGAAAGTTTCTTGGGTTGAGGAATAGGAAAGAAAACCAATTAGTCTTTCAGGAACCTTTCGTCTTTAATTAAGACTTTATCAAGCCCTACAAAGAACAAACAATGTAAAAATAGAATCATGGGCAAACCAAAATAAATTTAAATAATTTAAAAAATATAAAAGAACAAAAAGGGTTGATTAAATGTTTTCCTTACTTGACTTGAAGGTTTATCCTTGAGATGTCTTCACCAACATTCCAGCAAACTCGGTTCATGTGCAACCAAAACGTTTGCCGAAAGACTAATTGGTGTTCTTTCCTATCCCTAAACCCAAGAAACTTTCAGATGAAATTGACAGGGAATGAATCACAATCAACTAATGAAATTTTAATTTTTCAATTACATAATAAAACAAAAATGTTTAAACAAAAATAAAGAAAAATGTCTAGCGTATTACATCGTTGGATTCGCTTTAAAATATCGTTGAAAAATTAAAATTTAATTTAAAAATAAAATTTGGACAAAAGTAAATTTGGAAGTGGTGCATTAGGACGTAAAACGATCTGTAGAATCCAATGAACTATAGTTAAAAACTGGAATGCACACACATTGCCATATCTGCCAAAAAAATGTAGCCATAAAAGATAGATGCCACAAAGGGGAATGCTGTTTTTTTCTGTTGCTCGCTGACATAATAATATGACGTTTTGGAAAGTTTTGTCATATTTACCTTCACAGGTTTCATCAATTGGAATACGTATTGGAAGCAATTTCCGCCATTTAACATAATGAGTGCGACAAAAACAGGTATCCCCTCCGCAGCAGCGGCACTAGGCTTCACCTACGTCAATATCTGTTCGCATTCCAGTTTTTGGTTATAGTTCATTAGGCAATTCAATCCATTTGTCAAAAAGGAAAATTCAATGTGGCGTGGCGGCCAAGCAAGTTTGTTTTGAATATGTTTTCATGCGTTTTTTAAATTATTTTGCATACAGTTTTGCTTAAAACTTTGATTTTCATTATTTAATAAAATATTTGTTGACTAGGTACCTAAACTATTAATTCGGACAGAAACTAGATATTTTTTTGTGTTTTTTGACGCCATCTTGAATGTCACGTGGTTTAAATTGCCTAATTGGTAGAATCCGAAAAACAAAAAATATATAGGGTGTGTCATTCAAAAATCAAAACTTCCAGTCATTTCCGGTAAAACCGGAAGTAGGGAAAGCTTGTCAGAGATGCATAAAAATGGCGTTTCGTTAGAATATCGACCTGACTGAGGTGCTTTCCAGTGACCCATTTGAGTTACGCCTGAGCAGCTCAGGAGTGCTCCACCATTGCTTTGCGCGTTCCAGTGCTAAGAGTGTCGTACACTTGAACTACTCATTTCTGTTATCCCCTGCTCCCCCGTGCACCAACCTTTATCTCGGTGTTCCATGCTCCTGAAGCCCGAAATGGTGGGGGTTAAGACGAGAGCGTTCCAGTGCTGCTTATGTCGAACAGTTCAAATCAAATCAAAATATGCTTTATTGTTACGAAGAACATAATCAGTTCTCAAGAACAAAGCTGTAGGTATATATAAAAAGAAAATAGTATATCAAATCGAGATCAAATACATAATAATAATAATAATAATAAAGCAGACAAACATACACATGTGTATACAAAACTTAACTCGAGATTTAACAAAAACTTACATCTATACAAATATATTAAAAATTCACAGATACAATAAAAATGACTTTATAAAAGCTAAATAGTGCAAAACAAACATAATACCTAATCGTTAACAAAAAAAAAAAAAAAAGTTGTAACCAGCCACATATTAAATATTACATGAAGTTTAAAATGTTTCACTGTAAAACTCTTCAAAGGTGTAGTATGCTTTAGATTGTAAAGTCTGTTTTTTTTTAAAGATAATTCCCCAAGTCAAAAATTTAGTAACTTTGTTGGCAACACAAGCCTTTTCTACATAAAAAATTTGAGAGCATTGACAATTTTACATTGTATTGCCAACATAATGTCATTTTGACTTTTATCTTAAAAAAAAAACAGATTTTAGTAAACGTTTTACAGATCGTGAGAATATTTTATCATTGTTGATATTTCTGAAATCTTGTGGTAAGTGATTATAAACTTTTAATCCCTCATATATCAGTGAGTTCCTAATCAAGAGCTTTACACTTCAGGAGCATGATACTCTAATAATTTAGGCACTGGAAAGCAGCTCTAAGGTGCTTTTCAGTGACCCATTTGAGTTACTCCCGAGGGGTGTGTCACTGTGTCAAAAAATGTACATGTAATTCCAAAACAATACCTATTTATCTGAATTCCAAAGACTGCCAAAGAATTCCTGGGACTGCCGAAAAAATCCATAGACTGCAAAAAATGGGGATGAATTCGACTGACTACAACTGAATGTCAATGACTTCTCAATGAATGCCTGTACTTCCTGTGACTGCAATATGACTACCATTACTTCTGATACTATTTTTACTAGAATATACCATGTAATTTCGAAGAACAAAAAAATTTCCGTACATTTCGCTCCAACTTTTAGAAGTCGGTTAATCAATTATATAGAGGATTTCATACATCTGTCAAAACTGGTATTCCAACAATAAATTGACATGTTTTGATTGTTGATTTGAACCAATCAGATTGTAATTACAAGATAATTTGCACTAGTGCAAATTATCAGATAATTGCATACTAGATAGATAGATAGATAGATAGATAGATTTCTTTATTCGATCAATATGTTTACAATTACAATTACAAATTGGTAGAGAACATTTTACCCAGAGGGTGTTGTTCTGTTGTCGATTTTTAACTGATACTTGCGGTATGAGGTGCGAGAGGGTGTTTCATATGGCAAAAACAGGTGTGACGTCAGGTAACCATTGGCATTCTAATGTAGGGAGCCACCAGCTCACATTCCGTCTGAGTATCAGATTAAAATCGACGAACAATACAACTAATATTTATTTTAGAAGTTCCATCCACTATCCACAGACCCTTGTACAGGGTACAGGGCGAAGACAAATCACAGCTAACTTGATGCGTTTAGGAAATACAGGGCACTTTTCAAATTTTGTCCAATTTCAAAAGACTCTCTAATTTCCTTATTATTCAAGATATCCAAAAACGAAAAATACTTTCTAGGGGCAGTTTTTCAAGTAGAATCCAGTGGCATGAGCAATTTTTTCCCAGATGCCACCGATTTTGGAATATTGACCAAAGCTATGTTTTTTCAAATGGGACACCCCGTATATATTTTTTTTTGAATAGCTCTTTGTGAGCTAATTTCAATGATATAAGGTTTTATACCTTTACCTTCAATGGTTTTGGAGAAAAAAAAAATTAATTCCGTTTTTTCCATGAGAAACAATGAGTTAGAAAGAGATAGTTTAACTATAAATCGGCTATAAATTTCTTAGTTCTTATATTAATTTTTCAGTTTAGCTAACTTTCTTTTAAATTTGAACCGAGATTTGAACTATGAATCGGGGGTGATAAATAGGCAACACATAATTTATTTAATGACCTATCTCTCTCTAGCTCATTGTTTCTTATAGAAAAACGGAATTAATTTTTTTTTCTCCAAAACTATAGAAGGTGAAGGTATAAAACCTTATATCATTGAAATCAGCTCACAAAAAAAAATAATATACAGGGTGTCCCATTTAAAAAAACACAACTTTGGTCAATATTTCAAAATCAGAGGCATCTGGCGAAAAATTGGCCATGCCACTGGATTCTTCTTGGAAAACTGCTTATAGAAAGTATTTTTCGTTTTTGGATATCTTGATTAATAAAGGAATTAGAAGGTCTTTTAAAATTGAAGAAAGAGAGAAGTCTTTGTGTTTTTAATCGATCGTTCCTTGTAATGGTGCCTCTGCGTGTTGAATGATAACGAGGAATAGTTTTTT
The DNA here is from genome assembly GCA_917834065.1 of Ceutorhynchus assimilis. Classification (NCBI taxonomy): domain Eukaryota; kingdom Metazoa; phylum Arthropoda; class Insecta; order Coleoptera; family Curculionidae; genus Ceutorhynchus; species Ceutorhynchus assimilis. The sequence goes on from OU892287.1 coordinate 18,830,676, forward strand.
TTTGAGGCAGAACAATTGTCTTCCATCTCATCTTTAGTTGTTCTGCCATGTACAAAATTTTGATTCCCACCTAGTCTCTCTAGATCTTCACAAGCATCCACTTCAATCAACTCAGAAACTTCCAGTATATCTTCATCAATGTTATGAAGGCTGTTTCCTGTAATCAAGGGGTCAGATGATTCCTTAGGAGATCCAGGCAGAATAATAGGAGGTCCTAACACTGACGATAATACCGGAAATGTCAAATGATGATGGCATCTCTGATACTGAGCTTGATGATGAAGGTTTTTTTTGGAGGTATGAGAGAATGCTTGGGTTTTTTGAGGATCCTTCTTGGTCTTTGTGATTTTTTTTACTAGTTTGAGAAAAACGAGTCTTGATATGCCTATTAAAATTTGAGCGAACCCATGTTTTTTTGTGGGTATTTAGACTACACTAACAGTAACAAAATCACACTCTGGGCATCATATCCATGGATTTCCCTCTTTTAATACCACAAACCACTGCCATTTTGTCTATATTAGCTAGAGATCGTTTTCGTTTGATTTCTAAGTCTTCTGAAAGGTCTCCCAAATTAGATAAAAAATTACTAGAAGTATGAATTATACATTTTTATATGCGTTATTGTGGATTGTCCTAGGGATTGTGATTCATTTTCTTGGCTTTCATAATTATGAAAGATGTCGAGAGATTATTTTCAGAACGCTCATCTGCGTTGAATCTCTGTGCTCAGGTTTCTACAAGTTTTTTCATGTTGCTTACTACGTCACTTACGTTTCAAATATCATGTCAAACAACTAAACAAATGTTTCTATTGAGGATTCTATATAAATATTGCACAAATCAAATTCGTGATCAAAAGAGTGTGGCAAGTGACTGCGAATGCCGCGACCAAACTCCTCAGAATTGTCGTGAATACCAATGAATGCCGCGCGACTTCCAGTGACTACCGCGCGACTTCCAGTGACTGCCAAGTGAGTTCTAGCGACTACGCGGAATTGCGTCACTGACTGCCAAACTTTCAATGACTACTAAGCGAATTCCTGTGACTTCAACAATACAATCAAGAAAATGTACATGTAATTCCAGAAGTGACACACCCCTCGGTTACTCCTGAGCAGCTCAGGAGTGCTCCACAATTACTTTGCGCGTTCCAGTGCTTAGAGTGTCGTACATTTGAACTACTCATTTCTGTTATCCCCTGCCCCCCGTGCACCAACCTTTATTTCGGTGTTCCATGCTCCTGAAGTCCGAAATGGTGGGGGTTAAGACGAAAGCATTCCAGTGCTGCTTATGTCGAACAGTTCAAGAGCGTCACACTCCAGGAACATGATACTCTAACAATTTAGGCACTGGAAACCAGCTCAGGTTTTGTTGATACCGATAAACAAATAAAAAAATGGCTGCCGGAAAGTATAATCTCGTGGGCACCTGGTAAATCGCAAATTACAAAAATAAAGATAAACAAACTGTATATTTGAAATCAGAAAAATCGAGAGAAAAATATGGGCATTTGAAGAATAGATTTAAATATAGGTTATTTCATTTAAAAAAATTACTTTTTCCATTGCAGCCCATAAACGAAAAATGTAATTAAATTTCAGAAAACGTTTTCAAATTCCTAGAAATGAAATACACCAAATGGCCATCTTGATTTTTTCAAAAATCAGTTTTTAAGCGGAAAGGTAGGGGGTGTTCGCTTTATATTGGATCACCCTGTACCATCATCACCAAAAGTATCTGGGACAAAAATAATTCATAATAATCTCCTGGACTAATTCTAGCATCATTCATTTAAATTCATAGTTTGACAAATACTTGACACTAAAAATCATATAATAGTACAAGGGCTAATATGATGTTGTCTTGCTGTCCCAGTTGCTTTTGGTGACGATGGTACCTATTCGAAAATAAGTTACTTTCCTTCAATCCCATTTAACTTTAATATACCTAGGATCATTTTTTTTCTAAAGTTTAAATACCTACCATACCAGGAAAATAACTATTGGGAACACTACTAATTAAATGGCCACTGGGTAGGTATATTTGATATAGGTACCTTCTTCTTAGTGTTTCAGAATATTACATCTAATGCATTACCTACTTGCAATCAGAATAGTTTCCAACGAGCTTAGTTGTTCTACCACAAAAATGGTTTATCACTCACTATTTGAATCTCTTGTGAGATATGGTATAGCTTTTTGGGGATTTACTAACAGGCAACAGTTTAACTCGATATTTGTTTTGCAGAAGAGGGCAATTCGTTATTTGTGTGAAGTTGCAGGTCGTGAACATTGTCAACCGTTATTTATTAGGAATTTTTTTTTAACTGTACCATGTTTGTTCGTTTTAGAAACTGTGTGTCTTGTGCACAAGAAATATTCAGGTTTGGAAACTCGGGATATTGGGTACAACACTAGAGTAAGTTCGAACACTAATATAGGCTTAGCTATACCAAAGTCTGCTTTAGCAAAACACTCAATATTCTATGAGAGCAAAAAAAATTTTCAACCATCTAAGTAATGAACTTAAAACGATCAGAAACTACAAACTATTTCGTAGGAGTGTTAAGGATATTTTGTTGCAAAAGGCTTACTACAGCTTGGAGGACTACTATAGTGACACTGTATTTAGATATTTGGGTGTACACATTGACAAAAATTTAAGATGGGACCATCATATTTTATATTTAACAAAAAAGATAAGGGCACTATTACATAAATTTTATATGTTGAGAGAACTCCTCACCAGAAAATTATTAATTTTAATTTATAAAGCTTTAATTGAGCCGCTGTTGAAATATGGGATTCTGGTGTGGGGAGGCGCATATGAGAGTAACATCAAGAATTTAAAGACTGCACAAAATTCAATAGTAAAAATAATTTTTAAAAAACCAAGACTTTTTTCAACAGTACAACTTTATAATGAGGAAATTATAGACATAAAAACCATCTTCATATCGACTTGCTGTTCCCACATCCAGAAATACCATTACAAACATTCTATAACGAACCATAGATATGAAACCAGGAACAATATAAATCAACAACTAATATTACCTAAAATAAATCGTGACTTAAGTAAACATTCTTCTACGTTTTTGGCACCAAAATTCCATAACTTGTTGCCACTGGAAATGAGGAACAAGAACTATCCTTTAAAAAAATTCAATAAACAGGCATTGACTTACATAATAAAAAATAAACGAAAGTTTTTCTAAACACGAAAGACATATACTTCATGGAAGTGGCGTACTGTGTTGGAGTTTGTCTGAAATTATTCAGTTCTTGTTTTAATTTAAGAAATTGGCATATTGTAGGTACTTTGATATATTTGAATTATTTATTGAAATGTTTATTGTTATTATTTTCTTTTTTGTTATTTAATTCTCCTAGCTATAGCTTTAATAATAAATTTAATTACTTATAGTTTTTGGCACACACAGATGCATAGACATCTAGGTGCCAATTTATTATTATTGTTGAAATTACAATTTAATTGTACAGCTTATAATTGAATAAATTGAATTGAATTGAATTGAATTGTATGACTGTACAACCGTTTTTGTTTTTAAGTACTCTTGTCTTTTATCAATGAACGCTTTTATTTACATTTTATTATTTTAGTATAGTTTTAAGTATATGTTATATTGCTTGGATCGCCGTACTATTTGTCAATTTTTTTTAACTTGTTTGTATTTGCATTGTACTATTGGTGATTTATTTTATATTTTTCTGTTTTACTTTTAAGTTAATGCTTTGTCAATAGAATGTTTTTTTCTTGGATAATAAAGTATGATTGACTATGACTATGACTACTTAGTTATAATATTCTTTGGTTTAAGTAGGTAATGAGTCATGAGTCTATTAGGTATTTTTCAATTTTCCAAAGAGTTGTTTGTGTTACCTACTTGGAATCTTGCTCTTGCTACAGATTCCTCATTATTTCAATTTCAATTCAATTTTTCAGTTTAATTTATCATTGCCCAAACTACTTATACATTAACGAATGAAGGCTTTCATGACTGGTCAAATCTAATAAAATACTTTGTTCCGGGCTATAATGCTGTGATCTAGTGATATTTCTACCTAGGTAGATATATGATAATATAATATCACTAAACCACAGCAATATAGCCCGGAAAAAACTCTCTTATCACTTATACATTGGTAGTAAAGTAAGTATTTATAAGAGAAATATTACAAAATACATGAGAGTTCATCACCATCAAATGAAATACCTATAGGTAATTATCTATTTACAAAAATTGATTAAAGGTATATGGATGTAGAATTGAGTGCAAAGTGCAAAAATATAAAAAAATAAAAAGGGAATAAAATCTATTTTTTATACATACCTATCTATCCTCCCTATTTGTATAAACATTGTTTTAAATTAAAAAGTACTTTCTTGGGTCTATGGGCCCATGATTTCTAATTTTGTAATAGGAATATGATACCAGCAAACAACAAGCATACAAGAAGGATAATTATTTGATATATTCGTAAGATAACTTACCTGCTTTGTTTTTTGAATAGTTTGAAAATATTTAACTTTTTAATAAATTCCTCTTGGACCTCTTTCAACAGGGATTAGGGAACCAGCCGTAATTTGACCTCTAAACTTGGCAAGGTGAACAAACGCCGCCTGCGTCGGCGCCTGCCCATTTCGCCGCCACTGTCAAAGAATTGGCTACGTTCGATAATTGAGTCTGCGGTATTAAAATCCCATGTTCCTGTTCTCTTCTTGCAGTTCGGAAAATCAGGCGTCGAATGGATGAAAAGGTTCTCGGCGTACACTAGGACTATGGATTCTGTAACGAATTTCCTCCAAAAAAAGCAGGAGGAATGAATTTGGAATAGCGAGCAAACAACATACCCGTAGTTCTAGTGATTGAGGAGTTTTGAGGCAATGCCAAGCCAACTTTATCAAAAGTTCAAATATTTCAGAAACTGGTTTACAGTTTGATTTTCGATTAACCTTTGGACATTATATGGAAGGTTTCACACCAGAGTGGCGTCGCAAAAATGCGACAAACATGGAAGACGCAACTTGCAACGTGCTTCCTGCAGCGAGTCGGACGTTGCTAGTTACTTTGCTGTAAATGCCCACTAAGGTTCATTTTTCCGGACTAAAACTAAGTAGGTGAACATGTGTTTCACGATACAGTATGAAATAAAAATAATGACTGCCCCGAAATATTTATTGCAATAAATACATACATAATATTTTACCCTATAAATCAATCTATCAAACTAAAATAAAAATACTCATGATATAATCAACCCAAAAATAATATGCATTATTCTAAACCCCAAACTCATGAGTTGTAAAACTCAAACTAAATTGTTATTATTCAAATAGGAAAGTTGATATGTCTGTTTCCACAGAAACTATAAACCAGTCAGAGCGAATTTCATTGGTTGAAAACAGTCAGAAAACTAGTTTCAACCAATAAAATTCACTATGGTTTTTGATTTCTGCAGAAACAGACCTAGTAATTGCTTCGTAATAGGTCATAATAATTGCTTAGAAGGTAATAATAAGACACTATTATTATTAATAATCAACTAGTTTCCTAGTAGAAGACTCTCTAGTCTCTGGTGTCCTACTTCTCCTTCTATCCCTGTCATACCTTCTGCTTGACCTGGATCTAGACCGTCTACTTCTATCTCTAGATCTAGATCTGTTATGTCTACTGCTACGTTCGCGCCTATTTTTATCCCTGCTGGAGCTTCTTCTTTTTTCTCTATCATCTTTATTATCTTTTTCTCTATCTCTATCCTTGTCACTTCTACTATATTCACCCCTGTCGCGATTTCTCGGAGGAGAAACGCTGGCTTCTTTCTTTTTGGATAGGTCGCTTTTTTCCGAGTCCGAGCTGGAAGATCTGTCATTGGCGTGACGTAGTTCTCTTTGCCTAAGTACAAAAATTAATAGATTAAACTTCAATGATTAAACAATTGAAGACAGCTGGAATTGGGAGTTGAAACAGCGATTTGTCCTTCTAACTGACAAACCCTTTTACTAATATTGAACCTATATAAGAAATCCTTATTATTAGTCAGAAATGGCATTTACTCCATAATGTATCTGCTAAGTTTTCTCTGCATCAAAAGGAAAAATTAATACCTTCTCCGTAATTTAATAGCCATTTCCCGAAGTTCATCTTCTCTAGTTTGTTGAGCTTGTTTTTCTCGCATTATTTTTTGAACTTCGGCAATTTTGTCTTTTTTAACTAGAAATAAAAATATTTAACGGTTTAAAATTTCAAGAGAAACCCGTCCGTCGCTTACATTGTCTGTTAATTAAAGCCTGTCTCTTGAGCCTAAGGCGTTCAATAACTGTCAAACTGGAAGAAGGTTTCTAAAAATTGAAAAACAAAAAAAAAATGCTATTGAAATATTCAGCAACTAAATTTTAACAATTCTTTAAATCACAATCCTGAAACATTAAAAGCAGAGTTATAAATGGTGTAATTCTTGTGGTTCTTACTGACTTTGGTGCCGGTGCCTGAATTATTACCATATCTATGGTTTGAATCGCTACTGCCCCTATAAGAAACAAAATTAATTTTAAAATCGGTAAAAAATTATGACTAAATCCAAATATAGATACTTTACTCACGCATGTTCCGATTTAGTTCCATAATCTCCATCATCCTCAGAAGTGTCAGACTCTGAAGAGCTCATATCGCTCTTTTTTCTTCCATAGTATCGGATTATTGGTGGTGCAGGCGCTACTGGACTTCTGCTCTTACTTTTTCCCATTGGAGATTTAGATCTTGATTTTCCTGAACTACTACTAATGCTGCTGCTACTGCTGGTCGAGAGTGATGAAGATGAAACTGATCGACGAAGTGGTCTTTGTCTACTCCTGCTCCTACTTTTTCTGGATCTGGATCTACTCCTACTTGACCTTGTTCTTTTAGATCTACTTCTACTCCTGCCTTTCCGAGCTTTAACAGACAAGGATCTACTTCTGCTGCTTTTTTCTATTCTATTGGACCTGGATCTACTTCTGCTGTTTTTTTCTATCCTGTAGGACCTGGAACGACTTCTATAACTGGATCTGCTTCTAGATTTTGACCTACGCCTTTTGCTGTGCGGTGAACGGGATCGACTCTGTGTATTTTTGTGACTTCTTGTTTTCGATGTTCTCGATCTCGAACTGCTTCTGGATCGTTTTCGGCCAGTAGACGATTTCCTGTCGACGCTGATAGAACGGCTCGGTTTGTCGAAGTGGACTAAATTGTTGTGAACAGTTTTCTTGGGTTTGCCATATTTTACTTTATCTGCATATGTTGGTTTGCTGCTAGAAGGCGTTTCTTCGTCGTCTACAATAAAAATATTATTGATTGATAAATTGATTTTGGCAACCAGTTAGAGATCGACCAATAAGTACTTATTTATTGTCAATATACTGTTACCAATATTTATACTACAGGGTTGTCCAAAAAATGGTTACCACCCATATTCTAAATATATATGTATAGGGTGATCCACAGAACACATATCCTCACGGATAGAAAAAAAAGTTTAATGGAGGGCGGGGCCTAAAAAAAAAGCTTCGGATCGCATCCGCTTGGGGACGCTGGAGTGAAACAGAACTACAGGTGCGGAATGAACCAACAATCAACGCCACCAGAAAGTTTTACAGTTTACTTTGGCAGTTTACCTGTTATCTATGTTTAAAAAAAATGTCAAAATAGTTCTGAATGAGAATTCGTCTTGGTGTTGGTGTGCATTTTAAATCCATATAAATGTTTCCTAAATTCGAAAAAAAATAAGATTTTACACAAAACACAAGAAGTTTGGTCGTTTTTGCTCTACTCGGAAGAAAAATCCGTCAACAATAATAAATGTCATTAGTTGTAATTCATATTTTTGCAGTCCTTGTCTGAATTTTTAAGCTCCGCCTGTTTGTTTACCTCTACTATCTCGCTTCGTGGAGAGCACTTTAATTCAGTTTTAAGCATACAGGGTGCGTCAAAAAAGTGTAGCAGTGCGAAGGTGTATTTTGTTAAATGGAAGTCCATTTTCCACTTGTGTGGAAAATGTCAGTTTCAGCACTCGTTCGCTATTGACAAAGTGCCAAGTACGAATCAATGGAACAATTTCAAGACAACACCTTGTGAGGAGTGCAGTTGTCCAGGGATCGGTTGTGGGCCCCCTGCTCTTTATAACATACCTTTTTGATCTTGTTAGTTGTATTGAAACAAAAATGACAAGTTTTGCGGACGACGGAAAACTATATGCCAACCATCTGCTCAATGTGGCATAACTAAAAGCAGACTTACATAATGTTGAAGTATGGACTGAAACTTGGGATATGAAACTCAACGAGCCAAAATGCACAGTCCTTAGAATCGGCCCAAACAATCCCAATCAAGAATATGTTCTGAAGAAGTCACTGAGCAAAATGATCTTGGAGTCCTAGTTATTAGTTATTATTATTATTATGGTACAATAGTGAACAGTTTACACTGATGAAACTATTGGATTACTTGTATGTTGATCGTCGTGTATTTAATAAGTTATTGTCCATAATGAATATCCACTTGGAATAATGCACTCATATCGGTGTCGACCTTATTCTTGAAAGAATTCAAACTCTGCACGGTGACTAGAATTTGACAGGCTGTTCCATGGGTAGACAATTCGATTTGCTAGGAAGTTCCTTCTTGGAAGCTTGACGGTTTCTTCCTTGTACAAATTTAAAGTAAGACCTCATAGATGGGGGTTGTCATTGAAGGTAAAGATGTCAAGGTTACAGGAGTAGCCATTTCGAATAATCTTGTATTTCTCGATCAGATCTCTTCTCAGACGCCTTTCCCTCAAAGAAGTAAGTCCCAAAGTGGATAGTCGAATAAGATAATCTTCATTACGGAGTGATGGTGGAATCTGGAACATACCTTAATGCTTTTGAATACCGTGCAAAAACGAGCTATCAAGCTGATCAATAACCCCGCACTTACTCGTAACTTGGATGGTCTCGAACATCGCAGATCTGTGGGCGATTTATCTCTCTTCTACAGGTACTATCACGGAAAATGCTCTGAAGAGTTGGCACGTATGATTCCACCGAGAGTAGCACCTACCAGGCGAACCCGTCAAACAGACGGTAACCATGAATTTACTGTCAAACTAGAGGCACCAAGAACCTCATTATATCAGAATTCATATCTCTGGAGAACAGCATCGCTGTGGAATAAACTCCCTGCGACGGTTTTCCCTGCAGGTTACAACCTGAACCGTTTCAAGACCAACATACACCGACATTTCCGCCCACTTGCCGCTTCTCGAGCGTGATAGGACATTTCCTTGCGAGTGCGCATATCCGTAAAAAATCTTTTTTGCTTGTCTCTGCACACGCTCTAGTATCTCAATATCCTTTATGAAGTATGGATTCCAAACTGACTGGGTGTATCCTAGTTTTAGATGTATAGAAGATTTAACAGTTTCATAATGGTGTCACACGACTGGTCTTCAAAGGCCTTTTTCACAAGGTATATATCGGGTCTTCAAAAAAAAACCAATCAAAGATTGCTATGGTTTTTTAAACGTATGTCTTAGCAATATTTGTCTTTAATTTTGTCAATGAAATTTAATGTCAAAATGTCCTGTCAAAAATCCTGACGAATAAAGAAACAGTAATGCGACGTACGTTTTCGTAGTCAAAGCAATCTTCGATTGTTTTTTTTTTTGAAGACCCGTTATATATGTATGAGTTGGATTTTTTGGCTATTTTTGTTATGTGCATCTCCCATTTCAGATTATAGGTTAGTATGACACCTAAATCCATTTGTTCTCTCACATGCTTCAGCTCAATATTGTTTATTCTGTAGACATATTCAGTGGTATTGGTCCCAATGCTCAAGGTAGTACATTTTTCTTCGTTTAGCTTCATTTTCCAGGTATTGGACCACACTTCTATAGCTCTGAGATCCTCTTACAATTTCTTGTGTTCTGCGGCCTTTGCATACAATTTCGTGTCGTTAGCAAAAAATAGGATTTTGGTTTGGATATTTGATGTCATATCGCTGACATATACTAGAAAAAGTAGAGGGCCCAGTACTGATCCCTGGGGCACCCCACTCTGGACTTTTCTTCTGTCTGAAAATGTTAATTCTTACTTGATAGTACCAATTCTTACTTGATAGTACCGATTCAATAGAAAATTTAATACAAATTGTAGCAAGCTCCCAGCACTGCCAAAGTGATGTAATTTATGCAGGAGATAGCTGTGGCACACCTTATCCAACGACTTCTCAAAATCGAGATATATCACATCCACTTGCATGTTATTGTCAAAGTCCCTTGTCCAATCAATCGTACTTGTAGTAGAATGCCCTGGAAGAAAGCCATGTTGGTGCTTCAGTAATGGATTTTGCTCCAGTGAAAATCGCGTTAACTGTTTCACTACAATTTTTTCCATACACTTCCATAGATTACATCGTCGCTGTCAGTACGAAGGGGCCTATCTCAATATTTGGCGAAAATGAGTTATTTCCATAAAAATACTCAAAAGAACCATATCTATGTTGTGACGAACTGGCATATCTCCATGAAACACCGTGTGGCCATTATTCAATTTTAGCGTCATATCTGCTTTGTCAAACAGCCAAACATTTGTTTTTGTTATTACGAACGGGCCTATCTTCCTAATAATTTATTTACAGAAAAAGTCTAATCTTTTCTTTCTAAAAAGATATGCCTCAATGTTGTAAGTATACTTTTGTGTTATGTATGAAAAAACAAGTTCTGCTACAGATAAAATGAACAGTAGAGTTTTCTTCAAAACGCTCTCCTGAAAAGTTCTGAAATCAGAGATTGGCCAGTTCGTAATAACAGCGACGACATGTCAAACCTATTCGACGATAGTTCCAAGGAGCGGTTTCGTCTTTTTTTTTGTATATTGGAATCACAAACGAAGTTGACCAAGTCGCAGGAAAGTTGTAAGCTTGAATAATACTTTTCATGAGATCAGACAAGGGTTGGCTCAGGATGGCTGTACAATTTTGCAGGAACACTGCTGGAATTCCATCAGGGCCTGTGCTGGAATCTGTCTCCAACGATTTTATTGCTTCATACAACTTATCAGGAGTTATAAGTCAATATTTGTCATCTGTGGAGCTGCACATAGGTATTCCGGAATTAGTTGCATTTCGTCTTGATTTCCCCTGGTAAATACCTTTTCAAATTGGTTTGCAAAGCATTCCGATACATCAAGTCGTCAGTCAAAAGTTCATCTGATTCATTCTTTAATGTTATTGTTGAAACTTTGGATGATAATGTTTTGTTCACATACTTAAAAAATGTTTTATCTGAACTCTGAGAGGCAATGTTGCATTCATAGTCTTTTCTTGACTTTCTATTTACATTTGTAAGGTAGTTGTTTTGTTCGCGATATTTTTTGTAACTGTCGTCTGTAGCTGATTTTTTCTATTTGCCCCATATACCTCGTTTCTTTTCTATTTGTTTAAATACGAACTGGTTTAGCCACGGTTTCTGTGGGCTTATTTTACATGGTTTCAACGGAACGAACTTGTCTATAGCACTGTTTAAAATTGACATGCACATGTGGAACGCATCACCCGATGCAGCATTATTTGCTCAGCCAGAAAACTATTGATTTTTTTATAGTCGGCACTAAAGCAGTTGCATACGGTTTTCGTTGGACTCAGTTCACATTTTAGTTGACTTTTTCCAATGATGACAACATGGTCCAACTCTTTCCTATGGAGGGTTCGAGTTCCAAGTTATATAGCAGTTTCTTATCATTGGAGAAACTTGGTCCTATCGGAAACAAGTTGGAAAATCAACCATTTGGTAAGCATTAGTTTCAAAGTAGTTGTCCAAAAAAAATTGATTTTGTTTGTCTGGGTTGGACAGATTAGGATTCTTCCAATCTATAGGCCGATAGTTGAAATCCTCCATAATATAAACAGGCATGCATAATATTATCATTTTCCTCACTGGAATAATCCGTTCTGTATATACAAGAGACCAGAAATTTGACTCATCCTTAACCAAAACACACACTCCACCTTCAGTTTGATTTTCTCTGTCTTGGCGGAATACGCAATACCCATCTATCCTAATAAGACCATCAACAATGTTCTTATTAAGCCAAGTCTCCATTACTGAGATGCATGCAAGATTATGTTTTTGTATTGATATTGACCATTCATTTATTTTGTTGGCAATAGATTGCAAGTTACTGTACCAAAAGGTGATTTCAATCTCCGAACTGCTACTCTGATTGTTACCTATTAGTTTTTTGGATCTGGCCTGATCTTTATAATTTTTGGAATAGAGTTATAATATTTGAATCGGACTTGAAATGGGAAAACCGCATTGTGAAACAAGCCAAAAAAGCCAGTACATTTGTTAAACATGCTTTCAAAGACCACTCTGTCAAAATGATAGGCAAACTGTACAAAAGCTTCGAATATGCCTACACAGTGTGGAATACAGAAGAGGGTAACCAAGATACCATCAGAAATGAGGGAATTAAGTTATTTCGAGAAACTGGAAAGATTCCGATTAACAACATTAAGAGAAAGAAGGCACAGAGGAGATCAAGCAGCAGGATTCTATTTCACGACTCGAGTTGAATTATCTGTTATGACATGACACCCATGACACTCGATATCGTCGATATCAGAGGTCGATATCGAATACGACAGCTCCGGACGTACCGTGTAACACGTATCGAAAAATTGAATCGCTATTTTGACAATTCGATACGAATTTCGACTCGAATCGTAAAATAGAATCTGGCAGCTGATTGAGACTTCCTAACAAATCGTGTTGTTTATTCGTGGAATGCTTTTGCGGAGAGCACAGTGACTGCCAGTAGTATAAACGCGTTTAAAAACAGATTGGACTTGGAACTCTGATTCGTGTGTAAGGCAGAAAAAAATACCAACATTATAGCCCTATATCAGCTTATTTTAAAAAGATTGAACACAAGTTTCTGGGAGTTGGTCATTCCTAGATGGATTCTGTCTGATAGAGATTTTGACCAAACTGAAAAAGTATTAAGCAAGCACTCCAATATCTGTACTCCTGTTGAATATCATAAGATCAGCATCTGTTAAAAACGCACAAGTAATAAAGATATGAAAAATACAAGGGAAATTTATTGAAATAATAATACAATAAAAGGTTTACGGGAAAATAACAAAGTATAACAAATTCCTCTGTTTCAAATAATCGCTGACGGTTCGATTTATTTATTTTATTCCAGCCTTGAAAAAGATTTAATAAGGAATCGAAACGTCGACGATTTTTTTGAAACAGAGGAAATTGTTTCACTTTATCCTTTTTTGCAAACCTTCTGTTGTATCAAACCTATTAGGACACAAACTTGCTCTGTAAGAATATAAATGAAATAAACGAGAAAATGCATCTAACAAATGAAGAAAACTTTTTCTTAAAGACAATATACCATTTAGGGATGGTATTACTAACATACCATTTTTAAAAGTAGTTATACTAACATCTAACTGTAAAAAAATTAACCAGAAGACTTTAAATTAATAGTTACTATTGATAAGACAAATTTGAAAAAACAGATGGAAAAATTTCACTATTTTTATGAAAAGATGATGAAAAAAAAAAAAAAGAAAATCATTCAAAGTCTAAAGGGAAATACATTAATCCTTTTTCTATTAATTACAACTTAGGCGGAGAAATTTTGTTTTAGTTGATAAAGAATATACAGACAGGACCAGGCTACTAAAGTCTATAGACTTTATGAACGGACAGACACATAGGCTTCAATGGGATCAGTTGACTGATACCCATATTAAAAAAAGACATAAAGAAAGCACACGAAGATTATTTAATTGAAATTCAGCAAGACATCAGCCAGAATTCAAGGTCATTTTGCCGAAATGTGAATAACAAAACGAGTGGTATTGGTATTGGCATCTAAATAATTTGCAATTTGTTGATGGTAAATCAATATCGAATGCGTTTGCTGCATATTTCAGTTCAGTTTATGCCAACAATCCTGAACACTCTGACATTCATGATGTAGGTACTGGATAACTGTCAGGATTTTGATGCTTTGTGTTTGGACCAAATCAAATATGAGGATGTTTCTGATGCTGTCAGTAGCCTTAAAGTTAACAAAGCAGTTGGTCCGGATGATGTGCCATCATTTGTTTTCAAAGGAATGATCGGTTTTTTGGCAGAGACACTCAGGATTTTGTTTAACCTTTCATTGAGGACAAGCACTTTTCCTCAAGCATAAAAAGAGGCAAGGATTTGCCCTGTATTCAAAAAAGGTGATAGCACGGATGTGAAAAATTATAGGCCTATATCACTGTTATATAAGTTCTAATATAATTTTGTGGAAAACAAGATAACAGCCAGACAACAAGGTTTCTTAAATAAGCAATATACGGCTAGTAATTTGTGTGAGATGAATCAGTATATTGCTGAGAGTCTTGATGGAAGATGCCAGGTCAACATAATTTACACAGATTTTGCCAAGGCTTTTGACAGAATATCGCACAGCATCCTTATACAGAAACTGAGCAATGAGTTTGGTTTTCATGATAATCTGGAGGCTTTTTTTGAGTCATATTTACATAATACACTATAGCGGCTTGTTGTCAGGGGTTTCCGATTATTTTTGTGCAACTTCAGGTTTTCTGCAGGGTGCCGACAACTTCCAACATCGGACCATTGCTCTTTCTGTTGTATATAAATAATTTGGTTAATGAAATTAATGGTACAGAAGTATTATTGTTTGCAGATGACCTAAAACTATATTCAACAGTTAACTACAATGACTGTCAGTATATACTGGAAAATTTGGACAAAATATGTCTATGGTCAATTAAAAATTAATTACAATTTAATATTGACAAATGTTTTGTGCTTAGTTTTAGTAGAAGAAAAACGCGTTTAAACTATAAGTATACAATGAACAAAAGGGCACTGGCTAGGATTGCAGAAATGCGGGATCTTGGGGTAATATTTGACACCCAGCTTAATACATTCAGAAGTCATATAAATGACATAACTGTTCTATGATTAGTTTTTAAGTTGTTTGTTACCCAACACTATTAGTTTTTAGTTTTGTTATTTGTACTCATTTATTAATTTATATTTAACTTGGCATGACATACAGGTAATATATGTCATGAAAGAGAAGGTGGTTTTTAGAGAATGGCAGTTAGACACACGACTTGTCATGAGAATAAAGTTTGTAATAAAAAAGCTATTTAAAAAGTAAGTGTTTCAATGTTAAAATATACAGAAAAATTAATAAAACTCTAAACCAAGTGTACAATAAAACATGGTGTCAGGTGTGTTGCCGAAAATAGTTGAAAACAAGGAGAAAAGTGGAAACACATTTTCCTCAAAAATAGTTTATTAAAAAAAGAAATTGGAAAGAAGCTCGTAAGAACTATATAAACAAAAAGTAAAGTAAAATGGAATACTTCAAGCCCCCAGATTCATTTAATGTGCAAGAGCCAAATGGATGGCTAAAATGGAAACAGAGGTTTGATATCTTTTTGCTGGCTTCAGGAAAAAATACAGCAGACGAAATGGTGAAGGTAGCATTACTGTTAAATATCCTTGGTGAAGCATGCTTGGATATCTACAACACGTTCGATAAGGCAAAAACTAGCAAGTTAGAAGATGTTTTAGCTTGCTTCGATGATTATTTTTTACCAAAGAGAAATGTGAGTATGGAGACGTTTAAATTCAATAATATTCAGCAAAAGGATGGCCAGAATATTGATTCGTTCCTAACGGAATTGAAAAAGCAAGCAGCTAACTGCTCGTTTATTTGTGAAAAAGATCAATGCAAAACTAGTTATGCTGAAAGAATGATTAGAGACAGAATGGTACTAGGTGTTCTTGACAAACAGGTTCAAAGACATTTGTTGAGGGAACCAACAATGTCTTTAGACAAAATGCTGGAATATTGTAGGAGTATTGAGGTAACAATGAAACATGTTGAACTATTAAATAATGGAACAGAAGAAAGACAAGAAGTCGATTCACTCAAGTTTTCTCGCAGATGTGGAAGATGTGATTTTAATCATCAACCTAGACAATGCCCCGCTTTTAATCAAACTTGCGCAATTTGCCAACGCAAAGGTCATTTTGCAAAGGTTTGCTTTTTCAAAGACAAGCCACAAGAGCGAGGTAGTAATTTGTATCAAAAAGGAACAGAAAGCAGGAAACAAGAAGACTACCAGAAAAAAGGACAAAAAGAGACTGAGGTTAAGAAACAAACGTCAGAAGTTCAGGTCTTGGACAATGTAAATATTCAAAATTCCGATACAATAGTAAGTAATGAAATTACAGGTACTGAAAGTTCTATTTTCATTTATGAACAGAAACAAAATATTCAAAATTGTAGTTGGTATGAACCTATTACAATTAATGATATTGACATTCAATTCAAGCTTGATACAGGAGCTGAATCTAGCGTTTTACCTTTAAAATATTTTACGGATTTAAATATTGATAAATCTAAAATTATTCCAACAACCATGACAATTACTTCTTATGGCAATTTCAAATCTAAACCGTTAGGATACATCACACTCAAATGCATGTATAAAAATCAGTTTAAAAATGTAAAATTTTTGATTGTTGATTTAGATTCAGAGCCTCTACTTGGGTTAGGTGATTGTTTACATTTTAATATGATATCACGTATAAATTTAGTTCAAACTAAGATGCTAAATGATTCTAAACCATTACCCAAATCTAGAGAAGAAATATATAAAAATTTCAAAGATATTTTCGAAGGTCTTGGGTGTATGCCTGGAGTGGTAGAAATTAAATTAAAGGATGTTGCAATACCAGTGATCCAAACACAGAGGAAAGTCCCATTGGCTTTACATGACAGATTAAAATCAGCATTAGATGAACTCGAAAATAAAAGTATAATTTCTAAAGTTGACTATCCAACTGACTGGGTGAACTCATTGATGATTGTGGAAAAGCCTAATGGTTCACTTCGTTTATGTTTGGATCCGAAACCACTAAACAAATATATATGTCGAGAACATTATATTATTCCTAAATGTGACGATATTTTAGCTAAGTTAGCAGGAAAAACAATTTTTTCAGTAATAGACATGAAGGATGGATTTTGGCAGATACAATTATCAGAAAAAAGTTCAGATTTATGTACGTTTAACACCCCATTTGGAAGATACAAATTTCATAGAGTTCCGTTTGGCTTAAGTAGTATACCAGAAATTTTTCAAAGAAAAAACATGGGAATTTTTGGTGATATTCCAAATGTGAATATATATTTTGATGATTTAATTATTTCCGGATTTGATGATAATGAACACGATTTGGCATTCAAAAAAGTACTTGAAAAAGCCCTTAAATTTAACATAAAATTTAATTTTGATAAATTGCAATACAAAATGAAAGAAGTCAATTTTTTAGGTCAAATCATTTCAAAAAATGGAATACAACCGTCTCAAAAAAATATTCAAGCAGTTTTATCTATCGAAAATCCTTCAAACAAAAAAGATTTATTACGAATACTTGGTCTTTTCAAATTTTTTTCTAAATTTATCCCGAATCTTTCACAATTAACTTATAACATGCGAAATCTTACTAGAAATGATATCAATTTTGAATGGTTAGAGTTTCATCAACAAGAACTTGACACATTAAGGACTTTAATCACAAATAAACCGATTTTGAAAATATTTGATCAAAATAAACCAATCGAAATACAAACTGATGCGTCTGGTAAAGGATTAGGATCCTGTATGATGCAAGATAAGTATCCAATAGCTTTTGCGTCAAGATCTCTTAATAGTGCCGAGGTAAAATATGCTCAAATTGAAAAGGAGCTTTTGAGTATTGTGTTTTCATGTGAGAAATTTCATTATTGGATATATGGTCGAGAAGTTTTAGTTAAAACTGACCATAAGCCATTAATTTCAATTTTTAAGAAAAATCTTGATGATGTTAGTGCTAGACTACAAAGAATGTTATTAAAATTGTTAAAATATAATATCAAAATTGAATATTTACCTGGGTCTAATATGTATGTGGCAGATGCATTGAGTAGGTCTTACATTAAAACTGAAATTCCTTTAGATGAAGAGTTGGAATATATTATTCATTCACTTTCTTTGACTGTACCAATGTCAACAGAAAAAAAAATTGTTTTTCAGAATGCATTTAACAATGATTTGATTTTATCACAAGTTAAAAACTTTTGTTTAAATGAATGGCCAAAAAATGATAAAAAATTGACTTCAGAATTGAAATACTACTATAACTTGAGAAACAATATTTATCTCTCTGATAATTTGCTATTCTACAATCAAAAAATCGTGGTTCCTTTTGAACTCAGAAATAATATGCTCAAGTTAATACATTCAGCTCACTTTGGCATACAAAAATGTAAACTACGGGCACGTGAAATCATGATATGGCCCAAAATGTCAAAAGAAATTGAAACCTTTGTGAGCAATTGTGAAATTTGTCAGCTTAATAAGCCAGCTAACCAAAAAGAGACTCTTATAGCCCATAAACTACCAGAAAGGCCCTGGCAAATATTATATTCTGACTTTTTTGAATATCAATCTAAAAGCTACTTATTAATTGTTGATAGTTTTTCCCATTGGCTAGAAGTTTTTCCTACACAGAATAAGACAGCTGCAACTGTGATTAAGCATTGTAAGGATTTGTTCTCTAAATTTGGTGTCCCTGACATTTTTTATTCTGATAATGTTCCTTATAATAGTATAGAATTCAAGAATTTTGCTAAATCTTGGAATTTTGATCTGCAATTTTCTAGTCCTCATTATCACCAGTCTAATGGCTTCGCAGAGAAATATGTTGATATTTCTAAAAACATGCTCAAAAAAATGAAACATTTAGATGAACTTTCATACTTTTTATTAGAATATCGAAATACTCCTCTGCCCAGTATAGGATTTGCTCCCGCACAATTGCTTTTAAACCGCCTGGTGAAGACAAAACTTCCTATAACTTCAGAAAACCTTCTTCCAAGAATTATTGATCAAAAAGAGGTGACATTAAAACTCAAGCAAAATTCAGAAACAGTTCAAAAGAATTATAACAAAACTGCAAAAGATCTGCCACCTTTGCAAAAAGATGACAGTGTTTTATTTCAAAAAAATAATTCTTGGAATAAAGGAAAAATAATAAGCAAATACAATGATAGATCTTATCTTATTAAAGATGAAAAAGGAAAAGAATTAAGAAGAAACAGAAAGTTTATAAATAAGACTAATTTACCTGTGCAAATTTTTAATGATATGTTTGATGATTTATTTTATGAAATATCTGATTTTAATGATGAGCCTACAAATGTTGATAGCACTGTAGTAGATTATAGTTCTCCTGTTGAGCTAATTTCTGAGACAGATTCATCTACTGATTGTGTTAGTGTTTCTGATTTTGAACAAACAGTCATTGAAAGCTCTTCACTAATAAATATTAATTGTAATGAAGCTGACTCAGAAAATGCAGGACGGAAAGTAACAGAGAATCAAGATATAAGACATGTATTTTCAAGCGATCGTATGAATTTAAGTGATCGTCGAAGTGATAATAGTGACGATGATAACTCTAGTTGTGACACTGAAAATCCTGATTGTGACAAAACTAATAGTTTGAAAAAATTGCGTAGATCACGTCGTGTAGTTAAAACGCCAAACTATTTGGCTGATTATGAGCTTTATTGAAAAAAAAAAAAAAAAAAAAAAGCGTGTTCTACGATTAGTTTTTAAGTTGTTTGTTACCCAACACTATTAGTTTTTAGTTTTGTTATTTGTACTCATTTATTAATTTATATTTAACTAGGCATGACATACAGGTAATATATGTCATGAAAGAGAAGGTGGTTTTTAGAGAATGGCAGTTAGACACACGACTTGTCATGAGAATAAAGTTTGTAATAAAAAAGCTATTTAAAAAGTAAGTGTTTCAATGTTAAAATATACAGAAAAATTAATAAAACTCTAAACCAAGTGTACAATAAAACAATAACAAGTAGGGAATCTAAAATGTATGGATTTATTGTCAGAAATTGCAAAGAGCCCAATATATCATGTGTTAAAACCCTGTATTTTTCATATGTGAGGAGTATATTAGAACATTGTTCTATAATATGGAGTCCGTGTTATGAGAACCATAAA
Organism: Ceutorhynchus assimilis; assembly: GCA_917834065.1. NCBI lineage: Eukaryota > Metazoa > Arthropoda > Insecta > Coleoptera > Curculionidae > Ceutorhynchus > Ceutorhynchus assimilis. The sequence continues at coordinate 18,850,858 of OU892287.1, forward strand.
CATAGTATTGAGAAAATTCAAAATAAATGTTTGAGATATTTACACTATAAGGAAACAGGGCTATATGAAATGCATGTATCAAAATTAGAAATCATGAAAGCCCATAATATACAAACTTTGAAGGTAGGAGGAAACTTTATACAATTATATTTCTGTATAAAATATTAAATACCATGATAAATGGTCCTTATTTGTTAAACCAAATAAATTTCATGCTCTGACTGCTCTGACATATAGAACACGAAATCCTTTAAGCTTATATACTGATAATACTCGAACTAATTTGATATGTGGAATTCAAGCTCTGTAGGTAGGCTGAAATTAATACTTAATGATATATTGGAATAAATGTAGATTTTAATGTTAAGTACGATTACGATTACGATATACAACAGTAGGCGGTTATGACCGATGAAACTGTTGATTATTTTATGGTTACATTTCACAATAGTTTTCATTCTATATTTCCACTAATAACTTATTACTGGCCGAAATGCCAAACAATGTTTTCTAGTGTGTCACGTTGAGTGTCAAGTCTATTTTTGAAAGAATTTATACTTGGAGCACAAACAGTATCCTCAGATAGCGCATTCCAATGATAAACGATTCTATTACTTAAAAAGTTTTTTCTGGGAAGTTTGACATTTCTTTCCTTGTCCAATTTCTTGCTATGACCTCTTAGCTGTGTATTTGTATTTGCATGAAATATATTAAGGTTTGTTTGGTAATATGGCAGCAATATCTTATATGTCTCTATAAGGTCTCCTCTCAAACGTCTTTCCCTTAGTGTTGTTAGATTTAGTCTCCTCAGTCTTTCAGGGTATTCCAAGTTTGCCAATTCTACTGGGATTTTTGTGACTTGCCTCTGAACTCTTTCTAAAAACTCTATATCTTTTGCAAAATATGGATTCCATATCGTCCCTCCATACTCAAGTTTTGCTCTAATATATGTTTTATGCAATTGCATTATTGTTTCTATGGATCTATCTGAGAAGGCTTTTTGAATGCAGTAAATGAGAGCGTTTGACTTTTTTACAACTTTGTTGACATGCGACTCCCATTTTAAATCGGAGGTTATAATAATGCCAAGATCATTTTGTTGGTCGACATGAGTTAAAGATGTGTTGTTTTGTTGGTAGTTGTGGACGGTTCTATTCGTTCCTATACTAAGTACTGTACATTTCTCCTCGTTGAGTTTCATGCCCCACATCTTGGTCCATTTTTCTATTTTTTCAAGGTCTTCTTGGAGCTGTCTATGGTTGTTCAAATTTGAGAATAATTTGGCGTCATCAGCAAAAAATATAATAATAGTTTGTATTTGCATAGATAAATCGCTAATGTACAATAAAAAGAATATAGGACCAAGCAGCGTTCCTTGAGCAATACCGCTGAGACATGTATGTATGGTTGATAGCTTGCCATTTATCCTGACTTGAAAAGTTCTTTTTGTCAAGAAGATTGATAGGCATCGGAAGAGCTCGCCATCAATACCATAATGATCCATTTTGTCTAGCATTTTTTTAAAGGGTACTTTATCGAACGCTTTTTCAAAATCCAAATAGATGACATCAACCTGTTCACTTCTGTCAAAACTTTGAGTCCACAAGTTGATGCATGTTGTTAAGTTAGTCGTGGTTGATCTTTTTGGTAAAAATCCATGCTGATGTTCTGTTATAGCGTTGTTTTCAAGAAGAAACGTAGTTAGTTAGCATTACATCATTTACTTATGTTGGATGTTAGGCTTATTGGTCTGTAGTTCGAGGGTAACTGCTTATCGCCCTTTTTATATAATGGGGTTACGATTGCATGCGTCCATATATGCGGTAATCTTCCATTCATCAATATTTCATTCATTGCTTCTGCCAATGGTTTACTGATATAGTTAATACATTTTTGAAGAAATATTACAGGTATGCCATCGGGACCAGGGCTGGTGTCAGTTTTTAGGCTTCTTATGGCTACAGAAACATTTTCTTCAATAAAGAGAATTGTTCTTAATCTGTTACGATTTTTTATACTGTCTGAAAGCGAGGGAAGCTCATCATCTTCGTGCTGAGAGTAAATTTTTGTGAATTGTTCTGCAAAATTTTGAGCTATTTCAGAGTCATCAGTTATTAAGATATCCGAGTTTTTTAAGTTAATTTTGGAAACATTTGAATTGAGATTGCGTTTGACATATTTAAAAAACTGCTTATTGTTAGGGAAGGAGGCAAGTTTTTTCTCAAATTCCCTCCTAGAGATTCTTATTTTGTTCTTAAGTTGATTATTGTGGGTCCTGTAGATCCTATATTTTTTCTCTGAGGGTGATTTTGAATAGCTATCCCATAGATTTCTCTTTTTGTCTATCTCCTTAAATAGGTGATCGTTCAACCATGGTTTCTTTAGATTTACTTTGGATGTGGTTAGAGGAATAAATTTTGAAATTGCATCTTCGATGATGTCAATGCATTTGTCATACTTATTTACTGAATGCTGGTTAGAGTTGAAGTTCTGCTGGCATAGAAAAAGGTTAATTTGATCATAGTCCGCCTTCCAGAAGTTTCTTTTTGTGATTTTCTTCGTTATTCTTTCTTTGCACTTCAATTGAGATTTTGCAGTAATGACTATATGATCGCTACGGCCCAATGGTGGATGCTGTTCAATGTCAAAGAGTAGTTTTTTTGTCGTTTACTAGGATGAGATCTAGCAAGGAACTCTCATCATTTCGAAATCTTGTTGGGAAGTTGACTAGTTGGTAAGCATTCATTTGATGATAGTTATTAAGGAAGAGTTTATTCAGTTTGTCTGATTTTGTTAGATTAAGTTTTTTTTAGTCTATTTGTGGATAATTAAAGTCGCCGACTATGTACACAGGTATTTCCAGGGAACAGGCTTCTGTTAAAACTGTTATCATTTCAGTGTCAGTTTGTTCAGTTGAATAATCAGTTCTGTATACACAGCAAAGTAACAGCTTTAGGTTGTCAATTTTTAGTTCAACCCAAAGAGATTCAACTGGGGGTGAAGTTTTAAATTTTTTGGATATGCATGCATGAATTCTGTGGCCACAAACTTCTTCCTTAATATATATACATATCCCCCCTCCAGCCTGTCCTCTGTCTCACCTAAATAAGCTATAGCCTGTAACGCTAAATATGCTGTCATTGATTTGGCTGTTAAGCCAAGTTTCTGTTATACACATAAAAGTTGGTTGGTGTTTTTGTATTGATGCCATCCATTCATCGATTTTGTTTGTAAATGACTGTATATTTGTGTACCATAGGCAGACTTCAATTATGTTATTTTTTAGTTTTTTGTCGCGTTTGTGTTATTAACAACAATTCTAGGGATGGAGTTGACATACTTTATTTTAAGATTCAATTCGCCCTCTTCTGTTCGTTTTTTAGCTGTTCAAGTGTTTCTTTTAGGAAGTAAGTACCTCTTTATATTTTTGCTTTCACTCAGGTTAGTTTTCTACCCTACTCTGTAACTGGATGTAAATCTGTAGAGTTTGTAATGAATAATAGTTATTTATGTATCAAGGGAATTATGAGGGTGTTAATAGTAAATTTAAATTACCCCTGTCACTGCATGTTAATAAAATTTGTGTACCTTTGGCAGCTCGGCTTCAGCAGCTCCGCTATAATCGCCTTTGGCAGCACTGCCTCAATTCAGTGATACTGGGTACTACAAACTCGAGTACAAACTTATTTGTTTTATTACTCCCTATGTGTATGATAGGTTGGTCCAGTCTGTATGTATGTTAAGGATATTTCCGTTATAACAGGCCTTCAAATTAATTTACAAAACCAGTAATGCCATATATATTAAGGCTTTGTTTTTGGAATCAGCAAATTATGTTCTTCAAATAACCAAATAAAGGGCATTCCATTCAAGAAAAAGTTAAAAGTAAGTACGCAAAATTCCAAATTTCTGAAAATACATTTTTGTTTCTGACGATGGATTCTAAAAATTTATTCAAAACTGGACAACTTTTGTATTTACATGCATCATCAAGAAGTGAAGGTAAAGGCTGCAGGTGGGGAGTCAAATTACACCCAGACAACCTGTACCTTCAAGACTATAATCTCTGTTCCAGTCAGTTCTCCAGATAGCGAATCATTTTGCTTTCCTGAAATTTCTGATGACTGATATTGATATTTAGCAAGCCCGCTAATTAGGCCTGATTTGTTTTTAGTACTCCAGTGTTTCGAGTGAATTATAGTGATAATGGAAAACAATTTGGGTCCTAAACATGACATAATATGTTCTTAGCTGGAAATGCCGTTTTCTCAGCTCAAAGACGACGATCGACGTGAAATTGTAGTTATTGGATGACCTAAGCCGATTCTATCCTTCCATAAGTATAATTATGGAGTCAATTCTCCAATATCTAGATTTGTTAGAGAGGGCAATGAATCGAACATAGATTTCTTCAGCATTACGCTTGGCGGCCTGAGGACTGTGCTTTCTGGGAACATTGCTTGAGATTTGAGATGACAGTCTACTGCATCGCATCTGTTTATTGATTTGTCATTCTGTTTATTGACTTAGATTTATTTTGGATTTAGATTTAGTTAGGTTTAAGTTTAGTTATGTTAAATTTAATGTATTATATTGAAATTTAGTTGTAAAATGGGCTACCCGTTGAGAAATAAAATAAAATAAAATAAATATTTTAAAAATTGACAAAAAGGGAGGACAAAGGTTTTCGCGATTTCTAAATATATTGTCTTAGTTCTTCAACAGTCTTATTTTATTCTGATAAACGCCAAGCTAAAAATTCTTAATAATGATATCGCAAATAGGTAGGTAATCAAAATTTCTAACACTGTTGGACTACCTGTCCAATAAAATCTATGACATTTAATAATTGCCGTGTCATGTGAAATTTCACAAGCTTTTAAGGCTTGACGCAAAGGCTCTTGAAGTAAACGTTTTTGGGTGTGGCACCCGAAAAAAAATTTGTTTGTACATGTTTGGGCCCCTCCGCCTACCCAAATAGTTCCTCCACGAGCCGCCACTGGTTGGAATAGAGCTATAATAAACTTGATAATAAAGGTTCATTCAAAACAACCTGAACTAGATTTTGTTTCTGATAATACAAGAAAATGAAATGAACCATAAACCCTATTATCCACTCATGTCCTCAATTAGTTACCTCCAAATGATGTAATATAGGTGATTTTTCCAGCATCAGGAGAAGGTGATGGTGACCTAGAAGGTGATTTGCTTTCATCCCTAAGAGATGGATTACTTGGAGATTCCTTAGCTGCATAACTTGGTGGGCTGATTTTGCGGTTGGCTAACCTTTTCTCTCTGTGAGCTCTAGATAGTGAACTTTTCAAATTATCTAATTAACAAAAACCCAATAATTAACTTACCGTCGTTCTCTCCTAGATTTTCTTCCAGAATACAAAGCTTTCTCGTGCTCTTCCTCCTTAGCAAGTTTAAAACTTTCAGCTTCCTCTAAATCGTTTGTTAAAAAGGAATAAAAATCATTTCCAGCCATTCCAAAATGTTGACCATGTTTATTCATTTCATGAGCTTGAGTCGGGTCAATTTTGGATACATTTATAGCCAAGTCTACATCTAAATCACTGTCTGAATTGCCATCTTCATAGTTATCCTCTGGAGAATCTGGCGCTGGTAGTGGAGCACCAATGGCAGTGCCATCTTCATAATTGAATCCAATAGCAGCTCCAGTTCCTTTGGATTCTTTTTTAGTTTTAGTCTCAGTGTATCCAAATTGTTCTTCCAAATGTAATTGCTTTAGAAATTTTTCTTCTGAAATACTTAAATAGGCATTTTGAGCAATGATTCTGTATCTTTCATAATTTAAGTATCTTTCTTCTTGAGTGGTTTCAGAGTCTTCATCCTTTTTTACTGGAGGAATATAATCTAAATGAGCTCTCACATCAAAACGGTCTATTAGGTTGTTTTCGTTTCCTTGCCAAGGCATCCTGAAATAAGAAATTAGTTAGATTAATATATGTTTTAGTTAATTAGCTAAGATTTTGAATTAAAACGCTCACATTACAGCACTATCGGCTGCAGCAGCAATAACTGGATCTAAGTGAATTTTGCATTGTCTTCCATGGATTTGTAAAAACTGCGTTGGGTCAGCTTTCTAAAGAAACAAAGGATATAAATTGTATAGTGAAATAAGTAGAAAAGTGGGTGTTTTTACAATTCTTTCGTAAAAATCTCGCCGCCTTTCAGCCCTTTTCCGATAATCCACCAACATTCCGCGGATTTTTCGTTCTTGGCGTCTTGCTTCGTGCCACATGATTGCACTAGATAATGTTATTTGGATTTCACAAGAAAAAGTATGAATTTAAAGTCACTATTCTTTAGTGATAACATTTTTCATTATTTTCTTATTTTAACTTTTTTCTTTCCCAAAAAAAAGTACAATTGACATGACATCATGACTTTTCACTTATGTCACTGTCACATCGTTTTACCCTAGCAATGCGTTTGGTTCTGCACCAGAGTAAACGGTGCAAGCACCTATGTCAGAATAGTTACGAATGCGGAGAACCACAGGATTTATTTTTTTCAAGACTGAGAACTCCGATTATACCACCTTACCACCTATCGAACGCAATCGAGATCCTCTATATTTAAATAATCACGAATTTGATATCTGAAAACTCGGTGCCCTGCCACGAAATTCTACTACCAATACAGTACCGAGTTCTGACACTCCAACAAACAGAGCCGCTTTCCAGTATGCACATTGGCGCGCTCTGGCGCGCTCCAGAGCACCTCAGGGGCGCCACGCACTAGATTTGTACCGTTCCAGTATCATGACGTGAGACGCCCGTTTTAGTGTCAAATATGTCAAATTTTAAAAATAATTATCTGTTTGTTTGTGCAGTTTGTTTTTTTATTTATCATAAATGAAAGAGAATCAACTATATTTTTAAAAATGTTCAATCTTGAGATATAACAAGAAATAAATAAATAAATAGCCACCCACGGATGTGACAGCTGACAGGTTGACGCGTACGTACAGCTCGGGGGCTCAACGCCCCGAGTAGCTCCGGGCGTCAAACTCCCATACTGGAAAGCGGCTCAGGGCTGCGTTCAGGAATGGCTACAGCCAAGCCAAAATTGGCATTTTGCGTTCGAATTCGGCTCCAACCTACGTGGTTCGGCATTACCGGTGGAGGGGGAAAAGTAGGTTTTGGCATTAGCATTGCTGTCCTTGAACGCACCCCAGGATTGCTCATCCTAATAGAACGTATGTTCGCCGCTGCTCGAGTCGGCAACAGGTCTGCGGGTGACGTCACCACTATCAGAAGCTAATAGCGGTGACGTCACCCGCGTATTTTCGTCAATTTTTTGACCTAAGAAAACTTTAAGCTTGGATAATAGGTGTGTTCGCACAGAAATTGCAAACTAGCCAAAGTGAATTTCATTGGTTGAAACTAGTTTTCTGATTGTTTCTGACTGTTTTCAACCAATCAAATTCGCTCTGACTGGTTTGTGATTTCTGTGCGAACAGACCTAATGCATTTTACGCCAAGAATTGAGATCTGCGCCTGATGTCCCAAATAGTGGGGAGTGGTCGCGTTGACATGGCAATAGGATTGCTAAACCAAGATGACTTTTTCTGTTAAGCCGTGTCATAATGATGGGTTTATAAAAAAAAATTAACGTTTTAACTCAGAATTAACATTTAACTTAAATAATTGAAATTATGATATGTAATATAGCGGTTCATAATTTTTTTTTAAGACTTGACAACTAATAATTAAGAACTACATAAGCGCACATTGAAATTCCTAGTTGTACGTTAATTTTTTTAAATTAGTTCAAGTGTTAATTTTTTTATAAACCCACCATCCGCAGTTCGATTCAGGAACCCGGAACGAAATGAAATATCGGTTCCGTTCCGGTTCCGGTCCACACCGTCATGACAAATATCGGTTCGTCACAGTTCCGATTCTAAAAGAAATATATTTCCATTCGGTTCGGACCAATAATTGATTCGGCTCTAACGGTTCATACCGGTATAGTTTTTCAAATTATCTACCAGAAAAACTTATATTTTCTGTAATTTGGGGTTTATTTTTTATTGGATTTGTCTGCCTATTTGCCTGCAACAACTTCAATAATAATAATAATTATTATTATGATTATATAGTAAATTTTTGTGTTTTCGATCAGTTAATCACCTTAAAGTACCAGTGATGACGAAGGCAGCGTGTTGCCGACGTCGCGTGCCATTGCCAACCAAAAACATCTGAAATTCCCCTGCTTTAAATGCGTTAAAAAATACTTCTAGTTTTGTTAGGTTGGCAGCAGAAACTTACTGAATGTGACGTCATCCTAAATATAGCGTAAAAATCCTATAATTCAAAATTAAATGTTTTTCATCATAGATGTACATTCTTAACTACGACCGCTGGCGCAAACCACTGACTGCACCGTTGATGACGTCGCTAACGGTGCAACACCATATGAACTTGTTTCCAAAAATCGAAGCCGATGAGCAATCCTGTAGTGGTGTATGAACCGATTAATTTATATCAGTTCCGGTTCTGCCTGCCTTACAACATAATAATATCTATATGTTCCGGATCCGGTCCAAAAAAAAAAAAGGGTTCCGTTCCGGAATCCGGTTTTGGGTTTCAAGCGTTGATTATCGTTAAACTTCCCTTAAAATGATAATACACACCTACAGGATTGATTATCGGCCTCCTTTTTGGTAATCGCCGCCTTAAGGCGAGAAAAAATCATTTGGGTGCCACCCTTTTGAGCGCTCCCGAGCTACTCCAAAGTACTCCGGCTGCAGTTTGATCCGTTCGGTTCCAAGTGTTCGAGTGGAAAACGCATAGAGTATAACAGGTGTGAAGTGTTGTAGGAGCTTGGCACTCTGCACCCGAATGAGGTTCTGTAGTAGTAGTGTGTATCATCCTTGCGTGCAAACGGCAGCACGTCCTTTCTCGCCTTGATGTAGGCTTTTTGCACCACAGGCTATAATTCAGCGGGCTTTTTTTACACTTTTCCTCACTTTACTTTCCGCCCGGGTGGAAAGCGATCCCGGGTGGAAAGTGCTCTACGGCCGTTCTTTCAGTGCAAACAGCTGACGACTTAATTATGACGTCGGAAATGGTGACTCACCAATATGGCGGCGATTACCAAAAACAAAGCAATCCTTAGTAGTCTGTATTATCCTTGCGATATTTGGACCACAGGTTATGATTCTGATGGCTTTTCCTTTAATGCATCGCATACTTGATTTTAGTACATTGAACATCTAAAACAACTGTTTCTTATGGCCGTTTCCACCAACTATTTTAGAGAAGCCTTAACGATGAGTATTCCCTAAACTGACAGTTTTCCATGAAGAAATGCCAGTTTAGGGAATACTTATCGTGAAGGCTTCCCTATAATAGTTGGTGGAAACGGCCATTATATTTCGTTTGCATCGTTATCTTCGCCTATTATTGAAATTAAATAATATTTTTCATTATAAAGTTAAATTCCAAACAGCTGACGACCTAGTTAATGACGTCGGCAATGGTGCTATACTATGACCGCGAATGTTGTCTGGTAATGGGTAACTTGATGATGCATTTGGGGTGCCTCATGGAGATTTGCATTCATTATGTTGAGGCACACCAGTAGATATACTAGGAGAGTTCTGGAGCGGAAGTGACCTGTCATTCGTCGTGGGGCCCGTGCCCGTCATCAGAGAAGTCCCAAATTGAAGGGGCGGAAGGGGCCTCCACCAGGTGGGCCTGTGCCCCATTCCAGGGCCCCATTTTTGTCGTGGGCCCCATTTTTCGTCAAGTGGAGGGGCCTAACCCAAGTGACGTCATCAAAGGGGCCACATGCTTGTCCCCGTTGCTAGACCCGTGGCCCCATTTTTTCGTGGGCCCCATTTTTTAGCAAGCCCCAATTTAAAGAGGCCTAACCTAAGTAGCAAGCCCCCAATTTGAATAGACCTAACCCAATAAGTGACGTCATCAAAGGGGCCATACGTGCTTGTCCCCGCTGCTAGACCCGTGGCCCCATTTTTTTCGGGGGCCCCATTTACATGAACTCATAACCTGAAATGAGATACCCCATACGAGATGACAGGTACGTGCGACGTTGCCGAAACTGATAATGTGCGACGTTGCCAATAAAATTTCCCTAAATCTAGGGAAAAATCGGAAAGGGGCCACTTGTCTCCGCAGCTAGACCCGCGGCCCCATTATCCATTATCGTATATGAAACCAATACAGGCCCCCAAATTTTGAGGCGCCCGTAGCCTAGAACTCATAACCTGAAATTTGATGTCCCATATCTCGTGCTGGTAATTTGAAATTTGTACAACGTATCTAGAACTCATAACCTGAAATATGATACCGCGTATCTCGTACCTGGTACCTCGTACCTGGTACCCCGTTACTTGTAACAAGATAAACCGTACTGGGCCCCCTTTTTTCGTCGTCGTCGTCGGCCCCATTTTTCTAAACTAAAATATGGTCACATAAAAGACAACATCATCATCATCATTGAAAAAATAGTGCTCCAATTTGGGCCCCATTTTTCACGGACTTGTAACGATTTAATTGGGGGGTCCCAAATATTATTTTTAAAATAATTATAATTTCTACCGTTCTCATAAACAGCAACAAGAAGAGCAAGTTGTGTGTGAACTTGCTTAATCCTGCTTATCACACGGAAGCCGCATTTCCTGCGACGATAACGAAACGCAGCTGGCTGGCCTGGTAGTTGTTATTCATTTTCAAATTTTAGTTAGATTTTAACGTCCCTAGGTGACACAAAGTTTTTCTTCAGTGCTCATCCAGATTGAATTTTTCAACGAAAACTTAATTCAAAATTGGGCGCTGTCACATTTATAATTGATTGTGTGTAGGTATTTAGTGTTAAAACTATGTAAGTAATTTATTCATTATTCTTAAAGACCCTGATAATAATACGTTGTTCTATTTTTAGTTTAATAATAGAATCATGGATTTACCCCAAATTAACCAAGCAGCCTGTCTTGAGGAAAAGTCCTACTTAAAGCTACAAGATTTGACTCCAGAGCATCCCTATCCAATTCGGGGTATGACTATAGTGAATTCAAAATTTGGAGAAGTAGCCCGAGTAGAAATGGATAAAAACATTACCTTTCTTCCTCAACGTGCAACCGATTCAATTAAACAAAACATTCAGCATTCAGCACTTCGAGGCTGGGAAATTTGGATTGAAATTTAAAGGCATGCGAGATAGGGTCATTTCACTGGTTCTCGGCCTGCTAAGTAAGATTTCGACTTTGGAGGTGTAGTTAATATGGAAAAAAGTATTGGATCAACAATGTGAGGATATTTAGTAAATCTTTGGAATGTTTTTTATCAAAAATTAGTCGTCTAAACCATGCTCTAGATACAAAAAGCGAAAAAAAAAAGAAAAATTAAAAAAACGTAATTTTTTTGGTTCTCGGTCACTCGCCGCAGATCTCGGCCAATTTTATATCAGTTCTCGGCCATACAAATTCCAGGTAGGTACCTATTCGAAAAAGACGTCTGATGTCATCCAGCCTTTCTCGGATTTGCCTAGAACCCATCCACACAACTGCACCAGCTTTATTGATGCCTTCTGCTTCTCTCAAAGAGATTTCTGGGTTTCTTCTCATGAAGTTAGAGTACCAAGTTTGCTTCGGCATACCTCCTTTAAATAAGTTCAGATTATACATTAATTTTCGATACAGTCTCCAACAACATGTTCTTTTTAAAGGGAAATCCACATTTGGAAAGCTTAATCACCCATTCTTTAATAATTTTTTTGCCTTCTTCAGTTAATAGAGGCTGTGGTCCTAGTTTCCTCAGCTCATCAGGAACTCGACCAGTGAGCCGGTCTTGCATTGGGTCTGACAGTTGTTTTTTTCTTGGAACTTGCACTTTTTTTTTGTGGGAGCCACTAAAAAAGACAGAAACAAAAACTTTTCTTTTAGCAAAATTGTTTAGGTCTCTGAGTTATCTTAAATGATGGGTACTTGAACTTTAGTAAGGTAGGTGGTACAGGTACCTACTGCATTGAACATGCAATCAGGAATTTTATAATGGCCGACAATTGAAACACACAAAATATATGGATCCATGGGTTCTCGGCCACTGAACTCTAGTAGTGGCCGAGATAAGGTAGTTCTCGGCCCCTGAATATTTATGAAAATTGAAGTTCGAAACAAACATTATTTTATGTAATATTTGACGGCCGCAAACTAATATATAAAAAGGAGATATCCAAATGTACCTGTTAAAAATTTTATTATGTATTAACTATTTACATAATCTGAATGAATTCAAAATAGAAACATTAAGCAAGTATATGATTCTCGGCCACATGGCCGAGAACTAAAATACGTGTTTTTTTCAATACTACTTTCCGGCCGCCTGAAATTTCATGAAAAAAAATAGTTTTAATAAGATTTTCTCATAAAATTATGAAGGTAAAATATATTCCTATAAGTAAAAACACTTTCCATACATTTCTAACATAAAAATGTTGAAATATTTACTATTTTCTGCTCAAACATCACTAAGCACTTTTGAAGAATAACAAACGTCGTACTCGCGACTTGAGTAGACCTCTACTAAATGATTTTTCAAGTCTAAACCAATTGCACCCCTAATAACACCCAAAGTCATATGGGTACGAGAAAGATACAGAGAGTCAGATAAGCATCGAGAATATGTATACGAGCTGTAGTTTTCTTATTTTTCAACATTAAACCGAAAAATGGCCGAGAACCGGTGATGGCCGGTTAACCAGTGAAATGACCCTATTAAAGGCCTGAATCCAACACCAATTTTCAAAATTGTTGAATTGTAAGTATACCATATAAATTATTAAATTAATACTAAAAACATTTTCAATTTTTAGAGTTAACGGCATCGAGAAAACGTCAAAACGCATCAACAAGATCAAGACATAATGATTCAGGAGGAATTTATTATTTTTTTTGTTGTAGAAATATTGATAATAAAAAACACTTTATATTTCTACATAGGTAGTTGTTTTATTTATGGGATATTTATTGTGGTTTTGGTATAGGAGAAAAAAGAAATAGGCCAGAATAAATTTTTTATTTAAATTTTTTATTTAAGAAAAATATCATACAGGTTATATTTATGTTCTAGAATTAAATCAAGATGATTTTCATTCCAATAAATTTTTCCCATTGTTCGCATATCCACCATAGTCAGACCTTTACTTTCTTCCTCATTCCAATAGCTAACATAAATGAATTCTCCAATGTAGAAATTTACATCATACCAACCATCATTTACATTATCGAGAAACTGTAAAAATTCCTCAAATTCATTGAAGGTGAATGGTATAGAAGTTTCGTTCTTGTGGTGTAAGACAATGTCCGTTTTCTCAGGATTATAAATAATTTGCACAATGTCTCCAATATTATATTCTTGATACACTGGTTTTGGAACAATTTTCCAATTTGCATGTTGCTGGTCCATTTGCAAATCTGGAAGTTGATGAAAATACTCCATCCCATTTCGGATCCATTTTTAAATTCTCAAAATTGGGGTTCGCCTAGGTCAAACCTTCGAAACTTCAAATTAAAGGCGCCGCCGATCTAAAGATTTTCCCACAGTATCAAAAAAGTTCCCAGGCTTCCCGTAAAATTAATTTATTGAACCATCAAGAACATTGACTTTTTCCTATGAGCATAAACTAAATAAATACAAGTAGTGTGATTTCAGTTGATTCCCGTTCTAGTCTTCATCTTTAGTTTCCCTTTCCTTTTCCCTTTTTATTCGCCACTGCTGCTGGTAAAACAGGATGCTTCTCGTTAATCATTTTGATCACCTGACCTTTCGTGATTAAATCGTTATCGTTTATAGCTTTGGAAGCTCTGACTATTCTCTTGTCACCAATACTTATATATGAAGGTGTTATATTAAATAACTTATGTTGTTCTTCCAAGGCAGCTATTCTTGGAGCCAATTTGTTTTTGATATCAGTGCCAATCGATTGGTTCATAGTGGCTAAACTTTCAATTTTCTTTTGACTTTCTTTCATTGAAGAATTCACTGTTTTAAAATCATTTTCAAACGAGTGGCTCTTATTTGTCAAAGTTTCAATTTTCTTTTGATTATCTTTGATTAAAGATTCTATCTGCTTATACTTTCCAGATAATTCTTGTGAGGGTGACTCAGTGACTTTTTTCTGGTTTTCAGAATCTGTTTTAAATTTTTCCAAAAATTCTCTCAATGATTTATCCATATAGGATTTCGTTGCATAATCTTGTGATTGGTTTTCCAAACGTCGTTTCAACACCAAATTTTTATACTCGTTAACAGTTTTTAAGCGCTGTGAACGACCAAACTTATCGACAGACATGATGATACTAAATTGAATGTCTACTGCTACAAACTCTTATTCTCTCTATCTCTGTCTCTCTCTTTCTCTCTCTCTCTTGTAGTTTATCCTGAAAACTAAAATGGAAATAAAATAACGAATGTTTTTAAAGAATTTATTGCATAAAAATTATTTTTCACAAGTTCACATTCTTATTATTACATCACTAGATATCTAAAACACATAATTTCTTGAAATCCATAACTATTTTTTCCGGGTTGAGGTATACGAATTCTAACATAAAATAGGATAATTCACATATATTTAAATTACAATATTCTTTTATGACACTTAAAAAATTATTTTCGTTAACAGTGGTTACATTATAATATTTTAAACTATTATCATAAAAAGTTCTAAAATCTAGTTCTATAAGTAAACTTAACCTATAATCTATTATTTCTCGGATATATGAAATGGATTCTATATCGTCTATACAAAAACATAAATCAACTTCTCCGCTTGTTAACTTGATAATTCTCTCTCCAAAACACATAACTGTAGAAACAATGATGGTATGCGATAATGAAACAGTTGTTATGACATCACTACCATCTCCAGAAAGTTCCATGAAGGATGTAACAATATCCAGAAATTTGGACCATTCTATATAGCTAAACGAAACAGACACTTGTTCTTCAGGTAGATTTAGAATTGTACTTGTGACTTTTAGGCTAGGAATTAGTCCTCGAGCAATACTTATTCCAGAAATTATTTTGAAATTCTTGGTTGAATAACAAGTCTCCCCCAAAAATGTTGATTTTTTCATGATTTTTTGTTTACTCATCAAAAACATACTATTGACATACTTCCAATTAGGTGAGGAACAGGTTGAGCAGCTCTCATCTTCACTATCCGTACAATCAATATCTGCTGGTGTTGTCATGTTAAATTACCGTACAATACTTATTTTTATGATTATGACTTAAGTTATGTGAATGAGAAGGACTACTTTCTTTGCAAACTTGATACTTCACACTCAGTATTACAAATGAGTTGCAAATCGTTTAAATCCGCTTTTAAACTAGATCTTTATCCCTGTCAACCCAGCTATTATGAGATTTTTCAAAGCCCAACCATTTTACATACATTTTATTTCCTTTCTTTCGTAATACTTGTTCTATAAGAAACACATCAGGTTGTTTTGTTTTCTGTAGTTCTTCTTCATAAAAACCACCACTTATAGGCCGACCTTGCAAGTCCTCTAACAAATATGTTGTTGGATTTGTAATTCTCACTTTAGCTATGTGGAACAATTCCGTAGTCCAGTTTGGGGTATATCCTTTCTGAAAAACATGCTTGAACTTGCTTATGCGAACTACGTCACCGACCTTGAATTTCTGTTTTCCTGCTACCTTAATATGACTATAAACAGTATTAAGTAGTGTTTTTTCATTATTTTTAGTAACTTTGCTTGGTTTCATTTTAATCGTGCTATGTTTGCGGTCATTATATGCATCGGTAACAGGCTTCAATAAATCGATCCATTTATGGTTTCCGTTTAATGTAAATTGCTTAAACAACTTTTCTTTAATGGTTCGAATTACTCGCTCTGCAATAGATGCTTTTAGAGGACTAAACGAACTATAATGATGTATTCCATGTTTCTTTATTAGACTCGAAAATTGAATATTATAGTATTCCTTTCCATTATCCGAAATAAGTTTCTTGGGTATTCTTCCGGAAATTTTCAAAATGCTCTCCATAGCTTTAGCGACATCTTGCGCTGATTTCGATTTTACAGCTCTAGTCCACAGAAATTTAGAAAAACAATCGATAACAACCAATATGTACTTGAATCCCTTGTTTTCTCGAGCATACTGATCAAGCTGAGCCAAGTCGGTGGCAAAAGTATCATCCAGACCATACCTACTGTATAAATCTTCTACGATTAAACTTTTTACATGCTGGCTTATGTAGTTCTTCAACCACCCGTTCCCTAGCCTTTGTAATAGTTTTCATTTTTTTTTTTTTTTCGTTGTGACTCACAGTACATAAATGTTAAGAGATCTAAACTTGAAAGTGGCTAACCCTATAATGATTCAAGATAACACATGTAGAACTATTTATTAAACTCAATCACACCCAATTCAGCCAGTTCCTCTAAAATACTCATAATCTCATTGATATTATTGGTATTTCCAGCTTTTTGTGATGCATCCAATTTAACAAGTCTATCAATTAATTCGTTGACGTCATCGTAATAAACATATTGTTTTCGTTTCTCATTATATTCTAATAATAAAGAACTTCCGGATTTATTTTGAGATCTTGTAGATGGATTTCGGCCAGATGGCGAGGCACTGTTACTTGATTTAAGCCTTTTTGCTTCAGATGATGATGAGACCAAAGGTTTAACAAACTGTCTATATTTTGAAGATGTGGACCCTTTAACTTGTTTGGATGGATCAAAATCTCTTCGATGAACATTGGTCCTGTTTAGAATATCCGTAAACTGCAACTTATCATCCTCTGTCTGATAGATCGGCTTTTTCAGAAATAAAAGATCATATAAGCCCTGCGTTCCTTTATAAGATACAGCCCCGACTTTAATATCTCCATTCGGGAGAAAGTTGACTTTTTGTGATCCCATAGACCAATCATCGGTTTTCATATCATGTTTCAAGCCATAAGAATGGTCTATTTCATCTGATTGTTTATAGTATCTATCTACATACTCTTGTGCTACTTTGGGATACTGATCTAAAAATTCTTCATACGCTCCTGATCTATCGTGAATTGATTTCTGCAGATCTTCTTTCAAATGTTGTAAGGGTTCATAAAAGACATCCTCAGCGCCATCATCATCATCATCATCATCATCACTTTTTAAATTCTCACTCGTTTGAGCAATAATCTCTGCTGGTTGGAACTCTACATTTCTAGGAAGTTTCGGTTCAGATTCAAAATACGTTTTAGGAGCTTCGAGCTTAACTTTTTCATGTTTAACTTGGACTTTTCTGCCAACCGTTTTCTCAACAAACTCTCTTAGAGGTTCAGTTATAGGGTTTATTATCCTATCAAGTGCCTCATCTTCCTCTTTTCTCTCCAGCTTTAAAGCCAAATACTTTTTTCTTATAGATCTAGCAGCGTTCAGTATTTTCTTCTTGATATTCCTATCATTTTCGCTTGGAACCGAAGCCATGATTTCCAACCAGGTTTTACACTGTCTTTTATACTGCTACACAGATCAGGAGACAGGTCTGTATACAGCTATATACAGGTCCGTATACCGCTATACAGGTATATAGACAGCTTTACAGGTCAGCAGACAGCTTTTTAGACAGCTATACAGGTCTAGAGACAGCTTTACAGGTCAGCAGACAGCTTTTTAGACAGCTATACAGGTCTAGAGACAGCTTTACAGGTCAGCAGACAGCTTTTTAGACAGCTATACAGGTCCGGAGACAGGTCTGTATACAGCTATATACAGGTCCGTATACCGCTATACAGGTCTAGAGACAGCTTTATAGGTCAGCAGACAGCTTTTTAGACAGCTATACAGGTCCGGAGACAGGTCTGTATACAGCTATATACAGGTCCGTATACCGCTATACAGGTCTAGAGACAGCTTTACAGGTCAACAGACAGCTTTTTAGACAGCTATACAGGTCCGGAGACAGCTTTTTAGACAGCTATACAGGTCAGAAGACAGCTTTTTTAGGCAGCTATACAGGTCTAGAGACAGTTTTTAGACAGCTATGCAGGGTAGGAGACAGCTTTTAGACAGCTACACTAGTTCAGAGACAGCTATGGTACAGCTATTGCAGGGGTCTGTACACAGCGACGTCTTAAGGAATACTGAGGAGAATTTGTCTTCTATGGAGATATATAGGTGTTGAACTGACTTCGATATCTACCGCTCGTGATATCATCATCTTTAACAATGACTAAGAAACCATATTTATCTTTCCAACATTCAGAAAAAATAGTTTTAAACGTATTTAAAGACATATCTGTGTTAACGTGATCGTCGTACACATGTTTCAGGTTCGTGTCATCCTGCTTAAATACTATAATCATATTTGCATTATCACGAATCAATTGCTTAGGTATTTTTGAATACGTCTGACAAAGATAAAAACAGTCAATAGCATTATGGCGGCCCATACAAAAATAGTTTCTTATCTTGTCTTGCTTCTCACAAGCCACATCATCGAATATAAACACCGAATCTGACTTAGCTGTTTGCGGATCTAAAACGGTTTCATTATCACTGTATCTATAAAAGTTTATACCAGCAACACGGTTGAGCACCTCTTTCAGAAACTTATACTTCTCTTGGTCCAATGACTTGGAATATACATATACATTTCGGAATCTAAGTCCATTCTCATCGGTTAACATACTAAGCATAACATTTGTTTTCCCTGAATTACTTGGCCCGCATATTATTGCTCTAATTGTGTTTGGTAAAAGTTCTCCATGTCTCTTTCTAACACTAGTGGACTTATTAATGTCAAAGTTATCGATATTTATGTTGATTTTCTGCTTCATCTTCCGCATCGTATATAAACAATGTTCACTCTACCTCTGTTTCATTCTTAATGAATACACCATCGAGTGTAGGTCCTTTAAATAGCTACATCAACAAGCTTTCTTTTGAAATTCACGGATCTACAACACAGACATCGGCCAGATAAAGTACTAAAAAATAGATCGTGGGAACGGGTGAAAGGATAGGATTTCGCAATTTCGGTTAGAAGAAAACTAAACGTAAACTCAGCATGGCTCGATCGAAAAGTTTGAAACCATTCAAATCCTATGTTGTGGCTAATATTAGAAAGCAAGTAAAGCATCGTGGTAGAGGAATAAAAGACTTTATTAAATCGGCGCTTCAAGCAGCTCGTAAGACAATCAAAGAAGCTGGTGGACCCAAAAAGATTCGAGTTCCACGAGTTATCCCAGTACCAAAAGTAGGTGGAATTATTCCTCTTATACCTCTGTTTGCCGGACTTAGCGCGCTGGGCGCTTTAAGTGGGGGCGCGGCAGGAGTGGCAAAAGCAGTGAATGACGCTCGTTCTGCGAAAGATAAACTTGTCGAGTCCAAACGACACAACGAAATGATGGAAGCTATTGCGTTAGGAAAAAAAGGGAGTGGATTATATCTTAGTAAACACAAGACCGGATATGGACTTTACCTGAAAAAGATGTCAAAAAACTTCCAATAAAGCTACCCGATCGTCCACTAAGTGATCAAGATATCAAGCGATACGTTAAAAAACTTAAAATTTTCAATTTTAGAGGCGTGTTTATGCGAGATACCTTACCATCGTCTCCAAAGAAAACCGAATGCGGGGTTCTTAATTTGGATACGAATATGGGATCGGGATCACATTGGGTAGCTTATAAGAAAAAGGAAAACACGGTTGTTTACTTTGATAGTTTTGGGAACCTAAATCCACCAAAAGAACTCGTTCGTTATTTTAAAAATTGTAAGATACTTTTCAACTATTGTGATGATCCAGAAATTTGACCCTATAATTACAAAGTCTTTACTGTAAAAATTTTAATTTTAATCAAACAATCAAAAACTTAATTCCGGTATTTTTAAATCTGTGTCGATAAATTAAAAATAAAACCAATTAACGCAAAACGTATTACGACATCCGGATGTTGTCATCTAAATTAAATTCTTAAAAACAGATAAAAAACGAGGTGGTGTCATCCTAAAATCCGATTCAATGATCTTTATTTAGCCAAGGCCTTTCCGTTTAACACACATTGAGTCGAATGAATTATGGATTCTTGAACCCAAAACGTCTTGACCTCAATAAATCAGATAATTGCGACATAATTAGTCGATTTTTGGGCTACAAAAATGATATAATATTCAAGGAAATTGCATCATTCTTTTAATAACAATGAGGCCGTCCAATGAAATTCGAATTCCTAAGTTAACGACCGCCTATATTGACGATTTGGGGGAAATTTAATAATAATTTTGTGGGGAGAGCGATTTGATATAAAACTCGCGGAAGATAGTTCCCAGTGATCTGAAGATAGTTCCCAGTTGATAGTTGCCAGTTAAGAGTCGAGTCGTCCATTTGAAGTAAAGTCGGTCCAGTTTCGCGAAAAGTTTCTTTTATGGCCTATGGCCTCGGGTATAAATTAACTTAGAAAATTTACGAAGAATCGTGAAAGTAATAACATTTTAAATTCGTTCAAATCAATTATGTGCGTGTAGCTAAATATTTTGAGTAGTTAATTAAATAATTTTACGTGTGTTTTATGGACAAAATGTAAGTACTTTATAGTGACAAGATTTATTTTGATGAACATGACTTTGTGTGAAATTTTACTAGAAAACTTTTGATTTTTAATTTAACGGTGGAACTTTATTACAACGAAATTAATAACTTGAGTGTTTTATAAAAGGAAACATTATCGCATAACTTTAATTACCTTCAGATATAATGACATTTAAATGTGGAACAAAAATATGAAGAGTACTTACAATGCATTTAACAATATTCAATTTTGAGTTGGATTTATTAGCTAGGCATAGGAATCCGAAAATAGAATTTGTTCTAAGAAACTATTAACTGCAATAGGAAATTTTAAAAAGAAATTTGATGACATAATAGAATTGTTTTCTTAAAATATTGGAAACTAGTTAAAAGGAAACTTATAATAGAATTTGTCTGATTAAATAAACTAATTAAAAGGAAATAGGATGTTTCGTAAATTAAACTTGTTCATGAAATATAATTGTCTTAGAATATGGGAAAGCCGTTAAAAGAATTTATTGTCCATGGAATGAATTTTGAATTAGGGAGTTTATTTTACAAGTAGAGGTTATTGTAAGATTTTATGAGAATAAATTAGTTGTTAAACAAATAGGTACCGTCAAACGGGGTGACTAAGGACGGATTTGACACTTTTTTGTGAATATTTCATGACCAGAATTAGTAAATGGCAATTTTAAGGTGGCTACATGTTTCTACATATTTTGGGAACACGTATGCTAAAAATAATATTTTTTCGAAAATCTTAAATATTTTTTTTTAAATTTTGAAAATTGTCCCGTTTCACCCCGTTTTCGGGGTGACTAGGGACAAGCACTTATTTAGCACTAGAAACCATTGTAAGGCGTTTCTGGAGTGAGACGGGACAAAAATAGAAATTTTTAAAAAAGTAAACATTATTTTTATTGATTTTTGAACAAAATAAAAAAATTTCTACACAAGAAATTATAAAAAAAAAGGTCATTTCTTTCGATAACAATAATGGGTCTACCTAATTTTTCAAATTTATTTGGAATGGAAATTTAACTGCACCTCTTCGCAGTTCCACAGGTCTTGGAAGTATTTTCAAAACCTGGGAAATGTTTACTGTGGATTCATCGGGAACTATTGGAAAAGCAAAGCCATTTTCTATTTTCGAATGTTCTCTTAAAAAAGTGATTCTTATTTGGTCACCAGATTTGTCTAAAATTTTTCCCACAAAATTTTTCGAAAACTTTCCGTCTGTAAATTTTACAATTGCAAAATCTTCAATGTGCAAATCAGTCACTTCCTCTGGCTCTTCTTCCAGGTTTTCCACATCTTCATTTTGATTTCTTTCTTCTCCCTCAGACTCTATGTCTTGTATGCTCCCATTATCATCAGATTCACTTCTATTTAATTCCATCTCCATTTCACTATTGTCAGAATCGGAGTCAGAACTTCTTTCACATGTCACACTTCTACCGGGTGTTACTAGAATTTTCTTTCCTTTACCTTTCTTTGCTGGGTTTGTTGGAGTTCGCTGGTTCTTTAAAAAGTCTGTGAGCGTTTCGGTCCAAGCTAGTTGGCCCTCATCTTCTCGAACAGGCTCTGGGGGTAGACGTTTCAAGACCTGATCCCTGTCGAGTGGAATAAGACCACAACAACGAAATCCAGCCTTTATGTTGTCTTCTAGCTTGTCTCCAATATTATCCAAAGCTTTGTTTAATAAGCCTGGAAACTCAGGTTTTGGGAGTACTCCTTTATTTTTTTTCTTCCACTCTAACAAAATTTTTCTCCACGATTGCTTGAGTGGTTTAAAAAATGCTGTATCCAGAGGTTGTGTAAGGTGGGTGCTATTGGGAGGTAGCAAAACGAATCTGATATTATTTTTTTGACATTCCATGATGACATTTTGGGAGATGTGGCTACTCAGGTTATCGCCTATTACAACCTTAGGCCCCTCAAGTCTTCGGAAGTAGCCTAATGCTATAGTCAAAAACCACTGTTCAAATTGATTTGAATCGAACCATCCACTTTTTGTATTTCCATATCTAGAACCCTGTGGTCCATTTCTTATCCAGTTTTCATAGAGATGTTCTGATTTGAACACCACGTATGGCGGCAACATTACACCAGATCCACTAATTGCAAACATGACTGATGTTGATGTTTTACTGGAATCAAGAATACGGTCTGCATGTTTGTTGCTTCTGCGAATAACGACACGCTGACGGCCCGGATCGTCCGTGAAGTTTGTCTCATCATAGTTCACGATGTTCGCAAGAGGAATGTTTTCTAGAGATAAGTTTAGTTCATCAAAATAGACATTTATTGCTTGCCTGTCAACTGCAGCCCTTGCTCGTTTAATGTTTTCGGAAAGTCTTAAAGCCAAATTATTTTTGTGGCGCAATAAAAATGATTTCATCCAGTCCGGCCCTGGCATATTATTTGTAAATCTTTTTATGTTTACACCCATTCTGTCATAGTATTGTTTTACCAAAATCCGTATATCCATTGGTTCTAAGGGAAATCCCCAATCGGCAACACACAACAAAGAATTCACTATTTTTTTTTCGTCTGCTTCAGCTAAGGCCAATTGACCCCCAGGTTTTTTTAAATTTTGTTTGATGACATGCTGATTAATGGTATTTCTGGATACCCCATACCGTTCCTCTAACTCTCTATAACTTGTTTGTTTCGCTAACCTTTCCCTAACGGCCATTTCAAGTCTTTTTTTGTCGTAATTTTGATATGGCCTTGCGCCAAGCCTCCTAACATATTTACGAGGCATGTCCCGAGTCACCCTAAAAAGTGCATTCAATCAGATTTTCTATCACAAAAAAATAAATAAAAATTTCTGAGCAAAAACGACCTTATTACATCTTTAACAACATATTAGCGGACAAAAAAATAAATAAAACATACATGTCATCACTTACCTTGATATATTTACAGACAACAATTGTAGCGGTTTGAAAAAACACCGATTCTCTATACTTTGAAAACAAATTTTTTGTCGCTGTAAAGACTCACCCGGTGCCGCCCGCATTAGGTGTATTAAAGACCTCAAAGTGTATGCTAATCCCCAGAATATTTATGTTGACCTCCCACCTTGCTCACCCCTGTTGCCAATTTTTATGGAAGCGCGCGCCCAAGTGTCCCAAGTCAACCCGTAGTCCAGAGTCACCCCGTTTGACGGTAATTATTTTGGGTTTTCATAAGTAAAGGACTTAGAGATTTTAAGGAATTATTTGACTAGGTAAAGGGTAGTTATTAGGAATGATTCGGATGTAGTGAAATAAATAGAAATATTATTTTGAGAAATAGTATGAATAGGGCGTTTCTTATTAAGTAGGCATATTTCAGTGGTCCGTATAATAACAATATAGAACGGATGTGAAGTATTAATTTTACAGAATTAAAGAAGGATGTAAAGTATTGGGAGATATTTGGCTAATTGATTTTTGAGTTTTATGTGAAATAAAATATAATTTAGTACACCTCCTTAGTTTGTTTCTCTCTCTTGCAAATAGACCCTCTTCCACAGATTTTAGATAGCAAGCTCCAAGTACATATAAACACCATCAATATACCGCTCGCCATTTACCATCTAACTATTTACATAGAGTACTTGGGGCGATTTGCTACATTGGTGTCAGTTGTGTGGGGTTGTCTATTATTTGTACATTGAGAGCAACTAAGAGGTTATTTTAATTGTATTGTGAAAGCATCGGTAGGGTAAATAATAATTTTTGAATTGAGAGAAACTGTAATTTTATTAGTTAAATTTGAGTTGACATTAAACAAGCGACGTCAAAAATGTCCAACCCTTCGAGCCCCGTACCACAATTCAACACCACCATGCCTAACCTTTTTATAGGATTAGATTCCATACCTACCTATGATGGAACTACTAGTGCTGAAGAATTTTTAAATGTCCTAGAAGAAACCAGTATTTTAGCTGACTGGACAGACACACAGAAAATTTCAGTAGCTCGATTGAAACTGAGATATCGAGCCAAGCAGTACATAGAGTCAGAGCCAACCCTGAAGACCACAACAAGCTGGGCTCTACTCAAGGACAGTTTAAAAACTCAATTTGGCAGGCATTATGTGAAAGGGACCGCTATGAAGCAGTTCATTGAATGCAAGCAACGAACAGGTGAAGCTTGTAGACAATACCTTACTAGATTGAAGGTATTGGGGCACCGGACCGCTACACTCACCGGAAATCCAGCAACAGATAAATTGCTGGAAGAGAAATTGCTCGGGGACATTGCTACTCAATTTACCCTAGGATTGTTGATGCCGATTAAACAACGTGTACTCTCAGGAAATCCAGCAACCTTGGACGAAGCATTAGAAATAGCTGAGAGGGAAGAATCGATCGAAAATTTTCTGAAGCCACACAGTCGCGAATGCCGCGGAATTATGAATAAAAAGAAGACAGCAGGCCCAAGCCGTCAGAACCGTTGGAACCGAGAAACGCCACAAGCTAGAAAAATGGTGTGCTACAATTGCAACCAGGAAGGTCACGTAAGACCAAATTGTCCAAAACTAAAGGACGTGAACAGACAAGGTAACAGAGGTACGCTTGTTTGTTTCAGATGCCACAAGGAAGGGCATTTTGCTAAGAATTGCCGCACGGAAGTCGGCGCTTTTTCCCAGCAATCGGGAAATAGGCAGAATTTAAACTCGCACGCAGCCCCCTATCAACCCCGAGACGTGGCTGCCAACGAGGCAAGTTGGGATTAAATGAAGAGAAATGGGTAGGGATATATACATGCTCCAAGGTGAGAACCCCAGAAAGTTGTAATGTAGTAAGGATTAGGGTTAATGATAAGACGTACCTAGCCTTAATAGATTCTGGAGCTGTAGTATCCCTAGTTAAGCCCGAGATTGCCAAGGGGTTCAAAAAGGAACAATGTGATGTAAATTTGGTGGATATACAGGACAATAAAATTCCTGTAAGAGGTATGGCAAATATACCTGTGATGTTCGAAGGAGACATCGTTGTGAGACACAATTTTATTGTGGTGAATACAGATTCGTTAAGGGCAGATTTACTATTGGGAATAGATTTTCTGCGCCAATATGGTATTAAAGTAGATTGGCAGAACAACTGTATGTACGCTTTTGAGAAGCAAATCCAAATGTATGATGAGAATATTGATGCTGAGTATGCGATACAGAAAGGAGAAAAAGAGTTGATGAACAAAGTTAGAAACTTGGAAATGGAGCTCGATGAGCTGAAAACTTGTGTGAAAAATTTGGAGAGGAATGGAAATGGTATTAAAGTAAAAAATTATCTAGAAGTTGAAACAGAAACTGAAAAAGAGAAAAAATTGAGGGGTGTGACAGATTTTATGAGGAAGGATCTTACGTTAGAACCAGTAACGGAGGATCGTAGTTTCGTAGCGACTGGTTCTCGCTCGACAACTACAACCAACCAACAACTTGGCAACTCAAAAGGAAGAAGTCTGACATCATCAATTAGGAACCCGGCCAGTTCCAGAGAAATCCATAGATCCATTCCACTTCGACAGGAGGAAGTTATTAGAGGTCCAGTGAAGGACGAGATTTTGTTGTTTCCATTAGATAAAAACTCTAATGAAGGTCCAGTGAGGGACGAGATTTTATTGGGTGAAGGTTTTCCGGCGTCTCTGGGAGAGAAGGTTATTAAACCGCCGATGATTGATGAAGTGTGCCATGGAACCCTACGCGGAACTTCAAGGGCTAAGGCTCAACACATTAAACAATGTGATGAAGTTTCGACAGGCTGGCCAGTAGCACCAGTTTTGGAGAGGAAGGACAGTGAACTTCCAGGAAAATTCCGAAGGAATTGTGAGGGTCCATTAGAAAGGAATTCTAATGAAGGTCCAGTAAAGGACGTGGAATTCAGAAACCAAGATGGTTTTCTGGTGACTCTGAGAGAGGAGGTGATAATACCGCCGATGAGTCAAGTAGTGTGTCAAGCGACTCTACGCAGAGCTTCAAGGGTTAAGGCTCAGCACATAGTTATCGAACAATGTGAGGAAGCTCTGTCAGGATTGCTAGTGGCACGTGTTTTGTGTAAGAAGGACAGTGTAGTCCCAGTAAGGTTATTGAATATAACAGAGAAAGAATTAACTCTAAGAAGTAGATCTGTAATCGCAAGAGCATACGAAGCGGAAATTGAGCAAGCCAAGAAGAAGGAAGAAACTCTGCAAATAAGGAGTATTGACCAGAAGGGAGTCAAGGAAATTTTGGAGAAGTTAAATTTAGACAATCCCAAATCGAGTGATGAACAAAGACTCAAGCAGCTTGTTCTTGAGTTTATTGACGTGTTTAAAGCACCAGAAGACAAACTAAGTTGTACAACTGAGGTCGTACATAGAATTATTACGGAGGATGTGCAGCCAATCATAAAGAGACCATATAGAGTACCATATCATCGACAAGAGGTTATGAAGCAAGAAATCCAGAAATTACTTGATGACGGAGTAATCGTAGAAAGTGAGTCACCATGGAGTTTTCCTGCAATCCTTATAGAAAAGAAGAGACACCCTGGAGAAGACATCCAGTATAGGCTTGTCATAGATTATCGGGAATTAAATACCATAACAAAAACTGATTATTTCCCATTACCCAATATACAAGAGACCATCGAAAAATTAGCGGGATCTCACCTATTTTCTACCATGGATTTGGCATCTGGTTATTTTCAAGTGCCCATACAACCAGAGGACCAGGAGAAAACAGCATTTTCTACTCCTGATAACCATTACCAATTTTTGAGAATGGCAATGGGTTTGAAGAATGCACCGGCTACTTGGAGCCGTATGATGAATCATATCCTAGGAAAATTGACGTATACGGAATGTCTAGTATACCTAGACGACATAATTGTATTTTCCAAAGACGTAGACTCGCATTTAGAACGATTGAGGCACATTTTTGAAAAATTACGTGGAAGTAATTTAAAGTTGAAACCGACGAAATGTCATTTTATGAAGAAAGAAATTGAGTATCTAGGGCATCTCATATGCGAAGGTGGATATACAACCCACCCCGATAAAACCAGAATAATAGAAAATTATCCGGCACCCAAAAATGTCAAAGAAATAAGAGCTTTTCTTGGACTATGTGGATTCTATAGAAAGTTTGTTCCTAATTTTGCGAAGATTAGTCAGCCGTTAACGTATTTAACCAAGAAAAATATTAAATATCTTTGGGGACCAGAACAAGAGAGTGCTTTCGAAACCTTAAAGAAACTACTTATAACACCTCCTATTTTAAAGTACCCAGATTTCAGCAAACAGTTCATGGTCAATACGGATGCAAGTGCGACCGCAATTGCAGCTATTTTAACGCAAGAATATGAAGGAAAGGAACATCCTATATGCTATACCAGTAGAACACTGAATGATGCCGAACGCCGATATAGCACCATAGAAAGAGAATGTTTAGCTATTGTTTTTGCCGTAAAAGCTTACAGAAACTATCTAACTGGTACTCATTTCGTTATTGTGACAGACCATAGGCCTCTCAAATATTTATTGACGATTAAAGACGCGAGCTCAAGACTAGCCAAGTGGGCCATGTTTCTTATGGAATACAGTTTTACGATTCAGTATAGAAAAGGGAATCTAAATAGCAATGTAGATGCATTAACTCGATTACGTGAAGAAACTGATGAAAAAGAAGAAAGGGAACCACCCGTGATAGCTGTCGTTACTAGAGGACAAGAGCTGAGACCTGTATCATCTGCAATTTGGACAAAAGAAGAAATACAGAAATTGCAACAGGAAGATGAGTCGATAGACCGAATAAAGGAAAATTTGGATAATGAGAATTCCCCGTATTTTATTGACGACGGTATTATTTATAAACAAAGAGAAGAGTGGCAGCGAACTGACAGAATACTAGCTCCTAAGAAGATAATTCCAGAAATTTTGCGGATTTATCACAACGCAATTTATTCAGGACACCCTGGTCAGAAGAAGACAAAAGAAATAATAGAAAAGGATTTCTATTGGACATCTATAGGTAAAGACGTTAAGGACTTCGTGGAGAAATGTAAATCATGTAGTTTACACAAGACCAATTACCAACCACCAGTGACTTGGCAACACAACTTTGTACCAAAAAGTCCGTGGGGACGTATAAGTATGGATATAGTAGGACCATTAAATAAAACCAATAATGGAAATCGATACATGTTGACCTGTATAGATTATTTGACGAGATATCCAGAGTGCATTCCAATACCAGACATCAAGGCGGAAACGGTTGCAAAAGCTTTCGTCGATAAGATTATATGTCGTTTCGGAGTTCCACGAGAAATACTAACCGATTGTGGAACGCAGTTTCTCAGTAAACTCTTTACTGAAATTTGCACTATTCTTGGAATTAAAAAGTTAAAGACTACACCATACCACCCAAGTGCCAATGGAATAATAGAACGTTTTCACAAAACCATAAAAACGATGATAAGTCATTACGTCGATGATCACCATGATAGTTGGGATGAAGTGCTACCCTTTTATCTTCTAGCGTATAGGAATTTGCCGCATGAGGCGACGCAAGAATCTCCATTCTTTTTAATGTTCGGGAGAGATATGGAGCTTCCAGTACATCTAATGATGCCACATGGGCCGGTAAAATACGACATAGACGAAAACTATGCTACAGAGTTAGTTACCAGAATGCAGAACGCCCACGAGTTAGCTCAGAGGAACATAGAGGCTTCTATTGAAAAAAGATGCGATAAACACAATGCAAAACGGACTAGGAGAGAATTCCAAGTCGGGGATTTAGTTTATGTAAAGAATCCAGTTTTACCAGGGAGGAATTTAGCACCAAAATTCCGTTGTAAATGGTCAGGACCGAGTCGAATTACTCAACAGCTAGGACCGGTTACCTTTAAAATAAAGGAGTTGCATGGAAAGAAAGAGCAGATTTTGCATGCTGAAAGGCTCAAACCATGTAAAGGGTTGGAGGATAGAATGATAAATCCTACACCAGATCACGGAGATAGTGAATCCGATGAAGAGGAGGACAATGAGGTTCTACCCAGAGGAGAAGATATTATAGAATTTCCACTAATCCATAGGGAAATGGCAAGAGACGAGAATGAAGAAATCGTCGATCAAAATGAAAATAATGGCGTAAATGATGAAATAAGGGAGCAAGAAGAAGATGAATTTTTAGCACGAGGACAAGAGTTACCCGTCAGGCATAGAGAAATAAAAGAAAATATAATTCAAGAAAATGAGGAAAATTTCGAAGATGAAGAGGAAGAAGAAGAGGTCGAGGAACACGAACCGGAAGTACGAAGAAGTACGAGGACACGGGACATAAAATGGCCCGCTAGATTTAAGGATTATGTAATGAAAAAGCTGTAAAATGTAGAAAAATCCGAGTATGTCTAATCTATGTATAACTAACTAGGAATTGAGAAAAATGTAGAATGCATAAGGGAGGATGTTAGCTATAAAATTTAAGAATAAGAAAATTAGAATCGAATGTAAGGATTCATTGAATTAAAGGCGTAATTTAGGTGATTAGGGATATAATTGTATAAGATTTGTTAGACACTAGAAACATGCCATCAGAAAATAATAGGTACCAAGAAAATGACGAACTCGTTCCGCAACCACGTATCCATGTCGAAATGGAAATTTTGGACAGTGTTGTCCTAGTAAAACTCCGATGAGCCAGTAGGAGCAAACACGAAGACCATGGTAGCAGTAGCCAACCAGAGCCAGTAACCACGAAGGAAGTGTTGTGAAAAGTGAAAAGTCAAAAAGGGTGTAAGTGTAACGTGTAACTAGCAAACCAGCGAGACCACCCTTGAGCAGCATCAGCATCCAGATCGTAGCTATCCTAGCTATGATCCCTACTACTGTGAGATTGACAGCGACACTACAGGCCACCAACCAATGAGTCGTAGTGGAAGGCCGCAATATAGGTCCAATCGATATAGGCCTAATGAGTAACCAGCGCTTCAAGTAAACTTTGCTACAAGCAAGGATAATTATCTTGTAAGATTGAAATTTGTTTTGTGTCGTTCTAGCATCAACAATTTTGAAGGAAAATATTAAATGAAAATTGTATTAATGAAGAAAATTAAGGAAAATTTTTGATGCGAGAAAAAAAAAAAAAAAAAAACTTATCTAGTGTTGAGTAAAGATTTATAATTAATCTTTAATAATTATTTTGTTCATGACGTTGCGAAATTACACAGGAAAAGTTAATTTCGTATTACTTTTGTTGTTTAGTAAAATTTTGAAAAATAGCAGATATTTTTGAGAAATGTGACATTTAGGATGGAAAAGCACGTACATAATTAGGTCGAACGAACTGATAAATACGCGGATAATATAATCGTGAAATTTTTGAATTTGAGAAAAGTAACCCATAACTCACAGAGGGTTCACTGACCGAACCTTTTACAAGGCAGGCACCTAATTTATGGTGAAAATGGGACAATTGAATAAGAATTGTCCGAAATTATCTTATTCAATATAATTTCGGTTTTAAAGGGCGGAGGGATGTGATGATCCAGAAATTTGACCCTATAATTACAAAGTCTTTACTGTAAAAATTTTAATTTTAATCAAACAATCAAAAACTTAATTCCGGTATTTTTAAATCTGTGTCGATAAATTAAAAATAAAACCAATTAACGCAAAACGTATTACGACATCCGGATGTTGTCATCTAAATTAAATTCTTAAAAACAGATAAAAAACGAGGTGGTGTCATCCTAAAATCCGATTCAATGATCTTTATTTAGCCAAGGCCTTTCCGTTTAACACACATTGAGTCGAATGAATTATGGATTCTTGAACCCAAAACGTCTTGACCTCAATAAATCAGATAATTGCGACATAATTAGTCGATTTTTGGGCTACAAAAATGATATAATATTCAAGGAAATTGCATCATTCTTTTAATAACAATGAGGCCGTCCAATGAAATTCGAATTCCTAAGTTAACGACCGCCTATATTGACGATTTGGGGGAAATTTAATAATAATTTTGTGGGGAGAGCGATTTGATATAAAACTCGCGGAAGATAGTTCCCAGTGATCTGAAGATAGTTCCCAGTTGATAGTTGCCAGTTAAGAGTCGAGTCGTCCATTTGAAGTAAAGTCGGTCCAGTTTCGCGAAAAGTTTCTTTTATGGCCTATGGCCTCGGGTATAAATTAACTTAGAAAATTTACGAAGAATCGTGAAAGTAATAACATTTTAAATTCGTTCAAATCAATTATGTGCGTGTAGCTAAATATTTTGAGTAGTTAATTAAATAATTTTACGTGTGTTTTATGGACAAAATGTAAGTACTTTATAGTGACAAGATTTATTTTGATGAACATGACTTTGTGTGAAATTTTACTAGAAAACTTTTGATTTTTAATTTAACGGTGGAACTTTATTACAACGAAATTAATAACTTGAGTGTTTTATAAAAGGAAACATTATCGCATAACTTTAATTACCTTCAGATATAATGACATTTAAATGTGGAACAAAAATATGAAGAGTACTTACAATGCATTTAACAATATTCAATTTTGAGTTGGATTTATTAGCTAGGCATAGGAATCCGAAAATAGAATTTGTTCTAAGAAACTATTAACTGCAATAGGAAATTTTAAAAAGAAATTTGATGACATAATAGAATTGTTTTCTTAAAATATTGGAAACTAGTTAAAAGGAAACTTATAATAGAATTTGTCTGATTAAATAAACTAATTAAAAGGAAATAGGATGTTTCGTAAATTAAACTTGTTCATGAAATATAATTGTCTTAGAATATGGGAAAGCCGTTAAAAGAATTTATTGTCCATGGAATGAATTTTGAATTAGGGAGTTTATTTTACAAGTAGAGGTTATTGTAAGATTTTATGAGAATAAATTAGTTGTTAAACAAATAGGTAATTATTTTGGGTTTTCATAAGTAAAGGACTTAGAGATTTTAAGGAATTATTTGACTAGGTAAAGGGTAGTTATTAGGAATGATTCGGATGTAGTGAAATAAATAGAAATATTATTTTGAGAAATAGTATGAATAGGGCGTTTCTTATTAAGTAGGCATATTTCAGTGGTCCGTATAATAACAATATAGAACGGATGTGAAGTATTAATTTTACAGAATTAAAGAAGGATGTAAAGTATTGGGAGATATTTGGCTAATTGATTTTTGAGTTTTATGTGAAATAAAATATAATTTAGTACACCTCCTTAGTTTGTTTCTCTCTCTTGCAAATAGACCCTCTTCCACAGATTTTAGATAGCAAGCTCCAAGTACATATAAACACCATCAATATACCGCTCGCCATTTACCATCTAACTATTTACATAGAGTACTTGGGGCGATTTGCTACACTATGATCAGTATCAGTCATATAACTCCTACAATTGTGGACATCTTGTACTTGGTTTTTTGTTTAATAAATCTATATAAAGTAATTGTGTTTTGATTTTATTTCAGTCATGTCTCAGACATTCACGTTGAAAGGTCGAACAAGTCGCTTGAGTGTTGATATTACACCACCCATCAAGCTTGATTCTAGTTATAACTATTCATTAGCTCTCATCTCACTCAGTACGTGGCATTCCATTCCCAACATTGAACCAGGTCGAAACAAGTTCTACTATAGCGTTACAGGAAAACAACAAATAATAGAAATCCCAACCGGGTCGTACGAGGTTACCGATATTGAAGCCTATCTACAAAAACAATTAAGTACGACTACAACAGAAAATATTTCTCTTAAACCAAACAACAATACATTGAAGTGTGAACTAAAGGCTATATATGATATTAATTTCAAGCCTGAGGATAGTATAGGAAAACTTTTGGGATTTTCAGAAAAATCTCTGGAAAAGAATTATCTACACGAATCCGATCTGCCAGTTGAGATAATATCGGTGGCTAGTATACGGATAGAGTGCAACATCATCTCTGGTTCCTACTTCAATAGTAATCCTTCACATACGTTATACGAATTTACTCCAGCTGTGGATCCTGGATACCGAATTATAATAGATCCTCGAAACTTGATATATCTACCTATCAATAGGGACAGTATAGATAATATAACAATTAATATACTTGATCAAGAAGGACGGCCAGTTAATTTCCGAGGAGAGGAGATCATAGTGAGATTAGAGCTTAAGAAATATGGTCCTGGTTTTTAATAAATCTGGTGACTATTTAAACAGTGGTGTTAATAACTCGAGCTCAGTCTGCAGTCAACCGTCAAAGCAAGCGCTCACACATAAAAGTTTGATTGGGTTGAGATCTCTAACTTCCAAATATGGATATCGTATCAGGAAAACTGCAAATATTTCAGTCGGTCAACACCGATGAGTCTGTAGCGAGAGAGGAATGGCATACTTACCACCCCTTCACTAATGCCTTCAACTATAGTGATGAAATAGAAATTGTTATCAATCAACAAGATGCATTTATAGATATCAGCCAGTAGATATACTAGGAGAGTTCCCGAGCGGAAGTGACCTGTCATTCGTCGTGGGGCCCGCGCCCGTCATCAGAGAAGTCCCAAATTGAAGGGGCCTAACCCAGGTGAGCCTGTGCCCCATTCCAGGGCCCCATTTTTTCGGTGGGCCCCATTTTTCGTCAAGTGGAGGGGCCTAACCCAAGTGACGTCATCAAAGGGGCCACATGCTTGTCCCCGTTGCTAGACCCGAGGCCCCATTTTTTCGTGGGCCCCATTTTTTTGGCAAGCCCCAATTTAAAGAGGCCTAACCTAAGTAGCAAGCCCCCAATTTGAATAGACCTAACCCAATAAGTGACGTCATCAAAGGGGCCACATGCTTGTCCCCGCTGCTAGACCCGTGGCCCCATTTTTTTTTTCGGGGGCCCCATTTACATGAACTCATAACCTGAAATGAGATACCCCATACGAGATGACAGGTACGTGCGACGTTGTCGAAACTAATAATGTGCGACGTTGCCAATAAAATTTCCCTAAATCTAGGGAAAAATCGGAAAGGGGCCACTTGTCTCCGCAGCTAGACCCGCGGCCCCATTATCCATCATCATCGTATATGGAACCAATACAGGCCCCCAAATTTTGAGGCGCACGTAGCCTAGAACTCATAACCTGAAATTTGATGTCCCATATATCTCGTGCTGGTAATTTGAAATTTGTACAACGTACCTAGAACTCATAACCTGAAATTTGATACCGCGTATCTCGTACCTGGTACCTCGTACCTGGTACCTCGTACCTGGTACCTCATACCTGGTACCTCGTACCTGCTACCTCGTACCTGGTACCTCGTACCAAGATACGCCGTACTGGGCCCCCTTTTTTCGTCGTCGTCGGCCCCATTTTTCTAAACTAAAAATATGGTCACATAAAAGACAACATCATCATCATCATCATCATCATTGAAAAATAGTGCTCCAATTTGGGTCCCATTTTTCACGGACTTGTAACGATTTAATTGGGGGGCCCCAAATATTATTTTTAAAATAATTATAATTTCTACCGTTCTCATAAACAGCAAAAAAAGCAAGTTGTGTGCGAACTTGCTTATCACACGGAAGCGGCATTTCCTGCGACGATAATAAACATTGTTGTTATTGTTGTTCTATATTCATTCAAAGTCTAGTAAGTTATTCCAGCGTTCTTAAGTGACACAACGTTTTTTCAATGCTCCAGTTTCAAAAACATTTTTCTACGAAAATCTCATTCAAAGTTGGGCGTTGGATTATTTGAAGTTAATTGTGTTTATTACTAAAAAACTATGTAAGTAATTTTTTCATTAATCTTAATGACCCTGATAATAATACATTGGTCTATTTTTTTTTTTTAGAGACAATCATGAATTTAGATCAAATAAACCAGGCGGCTTGTATTGAAGAAAAGCCCTATATTGAAATTGAAGGACCTAGTTCCAAATCATCTGTATCCCATTATAAGTATAACAGTTGTTAACTCTAAATTTGGAGAAGTAGCAAAAGTAGACTTGCAAAAATGTACCTATCACATTTCTACCACAACGTTCAACCGAACCGATTAAACAAAATCTTGACCATTTCGAGGCTGGGAAATTTGCACTCATTTTCAAGTCTATGAAAGAGATTCAGGGACTAAATCCAACGGCGATTTTTGAAATTGTTGAATTGTAAGTTTACTATAATATAAACTATCCAATTGAAACTAATTATTTTAATTTTAGATTGGTTGGAAATGAGAAAACAACAAAACGCGAAACGCAGCTGGCTGGCCTGGTACTTGTTATTCATTTTCAAATTTTAGTTAGATTCATGTTAAATTCTAGCGTCCTTAGGTGACACAACGTTTTTCAGTACTCATCCAGATCGAATTTTTCAACGAAAATTTCATTCAAAGTTGGGCGTTGGATTATTTGAAGTTAATTGTGTTTATTGCTAAAAACTATGTAAGAAATTTTTTCATTAGTCTTAATGACCCTGATAATAATACGTTGTTCTATTTTTAGTTTAATAATAGAATCAAAATTTGACCACTTCGAGGTTTGGGCTCTTGGAACGTGTCTTTGAAATTGTAAGTATATTATTTTTATTATATAGCATACAGTACATTTTTTCTCTTTTTAGATCTATTTTCAGTGCTCATCCAGATCGAATTTTTCAACGGAAACTTAATTCAAATTGGGCCTTGCCTCAATTATAATTGATTGTGTATTTAGTGCTAAAAACTATGTAAGTAATTTTATCAATATTCTTAAAGAGCCTGATAATAATACGTTGTTCTATTTTCCATAGACAAACATGAATTTAGATCAGATAAACCAAGCCGCCTGTATTGAGGAAAAGCCATATTTGAAATTAAAGGAACTAGCCCCAAATCATCCGTATCCCATTATAAGGATTGCAATTGTTAATTCAAAATTTGGAGAGGTAGCGAGAGTGGAACTAGAAAAAATATCACTTTTCTCCCACAACGTTCAACCGAACCGATAAGACAAAATATTGGTTACTTTCTGAATGGGAAATATGCACTAATTTTCAAGGGTATGAAAGCAATTGAAGGCTTGAATTCAACAACCATTTTTGAAATTATTGAATTGTAAGTATACTATATAAATTATTGAACTGAAACTAATCATGTTGATTTTCTAGATCTAATGGAATTGAGAAAGCAACAACACCAACAACAAAACGTCTCAACTAGAACACGAAATAAGAAATCAGACTAGTCGGAGAGGATTTTTGTAATTATATGACAATAAAAGCACTTGTTATTATCTAATAATTGTTTTATTTATAAAATATTATACAAGTTATTGTGGGTTTTGGTACTTCCAATATAATTATACAATACATATACATTCTTAACACTACATGAACGAATACTAATTTTATGATAATTGAAATCAGTGGGGCTTATAAACCAGCTTGGGTACTTTACCTACTGAAAATTCTAAATTAATTATAGTTAGAGGATTTACATTAATTTTAACATGAACTTTGATTAGAAATTCTTGTTTAACATAGCCTTCAACGTAAACAGTATCAATGTCTTTTAAATTGTCCTGAAGCACTTGATTAAGTTCTCCATAGTCTACACAGCCTGTATTGTATGGAACACCATGAATATTGTGGGATACATAGTTGAGTTCTTTCTTCTGGGCTTCATTCAACTCACGATGTCGAATTTTTGGTTCAAATACGGAACTTCTAAGCAGTTTCCCATCACAAAAAGCCAATTCTTTAACTTGAAAAATCAGTAGAAAAGTAACATTGACCGTCCAAAAGCACAAACTCAATCCTTTTCTGCGAATGCTTGATAGTCACTGGCTACATCAATGTTCTAACGTTACCTGATAAAGGTAAGTATTCAAACACCCGATCATGTACGATTATACAACAGGCTCGTGTATCTTCCGAAAAATTCTCTGAGCTTTGGAACTCTAATTTGACATCAGTCGTGTTGCTTTTGAGGGATTCGTTCTGTTTTGAGCAGTCTATAACAAATAATGCCCTGTTGGCAAAATTGGGAAGGTCCAGCAATGGTTCACTATTGGTTTTACCCAAATACGTGTTTTGAAATTCGGTATACATCCGGTATGCTTCTGCAAACTGTTTGTCATCGAAATTAAGATTCAGTGATTCATACGGATAAACTTCAGAGTTTAGATACAGCTTGACATCTGTAATGTCTAAATTATCGAAAAGAGTAATATCATACCGAGGATTATCTTTTCGGTTTTTCTGGAAAAACACTATGATATATCTGGCTCTCTCGGACATTGATTTCACAGTCCACACGTCTCGCTTGGATTTTCTCAATGTAGGTAACTCATGAATCTCCCAACTTCTGAATGGAATAAATATGGGTTTGTTGTTCGAAATATCTTCCAATAATTTCAATTTTAAAACATCGTTTGGATAAATGTGCCTCACCCTCAATTCTACTGTGTCTAAAGTAATTTTTGCTGTTTTATCTCCAGTCGTATTGATGTAACAGTTATCATCATTTCTAGCTCTGACAAGTTTTATTTTCTGTCTTCCCATAATAGCCTTATTGTAATCGGAAAAGATATTTAGTAAAATCTTCAAGGGTATCAGGAAATTAAATTTGTTCCCCGCTAAAGATTTCACTTCACCCTTAGGCCAATTCCATCCAGCTCGATCGAGTGCTCTACTCTCTTGATCGTTGAGACATAAAATATTCCTCACTGTGCTAGTAAGCCCCGGATCTCGAATTTTATCAATTTCTTTGCCATTTAATTCATAAGTGATAGATTCAAATAGGAAAGCACCTGCATTAATTGTTAGATTACATTTTCCTGTCTTTCCAGCGGTAACGTCTTCATTAAACTTTCCTTCAATGTAGACTTCGGCTTGGCTGATATCTATAAATGCATCTTGTTGATTGATAACAATTTCTATTTCATCACTATAGTTGAAAGAATTGGTGAAAGGATGGTAAGTATGCCATTCCTCTCTCGCTACGGACTCATCGGTGTTGACCGACTGAAATATTTGCAGTTTTCCTGATACGATATCCATATTGGGAAGCCAGAGATCTCAACCCAATCAAACTTTTATGTGTGAGCGTTTGCTTTGACGGTTGACTGCAGACTGAGCTCGAGTTATTAACACCACTGTTTAAATAGTCACCAGTTTTATTAAAAACCAGGACCATATTTCTTAAGCTCTAATCTCACTATGATCTCCTCTCCTCGGAAATTAACTGGCCGTCCTTCTTGATCAAGTATATTAATTGTTATATTATCTATACTGTCCCTATTGATAGGTAGATATATCAAGTTTCGAGGATCTATTATAATTCGGTATCCAGGATCCACAGCTGGAGTAAATTCGTATAACGTATGTGAAGGATTACTATTGAAGTAGGAACCAGAGATGATGTTGCACTCTATCCGTATACTAGCCACCGATATTATCTCAACTGGCAGATCGGATTCGTGTAGATAATTCTTTTCCAGAGATTTTTCTGAAAATCCCAAAAGTTTTCCTATACTATCCTCAGGCTTGAAATTAATATCATATATAGCCTTTAGTTCACACTTCAATGTATTGTTGTTTGGTTTAAGAGAAATATTTTCTGTTGTAGTCGTACTTAATTGTTTTTGTAGATAGGCTTCAATATCGGTAACCTCGTACGACCCGGTTGGGATTTCTATTATTTGTTGTTTTCCTGTAACGCTATAGTAGAACTTGTTTCGACCTGGTTCAATGTTGGGAATGGAATTCCACGTACTGAGTGAGATGAGAGCTAATGAATAGTTATAACTAGAATCAAGCTTGATGGGTGGTGTAATATCAACACTCAAGCTACTTGTTCGACCTTTCAACGTGAATGTCTGAGACATGACTGAAATAAAATCAAAACACAATTACTTTATATAGATTTATTAAACAAAAAACCAAGTACAAGATGTCCACAATTGTAGGAGTTATATGACTGATACTGATCATAGTTGAAAAGTATCTTACAATTTTTAAAATAACGAACGAGTTCTTTTGGTGGATTTAGGTTCCCAAAACTATCAAAGTAAACAACAGTGTTTTCCTTTTTCTTATAAGCTACCCAATGTGATCCCGATCCCATATTCGTATCCAAATTAAGAACCCCGCATTCGGTTTTCTTTGAAGACGATGGTAAGGTATCTCGCATAAACACGCCTCTAAAATTGAAAATTTTAAGTTTTTTAACGTATCGCTTGATATCTTGATCACTTAGTGGACGATCGGGTAGCTTTATTGGAAGTTTTTTGACATCTTTTTCAGGTAAAGTCCATATCCGGTCTTGTGTTTACTAAGATATAATCCACTCCCTTTTTTTCCTAACGCAATAGCTTCCATCATTTCGTTGTGTCGTTTGGACTCGACGAGTTTATCTTTCGCAGAACGAGCGTCATTCACTGCTTTTGCCACCCCTGCTGCGCCCCCGCTTAAAGCGCCCAGCGCGCTAAGTCCGGCAAACAGAGGTATAAGAGGAATAATTCCACCTACTTTTGGTACTGGGATAACTCGTGGAACTCGAATCTTTTTGGGTCCACCAGCTTCTTTGATTGTCTTACGAGCTGCTTGAAGCGCCGATTTAATAAAGTCTTTTATTCCTCTACCACGATGCTTTACTTGCTTTCTAATATTAGCCACAACATAGGATTTGAATGGTTTCAAACTTTTCGATCGAGCCATGCTGAGTTTACGTTTAGTTTTCTTCTAACCGAAATTGCGAAATCCTATCCTTTCACCCGTTCCCACGATATATTTTTTAGCACTTTATCTGGCCGATGTCTGTGTTGTAGATCCGTGAATTTCAAAAGAAAGCTTGTTGATGTAGCTATTTAAAGGACCTACACTCGATGGTGTATTCATTAAGAATGAAACAGAGGTAGAGTGAACATTGTTTATATACGATGCGGAAGATGAAGCAGAAAATCAACATAAAGATCGATAACTTTGACATTAATAAGTCCACTAGTGTTAGAAAGAGACATGGAGAACTTTTACCAAACACAATTAGAGCAATAATATGCGGGCCAAGTAATTCAGGGAAAACAAATGTTATGCTTAGTATGTTAACCGATGAGAATGGACTTAGATTCCGAAATGTATATGTATATTCCAAGTCATTGGACCAAGAGAAGTATAAGTTTCTGAAAGAGGTGCTCAACCGTGTTGCTGGTATAAACTTTTATGGATACAGTGATAATGAAACCGTTTTAGATCCGCAAACAGCTAAGTCAGATTCGGTGTTTATATTCGATGATGTGGCTTGTGAGAAGCAAGACAAGATAAGAAACTATTTTTGTATGGGCCGCCATAATGCTATTGACTGTTTTTATCTTTGTCAGACGTATTCAAAAATACCTAAGCAATTGATTCGTGATAATGCAAATATGATTATAGTATTTAAGCAGGATGACACGAACCTGAAACATGTGTACGACGATCACGTTAACACAGATATGTCTTTAAATACGTTTAAAACTATTTGTACTGAATGTTGGAAAGATAAATATGGTTTCTTAGTCATTGTTAAAGATGATGATATCACGAGCGGTAGATATCGAAGTCAGTTCAACACCTATATATCTCCATAGAAGACAAATTCTCCTCAGTATCCCTTAAGACGTCGCTGTGTACAGACCCCTGCAATAGCTGTACCATAGCTGTCTCTGAACTAGTGTAGCTGTCTAAAAGCTGTCTCCTACCCTGCATAGCTGTCTCTAGACCTGTATAGCTGTCTAAAAAAGCTGTCTTCTGACCTGTATAGCTGTCTAAAAAGCTGTCTCCGGACCTGTATAGCTGTCTAAAAAGCTGTCTGCTGACCTGTAAAGCTGTCTCTAGACCTGTATAGCGGTATACGGACCTGTATATAGCTGTATACAGACCTGTCTCCGGACCTGTATAGCTGTCTAAAAAGCTGTCTGCTGACCTGTAAAGCTGTCTCTAGACCTGTATAGCGGTATACGGACCTGTATATAGCTGTATACAGACCTGTCTCCGGACCTGTATAGCTGTCTAAAAAGCTGTCTGCTGACCTGTAAAGCTGTCTCTAGACCTGTATAGCTGTCTAAAAAGCTGTCTGCTGACCTGTAAAGCTGTCTATATACCTGTATAGCGGTATACGGACCTGTATATAGCTGTATACAGACCTGTCTCCTGATCTGTGTAGCAGTATAAAAGACAGTGTAAAACCTGGTTGGAAATCATGGCTTCGGTTCCAAGCGAAAATGATAGGAATATCAAGAAGAAAATACTGAACGCTGCTAGATCTATAAGAAAAAAGTATTTGGCTTTAAAGCTGGAGAGAAAAGAGGAAGATGAGGCACTTGATAGGATAATAAACCCTATAACTGAACCTCTAAGAGAGTTTGTTGAGAAAACGGTTGGCAGAAAAGTCCAAGTTAAACATGAAAAAGTTAAGCTCGAAGCTCCTAAAACGTATTTTGAATCTGAACCGAAACTTCCTAGAAATGTAGAGTTCCAACCAGCAGAGATTATTGCTCAAACGAGTGAGAATTTAAAAAGTGATGATGATGATGATGATGATGATGATGGCGCTGAGGATGTCTTTTATGAACCCTTACAACATTTGAAAGAAGATCTGCAGAAATCAATTCACGATAGATCAGGAGCGTATGAAGAATTTTTAGATCAGTATCCCAAAGTAGCACAAGAGTATGTAGATAGATACTATAAACAATCAGATGAAATAGACCATTCTTATGGCTTGAAACATGATATGAAAACCGATGATTGGTCTATGGGATCACAAAAAGTCAACTTTCTCCCGAATGGAGATATTAAAGTCGGCGCTGTATCTTATAAAGGAACGCAGGGCTTATATGATCTTTTATTTCTGAAAAAGCCGATCTATCAGACAGAGGATGATAAGTTGCAGTTTACTGATATTCTAAACAGGACCAATGTTCATCGAAGAGATTTTGATCCATCCAAACAAGTTAAAGGGTCCACATCTTCAAAATATAGACAGTTTGTTAAACCTTTGGTCTCATCATCATCTGAAGCAAAAAGGCTTAAATCAAGTAA
Organism: Ceutorhynchus assimilis; assembly: GCA_917834065.1. NCBI lineage: Eukaryota > Metazoa > Arthropoda > Insecta > Coleoptera > Curculionidae > Ceutorhynchus > Ceutorhynchus assimilis. The sequence goes on from OU892287.1 coordinate 18,893,473, forward strand.
CAGTGCCTCGCCATCTGGCCGAAATCCATCTACAAGATTTCAAAATAAATCCGGAAGTGCTTTATTATTAGAATATAATGAGAAACGAAAACAATATGTTTATTACGATGACGTCAACGAATTAATTGATAGGCTTGTTAAATTGGATGCATCACAAAAAGCTGGAAATACCAATAATATCAATGAGATTATGAGTATTTTAGAGGAACTGGCTGAATTGGGTGTGATTGAGTTTAATAAATAGTTCTACATGTGTTATCTTGAATCATTATAGGGTTAGCCACTTTCAAGTTTAGATCTCTTAACATTTATGTACTGTGAGTCACAACGAAAAAAAAAAATGAAAACTATTACAAAGGCTAGGGAACGGGTGGTTGAAGAACTACATAAGCCAGCACGTAAAAAGTTTAATCGTAGAAGATTTATACAGTATGGTCTGGATGATACTTTTGCCACCGACTTGGCTCAGCTTGATCAGTATGCTCGAGAAAACAAGGGATTCAAGTACATATTGGTTGTTATCGATTGTTTTTCTAAATTTCTGTGGACTAGAGCTGTAAAATCGAAATCAGCGCAAGATGTCGCTAAAGCTATGGAGAGCATTTTGAAAATTTCCGGAAGAATACCCAAGAAACTTATTTCGGATAATGGAAAGGAATACTATAATATTCAATTTTCGAGTCTAATGAAGAAACATGGAATACATCATTATAGTTCGTTTAGTCCTCTAAAAGCATCTATTGCAGAGCGAGTAATTCGAACCATTAAAGAAAAGTTGTTTAAGCAATTTACATTAAACGGAAACCATAAATGGATCGATTTATTGAAGCCTGTTACCGATGCATATAATGACCGCAAACATAGCACGATTAAAATGAAACCAAGCAAAGTTACTAAAAATAATGAAAAAACACTACTTAATACTGTTTATAGTCATATTAAGGTAGCTGGAAAACAGAAATTCAAGGTCGGTGACGTAGTTCGCATAAGCAAGTTCAAGCATGTTTTTCAGAAAGGATATACCCCAAACTGGACTACGGAATTGTTCCACATAGCTAAAGTGAGAATTACAAATCCAACAACATATTTGTTAGAGGACTTGCAAGGTCGGCCTATAAGTGGTGGTTTTTATGAAGAAGAACTACAGAAAACAAAACAACCTGATGTGTTTCTTATAGAACAAGTATTACGAAAGAAAGGAAATAAAATGTATGTAAAATGGTTGGGCTTTGAAAAATCTCATAATAGCTGGGTTGACAGGGATAAAGATCTAGTTTAAAAGCGGATTTAAACGATTTGCAACTCATTTGTAATACTGAGTGTGAAGTATCAAGTTTGCAAAGAAAGTAGTCCTTCTCATTCACATAACTTAAGTCATAATCATAAAAATAAGTATTGTACGGTAATTTAACATGACAACACCAGCAGATATTGATTGTACGGATAGTGAAGATGAGAGCTGCTCAACCTGTTCCTCACCTAATTGGAAGTATGTCAATAGTATGTTTTTGATGAGTAAACAAAAAATCATGAAAAAATCAACATTTTTGGGGGAGACTTGTTATTCAACCAAGAATTTCAAAATAATTTCTGGAATAAGTATTGCTTGAGGACTAATTCCTAGCCTAAAAGTCACAAGTACAATTCTAAATCTACCTGAAGAACAAGTGTCTGTTTCGTTTAGCTATATAGAATGGTCCAAATTTCTGGATATTGTTACATCCTTCATGGAACTTTCTGGAGATGGTAGTGATGTCATAACAACTGTTTCATTATCGGATACCATCATTGTTTCTAGAGTTATGTGTTTTGGAGAGAGAATTATCAAGTTAACAAGCGGAGAAGTTGATTTATGTTTTTGTATAGACGATATAGAATCCATTTCATATATCCGAGAAATAATAGATTATAGGTTAAGTTTACTTATAGAACTAGATTTTAGAACTTTTTATGATAATAGTTTAAAATATTATAATGTAACCACTGTTAACGAAAATAATTTTTTAAGTGTCATAAAAGAATATTGTAATTTATATATATGTGAATTATCCTATTTTATGTTAGAATTCGTATACCTCAACCCGGAAAAAATAGTTATGGATTTCAAGAAATTATGTGTTTTAGATATCTAGTGATGTAATAATAAGAATGTGAACTTGTGAAAAATAATTTTTATGCAATAAATTCTTTAAAAACATTCGTTATTTTATTTCCATTTTAGTTTTCAGGATAAACTACAAGAGAGAGAGAGAAAGAGAGAGACAGAGATAGAGAGAATAAGAGTTTGTAGCAGTAGACATTCAATTTAGTATCATCATGTCTGTCGATAAGTTTGGTCGTTCACAGCGCTTAAAAACTGTTAACGAGTATAAAAATTTGGTGTTGAAACGACGTTTGGAAAACCAATCACAAGATTATGCAACGAAATCCTATATGGATAAATCATTGAGAGAATTTTTGGAAAAATTTAAAACAGATTCTGAAAACCAGAAAAAAGTCACTGAGTCACCCTCACAAGAATTATCTGGAAAGTATAAGCAGATAGAATCTTTAATCAAAGATAATCAAAAGAAAATTGAAACTTTGACAAATAAGAGCCACTCGTTTGAAAATGATTTTAAAACAGTGAATTCTTCAATGAAAGAAAGTCAAAAGAAAATTGAAAGTTTAGCCACTATGAACCAATCGATTGGCACTGATATCAAAAACAAATTGGCTCCAAGAATAGCTGCCTTGGAAGAACAACATAAGTTATTTAATATAACACCTTCATATATAAGTATTGGTGACAAGAGAATAGTCAGAGCTTCCAAAGCTATAAACGATAACGATTTAATCACGAAAGGTCAGGTGATCAAAATGATTAACGAGAAGCATCCTGTTTTACCAGCAGCAGTGGCGAATAAAAAGGGAAAAGGAAAGGGAAACTAAAGATGAAGACTAGAACGGGAATCAACTGGAATCACACTACTTGTATTTATTTAGTTTATGCTCATAGGAAAAAGTCAATGTTCTTGATGGTTCAATAAATTAATTTTACGGGAAGCCTGGGAACTTTTTTGATACTGTGGGAAAATCTCTAGATCGGCGGCGCCTTTAATTTGAAGTTTCGAAGGTTTGACCTAGGCGAACCCCAATTTTGAGAATTTAAAAATGGATCCGAAATGGGATGGAGTATTTTCATCAACTTCCAGATTTGCAAATGGACCAGCAACATGCAAATTGGAAAATTGTTCCAAAACCAGTGTATCAAGAATATAATATTGGAAACATTGTGCAAATTATTTATAATCCTGAGAAAACGGAGATTGTCTTACACCACAAGAACGAAACTTCTATACCATTCACCTTCAATGAATTTGAGGAATTTTTACAGTTTCTCGATAATGTAAATGATGGTTGGTATGATGTAAATTTCTACATTGGAGAATTCATTTATGTTAGCTATTGGAATGAGGAAGAAAGTAAAGGTCTGACTATGGTGGATATGCGAACAATGGGAAAAATTTATTGGAATGAAAATCATCTTGATTTAATTCTAGAACATAAATATAACCTGTATGATATTTTTCTTAAATAAAAAATTGAAATAAAAAAATTATTCTGGCCTATTTCTTTTTCTCCTATACCAAAACCACAATAAATATCCCATAAATAAAACAACTACCTATGTAGAAATATAAAGTGTTTTTTATTATCAATATTTCTACAACAAAAAAAATAATAAATTCCTCCTGAATCATTATGTCTTGATCTTGTTGATGCGTTTTGACGTTTTCTCGATGCCGTTAACTCTAAAAATTGAAAATGTTTTTAGTATCTATTAATTTAATAATTTATATGGTATACTTACAATTCAACAATTTTGAAAATTGGTGTTGGATTCAGGCCTTTAATATCTCGCATGCCTTTAAATTTCAATCCAAATTTCCCAGCCTCGAAGTGCTGAATGTTTTGTTTAATTGAATCCGTTGCACGTTGAGGAAGAAAGGTAATGTTTTTATCCATTTCTACTCGGGCTACTTCTCCAAATTTTGAATTCACTATAGTCACACCCCGAATTGGATAGGGATGCTCTGGAGTCAAATCTTGTAGCTTTAAGTAGGACTTTTCCTCAAGACAGGCTGCTTGGTTAATTTGGGGTAAATCCATGATTCTATTATTAAACTAAAAATAGAACAACGTATTATTATCAGGGTCTTTAAGAATAATGAAAAAAATTACTTACATAGTTTTTAGCACTAAATACACACAATCAATTATAATTGAGGTAACGCCCAATTTTGAATTAAGTTTTCGTTGAAAAATTCGATCTGGATGAGGAGCACTGAAGAAAAACGTTGTGTCACCTCTAGGGACGTTAAAATCTAACTAAAATTTGAAAATGAATAACAACAACTAGCAGGCCAGCCAGCTGCGTTTCGTTATCGTCGCAGGAAATGCGGCTTCCGTGTGATAAGCAAGTTCGCACACAAGTTGCTGTTCTTCTTGTTGTTTGTTTATGAGAACGGTAGAAATTATAATTATTTTAAAAATAATATTTGGGGCCCCCCAATTAAATCGTTACAAGTCCGTGAAAAATGGGACCCAAATTGGAGCACTATTTTTCAATGATGATGATGATGATGATGATGTTGTCTTTTATGTGACCATATTTTTAGTTTAGAAAAATGGGGCCGACGACGACGAAAAAAGGGGGCCCAGTACGGCGTATCTTGGTACGAGGTACCAGGTACGAGGTAGCAGGTACGAGGTACCAGGTATGAGGTACCAGGTACGAGGTACCAGGTACGAGGTACCAGGTACGAGATACGCGGTATCAAATTTCAGGTTATGAGTTCTAGGTACGTTGTACAAATTTCAAATTACCAGCACGAGATATATGGGACATCAAATTTCAGGTTATGAGTTCTAGGCTACGTGCGCCTCAAAATTTGGGGGCCTGTATTGGTTCCATATACGACGATGATGGATAATGGGGCCGCGGGTCTAGCTGCGGAGACAAGTGGCCCCTTTCCGATTTTTCCCTAGATTTAGGGAAATTTTATTGGCAACGTCGCACATTATTAGTTTCGACAACGTCGCACGTACCTGTCATCTCGTATGGGGTATCTCATTTCAGGTTATGAGTTCATGTAAATGGGGCCCCCGAAAAAAAAAATGGGGCCACGGGTCTAGCAGCGGGGACAAGCATGTGGCCCCTTTGATGACGTCACTTATTGGGTTAGGTCTATTCAAATTGGGGGCTTGCTACTTAGGTTAGGCCTCTTTAAATTGGGGCTTGCCAAAAAAATGGGGCCCACGAAAAAATGGGGCCTCGGGTCTAGCAACGGGGACAAGCATGTGGCCCCTTTGATGACGTCACTTGGGTTAGGCCCCTCCACTTGACGAAAAATGGGGCCCACCGAAAAAATGGGGCCCTGGAATGGGGCACAGGCTCACCTGGGTTAGGCCCCTTCAATTTGGGACTTCTCTGATGACGGGCGCGGGCCCCACGACGAATGACAGGTCACTTCCGCTCGGGAACTCTCCTAGTATATCTACTTCAGCCAAGCCGAAGTCTACATTGAAGGAAAGTTTAATGAAGACGTTACCGCTGGAAAGACAGGAAAATGTAATCTAACAATTAATGCAGGCGCATTCCTTTTTGAATCCATCGCTTATGAATTAAATGGCAAGGAAATTGATAAAATTCGAGATCCGGGGCTTACCAGCACAGTGAGAAACCTGCTATGCCTCAATGATCAAGAAAGTAGAGCACTCGAACGAGCTGGATGGAATTGGCCTAGTGGAACACTAAAATCTTTAGCGGGGGATAAATTCAATTTTCTAATACCCTTGAAAGTTTTACTGAATATCTTTTCCGATTACAATAAGGCTATTATGGGAAGACAGAAAATAAAACTTGTCAGAGCTAGAAATGATGATAACTGTTACATCAATACGACTGGAGATAAAACAGCAAAAATTACTTTAGACACAGTAGAATTGAGGGTGAGGCACATTTATCCAAACCATGTTTTAAAATTGAAATTATTGGAAGATATTTCGAACAACAAACCCATATTTATTCCATTCAGAAGTTGGGAGATTCATGAGTTACCTACATTGAGAAAATCCAAGCGAGACGTGTGGACTGTGAAATCCATGTCTGAGAGAGCTAGATATGTCATAGTCTTTTTCCAGAAAAAACGAAAAGATAATCCTCGGTATGATATTACTCTTTTCGATAATTTGGATATAACAGATGTCAAGCTGTATCTAAACTCTGAAGTTTATCCGTATGAATCACTGAATCTTAATTTCGATGACAAACAGTTTGCAGAAGCATACCGGATGTATACCGAATTTCAAAACACGTATTTGGGTAAAACCAATAGTGAACCATTGCTGGACCTTCCCAATTTTGCCAACAGGGCATTATTTGTTATAGACTGCTCAAAACAGAACGAATCCCTCAAAAGCAACACGACTGATGTCAAATTAGAGTTCCAAAGCTCAGAGAATTTTTCGGAAGATACACGAGCCTGTTGTATTATCGTACATGATCGAGTTTTTGAATACTTACCTTTATCCGGTAATGTTCGAACATTGATCTAAACAGACACTATGAAACATTCGACACTATGAAACATTCAACAGAAAAGTAGAACGTTTGCGGTTTTGGATGCTCAAGGTTCTGTTTACGTTAAAGGACATATTTAAAAGATTTTATTATTAGATTGTATACTAAACTAAACCTAATTTATCTAACTAGAGCGAATTTAGAATTTTTTGGACAGTGTAGGATCCAGGCTGGATAATAGCTTGTTAATATCATAAAATTATTTTAAGTCCATGTAGTATTAAGAATTTATTGTATAATTATATTGTGTAAGTACCTAATAAACTTTTTTAAATAATTAAGTTCTTTTCTATAAATACAGACCTCTTAGTCGAATAAGTTTAGTCTTTCTCTAGGGTATGAGCTGCAAACTAACCGAAAGAATTCAACATTATTTAGTAAATCTCTCGAAATTGAAAAAAAGATTTTGACTTTTACCAAGAAAAACAGTTACTGTTCAATAATTTTGAAAATTTGAAAATGGATTCGAAATGTGATATCGTATTTGCAAATGAATCAACAACTAGTCGGGAAATTAATCTATATCAAGACTATGATATTGGGGGCTTTGTGCGAATCAATTACAATCCTGAAGAGATCGTCTTACACCACAAAGATAGCGCTTCAATAAGATTTACCTATGATGAACTTGAAGATTTTTTTGAATTTTTTTGATACTATAAACGATGGTTGGAAAGATACAAATTTCTACATTGGCGAATTCATTTACGTTAGCTATTGGAATGAGGAAGAAAGTAAAGGTCTGACTATGGTGGATATGCGAACAATGGGAAAAATTTATTGGAATGAAAATCATCTTGATTTAATTCTAGAACATAAATATAACCTGTATGATATTTTTCTTAAATAAAAAATTGAAATAAAAAATTTATTCTGGCCTATTTCTTTTTTCTCCTATACCAAAACCACAATAAATATCCCATAAATAAAACAACTACCTATGTAAAAATATAAAGTGTTTTTTATTATCAATATTTCTACAACAAAAAAAATAATAAATTCCTCCTGAATCATTGTCTTGATCTTGTTGATGCGTTTTGACGTTTTCTCGATGCCGTTAACTCTAAAAATTGAAAATGTTTTTAGTATTAATTTAATAATTTATATGGTATACTTACAATTCAACAATTTTGAAAATTGGTGTTGGATTCAGGCCTTTAATATCTCGCATGCCTTTAAATTTCAATCCAAATTTCCCAGCCTCGAAGTGCTGAATGCTGAATGTTTTGTTTAATTGAATCGGTTGCACGTTGAGGAAGAAAGGTAATGTTTTTATCCATTTCTACTCGGGCTACTTCTCCAAATTTTGAATTCACAATAGTCATACCCCGAATTGGATAGGGATGCTCTGGAGTCAAATCTTGTAGCTTTAAGTAGGACTTTTCCTCAAGACAGGCTGCTTGGTTAATTTGGGGTAAATCCATGATTCTATTATTAAACTAAAAATAGAACAACGTATTATTATCAGGGTCTTTAAGAATAATGAAAAAATTACTTACATAGTTTTAACACTAAATACACACAATCAATTATAAATGTGACAGCGCCCAATTTTGAATTAAGTTTTCGTTGAAAAATTCAATCTGGATGAGCACTGAAGAAAAACTTTGTGTCACCTAGGGACGTTAAAATCTAACTAAAATTTGAAAATGAATAACAACTACCAGGCCAGCCAGCTGCGTTTCGTTATCGTCGCAGGAAATGCGGCTTCCGTGTGATAAGCAGGATTAAGCAAGTTCACACACAACTTGCTCTTCTTGTTGCTGTTTATGAGAACGGTAGAAATTATAATTATTTTAAAAATAATATTTGGGGCCCCCCAATTAAATCGTTACAAGTCCGTGAAAAATGGGGCCCAAATTGGAGCACTATTTTTTCAATGATGATGATGATGTTGTCTTTTATGTGACCATATTTTAGTTTAGAAAAATGGGGCCGACGACGACGACGAAAAAAGGGGGCCCAGTACGGTTTATCTTGTTACAAGTAACGGGGTACCAGGTACGAGGTACCAGGTACGAGATACGCGGTATCAAATTTCAGGTTATGAGTTCTAGATACGTTGTACAAATTTCAAATTACCAGCACGAGATATGGGACATCAAATTTCAGGTTATGAGTTCTAGGCTACGGGCGCCTCAAAATTTGGGGGCCTGTATTGGTTTCATATACGATAATGGATAATGGGGCCGCGGGTCTAGCTGCGGAGACAAGTGGCCCCTTTCCGATTTTTCCCTAGATTTAGGGAAATTTTATTGGCAACGTCGCACATTATCAGTTTCGGCAACGTCGCACGTACCTGTCATCTCGTATCTCATTTCAGGTTATGAGTTCATGTAAATGGGGCCCCCGAAAAAAATGGGGCCACGGGTCTAGCAGCGGGGACAAGCACGTATGGCCCCTTTGATGACGTCACTTATTGGGTTAGGTCTATTCAAATTGGGGGCTTGCTACTTAGGTTAGGCCTCTTTAAATTGGGGCTTGCTAAAAAATGGGGCCCACGAAAAAATGGGGCCACGGGTCTAGCAACGGGGACAAGCATGTGGCCCCTTTGATGACGTCACTTGGGTTAGGCCCCTCCACTTGACGAAAAATGGGGCCCACGACAAAAATGGGGCCCTGGAATGGGGCACAGGCCCACCTGGTGGAGGCCCCTTCAATTTGGGACTTCTCTGATGACGGGCACGGGCCCCACGACGAATGACAGGTCACTTCCGCTCCAGAACTCTCCTAGTATATCTACTCACACCCCCCCTGGATGACGCCATAACCGCGACTACCAAAAACGAGGCCGATAGTGGTTTTCCAGTGACGCACCTTAAGCACTCCTGAGCTGTTCTAGAGCGCCCCGGGCTGTTTATAGGCTTTCCAATGCTTCAGAGTTTCGCGCAACTGAACTGCCACCAATTCTATTTTACGAGGCGAGTCGAAATTCGTATCAAATTACGTCTGGAGCTGTCGTATTCGATATCGAATATCATAGACAATTCGACTCGATTTGCAGAATAGAATCGACAGAATCCGGGTGCTGTTTGTTTTTCCTCTCCCCTGCCTTTTGGAACCGTGAACCATGATGTTATCGTGCAACTAAACATTTCAATAAAATCTGTTTTTTTTTCAAAAATAATTCCCCAAGTCAAAAATTTAATAACTAGTTGGCAACACAAGCCTTTCTACATAAAAAATTTGGAGGCACAATTTCACATTGTATTAGGCAATCTAATCCATCTGCCAACATAATGTCATTTTGACTTTTATCTTTAAAAAAAAAACACTTTAGATATCGACCTTTGATATCGCGCGAAAACGAATGTCAAGTAAAGAAACTTGCACGAGGCGTTGTAATAACTCGAGCTGTCCTGGGGTGGTATTCCGTTCACACTATCTAGTACTAGAATTGAATCGACTTTGTCGCTATAGGAATTCTGTTGCGGGTTGCGATTGAAAAAAGCTAGTTTTCGCGTCAAATCGATTGCTCTGTTTTGATGTAGCAAGGGTTGTCGCCTGCATATAGCTGCTTTCCAGCTGTGTGCTTCAACCACAGTGCAGCACAGTGTTCTGTGTTTGAAACGCAAAAGTTAGCAGCTCTGGAAGCGCAGTACGACTGGAACACGAACACGTGCTTGAAGCATTTGCGCGCGCAAAAGCTCGATTGGGTGCTCAAAATGGTCCGCTAGAAAGCGACTGATGTGAAATCGCTGAACGGAATCGTTTTGATTGATAGAGTCGCAAGCAACGTCGCCTTAATTCGATTGCATTTTAGCGTGAACGGAATGCGGCCCCAGGGATAGGGGTGGAAAAGCCTCTATACTCTTTCTTTTTCCCACTGCAATTAATCACGATTCACGATAGGCTGCCTGGAGCAAATGCGGGATAGTGTATTCGAGCCATTCGACGATCGATTACTCCAAAAAACAGTACAGAGCAAATTTCGCTCAATTCGAAATCGCTACAACATGAAGTGACGAATGACAAAAATCGACACTTATGACGTGAGCGTGACTCAACGGCTAAAAAAAAAATCTTGCTTCAAATTGAGTAAATTATTCTATTATTGTGTAGAAATTTCCCGAATTCCGCAGTTTCCCGCAAGTAATAAAAGTAATTTGGAAAGAAAGCATAATTTAACATGGCAAACACATCGCAGAAACACAAAAATTTCGTAGCGGAGCCTATGGGAGACAAAGCAGTTACAGAATTAGCTGGAGTTGGTGAAGTTCTTGGAGATCGGTTAGCAAAAGCTGGATTTGACCAGGTTAGTTACAGTAGTTCAATCTATAATAATAAATGACCATTAAAACATATTCCATTTCCAATTGCATTACTTCTTACGCGACACTATTTTGTCTATAAAATTCAAATTTGCTATATGCATGAACTGTAGTGGCGTCCCCACGCCTCATGCATGCTTCTGGCTCTGACTTGATAATTGATTTTGGATTTTTTGTCTGGTCGTTAATCTGGATTCTGGACCTTGTATTTAGGTAACTCCTCGGGTAACTGTTTTTTTCAATGCAAAACAATTTTGAGTAAGTATATGTACCATGCTTGTTCACATCCTAGAATTAATTATTTTGTTGGGAGAGCAAGATGCCTACCTTACCGAATGTTGGCAAGGCAATGATCATTTAATTTGTTGCTGCCCTGAAGAGTCCTGTGGTAGGTCCCAGGTCCTCAAGTTCTTTAGCCAGAATTATTGTCTTCTCCTGACTCCTCTTTTGTTGTTCATCGTTTTTATCTTACGCTTTCCGTATGAGAACCGAGGGGGTGGAGCTTATCGCAACAACAGGTGTGACGTTAGGTGACCATTGGCATTCTAATGTAGGAAGCCACCAGCTCATATTCCTCTGGAGTAATTAAAATCAACATACTTTATCTTGAGCTTTTTCTCGGAGATTGCAAGGATTGTTCTATAAGTCCATATCTCAAATACCACTTCCAGCATTTTCGTTGTTGGTTCGGTCAAGATCCAAGACTCTACTCCATATAATAAAATTGGGAATATGTAGTGGAGGAGTCTGATTTTGTCTCACTCCCCATTTAATATTCTATGAAGTGAGGGATGGGTGCGAAAATTATCTAGGTACTTAGAACTGAAAATAACATTAATGAAAATCCCCGAACATTTTGGTCACATTTTATCAATCTCAGAAATAACTTTGTTCTTTCCTGTAACATGAGTTATAATGGCTGTACTGGCTGTAGTAATCAAGAGACTGTAATGTCTGGCCAACGATTCTGAAGCTACGGGGCATCGATGAAGGGAATGCAGTTATAAAAAAAAATGGCTGCTTTCATTTATAAAATACCCAGCTGCGTGCGGAACTTTTTGGAAGTATAATATCGTATTGCAACTCGTACACCAAAATCGACAATGACCAAACCACCACCACTGGATATTTCACTATAAGTCGATATTTCAGGATGAGAGGATAAGATTACGGGAGCCCGAGACTTAAGCCCTATGGCAACCGTAGGGCCTTTGGCCCGAGGGACACCAATTGCCCGTGGGTATTAACACCTAATAATTCCCGTGAATTTACTGTATTTTATCCATTTTTATGAAGGAATGAACCATTAACCAAAATGTCTATTGTTTCCCAAAGTTTTACCTAGCCAAGGTAAAAGCGGGAGTTGTGATATCCTTAACTCTCGCGCGGGAGTTAATGATAGCTTAGCTCCAGCTAGTCCCGCTTTTACCTTAGATAGGTAAAACTTTGAGAAAAAAATAGAAATTTTGGTTTATGGTTTATTTCTTTATAAAAATGGACAAAACTCAGTAAATTCAAAAATCATCCATGTACCATGGGAATTATCAGGTGTTGCGAAGATCCATCTGACTTCCGCCCTATATCAATACTTGCCACCCTTTCGAAGGTCTCCGGAGTAAACTTTGTCTGGAGTCATAGACCGGTGCATAACGACCATTTTTTTAAAACGATTTTCTCCCGTCTGCCATTAAGGGTGATTATTCTTTATGCAATAAGAAGTGGAATGGCTGAAATTTCAAAGAGCCCCGCGTGTGACAATACAATGATATGCTAATTTGAAAATGTAATGAAAAGTGGAGATTTGGATCAATATTAACCCGTCTGCCACACATTGTGAGGGTAATTTAAACAAAAATTAGTAGAAGGAAGCTCAACGGCGGAAACCCTAGGTTAGTATAAAGTGTCATATTAGGAATTTTAAAATGTCGCCAAAATCGGACATGTGGATCAACGACCTCCCGTCTGCCAAATTAAAGTTATGTTACATTTAGGATGTAATACATAAATCAAGAGATGGCAGAAAATCTCGTTTGGTATAATAATATTTAACAATCTTTGAAGTTGTATCAAAATGCTGAGATGTTGAAACAATTTTTTCCCGCCTAAAACATGTTTTGTTACAATGGATTTTAGATAAATAATGTACCTTTACACCGGCAGAAAAATTGAAATGGTACAGATATTTATTTTTAATTTTTCAAAATGTCAAAATTTTTCAAATTTGAGAGCAATTATTTCCCGTCTGCCATTAATTTATATTAAATAAGTTGCTACCAAGAGCTTAAGTTTTGACTGGCAGAAATTGCAGACTGGTACAAGTCCTAATAAACAATGAACAAAATTGCGACAAAAAGTGTTTTTTTAGGCGACTGTCACAAAAAGATTAGTTTTACGGATTCAATATCATCCCTAAAGTATATCTTTTTTGGCCGCATTTACTTTACGGCCGCATTCACTTCACGGCCGCATTTGCTTTATTACTTTACGGCCGCTTTTACTTTACGGCCGCTTTTACTTCACGGCCGCTTTTACTTTACGGCCGCTACTTTGGTGAAAATAAACAATTTTTTCTATAATCACACTCTCTTTACCGTAGTTTTTGTTATTAATAATTGTGTATCTACCTATCTTTGCTGGATTTATTTATTTGATCAATAAAGTTTCAAGCTACTGTTGAATTTTATTCTTTTTTCAAGAACAAACACTCGCCTAAAAAATTTTGTGTGCACCTCGGCCGAATGATCTTTTTTGGCCTCACCTGAAATTTGCTTGACCTCGGCTGCGCCTCGGCCGCAAATTTCTGATTCGGCCAAAAAAGATCAACTTCACGGCCTTGCTACACAAATAACTATTCTCCAAACGTCAGAAAAACGTCACTTTGTTAACCCCTGTCAAGATGTCAGAAATTTGATTTCTATGCTGCTAGGCAAATCCAGCGGGTTAACACCTGTCGAGGTGGTAGAAATTTAATTTCTATGCTGCTAGGCAACCCCAGCGGCAGCAAAAGTACTTTTAGTGCCGCTGGGGCGGCAGTAGAAGTACTTTTAGTGCCGCTCGTACTTTTACTGCCGTTCAACCATTCACTTGCCCCCGAACTTACCCCATTCGTTTGGAGAAAAAATAGCGTGTTGCATACGGAGTAGAAGCACTTTTTTGTGCTTCAGCAGTATTGCAAGCCTCACTACGTTCGGCTTGCAAACCTACTGCTTCAGCACAAAAAAGTAAAGCTTCTACTCCTAATACAACAATATGCTATTATTTTCACACATCATATAATAGTAATTTTAGTGATCATTTTGACAAGGTATAAATGTCACTTCAATGACTTTCAGCTTGAGCGGCGTATAAGTGATACTTCGCCGGAGTACAACATTTATACGCCGTTACACATGCTTTTCCATAGCGATTTAAGCAATGACGTGATCCTTCTAAATATGAATAGGCCGGCATAGAACACGTTCTTTCGCGCGGTTTATCGTGTCATCTTTTGAAAAATCATGTGCGTGAGTGAGGAGGGCTGCACGCAATGAAAGAATGGGAAGGGATTTCAGACGTGCTTTCACCTGGATTGTGACGTTAGTACTCAAGTACATGATAGTGCAGTTCACACCCGTGTCCACATGCCATTCCACGTCACGGTTTTGAGGCTAGTACGGAGATATAAATGCCGCGTAGCGAACTATCCCTGCGTTTTTATTCTCATCAAATTTTACCGATGGATCCACCATTCTATGTCGGTCATTGTCATTTTCCATTCCCTAAACAAAGATAGCTAATTCATCGGTGAAGCCACCGATGAGAATAAAAACGCACATTATCACGTTGAAAATTAGTACCTGACAACATGCACTTCCAAACGACACGATAAATGACACTTTTTACCCATATACATACGGTTTTTCCTTTCCAACTGATATGCCGCGCGCATTGGTGCTAAATCATTTGGATACTTTGTCCAGTGTATGGAACATGACGCTTTTTTTGCCACGCCGTTCTTTCGCGCGTGCGAACCGCTACATCCTAACATGCCACGATAAACCGCGCGAAATAACGTGTGTGTATGCCGGCCGAGATGCCGGCCTAGTCATAATTTAAATTAAAAATTCTGCACTATTCGGAATAAAGATTCTTTGAAAATAAAATATTGTATTTCATTGTGAGTATAAGTATTCTTCATGAGACTCGCATGGATTTGATTCGCCTCGTTGCGCTCGGCGTTCAAACTTCCATGCGCGTCACATAAGTATTACTTATACTCCTAATAAAATAAATATCTATTATATGATGAACGTTTTTAACCCGTCTGTCATTTGGTCAAGTGAAATGTAGAGTCCGCGTCAAGAGTAAAGACTACGGTGACGTCAATTGCGCACAAACCCAATTTTGAAGACTAACCGAACTATCGTATTGTTCGGTGCTGCTGCCGAACGCCAAGCACGTGGTTCATTGTCGTACGGCCAGCAGGCATATTTATTTAGTTTATTTTCTATCCAAATTTTGTCTAAAAAGATACCCCGCTGCTGATTTCAGCTCACGGCCGAGGTCACGGCAGACAGCGAAAGATAGACGAGGTAGAGATATCGGACCCGCTTCGCGCAGCTTTCCCTGTCGTCACCGTAGTCTTTACTGCTGACGCGGACTCTAGTTATGAGAATATGCATATTTTCAATATGGCAGAAACCGCAATAAGTTACATAAGTTGCACATATGATTGTTAAATTGCAATTTTCTCCCGTCTGCCAACTTAATTGAGTAGAGTTACTATCAAACTGAATACCTATCCAAAGGCAAAATTACTGCTTATGTACCATCGTCACCAAAAGTATCTGGGACACAAATAATGCATAATAATCACAAGCGTCTGCGGATCACACGGAGGCAACGCCACGAATATGATCGAAAGTGTACGAACGAAACTTTTAAAATTTGGCGCGACGCGACAAACGGAGGTTCACTAGCATTTTTGTTTACCGCCTCTTCATTTATTTGACAGAAAATTATTAATTATAATTCGATAGTTTGTCTTATTATCATTATCAATGACATGAGAGGGAGTTTTCGAGCAATTATCACCTAAAAAAACACATGGAGAGCACAATTCACAACAAAAATACATCTACAAAAATAATGAAGTCCATAAGATGCCCATTAAACTGTGATTTTATTACCGACAGCAAAGACATTATTGTTTTACATATTATAAAAATTTTCACAGAAACAACTTAGACCCCAAGAATTTAACATTTAATAATAAAGAAGACTTTTTTGAGTGGAAAAGAAAATTAGAGCAAAAGATACCATCAGAGCACAGTTTATAAAATGAACTGTTTAAACTGTTGAAAGGAAAAATGGTACAATAATTATTTATTTTATTTATCACCAAGATGGAAATTTACATAAACGCGTTAAATTTACCTTATGTAGGTACCTATTACGCTTACATAAACAGGCTTTATTGAGTGTTGACTTATTATTTAATAGCCTCGCTCGCAAGCCTGCTCGGTCATAAAATTATTCGTACAATAAGCCTTTCTTTATTGTAGGTACCTACTTGTTATTTAATGCTATTTATATAAATAGCTATTATTTAACAATCTAGATTAAACACTGTGTCTTTCAAAATCTTACAGAAACAGCTTAATTGTGATACAGCCTACAAATCAACTGTGGAGGGCGAAGGGCCATGTATCATTGGATTATTCCACCTGACTTATCAATTATTTTTTTGTACCCGGGTTCTGGCTGCATATTCATTTTTTGCCAACGTAATAGGAGCTTCGGCTGCATTCGTGTTCGTTCGAGCACAGCGTAGGCGAATTATGATTGAAGGGGACTAACGTTGGCAGTTTAAGCCTGCCTGGCGTTCGGGAAAATATTCTCTAAATAAATTAAATTGGAAAGTGGCAATTATTGGTAAAGAAATACCTTTATTAAAAGTTTAAAAACTAATCATTGTGTCTATTCAAAGGCCCTAGAACTTTTTTGGTAGATTTGAGTTAAGTTTCGGTTGGTTTGCGTTAGTATGGGTTATTTTTGGTTGGTTTGGGTTAATTTTGGTTAAAAAACCGCACTAGGCGCTGGTCCTTTCTATTTCCTTTTATCAAGCAAAGAAATGAGAAGTACCTAATCCAAATTAACCCAAAATGACCCGTGCTGGAAATGCGACCCAATCTCTGTTTCTGAAGCTGATCAAATAGCGAAAAAAGAGCGCGTATAAAAAATAGAGCGCATGTATGCATTATTAAATTTTGAATAAATAGGTATTATGAATTACTGAAGTTGGTCTCTCTGTATGTTAATACAGTCACATGAAGTGCCAACGTCTGGTTGCGATGCTCATTTTCTGCCAACGCTTCATGGCGCAGGGCACGAATCTAGCCGAATATCAGTTGCGTTGGCAAAAAATGAATATGCGTTCTGGCTTGGGCTTGATACCCCATCCCAAAAAATTAATTCTTATCAGTCTTTCTAAAATTTTTAGTTAAATATTATCGATAATAATCGATATTTTACGAAATGGAAATTGCAAAATAATCCTAGAATATAACAATAAATATTCATCAGGATTCAGGACAAGGAGGTGGAGGCGTCAATAAACAAGGAGCAAAAACGTTATGGACGCTGTATTCGTGGCGTTGCCCCCGTGTGATCCGCAGACGCTTGTATAATAATCTCCTGGACTAGTTCTACTGTCATTCATTTCAATGCATTTAATTCATAGTTTGACAAATATTTGACAATAAAATTCATATAATAGGTCAAGAGCAAATGTGATGCTGTCCCAGTTACTTTTGGTGACGATGGTACAAATGTTTGAAATCTCACATACAAGTTATAATTTGTTTCCAATGCCTATCACACGTACCTATAGGTTTTCCTGATAAGGATGAAAGTGAAGAAGAAATTAATGAAAACAAAGATTTTGGCGATCTATCAGATTTGGATGACGGCAATAATGATGATGATAATGCAAAAGGTGACATCAGTTGTGATGGAAGTGACTCTGAAGTGATAGATGAAAATGAAAACGATAATGGTGATGATAATAATAACGTGCTGTTTTTGATGATGTTGATTAAAACATTTTTTCTACAAACGTGTTAAAAATGCAATTTTTAACACCACCCCGTAGCATTAAAAATGTTACTTTATCGCACTAGTGCCATAAAGGCTTTATAGCACTAGTGTTAAAAATGAAACATCAAATTTTGAGAGCGAACGTCAAAAAAAGTTTGTATTTTTGGTTAGATATTGATATTATTGGTGAATTAATGGTGAAATTTGAACAACTGACGTAGCCCGATTGGCCGCCTCATCTATATTTTTCAAGGGATCGATGCAACCCTCTTTTTCTTCTGTATTTTGTTGCATTTTTAGCAAAAAGCATTACTGACCACGACAGACTTTCAAGAAACTGACCAACTGACAAGACATTGCATTACCCACAGATTAACCCGTCCTAAAGATAGGAAACTCAGGCCTTTTTCCCTGTCCTTGTCTTACTCATGCAGCGAGTTGTATGACTGCCACAGCATGGTGGCGCTAGTGTGCACTTCGGTGTGTCCAGTATTGTGGCAGTAGTCACGTGGTTCCCGCCTTTTTTCAAATAATTTGTCTAATCAATTTGATTTTATTAATAAACCCTATATTTTTTGAAAATAAAACAACATTTCAGTACTATCTCCTTCTTTAACAGAACAGCCTTCAACACAACAACAGAAAACCGTATTGAAAAAAAAACACACATCAAACGGCTGACTAATGGAAAATATAATGACAAATTGTGATGACAAATTACCTACATTCATTCACAGATGACATTTGCTTGTGGCTTTGCTATACTAGCGCCGCATAGCTTTGGCAGTCATGAAACTCTCATACGTGTTATTTTTTAGACAGCTCTGAACGAACATTTTACATGGAAGTTTCCTATCTTTAGGACGGGTTAATCTGTGGCATTACCTGTAAAACAAAGTGCTGGTTGTTTGGATTTTTTGACAAATGTCAAATGTGTCAAATTCAATAATTTTATGTAGAAAAGATGCTTCCATTTTATTATTCATTTAAAAGTCCAATTTGTTACTGGTTATTGCTTTTTATTGCCGTTTGTAGAAAAAATATTGTATGATATTTGTGTTAATAGTTATTTATGATATAAGTGTTAAAAGTACATTTTTAAGGCACGCATGTGAAAGTTTGCAGAATGAGCGAAGCGAATTCTGCAATTCACATAAGTGCCTTAAAAATACTTTTAACACAAATATCATACAATATTTTTTCTACAATCGGCAAAAAAAAGCGATAACCAGTAACAAATTGGATTTTTAAATGAATAATAAATTGGAAGCATCTTTCCTACATAAAATTATTGAATTTGACATTTGTCAAAAACTCCAAACAACCAGCACCTTGTTTGAAATGTCTTGTCAGTTTCTTGAAAGTCTGTCGTGATCAGTAATGCTTTTTGCTTAAAATGCAACAAAATACAGAAGAAAAAGAGGGTTGCGTCGATCCCTTGAAAAATATAGATGAGGCGGCCAATCGGGCTACCTCAGTTGTTCAAATTTCACCATTATTATCAATGTAAATAACTAAAAATACAAACTTTTTTTGACGTTCGCTCTCAAAATTTGATGTTTCATTTTTAACACTAGTGCTATAAAGACTTTATGGCACTAGTGCGATAAAGTAACATTTTTAATGCTTCGGGGGGGTGTTAAAAATTGCATTTTTAACACGTTTGTAGAAAATTAGTTATTTATGATATAAGTGTTAAAAGTACATTTTTAAAGCACGCATGTGAAAGTTTGCAGAATGAGCGAAGCGAATTCTGCAATTCACATAAGTGCCTTAAAAATACTTTTTTCTACTGACGTTTCATAATAGCGACTTTTCGATTGTCATTTTAGTTTTTAAATGGCATTCTTTTAAGCACTAGTGTGTAAAAGTGACACTTTTAAGCACTAGTGCGTAAAAGTGACACTTTTAAGCACCAGTGCCTAAAAGTGTCACTCATTGTTCAGAAATAAAACACACAGATTTGAATTTTGTCTATTTTTTCATAAATGTTGTCAATGCAATTATTTGAACTACTAAAGTAAACGTTTGGGTTACTCAAAACAGAACTTTCTGTTGTTTTTTTCAATAGGATTTCAATTTTCAATCAAAAAAACCTCATGAAAGATGTCAATCAAAAGCAGGTGCCAAACTTTTTTGGCGCGATCGGCTCTTATTTACGAGGAATAAAATTATGTTTTTTTTTTCAGTATGAAACGCCAGTAGAAAAAATCTTGTATACAACACGTAACGAAACGATGTCTTTTAGTCACTCTACGTGTTGTCCAACTCGGCTACGCCTCGTTGGACAATTTTCACGTCGCGTGCCTAAAAGACACTCATTTCGTAACTTGTTGTATAAATAGTTATTTTCTACAAACGTGTTAAAAATGCAATTTTTAACACCCCCTCGAAGCATTAAAAATGTTACTTTATTGCACTAGTGTTAAAAGTCTTTAAGGCACTAGTGTTCAAAATGAAACATCAAAATTTGAAAGCAAACGTCAAAAAAAGTTTGTATTTTTAATTATTTACATTAATATTAATGGTAAAATTTGAACAACTGAGGAAGCTCCATCGGCCGCCTCCTCTATATTTTTCAAGGGATTGATGCAACCCTCTTTTTCTTGTGTATTTTGTTGCATTTTTAGCAAAAAGCTTACTGACCACGATAGACCATATACGACAGACTTTCAAGAAACTGACGAGACATTTCATTACCTGTAAAACAAGGTGCTGGTTGTTTGAATTTTTTGACAAATATCAAATTCAATAATTTTACGTAGGAAAGATGCTTCCAATTTATTATTCATTTAAAAATCCAATTTGTCACTGGTTATTGCTTGTTATTGTAGAAAAAATATTGTATGATATTTGTGTTAAAAGTATTTTTAAGGCACTTATGTGAATTGCAGAATTCGCTTCGCTCATTCTGCAAACTTTCACATGCGTGCCTTAAAAATGTACTTTTAACACTTATATCATAAATAACTATTTTTTCCTAAAGATACAATTTTTTATTGTTCTGCCGGGTGTAAAACGCTTTAGTGCAACAAAAATTAACAAATTTTCTATAAAAATTAGTTGATATATCCTCTATATGGTTGGTTTTGTATCAATTTTAGTGCGGATATTGACGTTTTTTGCCGTAGTAAGCGAAAATTCACAATTTTATAAAAAAACCCTATTCCTATTTTACCATTACACCGCGGCAGAATAATAAGAATAGAGACTTGTTATTGAACCGCCGCAAGAATGACATTGATAATCCAACCGGCAAAAGAAAACAATATGGCGGCAATAGACAAGCAATTTTTTTGGTTTAATTTAAATTATTTTAGGTTTAAATTATTTTTAGGTTTTACGAACTGTAACGAAACTAACCAAAAATCTGCAAACTAATGTAAACATGTAAACTGTGTTGTCAATCAGTACACTTATAACCAGTAAAACGAACTATAACGAAACTAACCAAAAATATGCCATCTAACCCAAAATAACCCGTCCACATAATGCGTACTAGTCCTTGTAAGTTAATATTGAATTAAGAAAAACAAAAACAAAAACGCGTTTCGCGCGCTTTGCTTTTAACCAGTACACTTATAACCAGTAAATATTGAACGAACTGTAACCCAAACTAACCAAAAGTATGCAAACTAACCCAAACTAACACTTTTCATTACATTTTCAAATTAGCATATCATTGTATTGTCACACGCGGGGCTCTTTGAAATTTCAGCCATTCCACTTCTTATTGCATAAGGAATAACCCTCCTTAATGGCAGACGGGAGAAAATCGTTTCAAAAAAATGGTCGTTATGCACCGGTCTATCACCCTATGTGTAGTTTGAAGAAAATGTAATCCGGAGTAAACTTTGTCCGGAGTCACCCTATGTGTAGTTTGAAGAAAATAATAATCCTTTATTTAGCAAATAGACGCTAGTTTACAAAATTTTAATCAAATTTCACAGTTTTACCATTTTACAAAGCAAATCACATTACTAACAGAAACAATCAATCAATCAATATAAACGGAAATCATAACAAAACAATTAAAAACATCCTTGCAAAATACAACTGGATGGAAAAGGGATCGATGTTTTTGCCTGTGAAAATGTAAAAAGCTAGGCCGGTGTTTCCCAACTCCTTTAATTCCTAATTTCTAATTCTTATTTCTTACTTAGTGCTTAATTCATAACGGGTTAACAGCGTGTTATTAAATGATGGCGTTATCGGTTTATCCACTGCCTCCTATAGTTAACAAGCCATGAAGTAGGAAATGACGGCAACGTCGCGTATGGTGCTATTTTGTTATTGGGTTATGTGTTTCTGTGTATTGCTTTCATTGTGTATTGTTGCAATTTAGTATTTTTATGGGCATTATTGACGAAAAAGTGGATAGAAACACACCAATATATTGCCCATATTTAGTTGATACCTGTTCCTTTGTGCTTTGATTGCAAATTTTTAGCAAATGGGTACAGGAGCAAAAATGAAGGTAAGGTAAGGTAAAACAATAAAAACAATATTAATATTTGTCTGCAAGAGCATAGTTCTCGATATATTACCTAAGATATTTAAACTTGTTCCAGATGCCATGAAACTACTGTGTTCCTGGGTGCAAATCGAACTATTAGGAGTTCCTTAAAAACTGAAGAAATGCAAACATTTTTATTTCCAAAAAAATTCTGAAGTGCAAAAAATGTGGATGAAAGCAATACACCAAGATAATTATACCCGAGATTATACAATAACGAAAAATTCTGTGGTGTGTTGTAAACATTTTGAAGAAACCGAAATAATTAGATTTGAAACAAACAAGGATAAAGGTGTAGTTCGAGAGTTCAAACTAAAACGTCCAACTCTTAAAAGTAGGTACCTCTTATTTTCGAAAATCAGCTCAAGTATTTGAATGGACTTGCCTTCCGAAAAAATCCCGAAGAAAGAAAAAGTTAGATTTTCAAAAGACATACTGAAACATAGGCCTATAACACTTTAGACTCTAGAAATATATTCGTTTAAATCAATTATTTACTGTTCTTATTCACACAAATAGTTAAATTATTCATTGAATTACTGTTTTTGGCCCTTTAGTACAATAAATTATGCATTTTTTGTCATTATTATTAACAAAATAAAAAATATATATTTATACAAACAAACACCACCAGCACCACTTGGCGGTAAGATTGCGGTGTTGCCTTTTTAACTTCATGGCTTGTTAAATGTAGGAGGCTGTGGTTTATCCAATTCCTATACCACAATTTTTTTGGTGCGAAAATACCTGGGAAAAAACGGCTTCATTTTCCAGCTCCATGTTACTACTCCTACTCCTTTATCTTCACCTGCTCTAAGGGCTTCATTCATAGTCTTGTTGTGATTTTGTGTTGGTTGAAAACAAAACAATATTGAAAAAAAAAACCTATATTCTATTAAAATAAAAAACCCATGAATACTGAAAATCAATCTAATCTCATATATTTGGTGGCCGAAAAAAAAAAATAAGTAACTGGGTAACAGGACCAAATTGATAGCTAATATTTTACGAAATAAGAATAGAAATTAGGAGTTGGGTAACACCAGCCTTAAATCTTGGAGAAACTGGTATCGAATGCCTAGGTACAAACACATAAAAATTATAAAGTGTGTTTTTTTTTTTAAAGATAAAATTCAAAATGACATTATGTTGGCAATACAATGTAAAATTGTCAATGCTTTCAAACTTTTTATGTAGAAAAGGCTTGTCTTGCCAACATAGTTACTAAATTTTTGACTTGGGGAATTAGGCAATTCAATCCATCTGTCAAAAAGGAAAATTCAATGTGGCGTGGCGGCCAAGCAAGTCGTCCTATCTCAGTATATGGAAATCTAGATATTTTATGACAAAAAGTTTTACACAAAAGTTGTCAGGTTTATAGTTATTCATGCATCAAGGGAATTATGAAGGTGTCCCGTGGGTATTATCAAATCAAAATCAAATCAAAATATGCTTTATTGTAAAAAGAGAAAAATATCTTGTCTGCAAAGCAGAAAAATACGATAATAAGAAAAATACAATAATATAAAAATAAACACAATAATAAAATGTCAAAATTTAAATTTACAAACAGCCGTAAGAATCAATGACGTAAGAATAATAAATACAATATTAAAATGTCAAAAATTAAATTAACAGATTTCTTGCATGAATTTTTTTTATTTGCTTATTGGAAAGATCGATATAATATCGAATCCACAGATTTGTAAGTATCGGAATATGGAATCGATTCTCATCCCTATGAAAAACATAACCCAACTTTTTAATTCAATTATAATAATTATTTATTTTTATTTATTAGCCTGTTCAAAACTCCAAAACAGGCAGAAGGCGCGAAGGCACACAAAGGTTGCTCTACCTGCATTTTACTAATACACAATGCTAATACCTAGTGTTGTGTTGTGAGTTTTAATTTTACATTTTTAATTTCGACACTGAAATAGGTATACTTATAATTACCTATTAAAATTATTGTTATTTTTCTTCTAAGTGGATATATGGGAAATAAAACAGGAGTAAAGCCTGTTTTTTTTTAAAGATAATTAGGCAATTCAAACCACGTGACATTCAAGATGGCGTGGCGGCCACACATGGGCCAAAAAACACAAAAAATATCTAGTTTCTGCCGGAATTAATAGTTTAGGTACCTAGTCTCCGCTTCGCGTCGTTCGGTCAACTGCCGTTGCGTGCGGTAAAGTATCACTTTCCGCATTTGTTAGGTAAATAACTATTGCATACAGTTTTGCTTACAACTTTGATTTTCATTATTTAATAAAATATTTGTTGACTAGGTACCTAAACTATTAATTCCGGCAGAAACTAGATATTTTTTTGTGTTTTTTGGCCCATGTGTGGCCGCCACGCCATCTTGAATGTCACGTGGTTTGAATTGCCTAATTATCTTTAAAAAAAAAACAGGCTTTACTCCTGTTTTATTTCCCATATATCCACTTAGAAGAAAAATAACAATAATTTTAATAGGTTATTATATACCTATTTCAGTGCCGAAATTAAAAATGTAAAATTAAAACTCACAACACAACACTAGGTATTAGCATTGTGTATTAGTAAAATGCAGGTAGAGCAACCTTTGTGTGCCTTCGCGCCTTCTGCCTGTTTTGGAGTTTTGAACAGGCTAATAAATAAAAATAAATAATTATTATAATTGAATTAAAAAGTTGGGTTATGTTTTTCATAGGGATGAGAATCGATTCCATATTCCGATACTTACAAATCTGTGGATTCGATATTATATCGATCTTTCCAATAAGCAAATAAAAAAAATTCATGCAAGAAATCTGTTAATTTAATTTTTGACATTTTAATATTGTATTTATTATTCTTACGTCATTGATTCTTACGGCTGTTTGTAAATTTAAATTTTGACATTTTATTATTGTGTTTATTTTTATATTGTATTTTTCTTATTATCGTATTTTTCTGCTTTGCAGACAAGATATTTTTCTCTTTTTACAATAAAGCATATTTTGATTTGATTTTGATTTGATAATACCTACGGGACACCTTCATAATTCCCTTGATGCATGAATAACTATAAACCTGACAACTTTTGTGTAA
This sequence comes from Ceutorhynchus assimilis, assembly GCA_917834065.1. Classification (NCBI taxonomy): domain Eukaryota; kingdom Metazoa; phylum Arthropoda; class Insecta; order Coleoptera; family Curculionidae; genus Ceutorhynchus; species Ceutorhynchus assimilis. The sequence goes on from OU892287.1 coordinate 18,919,040, forward strand.
AACTTTTTGTCATAAAATATCTAGATTTCCATATACTGAGATAGGACGAAATAAACGGGCCACCCTGTACATTTTTTTCACTCATGAAACAAATCTTGTATTTTTCATAAAATGTGAAGTAGTTAGTGAATTACTCTGTCTTTTTTGTGCTAAACAATGTCATTGCGGCGTCGACATTTTTATTTTATTTTCATTCTCTTTTGTGTGCATTTACCTGTACGATAGTGACATTTACTGGAACGTTTACAGGCACAATGTTTGAAACATTTTGTGCAGTTGATTTGGGCATGATGACCCCCACTCCATGTTTATAGGTACTTGTTGACAGTTCCAGAGTAGTATATTCTCTGTTCTACAATATCACTGTAATTTGCATCTCATTTCGCTTATAACCAGAACTCCAAATGTTCCATTTCGTTGATAACGTTCTGTATTTTTCCTGTTTCCTGTCTGAGCCATGGTTCGTATATTTCGTGCTTGTTAGCAGAAGTTCTGCGATTTCAGACCTTTGTTCATTTTAGTTTAAGAAGGTAAATACATATATAATATATTGCTTTTCTTTAATCTCACTACATTAAAAAAATAGGTTAGGGTACTTTGATTTGTGAGGTTTGTTTAAAATTGTATTTTTGTTTCAGGCATGTGTAGTACTTGGCCAGTTCCTTATCCTGAAGAGAAATCAAGAATTATTCAAAGAATGGATGAAGGATACATGCTCTGCTAATTCTAAACAAGCAATGGATTGCTGGCAGTGCCTTGACGACTGGTGCGGAGAGTTCTTGTAAATTATATTATTAGCTTTTGAACAAATTTTCAGATGACAATTATTGAAACATATTATTTTAGTTTTTGATGTAAATGGAAAGTTTTAAGTCATGATTTAAAGTCTAGAATAAGTAAAATTTATTTTAAAATGTGTTTTTGTCTTAAAGTAACTGACTAGGGCAATACTGTAATTTCATTGGAATATTATTAAAAATAGTTTCGTATAATGTAATGTTAGATAATAATTGACACTAGCCAAAATCATTATAAAAAGTTTTAATTCATATTCTCCAATCAAAGTAAATTTTTTAATATTGTTGAGGACATTTTCCATAACTTGCAGTAACTTGAACTAAGGTTGAGATTGTAAATAAGTATAGGTTTTAAAAAATATATATGTAATATCTATAAATATTTTTTCACACTTAAACATTGTTATTTAATTTACCAAGAGCGGGTAATGGTCCAGAACAAGGAGTTAAATCAAATTCAAAAAAGCTTTATTGAAACAATAGGTAGTATAGGAATGGTCTACTCAGTGCTGCCACTTCTGACGGAATGAAGTCGGGAGATTCTTGGAGAAATAATCGGTGGTTTTTGTTTAAAAATCGGTAGGTAGAGTCCACGTCAAGAGTAAAGAAAACGGTGTCGTCATATGCGCACAAACCCAATTTTGAAGAGTAACCGAACTATCACATTGATTGGTGCTGCTGCCGAACGCCAAGCACGTGGTTCATTGTCGTACGGCCAGCAGGCATATTTATTTAGTTTATTTTCTATCCAAGTTTTGTCTAAAAAGATACCCCGCTGCTGGTTTCAGCTCACGGTTGAGGTCACGGCAGACAGCGAGAGATAGACGAGGGAGAGAGATCCGGCCCGCTTCGCGCAGCTTTCCGTGTCGTCACCGTAGTCTTTACTGCTGACACGGACTCTAAGCGATAACGTCATTCCGCCACAATATGGGCGCTTTCTTTTATTCAGCGGTGGATCTATCAGTAATAAGCCTTTCTTTGTCTAGCTCATAGAAAATAGGAATGTCTGTCTTATAATGGTGGCAGCAGATGGATCCATTGCTGAATAAAAGAACGCGCCCTTGCTTAGATGTTATAAAACCAGTCAATAAATTTAGACATAATTTTATTGTGCAATGTGATTCCTATTTCTCCCTAGGCAAATTAGGGAATTGTAGTTGAACCTTTAATTATTGTGTAGCAATCTGGTAAAAATTTCAAGATTTCAATGTAGGTCACCCGCTATTATACCAGGTGTCTACGAGATCAGTTTCGCGCTGGCATTTGCTGGTTTTTTTTTCGATGGCAAAGATTTTTGGTATAGAGTGTAGGTTTGAGAAATGTCATATTTTGACATATGTGTCAATGTTTGGTAACTTCCGGTTTGACCGGAAATGGTCCTAACTCCGTAATTTTGAATGGCATCCCAATAATTTTTTCGCATTTTTGGTATCTGCGGATCATGATGTGTACGAAAACGTCAAATTTGAACATTTTTGAAGAAATTTTAGAACTCTGGATGTAAATTTATTTTTGAACAGAAAGTGACGGAGCGGTCCTAAAATTGTTATTTTCAACCCACACAATCGTAGAAAAATGTGAGTGCCAAGATGTTATCCTTTGCTTGCTCTCCAAAGGCATCCAAAGTTGAAAAAATCACATTTTGCGTGATAACTCAATGAAATCAGTGAAATCACCCAACTTTCACAGCAACAGTTTTTTACCTTATACAAAATAAAACCAACTATGCATTGAAACTTTTCATTTATGTTTGTTTTTAATTGTTTTCTTATTATTTTTTTATTGCACTACTATAAATGATAAAACTACTTATAAATGAACCCCTGTATGAAGAACGCTTTCCAAAAGGAGCTGGTGATTTTTTTTTTCTTGACAAGCCATTGACAAGACCTGTGGGCAAGATATGTTTATTTGTCATTGTTTGACATCTCGGGAATTTGTAAATACAAAGTTTGAATACAGGGGTTTAATTATAAGTAGTTTTATCAGTTATAGTAATGCATAGTAAAAATATTGGAAAAATAATTAAAAACTGACATGAATAAAAAAGTTTGATGCATAGTTGGTTTTATTTTAAAAAAGGTAAAAAACATTTGTTATGAAAGTCGGGTGATTTCACTGATTTCATTGAGTTATCACGTAAAATGTGATTTTTTCAGCTTTGTAAGCCTTTGGAGAACAAGCATAGGATAATAACTTGGCATTGGCATTTTTTTACGATTGTGATGAAAATAACAATTTCAAGACCGCTCCGTCACTTCCTGTTCAAAAAAAAAAATGTCATCCAGAGTTCTGAAATTTCTTCAAAAATGTTCAAATTTGACGTTTTCGTACACATCATGATCCGCAGATACCAAAAATGTGAAAAAATTATTGGGATGCCATTCAAAATTACGGAGTTAGGACCATTTCCGGTCAAACCGGAAGTTACCAAACATTGACACACATGCCAAAAGATGACATTTCTCAAACCTACACTTCATACCAAAAATCTTTGCCATCGAAAAAAAAAACAGCAAATGCCAGCGCGAAACTGATCTCGTAGACACCCGGTATATAAGGCAATTTTTCGCGAGCATATTCAAACATAATCTGATTATGCTCAGATGTTATGTGTCAATTGTGTTATACTCCCCTTAAGCTACATTCTCAATCAATCTGGTAGCGAACCGGCTCTTTGGCACGCATGCTGGAAAATTGATACCCACCCTCAATGCTGTCAATTTATGTAATAGTAATTTATTGTACTGCGCATAACACAAGTCGTCACGCATCGAAAAAGCTTGCAGCTTGCAAGCTTGCATTCCGGAGTCGGCGTGCATGCTAAAGTCCGCGTCAAGAGTAAAGAGTACGGTGACGTCAAATGCGCACAAACCCAATTTTGAAGACTAACCGAACTATCGTATTGTTCGGTGCTGCTGCCGAACGCCAAGCACGTGGTTCATTGTCGTACGGCCAGCAGGCATTTTTATTTATAGGATTTTTACGCTATATTCAGGATGACGTCACATTTAGTAAATTTCTGCTTTCAACCTAAGAAAACTAAAAGTACTTTTTAAGGCATTTACAGTAGGGGAATTTCAGATGGTTTTTTTGCAACGGCGCGCGACGTTGCATGACTTGTATGAATATTTTCATTTCGTTATTTTTAGCTGTCGTCCGAATTATTGACACATGACATTCTGGTAAATTATAAGAAAAACAATAGGCATTAGCAACATTGTCTGTCCTTGTTCGATGACGTCATCCTAAATATAACATAAAAAACCTATAGTTTATTATCTATCCAAGTTTTGTCTAAAAAGATACCCCGCTGCTGGTTTCAGCTCACGGCAAACAGCGAGAGATAGATGAGGGAGAGAGATCGGACCCGCTTCGCGCAGCTTTCCGTGTCGTCACCATACTCTTCACTGCTGAAGCGGACTCTAGCACGGAATTGAATGGACCTTTCTCATTTTACCTGTGCTGCGCGCGCCGCTTGTGGGTGACAGATAATTAAATCGTCGATTTACTGAACGCGGTCTGACCCTGACGTATTTAAGCTAACCTCAATAATCAATCAATATCAATCAATATTGCTAAAAATTATTACAAAAACTGTTCATGATACAATGGTTCAAATGTGTTGATGAGATCTTGTCAGAATAAGGCGAAAAAGAAGTCAAACCTTCCTTTTCACAAGTTCCCAGGCAATCAAATTTTAAGGAAACAATAGTTACGTGCTCTCAACCCGAATGAAGACGATTTAAGTTGGGACAGAGATTTAAGGGTTCGTAAAATAACGATTTTTATGTCAAATACAATAATAATTGTACAATTAAAGGTTTGCTGCAAACATTTTTGTCCAAGGCAGTGGATAGAGGTCCGAAAATTCGGATCTCCAGTGTTCATTCTAAAGATCCGATAATTTTCGGATTTTCAATTTGTATATTAGAAGTCCGAAAATGCGAATCTTTAGTGGTAATATTGAAGATCCGAAAATAGATGTTTATTTCTAATTCTGTCTAATTAAGGAGTATCGTCGCAAGTATCTACAAAGAATAATATTCGAGAAAAGTCTGTTTCTGCAGGAATCACAAACCAGTCAGACTGAATTTTATTGGTTGGAGCCGGACGGAGCACTCCGAACAGTCGGCACGGAACACGGCTGTCAAGGGATGCCTGATAGGAGAAACGGAACTTCGCCACAGAACGTCAATGGTCAAGCGTCAAGAAATGACAGGAAGTGGTCTTCGGAATGGACCAACAACAAATAAAATACACAATTAAAACATTGTAATTCTATTTATTTTTGGACATTTTTATTGTGAAGAACAATTGAAAGTAAAGTACTTTCCTTAAATTGTTTTTGTGCAAAGTGTGTGACAATAAAATCCACATGGTTTGCAATGAAAATGTGACGGTAAACTTGGTATCGGTTATAAGCGATGGCGCCGTATGCAGGCTTATTAATTTTTTTCATAAATAAGTAAAAAAGATATTTTTTTTTGTTTTGTTTTTTTTGGATTTTTTCGATTTATTATGTTAGGATAGACAAAGACAAATCCAATAAAGCAAAAATCATAAAAATCAGTCCAGCCGTTCTCGAGTTATAAGTGCTTCCACAAAACACAACTGTGTTTTATATATATAGATTACAAAAACGAATTGGAGAAAAACAAAATAGTATTCTAAAATGGATTTGTGATATATGTAACAAAGTGATACATGAAGATTGCTTACGGTGATTCATGTCTTCGGTATAAACATAAAGTGTGTTGTTCAGTAACAAAGCTGCCTTCTAGTAAGAAAGCCTGGTTTTGCATGCAGTGCAGAAGGAACTAAATCACACCTCACACCTCTTACCCTATCAGCCCTTAAAATGAAGAAATATTTATTTTAAATTATTAGATTGGGAGGGCGTGACAGGTTTTACCTACTGATTTTATCCCGCATGCCTTTTTAATGGTTGATAATTAACCCAGAAACAATAAGCAAAAATATGATTTTCACCGCCGCTCGAAACCGCTATATAAGAAAAATCGAATTTTCATTTGTGAAAAACTTTTGTGGTTTTTGGTGATCTGTAACTGCATGCCATTTAAACATAAGCGTATTGAAAGTCTTGTAATGAAAGGCATGCACCCCGCAGTAGCGCAAATGCTTCAATGAGTCACCTGAAGATGAAAAAAATAATGCTGATTTTTAATGTTTTGAAATTGCATGCCAATGGAAATATTTAATTTTCATCGAAATAACAGCCTAAAAAATAAATGGCATGCGCCGCTCGGTGGGGGAAACCTGGAAAATTAGTAGAAAATCTTGTGAAAATTTTTAGTATACTTTTGGTGATTTTAAATTGCATGCCATTTGTTCAAATTTTCATTTATATAATAATTATTAAAAAAAAAATTGGCATGCGTCTCAGGGCGTAACATTGAATAGGCATACATGGAAAAAGTTGCAAAAAATATAAACAAAAAATAATAATTGTATCTTGCTTGCCATTTTGCAATTCATTAAAAAAAGATATTTTAAGTGCAGAAACAAAATGGCATGCACGCACCTGCAGCCCTACATACAGGGTGTCCCACGGTGGATGGCGTATTAGACATTAGAAGAAAACTAAAAAGAGGATCATTTTGAAAATTTGGCAACCAAGATAAACGACCATAATCTATACTTTAAAAATATTTTTGTTTATGCGGTGCTGCCGCTTCTACTTTAAACTAGTGGCAACATCGCTATTTTAAAAGGAACACCGTATGTGATTACATATTTGGATTATACATAAAATTCTGAGCAGATTTCATATGATATATCCTATACCGAAGTTCAACTGTTTTGGAAATATTGACAGTTGAAAATTGACTTTTTGCAACTTTGACAGGCTGTAAAACCTGAACGGTTAATTTTAGAGAAAAACCGATTTCAGTGGCGATGATAGCTTTTTATCCTGGGAGGGGGGGTCCAGGTCCAGCGGTGCAGGCAAATTCGCCAAAGGCAAGCATTTGTGACAGAACAGGTGAACAAAATGGCGGCAATTTGACCAACCGAGACTAATTAAGTAAAGATACATTATCTTTTCCTAAATTCCCATTTTTCCCGAACTTTTAAATTTAAATTAAGTTCATATCCGTTATTTCGGAACGGTAAGAGTCAAAAAATAGCTATTTTCCTAACGAGTGCGGGAAATTTCTTCCCGCAAGAGTTAGGAACTATATTTTTTCTACGAGCCTACTAAAGCTGATGTTACGAAGAGTTTAATTTAAATGAAATGCGATTATGCAGAAGGTAGAATCAAAAATGTATTAAAAGGTATTTATAAAAAGATAAAGGTACAGATATAGGTGTATCAACAATACAAACAATTCCATGCCACAATGATTATTTCAAACTCTTCCCGCACTGAGTGCGGGAAGAAATCTCTTCCCGCACCGATGCGGGCAGAAAGTCTTCCCGCACAGGAAATCGTGCGGGAAGAGTCATTTCCCGCACGCTCGTAGAAAAATATATAAAATTAAAGTTTTTATTTTGATTAATCACAATTTAATGTACCTAGTGAAATAATTTATTCTTTAATTCCAGGGCTCTGAAACTAAAGAATAATTTCCAGTCTTCTTGGCTAAGTGGTCCATGACATCTTCAACTAAAGCAGTGGCGAGTGTGGCGACGCTAGGGTGTTATATTAGGGGGTGCCAGACTGGGCCAGAAAAATTGAGGGGGGTACTTGTTTTCACTTTATTGGTTTTCTTCTTTGGAATAAAAAATAGGAAGCCGACACTAATATGTTTTGGGGAATCCCAAGACCACTTAACCTTGTAGGACTGCTTATTGAGCTGAAAGGGTCTGCCATTTCAGCCGCAGACCTCAACTCTCGGCGTAAAATGCAGTCTAGCCTGAACAGGAGCCTGAATCGCAACGGGTGACGTCACCACGATACTTGAGCTGTTGATGGTGGTGGTCACTCGCAGGCCCTGCCGACTCGAGATTGGCGAACGTACGCCTTATGAGCACTGGCGTAGCCAGGGGGGGGGCCTGGGGGCATTTGCCCCCCCCAAGACCCTTACATTTTATGAATATTTCTTCAAAATTAAGATAAACAGTCCCAAAAATAGCGTAAAGAAACCTGAAAAAGGGGCGTGGCACCCAAAAATTTCGCGCCTGCGGCGCTAAGCCTCCGGCAGCGGTCGCGGTAGGGCCGCAAAAGACGCTTCCTGCAAATTTGCCCCCCCCCAAGACAAAATCCTGGCTACGCCACTGCTTATGAGGATGAGCAATCCTGAGGCGGGATTATGTAACGGATAGAAATCGTTGTCGATACGCATATTTGCGTATAAACAAAAATATTTTTAGTAAATATCATGGTCGTTTATCCCGGTTGCCAAATTTTCAAAATGATCCGCTTTTTAGTTCTCCATAAACATCTAATACGCCATCCACCGTGGTCCCTGGGACATCCTGTAATCTGTATGTAGGGCTGCAGGTGCGTGCATGCCATTTTGTTCCTGCACTTAAAATATCTTTTTTTAATGAATTGCAAAATGGCAAGCAAAAAGAAATCATTAATTATTTTTATTATTTTGTACAACTTTGATTATTGTTTACACTACGATGCTCCAAAGCTGGATGCATGCCTTTCGGGCTATATAATTATTTCATTACAAAATCATTACTGAACATTGTTTGAACGAGTTTGAAATCACCAAAAGTATACTAACCGTGCGTTCGTTATTTTGGTGCGAGTTCTCCGAGCTTGACTTTACCGTTCGTTTATTTAAAAAGTGTACTCGGTGCAGCCTCATTCGCGTTCGTTTATTGAAATTTCTGGCACTTTTATTCAGCGTTCAACTGCTCTGTTCGCTCACTGATCACGTGATTACGGCTCCGCTCAGCACGCTCTGCTCTTTGAGCAAAATACCGAACGCAAGGTAAAAATGTTCACAAGATTTTCCGCTAATTTTCCGGATTTCCCCCACCGAGCGGCACATGCCATTTATTTTTTACGCTGTTATTTGGATGACTATTTCACTAGAGTGTATTATAGTTGGGGAGCTGGCGTCAAAAACATGCAAGAGTTTTCGCAAGGCGGATATTTTCAAAATAGGTCGTACTTTAGTGCTAGAATGCTAGTGTACAGTCAGCACTCACAGTTCCGGGACGCATCTAAACATTCCGGTATAGGATTCGGCACCTAGGCATATTTCATTGGTCCGTTTAAATTCGGACCGCCAATTAATGCGGAGTGCCGAGATCCGTACTCGAATGTTGAACGGTGCTGAGCCTCAGGTCGGAATGGTATATACATATACTATGTGGAGTGCCGAATCAAAGGTCAAAATGTTAAACAGTGCCCAGCTGCAGGTTGGAATGTTACTCCGTTAGCGCGGCACAAAATCAACAAACTAACTTTATTTACTTTTTGTTGTCTATTTTATTTCAACGATACATTTCAAAAAATCTTGGACAATCATTTGCAGTGGCGGATCCAGGGGGGGGGATTATAAAAACCTGAATCCTGGCAAATTAGAATAGAAAATTTTGAAAATAAATACCCTAATTTATCTATCTTTTTTTTTGTATCTGTGGTGCTTAGTTTAATTAAGATATCAATTGAAGCCAGGCAACAGCAGTTTTTGGATTTTCCTTTCTTATTATTTCTTTGATCCACTTTTTTATAAGCACTATGATGGCATACAAAAACATATCTAAAAAATGTATTTTCCAAAGTTTATTCGCATCCAAGAAGATTCTACGTCATTGAATTGACATTGAACACAAACCTGCATTTGAATTCGTTATAATTATTTTTCGCTGACTTCACATTCCAATTCGTGTATGTTATATCACTATACTCTTCTATCCATTACTTTATATCGTTTTCCTCCAAAATGTTGGCTCGGTAAATTTGCTCGCCACTCTGAAAGTGTTTAAATGATCTAGGCAAACTCATCTTGCATGTTTAAGCACAAGAACACATGAAGCAACGGCGAAATAAACCGAATCCGCCGCAAAATTGTAGCTAAGAGGAACACGAAGGAGATGGACAGCTGATTTAATATAAAAACCGCGCCAAACGCATGGCAACATTCGGACCTGATACTCAGCACTGTTTAACATTTTGACCTTAGATTCGGCACTCCACATGGCTGTTGCTAATGGACCATTCTGACCTGAGGCTCAGCACCGTTCAACATTCAAGTACCGATTTTGGCACTCCGCATCAATTGGCGGTCCGAATTCAAACGGACCAATGAAATATGCCTAGGTGCCGAATCCTATACCGGAATGTTTAGATGCTTCCGGGACAGCTGGCTCTGGGACGCGGGCAAAGTTGTAATTTTAAGAAGCATCTAAACTGTTTTCTCAAAGCTCAAAATTTATAGAAATTTTGCACATTATCTGTTTGAAGGTCACAGATAACGTATGTAAATCGTCAGACGTCTAGTTCGTTGCAAAAAGGGGGTCAGACGTCCATAAAGTTTTTATTTTATGGCATTTTCTTCGGTGTCCTGTCAAAATATATTTTTGCAGGTATTTGACAAATATATAGTAGTAAGCTGTGGTTTTATCTTGGTACAGAAACAACGGGTAGTTGGAACGGTTTCATGATCGTTTTTGTAATGACGACAGTTCAAATAACTTTAACCCTAAATTTGTTTGTTTGCAAATTAAAATAGAAGAATATAGGATTAGGAATATATAAAAAAGGAAAATCGAACACCAACGCTGATTCATTATCAAGAATCTGAAACTGAATCCTTGCAAGCTGATAACATCAAGGATTAGCAAATAGCTGATAATAAATTTTGTACTTTTTTTCACTTGAAAAAATAAAAATGCTACAGTTTTATAAGTTAGATTGGAAATTGGTTGTTTAACAACAACATGAACAACAACAACAGGTGACAAAAATTGAATTACGCATGTCAGTCATGAATCAGTCCACGCGGTTCTTGCTTTCCACTCGGGATCGAAATGACGGTGCTAAAACCAGTTCTCGAACGATCCCAGGTTTGGTTGGAACGCCAACGAAACTGTACGGTAAACGATCATCTCTCGGTTGGAACGCCTTTAACCTATGGCGCATGACCGTGACCGTACATTGAACGGTTTTTGGCTGGGTTGGAACGAACCTAATAATATGAAAGGAAAGGGATCCAGGGGATCCAAGACAAAGAAAACTCATTAACTTTTAGGCTCAGTTCGGCTTTACACCTAAACTCCGAGCGCGCTCAAAATGATAAGATCCTGTTCGCGTTCCAAAATGCATCAGAAAAATCTTGTAACCGCACTTACACCTAACTTTTACCGGAACTTTTTGACAGCTACCGGTTTAAGCCTAGTACTCTTAACTGAGAAATTCGCATTTTTTTGACATTGCGTTGACAATTTGACGTTTTATGCGTGTATCAAACGTCAAATTGTCGAAGCAATGTAAAAAAAAATGCGAATTTCGCAGTTATGAGTACTAGGCTTTAGGGTGGATTTTCATGCATCCGTTTTTCCGACGAAAGATGTCCGAAAAACATTCTATTCTGACATAATCGTATAAAAATATGTCAATATAGAAGATTTTTCAGACATATTTCGTCGGAAAACGGATGCATGAAAAGTAAAAGCTTTATTTAACCGGTAAATTTATCGGTGAAATTTGGAAAGGTTTTTTTTCCCTACTTTTAAACAATTTTTTTTTTGAGATTAGTGACAACTAAACTGTGACAGGGGTTTGATTTTTTCCGAGCTGGGGCGAGTTCAGGAATGACACACCCAGTGTGAGTGTGACACCAGTGCGACGCCCTTGCTGTTCAAAAATGCTAGACGGTGCTATGGGCTCAATGGCCAATTGTCAATTCAGGCACACCCATAAAATCGCACTCGCACCCTCTACATTATTTCTGAACTCGGTCCTGCTTTCCAGTTTCCGAAGTGTTCGGATTCCGCGATATAACAAGAAATAAATTGACACCCACGGATGTGACAGCTGAAAGGTTGACGCGTACGTATAGCTCGGGAGCTTAAAAGTTTCTCAGCGCGAAATTCGCTCTTTTTTTGACATTGCTTCGACAATTTGACGTTTATTGCGTGTATCAAACGTCAAATTGTCGAAGCAATAGTTGTATTCCTTTCACACCTAGGATGAGCTCCGGAACAGCTCCGGGGCTTCACGCCCTTATTCCTTTCGAAAAGTGTTTGTTGCATCGCGCATCTGTTCCCTGCAAATCGGGGGCTACTAAACACCGGAGCGAGTAGCTCGAGTGTGTCAAACTCTTGAAAGGAATACAACTAATGTTAAAAAGAGCCAATTTTGTTCAAGTGAGAATGAAGCTTCACGATCTGAGTAGCTCCGAGCGTCATACTCCCATACTGAGGTGCTTTCCAGTGTTGAAGTCCGAAATGGTGGGGGTTAAGACGAGAGCGTTCCAGTGCTGCTTATGTCGAACAGTTCAAGAGCGTCACACTCCAGGAGCATGATACTCTAACAATTTAAGCACTGGAAAGCAGCTCAGATCTGCGTGCGGCTCATCAAGGATGATACATAAACACACCTACAAGGATTGCTTATTGCTTATCGGCCTCGTTTTTGGTTATCGCCGCCATATTGGTGTGTCACCATTTCCGACGTCATAACGTGGGTGGGGGAAGGGGGATTTGTTACACACAGGCCTTATGAGGATAGGTCATCCTGTAGTAGTAGTGTGTATGATCCTTGGCGGCTTACGACCTTGTTCAGATTAGAACACACTCTGCGTATGACGTCACGATATCCATGCTCACCGTTCTGCTTTGTGGAGTGCAAAGTCGAACTCAGCCTTAATAATTTTTAATTCCTCAAATAGCACAAATCTCAATGTTCCAGATCCAAGAGGGCTGAGAACCACTTTTCGCGACAGATTCCTGCACATTCCTTCCACAAGATTTTTTTCTCTTTCCAATAGATGGCGCCTTACACAAAATCATTTTATAATTTTTTTTTATAAAAAGTTTTTCTATTTTCTAGCTATATGCTAAAAAATGAGACACAATATACACCAATAAGTAAATGATCAAAAAATAAATAAAATAAAATCCCAAGATCTTCCATAACTAGAAAACGGGTGCCGGTGGGTGGGCGGTGGAAGAAATAGCAGAGAATACTCAACTACGCATGTTCGCGATGACAAAATTGACAACAAAGAAGAGAGACAAATAGAGGAACCAACGTGCGAGAGCGAGAGAGAAACACGCCAGATGTTCATGATGGCTACAGGATTGGTTAGGGAGTTGATTCGTAAGATTTTCCTTTAAAAAAATCCATAATTCGGTGTAAAAATTGCACAAAATTCAACGTTGGAGCTTCGAATTCTGTTTAAAAAATACACTCCGGCCTTATGTGATATTTAAAAAGTGCAGTTATCTAGTGTATGTGTTGTAATTTCTCAAAGGAAGACGTCCTGTTCTGGCCCACAGAAAAAGTAAAATGGCGATTTGTTGAAGGAGGAGAAATAATGGTAAACGTATTGAATCTTTGAGCTTCTGGACCAGCCAAAATGGAAGATTCGTCGTCGTCGATGGGCCAAAACGGGGGCCAGATGGGCTCGCAGGCCGCCTCGTCATCAAATAACAAACAGAACGAGGATTCCCAGCAAAAGGACTATTCCGTACCAGGCATACTACATTTTATCCAGCACGAATGGGCCAGGTTTGAATTGGAAAGATCACAATGGGAAGTGGATAGGGCTGAATTACAAGTAAGAACCATTTTTATTGTCAATCTTTAATAGTTTCTTTTGAGGACCCTTTCGGTCTTTTGGTTTCTTGCTGTTTATTGATTTGTTGTGGTCTTCCCAATTCCTCCCCCTTTTTTTTTACACATAAATCAGCCTCTTCAATTTCTTGTCACTTTGATTACTTGCCTATTTTTGGCCACTTTACAACAGTTAAATAAATTAAATATTTAATTTAAATGCCATGCAGATTATTGCAAGTATCATTATTATTCATTATGAAACACTCAATGAAATTCTTCGCAGTAGCTGTGTTCAAAGAAAAGTTTATTTAAAAATGTGCAATAATTTATTTATTACATATTTGAAAATTTTTTTTTCTCAAGAGCAATTTCTTTATCTGGCACGTCTGGCAGTAAATTGTATATTTTAGGACTAAAATAATGTATGTCTTAATTCATAGTCATGAAATTGAAATATGTTATGCTTCTCGACCTCCTGAACGTAAGTTTTCATAGGCCCAAAAAGATCCTATGATTAGTTTCGGAGATACAGGGCCGGGTTAACATACAAAATTTTGACAAAAAATAAACGATGGCAATGACATATTCTAGGTTAAAAACAGGTGAAAAAACGCAAAATAATGTCATTCGAAGCTTTTTAGGTTAAAAACTTGTTGAAAAATGCCAAAAATATGTCATTTTTGGTTATGAATTAAATTGATGTACCTATAATAGACCAGGAGATTCTGGAGATTTTTTGTGTGCTAATTTATATTTTATCGGTCCTGTATCTCCGAAACTAATCATAGGATCTTTTTGGGCCTACGAGAACTTAGGTTCAGGACTCGGTTCAGGAGGTCGAGAAGCATAACAAATTTCAATTTCATAACAATCGTGAAATTTATTTTTTCTCATAAGATCCGTGCGTGGTCCTTTATTAATTACAATTCCAAGGTATTTTGCGGATGAATTACAATACAATTATTATCCACTTGGAATCATCACTGTGTTAGCCAAGGTGGTAGCTCTGTGACAAGGGCACCCCCACCAAAAAAATTTTAGAAAATTAATCTGTGGTTTGTATGCCCATGTAGCCCCCCAATAACTTTTTTTTTTTACTACTAACCTGAGAAATTGTCATTATTCAATCTATTTTTCTAGGAAAAAATTGAATTTCTCTCCCTAGGTGAATAATGAAAATAATGAAAAAATACCTAGGTTAATAATGAAAATGACGTCATGACGCAAGGATATTTTCATGTTTCTATTGGTTCAATTTCATTTTCATACGTCAATTTGAAAAAAAAATACAGGTTTCTGTAGGTACATAGGAAGTTATCATAAGCTGTTGATAGAGGACAGCACTTTCAAGAGGGCGTTCAAAAAAAAATAATTGGAGCACAGATTTTAAGCAAATTTCTCATTTTCTACTAGCAGTAGTAAAAAAAATTCTATATATTCCTCGGTAGAGAAAGTCATTATATACCTCACTCATTATAAACCTCGGCGCGAGCGCCTCGGTTTATAAAAGCGCTCGGTATATAAGGACCAACTTCTCTACCTAGGTATATAATATACTATTGTCCACTCCTGAAAAAAAAATGTAATTGAAAAAATAAAATTCTGTCAGTATTTTTTTTTCAGCATCCCCACATTTGAAAATAACCAATTCTAAATTTCAGTTCGTTCTTATAGATACCCACACCTCCAAACAAAAAAGTTATTGATTTTTTTTTCAGCACCCCCAAATTTGAAATTGAACAATCTAAAATGATTACAGTTTGTTTGCCCATCGACAAAAGTGACCCACGAGGTGTTCCAGATGGTAAAAAAACAAAAAAATAATCAAAATTCAGGTGTCTAAATTGAAAAGAGTTTTATATAAAAAATTAGCACACAATCAATATGTGGTTGTTTGCCCATATGGTCCCACTGTTTTTTTTTTTTTGCCCAGTCCTCAAAAAAGGTTATTAAAAAACTAGTTAACTAGTCTACTACATGCTTCAAGAAATCCAAATTGGTTTGTAGATAATACCTACCTTATTGATTTTCAAAAACCCAATTAGTCTTAATTTTTATACATTTTTCACAAAGCTTTTAAAAATTACTGATAACGCTGACAGGTCGGTAATTGTTAATGAAAGTCTTGGTACATGCTTGGTATTTTTCTCGAGGTTTTTCTTCACATTGAATAGATATATTGTACCATAGTGCTATGTTTTCAGTATACAAACTAAAAATTTAGGTAGGTTTAAAATTTTCTGGTTTCCTAGGGAAAAGTTTGGTGGAAAGTAACCTTTTCTTAACACTTTTAATAATAATTTACGGACTAATTTATCTACTCAATAAGGTATCTGTATAGAATTTAATTGAAATAAAACCACATAGTCACATACAAATTTGAATTGAGCATTATCTATTGGCTAAACTCCTAATCCTGATGAAAAATAAAACAAACAAATTTACATTTTCACAGAGTTCTGGTATCATGAAACCATTTGATACCGGGTTACTCTCTGGTCTGTCATTAACGACAGTTGAAACCAATCGGTATCAGAAGGTTATGAAATGTTTTAGTATAATTTCGCCATTGTTGTTTGTTGATGTTAATGTTAATGTGAATACAGCTTAAAATAAGCATCAAATATGATATTAGAATATCACAAAATAATAACATCCCTGTTAAAAAGGAGTTAACATTATGGTAGTTGGTGAAAGAAGAACGCTATTTTCATAGGTATGCAGATACAGATAGGTTCAATGTCGGAATATGTGCATATGTCGGAAAAGCTGACTTTTGAGCATTATCGAACAATAAACTCACTAAAATAACCAAATTATCATAACACAAAACTAAACCAAATCGGCGAAATTCGGCATTGATTCAAAAATTACATAAATAAGCCAAAATCTAACCTCAACAACTCATACCGCGTCTTCATACCATCATCCTGAATGGTTAAAAGATTGACGGACCGAATTGAAACCAGGTTGTCGAATGACATACCGAAACACTTCGTGAAAACGTGTGGTTTGTTATGGTTCATGATACCACATTCATACCAAAACTCGTGAAAACGCTTCAGCTTTCCTTAACTTTTTTTATTTTGTTTTACTGGCGTTCTTACATATTTTTCTATTTTTCCCATTTCAAATTTTTCAGTCTTAGCTTTTCAGTTTTGGGTTAGGTATTGTTAATGTTGTTTTCCTTCTGTAAATACCTAATAAACAGGAAATTCAAAAGCTTGAAATAAAAATACATGTTAAGAAAAATTAACTGTTTTAATACAGCTTGAATACTTTCACAGCTGCAACGCTTCAAAGTGAAAAACTCAAAGAAAGTGAGCAGAAAAATAATCGTTTTCTTAAATTTCAAACATTTTTTCCACTTGCCAAATTTCATTCATTTTTCTCATTATTCTTCTCTTGATTCTCACTTCCTCTGTCTCAATTTAAATAAAAGAATGAAAAAATTTATAGATAGAGCCTGACAAGACTAGGCGGAACACCTAGCACCTGGCTTTTTTTAAATACACTCCGGTTCCAGCAATGGCAATGGCATTTGAATATATAAGTAGGTTGAGTGATAAATTTTCTGTGCAACGAGTTTCACAAAACCAATGACCTCACCAAACCCTTTTTCTCTTAAAAGTTTCTCTAGATTTCAATTCAGAGGGACAATTCGTGTTATTTTTCAGCGTTATAAGAAAATCTAATTTAATCTTTATAATGCCCTTATATAAACCTGTCAGCTGAAGAGGTATAAATAAATATTTAGTAAAAATTGCAATACTTGTGCCTGAATAAATTAACCCGAGCATTACACTGGAATCAGAGATAAATACTATATAAACTGTCGAGAATGGAATCTCAGTGTAAATTTTGTTGTCAACAAAATTGAGCCAAGCCAGCGCCATCTACCATATCGGAAAATAACTATTTTCTGGTTTTGCATCGATGCTACAGACACCTACTTTACAAAGGACTTTTTATGATAGATGGCGCCCTGTTCGCATTACTGTCGGTCTGTTCAAATTCGTTTATTCTGGACTTTGGGGCATTAATGTTTGCTTAAGTTAATTGATAATTTGTTAATTAGATCAAAAGACAGTTTCTTTATCGATGGTTAAGAGTATCCTTAACATATGTATTTATTCAAAGTTCTGATTGATGTTTAATCGAACCTGTCATTTATCTAATCAACAAAGATAAAAATATTGAAATAGTAGTCCATGTCTCACAGTGAAGAGAATAGTTAAAGAACATTTACAAAATAAAGGTGAAGATTCTAATGTTAATAAAATAATTTTTTCAATCTTCACCTTTATTTTGTAAATGTGTTCTGTGTTGGATGCAGCTTTAGCCACCAACTTTATGCTGATAACAGCATGAACACTTATATTTTTATGTATAATTATTATACTTAGGCATGTCGTATATGACCATATTTTCCCTGTGCCATTTGAACTTATGCTGATGATGGATCTATGATAGATCCGAAACATGTACAACCCCCCTTCCAACTGATTATTTTTGTAAAATAAAGAGTGAAGATAGACTGTGTGTTTTACTCCAGTTCTTTAAAGATAAAAATAGATCTTTCAATCTATAAAGTTTGAAGTTCTTCTTGAAACACACAAAACAACTTTGAAATCACTTAAGTACACTTGACAACACAAAGAAAGATGAAATGCAAGACCGGCAAACAAAAAACATGAATTATTAGTTATGATCAAATGAATATTTTGGCATATTGTCATATGTTGACATGTCAGTTATTGACATCGGACGTGTTTTTGATGTGCCTCTGGTATTTTCCAATTTTCACAATTCTGTGGTTGTCAGCGACATCTAGAAAAACGGAAAAGAGTTATTATGTGGTTTATAACTGGCAATGAGAGATCGCAGGGCCTGACTGGAATCGATTTTGTTTGTGTAAACATGGTCGAACTCCTGCACTCTAGAGCGGCATTCTTTCGGACCGGATCAGTTGATCCAAACGCGTTATGTTCCAGTGATCACGTTCTTTCGCACTTTGACATTTGACAGTTAACGAATCATGATCCGAAAAGTTC
This sequence comes from Ceutorhynchus assimilis, assembly GCA_917834065.1. Classification (NCBI taxonomy): domain Eukaryota; kingdom Metazoa; phylum Arthropoda; class Insecta; order Coleoptera; family Curculionidae; genus Ceutorhynchus; species Ceutorhynchus assimilis. The sequence continues at coordinate 18,937,600 of OU892287.1, forward strand.
TGAACATACTGAACATAAAATTTTTGTGATTAGTTTGTTCGGATCACGAAAATCTAACCACACTTTTTAAATTATTCTATTCCTTTTGTTTATTGTTTACTTCTGTGTTTTGGTTTTGATTTTGGATATCATAAGAAGTTAAATATATTTCAACACAATGTCGTCAATGTCTAGATTTGCTGATGCAGAAGGGAAAACAAAGTTGGAAATATTCGATCCAGAAAAGGGAATCGTAATTTCCCTATATTTAAGTCAGGAAGAATATCACCGGGCAAATGCAGGTAAATTTACTTTTATCTTATAACCAAAGTCAGATTTCTATTACTATATCACTAGTTTTTTTCAAAATAAGTGGAGAGGTACACCTTAAATGTTATTAAGTACTTTTGGGTACCTACCTATATATATATATATCTACATTGTGGCTCATTGTAATTTATAATTTATTGTTTACAAAAAATGGTGATTGGTGTCTTGATTTTACTATATATAAATTTTCAGATATGAGCTATGCTACGGAACTACTCAATATTTATGAAGATATTATGAACAGGGAAACGCAAAGAGTTTCAGCAGAGACTATCCCACAAGAACAATCTCACAGTGGTAGCCAAAGCTGAAGCCAGAATGAAGATGGATTTTGGTCACATGAAGAGACACAGTTGCTCATCAATTTATACGGCCAGCACAAGGACGAATTTACAAATGCAAAAAAAAAAAACATGTGTGGACAATCATTGCTGAGAAAATGAATGCGTATAACTACAATGTAATTTTTTTTCTTCTATAAACTTTCTTGAAATTAATTTTAATCATTAATTTTGTCCTGAAAACTTATATTTTTGTTTTTATTTCCAGAGATCTGCTGCAAAGATAGAACGAAAATGGATCAATTTACTTAGAGTATACAGATCCATAAAGGACAACAAAGGTGTAAAAAAATCTGGTAGAGGTGCCCAAAATTATAAATTTTTTGATGCTCTTGATGAAATTTTGGGAGACAAGCCATCTAACAGTGACACTTTTTGCATTGAAGTTGGGGTAAATAAGGATCAACCCAACTCTGACCAAGAAAGTCCCATTAACTACCCCCCAGAGGGTGTGCCTTCAACCTCAAATCAGACTCCAGTTTCAAATACCAGTTCTTGCTCAGAATCATTGCGCGAGACACCTCCCCTTAGGAACAAAAGGAAATCAAAATCAGAGAGTCAATCAGAAAATTACTTACAGGCCAAAATGAAAAGACATGAAGACAGAATGAGAATTGAGCACCAAAAATTACAACTTGAAAAGGATAAAGTAGATCTGCTGAAGATTCTGGCATCTCAGCAAATAAAAAATGATTAGATTAAGTAGATAAGCATTTAGCATTAATAAGTATTATTAATATTTGATACATTTTGTGATGATAAATTAAAATAAAACATGCAAATGAGATATTATTTATTGATATAAAAAACAATTACAGACATTTATTCATGATCATCTTGAAATATTTCATCAATGATATCATTGTCAGTTATACATATATTATGGAGGACACAAGCTGCAATAACACACTTTACAATTAAAGCTGGCTTTAGATTTTCCATACATCTCAGTCTCCTGAATCTCCCTTTTAACAGGCCAAAGGCATGTTCAATGACCATTCTTGTGGATGAATGTTTGAAATTATATTCCCTTTCTTCTTCTGTGAGATGTCCATTATCCTTATAGGGAGGTTTCAGCCATCTTAACGAGGGATAAGCTGAGTCTCCTAGTAGATAGTATTTCCCATAAAAAAGATTATCATATTCTTCATTCGCTTTTCTGTAAATTGAACTTTTCCTGAGTACCCTAGCATCATGTACAGAACCAGCATCCCCAGCAAAAATGTCTATAAACATCATTTTTGAGTTTACAATTCCCTGAAGGATCATGCTATGGTAACCTTTTCGGTTGACAAAATCTTCTTCATGATTTATTGGTCTCCGAATTCTAATATGACAACCATCAACTGCCCCAATTATATTATCCAGACCTTTTTTCTTTTTGAAGTTCTCAGATTCAATAAGAGCTTCATTTTCTGATGGCCATTTTATGAAATTTGGACTCATGGCCACCAAGAAATCAATGACAGCAGAAATTACATTATATGCACAACTTACTGATGCATCAAATCTATTACCTATCTGCCTAAAACTTTCCATATTGGCGAGGTACCAAATTGTCATGTATATTGCTTTTTCAGCACTTATTTGATTCCACCCTCCTCTAAATGGTTTAATATGAGGGCGATATAAATCTAAAAATACAAATATACCTGAGTATAAAATATAAGGCTGAATTGTTCACAATTAATAAACACTGAAAAACACATTTAACTTACCTATCAATTTTTTCATTGTTGCTCTATTTAGGCGAAAATGTTTCTTGAAGTCATCATCCAAATAACTGTTTATTGTTTCCATATAATCAGATATTCTTATACGTTTTCTTCTGACCTGGTTGCAATCGTCACTATCTTCAGTTTCAGACGAAAAAGAAGATTCAAGTAATGGACTAACAGGACGGGTAAGTTCAGTCTGAAACAAAATGTAAACAGGGCAAGGTAACATGTTGAGTCAAGTAGGATAATATCAACTTACCAAAGCAAATTTCGTAAGCTCGTCCATCATCATAGGTACGACAAATATTTATTGTACAATAGACATACTTTTTTAACAAATGTCTGTTTAAAATCCTTGAAAAAAAAACCAGAGGTGAAGGTAGCAAAGCAAACTTCAAAATATAACCATTCTTTTATCACAACACAAGCCCCAAATACAAAAGAAAATAGAAAAATCACCAGCTGACAAGTGACACATCAGGTGGTAGCGTTCTTTCGGACCTTAAATTTGAAACATGTTCCATTGAACAAACGGATCATGATCTCGGAATCATGATTCGAATATATTGCGAAAGAATGCGGCTTAGAATGACTCTAGAAGAATGAGATGACAATGACATGACTATTAATCATCAAATATTCTTTGTTTGACATCATACAAAACAAGTGCTTGCTCTAGCAACCAGAAAACAATTTTTTTTTTTCGGCCAAAGTATTCAAAATTTGCAGTTGCCTCCAAAAAGAAAAACCCCAAAAAATCCGAAAACTAACTAGTAGACCCACAAAATATTTTGAAAGATATGGACTGCTGTCCTTCCGTCTGCTGCCCGCCAGTATGCTGTGTCCCTTGTTGTGCCCCATCATGCTGCATTCCATGCGTGGTACCCTACGTATATGTGCCCTGCTGTGTGCCTTGTCCCCCTTGCTGTCCACCATCGAGTAATTGCTAGGAATTGAGACACAGACACTGAAATAGTATCAGTGGTATCAAATGTGTATTTTGTATGGTGTCTTAATATAAAAATCATCTGAAAAAATAAAAATATGTTTCATCATAATTGAAATTGATGTTTTTATTTTTGTTTTAGGTCTTTATCCTATTCAGCCTTTCGTTGCAAAAGGCAAACAAGGTTAAATACATTATCTATGGAATTTATTTTTATTCATAAAAATTTGCTGAGAAAAATTTTAACTTTCAAAAAGGTCAGTGAAGAGCTTCTTTTTAGCCCTGGCTATGTTTAAAAGTATGTTGAAGTCTATGATACTTTTCATAAAATGTAACTTGTACTTTAGTGCATTCACAAAAAATATCAGACTTGGTAAAATTTTCATTTGGATTATGGCACTCTGAGCTGGATCTGACTTAAGAGAACAGGACAATCTATTAAGCTACATCCTCAATCAATCTGGTAGCGAAGTAGGAGAGTTGAATAGATTAGGAATAGCAGCTTCCACATAGACATTTCTATAATTTTCTATGTTATCTTTTTGACCACTTTTGAAGATGGGCACAATATTACTCAACCTTCCAGATTTCAGGATAAATGATTGGAGTGATTTATTCTATAAAATTTGCAAAGGTGGCATGATGGTGCATACACATTGTTTTAATACAAAATCTGGTATACCATCAGGACCAGAAGTTAGTTTATTTGGAAGTTCAGAGATTGCATTGAAGATGTCATTCTTTGAGATCTCATAGCACTGTATGTTATTACTTATATTATTGTCATGAGTATCGGGTGTTAGGTGTTGTAAATGTTGATTTTTTGAGTAAACTGTTTGAAAGAATTCTTTATTAGCTATCTCTTGACCATTAGATGCTGACTGATTTCCATATGACAAAGTACTGGGCAAATTATGATATGATCTTTTGTCATTAATATACCTCCAAAAAGATTTTGGGTCATCTCTGAGATTTAAATCCAAACCTCTGATATAATTTTGAAAGCACATGTCAGAATGTTCTTTGCAGTCTGAACATAACTGAGAAAATCTAAGATAATTAGCACTAGTTCGGTCTTTGATATAAATAGAGAGAGCTTGCTTTTTCTGGAGTGCCAAATTACGAGGATCAGCAGAAAACCATTTGGGAAAAGAAGAAGTTTCGTACTTTTTGAGAGGAATAAAATAAGCTATGCCAGTGAATAAAATAGCATAAAAAATATCAGCTGCTACATCCACATTAATGCTGTTTGTACCAACCTCTTATGATGCATACTCGACTTTATAAGTGGGTCACTAGCCTTTGTAATATTCAACTTACTTACATTTAAAAATACTAAATTTAAAAAAAAACATTTCTTTTATTTGGTATTGCATTATGTTGAAGTAATTTCAAGTAACTAAAAGACTGGGCCACATCTATAGCTATATCACCCCCAGGGGGTCAATTCTTGAATATTTTCGCATACAAAAGTTGATTCGAATTTGAATGACAGCAACATAAATTGAATAGGGAACGTTCGAAATTATTTAAATTTTCGTATGCGAGATTATTCAAGAATTGGGTCCCAGGACGTTGCACAGTCATCCCATACTCATCATTTGACCAGACTGCACTGGGTAGGTTGTAGGCACCAAACACGTTTTTTGTTGGGTACTTTTGACATATGTGTTCGACTGACTGACAATGCCAGTTGTACTTCTCCCGAGAAGATTGAGGAGGGATGTAGACACCACCTATTATACATTTACCTCGGTTAATTTCACACTACAAAACATTACTCAACTCGGTTTTTGAATCCTGATACACTGAGCTAGTATTTTGTTGTTGGCAAATATTAAGACGCACCCCCACTGGATTTACTGCTAGCCATTGCATCTCTGTCAGTTCTGAATATGCTGAATCGATCACATTTGATTTCGCTATCTGAGAATTCATTATTTAGGTTACTCTAGACCCAGACAATAATATCATACATGCAGTAAGCCATATTTTTAAGAAGATCTGAAAGTTTGGTTCTCAGACCACCTACATTTTGAAAATAGACCTGTAATGGGGTAGTTACAGTGTTTTTTTGTTGTTGTCTTGTTTCTACGACAGGTAGGCCATTGCCGTATCTTATCAAGTTATCTTCACCTGCAGCCTTTCTACTACTACTAGTTTACCAATGTGAATATTATTTATATCCCATTTTAATAATATTTCCAGTTACTTATAATTGCTTAACTAATTATTTAATAGATTCTGAGAACTAATTTGTAGTATGACCTGCATTGTGAGTTTTCAAATAAATAAATTAATAGAGCTAGAGCTGTATAGATTTTGTTTGAATATAATTTTAATGAAAAATACCTGCATGAGATCGAGTTCAAAATGAAACAGTTATGATATAAGTAGTCTTCTATGTGAGAATCCTTCTTTTTGTTGTCCTGCCAGGGCTTCAAAGCAAATCCTAAACGAGCCAAAATGTACACTATTACAATTGTGTGTGGTTTGGTAATTCATTAATCTGATAATATTGTTGATATAACCTCACTGAACCTGGCTAATTACCATTTTAGATAATTGGTTGCAAAAATTCAGTTGATAACTGAATAAGAAGATATTGGTCTATAATAATAAAAACATGCACCTAATTAAATATACAAAATGTAATTTGTATTATTATCAATAACACGCTCTAGTTCATAGAATATTTTGTTGTAGAGTCTTCCTGAAAGCATAATAAAAGGAAACTCACTTTCCACAATTGATTATTCATTTATCATACATTAATTAGAAATGTTTCTTTTGTTTCAAATTGATTAAATTTGTATGCATATCTAAAAATAGGGAAGATTGTATGACTTCATCTCTTGTTAAAAGAATAATAGAAAGTATCTGGTAAAAGTTTGTATTTTTTCTATAGGCAAATGTGCTATTGATGATATTGTGTAATTTAAAATGTGCAAACCATTCATTTTATTTCTGAACTAGATCTAGATATGTAGGTAATTATTTTTACTCTAGAGATGGGTGACAATTGATTAGTTCTAAGATTTCTAAATGAATGAACCCCTACGTCGTTGGCGCACAAATATATAAATAACAATAAAACTACAGCAGTGATGTTTCACTTTCTAATTTTATTAGGCTCACTGGCTGAACAGCTAATTTTTAATTGCACACATGTTTGAAAAAAACCTTTATAGTTCAGTACTCTTGGTTTTCACTAGAAGAAACCTTCCATGAAAAGTTTTATTGCAACAATTACATATTATGAATTATTGTTATGGTTGTATATCTGAAGATAGGTGATTTTTATCTATTGTGAGGATTTAAATTTGTGTTTTTACAGGTAAGATTACCTAATTTTTTGTATATAAAAATTCAATCTACAAATTTTGCTTACTTGAAATTCAACAAAGTAGTTTTTACTAAATATAATTTTGCCTAATTATTGAGTAATAATTATTCAAATTGGGTACAAGTGTTGAGTATAAAATATTTTAAACCAAATCTAATAAATAGCAACTGTATCTATTATTTTCCACCCTTCTCGATACTATAAAACTCTGGCCTCATTCTGACAAATAAAAGCCTTTTCCCTTTTAATCAGCAAATTAATGAACGTTAACTTTTGCCTTTCCAAAGGCACCGAAGTTATAAAACAAACATTTTTATTGACCCAGGTTTTTATTATTTCTCTTAACTGAAATTGATATGTGGGAACCCATTAGAAACAGGAAGGCATGACCTGGGACATAAATCACTTTTATACATGAACAGGGAAGTCTGAGGGTGTTTATGTGTTGGGTTTGTTGGACAGGCACGTTTATTATTTGAAAATGTTTCTAATTAGGACTAAGCAAAATCGAACTTATTCCTTCTAATAAACCTAATGGAATTCAAATATTTATTTATCAGGAAATTATTGGCTGTTATATTGGACATGTTACCGCCCTAGATAATCGACTATTAATTTATCATTGATAAAAAATATTTTGATGAATTATTTATAAATAATACCGAGTAGATAGCACTAGTAACAGACTGAAAATGCCAGTGTAGAAGTTTCCAACAAATTTAACTAACTCTAGCCATACATGCAAAGGAACGATTTACCTACTTCTGCAATTATGTTATCTTTATCCACCTAGGTAATGTTTCTCTCCTAACATTAAAACACTTTTAAATGCAACATAGTTTGCTTCATTATGCCAAGGCTCAATCATTTTAATTTATGTGCTACGTTCTAAACATTGGTACAGGAGCTATAAAAAAAGTGATTTTTTTCTTAGTTGAATTTCGTTTTTTTTTTCAGGCAAGAATAGCCTTTCTTCAAGGAGAACGCAAAGGTCAAGAGAACCTCAAAAATGACCTAGTGCGTCGAATTAAGATGCTCGAATACGCCCTCAAGCAAGAAAGGGCGAAATTTCACAAACACAAATATGGTACCGAGTTACAACAGGGCGACATGAATCCGCCTGTTATGGATGATAGTGGTGAATCTCAGCTTGATCCTGATCAGAGCTACTTACCGGTTGGCAATTCTACTTGGAAGGATGGTAGAAAATTGCTGCGACAGTACTTACAGGTTAGTGAACCTACTATTGATTATTTATTAACAATGATTTTTCATTTTTCTTTTCTAGGAAATTGGTTATACCGATAGAATAATAGATGTTAGATCAACCAGAGTACGCGCTCTTTTAGGATTAAATAACAACCATCCTGATCAAGAGGAAAGTTATAATGGTGGACCTGTGAATGGAAATGAGTCGATTAAGAGAGTTAGCGAAACTCAGGGTAAGTCTAGATATTCTATTGATTTTTTTTCCATCAATATGTGTTTCAAGCAATAGGTGAATATTATTGTAGTTACCGATTAATCCTTACTGCAAACTCAGATTGCGGTTGATTAGATTATCCTGTTTTTTATATTTATTGTTTTATTTGTACCATATTTTAAAACATATCCTGCCAGATTATCAGTCTGATTGCTGTTTTGAAAAAAATATTTTTTTTTTTACTAATAATATTAGGTCTAACTTATGTTTGAGAATATAATAATGATATTCTATAGGTAGGAGAACACCGGCCAAAAAACCTCAACCAGGCTCTCTATCCGAAGCTATGATGTTGGACACAGAGGCGGCAGTTATGGCTAATTTGGATTTTCTGTCGAACACTGATGTTGACATGGATGACGATGAAGATATGAGCGATGATGGAGAAATGGATCACAGTGTTGAAATGGAGGATGAAGTCAAACCAAATAAAAAAGGTAAATGAAAAATTAAACATTTTAATGCTTGGATGGGTTTGAAATTTACCTCTCATTTGTATGTGATCAAAGTTAGAAAACACTTGGACCTATCTGATAAGTGTTCTATCCAGCAGTACATTTTCAATTTGTGTATTAGTGACATTAGTGTGCGATGGTCAATTCAAAGGCTTTGGTACTCATTTTTGTTTCTGCTGTTACAGAAGGCGAAGATGTAGACGCCTTAGCATTGGAAGTATTTAATGAATTAAACAGGCTTTCAGAGGTTGAGAAAAAACCAGAAACGAAAAATGCCGCCGGCCCTCCTGATTGGGATAAAAGTAAGTTGAATCATGGGATATATTTTAGCTTTTCAATAAAAGCGTATATTTCTATCATTGATCTATATCTTTCATCGAGGATTTTATGTTCTACATTTCCAGCGCAAGTTCCCAAACGGCCAATAGGCATCAGTGATGAAGATAACATAGACGCGGCTCTGGGTTTGGGGGAATTGGCGCAACTGACCGTCAATAATGACGCCGAGAGCACTTATGACATTGCAAGCAGTAAAGAGGCATTTCGTAAAACGTGGAATGCCAAATACACGTTGAGAAGTCATTTTGATGGGGTAAGAATTTGAAATATTTTTTCTTATTGTTTAAGTTTTTCATATTCATGTTTTGCTTGAAATTTTTAGGTGAGAGCGCTTGGTTTTCATCCCACTGAACCAGTTCTAATAACGGCTAGTGAGGATCATACTTTAAAATTATGGAATTTGCAAAAGACCGTGCCTGCAAAGAAGAGCGCTAGTTTAGATGTAGAACCTTTATACACCTTCCGGATGCATTCTGGTAAGATTTTTACCTATTGGAATTCTTTGTGACTAGTTTTCAGTATTGAATGAGAATTCCACAGATAATCATCCTTAACTCGACTTCTAAACGATCTAATGCTTGCCTTATGAAATCTTGATTTTTCTCTGTATCTTTTAGGTCCAGTACTGTCTCTAGCAATATCTGGGACCGGTGAACATTGTTACTCTGGCGGTTTAGATGGCCTCATCAATTGTTGGAATATACCAAATTCGAACATAGATCCTTATGACCTTTTCGAACCAGACGTTTTAAACACAACGTTGCACGGGCACTCTGATGCAGTGTGGGGCTTGTCAGTTTTAAATTCGAAACAGCAGCTGGTCTCCTGTTCTTCGGATGGTACTGTCAAACTCTGGTCGCCCCATAGTAAAGTGAGTATATCTTGAAGTGGATTTCAAAATAATAATAATAATAATAATAACAAATGTCTCTATTTATATACATTGATGTGCATACAGGGTGTCCCACGGTGGATGGCATATTAGATGTTGATGGAAAACTAAAAAGCGGCAATAGGGAACTTGCAACTGAATTAAAATTCTCCAAATTTGTTTTAAATCGATAGATTACACTGCATAATATTTATATGACCAGTTTTTATTTAACTGATACCGCCCTTGTTACACAGAAAATAATGCTAAATTTGAAATAAAAAATTTCCCGCCAAAACAGTGCTTCCATGATGGCTACCTTTTTTGACGTCACGATTTTGTAAACAAACCTGTCAATAGGGAACTTGCAAGTGAAATAAAATTTACAAAAGCAGTCCTCTACAATATTCTTCATCCATTGCGACAATTTTCACAAAAAGCAAACTTTAAAACACTTGAATAACACAAAAATAGCACTGCGTTAGCAGGAGTTCGTTTGCTGCCTTTGTTGTTTAAAAAATCTTGATGTCACGAGCGCTGTCATATTGAAACCTCGTGTTTTCGCGCCAAAGTTTTTAATTTGAATTTCAATAATTTTTGTTTCCTACAACGTATAGATCAAAATGGAAAAAATGAAAACTGTGTAATATCTGATCACTAGAAGTATCTAAAAAAAAAATAAATTGAGAAATATGAAAATTCCCTATTGGGATAAACGACCATAATCTACACTTTGAAAATATTTGTGTTTATGTAGTGTTGCCGCATCTGCTCTAAACCAATAGGAATATCGCTATTTTAAATGGAACACCCTGTATAGTCTGGCTAGCGAAACGGCGAACTGCAAAAGAATTTGCTAATTTGCCAAACTTGACGGAAATAATGATAAACAAGTTGGTGACATTTTTTTTTTGCTATATGGGCATGTGTAGTATTTTGAAATAGAAAAAAATGCGGCAACATTGCAAAATGATAGATGTGGAGAGGCGTGATTATTCAGAGGTATGATTCTATTGGTTAGAGTCTGAACGACAGCAGGCAGTGGCGTGGTTATTGGCGAAACTAAAGAATTTTTTTTTCTAATAATTTTATTGGTGTTTCCGGTGCCACTGAACCGAAAGACATGGCTGTCATCAGGTGGTGTCAGTGAATATTTTTAGGTCACGCCCCACTTTTCTTCCCCCTTTCGTCTCTACCAAGTTACCACTTGCCAGACTATATGTGATTGCATATTTGAATTCTACGGAAAATTTTATTTGTTTGTTGTTCTCTTTAGATTTATTATCAAAATAGATCCTGTTGTCAAGCTCCGCTAAAATCTTGAAATTATCAAGTTTAAAGTTGTCATTTTTTAATGGTTTTGATATCGTTGTGTGAGTGAGAGTGCAGACTTTCTGTTGGTGAAACTTCCATGAGTGAAAACAAAACCATTTTTCGGTAAATTTGAAAACCGTTTATAGTATTCCGTCCTCGATTCCGTCTTATTGAAATAAAATAACAATACATTCTTATCTGCTGGCATTTTTTGCTAGCAGTCTTATCTCTTCAGGTGGGTAGTTATTATAAACAAAGCTATAAAATTTGAAAGCCAATGTAATCCGTGTGATTCACTTCAGTGATTCACCTAATGAATAGGAATATTTCTGCTGAATCAAGTAGGTGGGAAATTCCTGTTATTTTTAAAATCAAAGGAACGCACACTGTCAGGAATATGCACGAACTGTTATGCAACTTGCGTGTTTAAAGAACCCAAAGGAGGTGAAGAGATAATCGGAGGCAAGTGCGATAAATGTAAGACCGTAAGTTGCAGAAATTGCCAAAAATGGTCAACTACAGAAGTGAGATTTATTGCACTAATGTCAAGAAACGTGCCTTTTATTTGTATATCGTGTGCTGATAAAATATGCAATGATGAACAAATTGAAAAAATATTTCATGAGAATAGGAAGTACAATGTTAAATGTACAATGTTAAATGAAGTGGAAGCTGGGAACCAAGAAAGAACAGTACAATTTCAACAACAAATAGATCAATTAAAAAAGGGGTTTAAAAGATAAAGAAACCCAAATAATTAATTTGCGAAGAACCACTGTTGACTTTCAAGATGATGTCTTTACGACAGAGAATATATTGGAAAGTGAAATAAAGGTACTGAAAAGCTTGACAAACTTTCTTAAACTAAAAATATTAACTCTAGCTGAAGAAAATCAAGCCCTTAAGCAAAGAGTCATAGAATATGAGCAAATGGAACATCATGAATCTAAAAAGCATAAACAGCAATTATATCAATTTGAAAAAGAGGAAAAGAACATGACGAAAGAAATAGAAATACTTAAGAAGAAAACGGAGGAGTTAACAAAAATAGAGGTCTAAGATGACTAAGATGAAAAACTGTAGGAATAAGATACTGATACTTACAGACAACTATGGTTATAAATTGTTTGATAACCTCAAGAAACCTCTAGAAAGTCTATTTAGACACCCTCAGATAATAAGCAAGCCAAATGCAAACTTCTCACAAGTAACGGAGAATGCGACAAAACTATCTGAAGATTTTGGACACAAGGATTTCATGGTTGTAATAGCTGGGGTGAATGGAACTTCTAATTTAACAGATGTAGATAACCTAATCAAGTCTACACAACACACTAACTTGATTTTGTGCACAGTACCAATCAGGCAAGATTCCTACCATTTTAACCGGATTAATAAAAATAATAAAGTGATACTATCCATAAAAAATAATGCAGCTTACTCAACATCAAGAGTAAGAGTAATTAACTTATTCTATTTCATAAATAAACCCAATTATTACTCTAGAATCTTTCCAAACAGACATGGAAGAGTTTATATGGCCAATTTGGTAGCAAAAGTGCTGGTCGGAGGTATTTCCTTCCTTGATAGATCTGTTAATGATGTTGGGAGGATAGAGATTTGTGATGAATGGCTAGACGAAGATGTTGATAATGGAGAAATCGATGAGTGTACCTTAAATTTGGTTGAACGACTGAAAAGTTTACGTGGCAAGCAAGAGAATGTTTTGAGGGAGGATTTAAATGGTGTCAGAGCAGAATCATGTAAGGATTTTTTAGGGGGGAAAATAGCAACAATTCAAATTTGAATACAAATAATAGGAAGTTGAAATATCAAAATGAAACAAAACTTTTACTTCTTAACATTCAATCATTAAATAAAAAAACAGATGAATTGTTGCTGTTTGTAGAGCATGTCGAGTTTCCAGATTTTTTATTATTAACGGAGCATTGGATTAAACCAAACCAACCCATCCACATACCTAATTACAGGATCATTTCATTATACTGTAGAGATCAATCTAAGAGAGGTGGCACAGTAATACTTGTAAATGAATACTCTATTGATATATACAGCCTCGAATGCATATCACAGTTCAACAATCTAATTGAAAATGGTTTTGAATTTTATATAATACATGAAAAACAAAATAATGTCTATATAATTTGCATATATCGATCATCAAAACATAATAACATTAATATGTTTCTACAAAATCTGGAAATTCTTCTGTCCCAACTACCTATTAACTCTAAAATAATTTTAGCAGGAGACATAAACATTAATTTTGATGAAATACAAAGCACAGTAACACAGAATCTTTTATATTTGCCAATGTCTTTCAATTTAATAATGTTTGTTGAAGAAGCAACACGAGTGACTTCCCATTCTGAAACCCTAACAGATTATGTATGCTCAAATTTTCATTTTGACGACTTTAATTGCAAGGTTGTTCCAGCAGGTTTATTAGATCATCACTCAGTACTTACAGGATTTAGAATGGATCAAAAATCCAATGTTAAAATTAGTAAAATCGGTAGAATCTATAGCAGTAAAAACTATCAGAAATTTGGCTCACAATGCAACAGTTTGGACTGGAACTCGATATTAAATAACCCAGACCCAATATTTAATTTTTACCAAACTTAAAAGCAATGTTTTAATTGTGCTTTTCCTCTACAAAGGATTAAGTTTAAGCGGAGAAAGTTATGGATTACTCCAGCGATAAAAGTATCAGCAGGAAACATGAGGTGCCTTCATGAAATTAGAAAGATTCAAAAACATAATGCTTTTTTTGAAAACTACTTTCAAAATTATAGAAAAATTTACAGACAAGTTATAAGGGCTGCTAAACAGATATATATATTTTCAGCAACGACTAGACGACTCACAAAACAGAAACAGGGAAAACTGGGCAATAATAAATGAACTAAGGGAAAAACAAAGTAGGCTGACTACTCATCAAGTTCAACTGTCGCCTAACGAACTGAACGATTTTTTCTGTTCAGTTTCAGAAAAATTAACGGAACACTTGGAACAAAAGATAAATCCTTTAGAATACTTACCTGAAAAGATCACTGAAAACTTCCATCTAACAAACACAGACTTGCTTGAACTTAAAAACATTTTGAGGGACATAAAGAAGAAAAAATCGGCTGGAGCTGATGACATTTCAGTAAATACCATCATGGCTCTTCCTGATATGACACTTCATGTTCTAGCTGAGGCGATAAACCATTCATTTCATACAGGAACTTTTCCAGAATGCTTAAAGACAGCTTTAGTGGTCCCCATTTTCAAAACTGGTAGTACATCAGACCCCTCTAATTACAGACCAATTTCTCTGTTATCAGCTGTGTCAAAGATCATTGAAAAGATAATCAAAAGCAGAGTAGTAGAATTTTTTGAAAAACATAAGGTTTAATTTGGTTTTCAGAAAGACAAAGGCACCATGGATGCCATATTTAATCTTTTGGAGGAGGTATATACTGGACTAAATGGTGGCCAGGCTGTCGCGGTAGTATTTTGTGACTTTTCCAAGGCGTTCGACTGTGTGGATCATGAAATACTACTGCGTAAGCTTCAACACTATGGATTTAGGGGTATTGAACAAAGGTATATACAATCTTATACTACTCGGAGAAAACAAGTAGTTAAAGTGGGGGAAAGCCACTGATCTAAAAAATAAATGGATAAACAATTCATACGGCTTGATTGGCAAAATTTGTGCGAAAATTTGGGGTCAATATTCTACGAACAGTTGTGCAACGGAACAGCCTAACGCCTGCGCAGTGTCTTATCTTTCGAACAACTGTTCTAAATTTTGAAATTCCTTCATTTTCATTGGCCAGATTTTGTGCACACACAATACATGTATCTACTGCGCACGCTCACAGCTGTCCCAGTCAGTTGTTTTTGTTTAGATTTTGACCTCGTAAATTAGCAGCATTAGAAGCGTTCTTTGTTTATCCATTTATTTTTGAGATCAGTGGGGAAAGCCAATCAGACACCCAAATTATCAACAGGGGTCAGTGCTGGGTCCTATACTGTTTAACGCTTATCTTAATGATATTACAAGAGTCCCTATTAGGGGTGCTTTAACTGTGTTCGCGGATGACAAAACAGTGCTGTGGAGAGGAAAAAACATAGACGAGCTTAAGGACGTCATCAATGAAGATATGGACTTATTGAAGAAATGGTGCGACAGCAATAAACTCTGTTTGAATTTCAAAAAAACAACAATTATGACATTTAAGTTTAACTTTGACACCCTAACATTAGAAACTAATCATATTGAAAACAGAGCTTCCACTAAATTTCTAGGCATATAAAGTCTGTTTTTTTTTTTAAAGATAATTCCCCAAGTCAAAAATTTAGTAATTATGGCCGAGTTCGTTTTTGTCATCTTTTTTGTCGATTTGCTCCAAAATTTTGACAGGCACGTTACTGGATAAGACAGTTTCAGTTCACAAATCACGTGCCTGTCAAAATTTCGGAGCAAATCGACGAAAAAGATGACAAAAACGAACTCGGCCTATGTTGGCAACACAAGCCTTTTCTACATAAAAAATTTTCAAGCATTGACAATTTTACATTGTATTGCCAAAATAATGTCATTTTGACTTTTATCTTTAAAAAAAATAGTATATTGTTGTATTAGGAGTAGAAGCTTTACTTTTTTGTGCTGAAGCGGTAGGTTTGCGAGCCAAACGTAGTGAGGCTTGAAATACTGCTGAAGCACAAAACAGTGCTTCTACTCCGTATGCAACACGCTATTTTTTCTCCAAACGAATAAGGTGAGCGCGGGGGCAAGTGAATGGTTAAGCGGCTTTAAAAGTACGAGCGGCTTTAAAAGTACGAGCGGCACTAAAAGTACTTCTACTGCCGCTCCAGCGGCACTAAAAGTACTTTTGCTGCCGCTGGGGTTGCCAAGCAGCATAGAAATTAAATTTCTACCACCTCGACAGGTGTTAACCCGCTAATTTTGCCAAGCAGCATAGAAATCAAATTTCTGACATCTTGACAGGGGTTAACAAAGTGACGTTTTTCTGACATTTGGAGAAAAACAAGTTTTATGTTGACAATCAACTAAAATTTAAAGAACACATACTATATCCAAAGAAGAAATTAGCTAGTGGTGCATATGCCTTGAGAGTTGTGGCTAGAGAACTTAACCTTTCTTCAACAATGGCAGTCTACTCTTCTTTGATAGAGTCCCATCCCATTTGAGATACAGAGTTGCATTTTATGGATGCTGCACAAATGACCTAATGGCTAGTGTCACCCATGTGTCACCGTACAAGTGTGTTGAAACTCCAAAAACGCGCATCACAAAACATCCCCCCTTTTATTATATTGAAAACTTATAGACAGGTTCTCCACATGGCACTTATCTTTCTAAGGGGGGATGTTTTGTGACGCGCATTACGATGTATATGTGGAGTGGGACCTAGGGAGCACTGTAAGCCATTATTTAAAACACACAAAATTCTTACAGTAATTGGTCTATATATTTTGGAAACATCATCACTAATGTATAAAAAATATTACAATGGACTGAAGCAACAAAGACATACATACAACACGAGACAAATAATAGTATATTACATACCGAGGTGGGAAGTGTTTCATTACTGTCGAGAGATTAGTTAGTTAACTGAGACGCGAAGCGTCGAAGTTAACTATAATCTCGAGACAGGAATGAAACTTCCTATCGAGGTTTGTATACTATTTTATTTACAACAATTACAACCATTACAATTTTGACTAAATATTTTTAAAAAATTAAAAAATTTTATAGACAAGTTCTGACTTATCTAAAAAAAAGTTTGACATGTAGGACTGGTCTTCAACATTTTAGGAAAATAGGACTTACTTTCCACCCGGGTGGAAAGTGAGCACTTTCCACCCGGGTCAGAGATAAACCCGGGTGGAAAGTAAAACTCAAAAAAGTGTCACTTTCAAACTTTTGAAAAGTCAGAAATGTCAATATTACCTATGTGGTTGTAAATAAAAAATATTCCTCTCCCTATTCCAAAGACATCTCTAGCTCAAAACTCCCTCATTTATAATGGCAAAGAAATATTCAACCATTTGCCTGAGGAAATAAAAATACTGGACAATTGTGCACTTTCGAAATGCAGTGAGAGCACTCTTGGTAATTAGCCCTACTACAGCCTGCTGGAATACTTTGAAGATAGACTAAACTAAATTAATTGATTGTGATAATGTGTTCCTGATTCCTAGTATTGTTTTTTAAGTTTTTATTTTTATGTTTTTTATTATGTTTTTTGTAGATTGAAAATGTTGAAAACTTGACAGGAGCACATTTTTGGAATTTTGTTTACATGTGTTTTTATTATGTATTTATATTTTATTCTATAACTATATTGAGGCGTTTTCGTGTGATATAAAAACTGTTTGGTATTTAGGAAAAAAAAACACCAACTGTGAATTTAACTAGAGGAGATTAAATTTAATTCGAATTTTTAATCATGGATTAAATTCTAATGGGAAATATAGGAAACTAATTTTTACAAAAGCAGAATAAAACGTTAACAGTTATCGGTTTTCATTATCTAATATTATATTATGAGGCAGTGTTGTTTGTAATTGAGAGCAGGGGTGAAATTGTGAGATCCCAGAGAATATGATGCAATATATTTTTTTCAGGTCCAGTTACTGAATACATTTACCTCAGAACAGGATGGAATTCCTTCCAGCGTTGACTTTATTAGAGATGAACCTAACAAAGTGGTAGCCTCATTTGCGTCATCACATTGCGTCATTTTCGATACTGAAACTGGCAAACCAGTTTTGCGCTTGGAATCCACTAGCCAGGATAGCGTCAATTTAAGTGCGAAAAAGGTAAGTTATCCTGGATTGATGCAACACCGTTATTCTTATATTACTTTTTCTATGTAGATATATAAGATTGTTTGTCATCCAACATTATCGCTCACCATCACAGCCCACGAGGATAGACACATACGATTTTGGGATAATCATACGGGCAAAATGGTTCATTCAATGGTGGCCCATTTGGATGCTGTGACTAGTTTGGCTGTGGATCCTAATGGATTGTATCTACTTTCAGGTAAAAATAATAGCGGATTCACAAAGTGGATGTTATGTATTTAGGAAGGAAAATTCACATGCAAACTTTAACAAACCATTTACTAACTACCATAACTGAAATAAAGAAGAAACATACAAGAAACCACCCTTCCTTTGTCCATGCCCATAGCCGACCCGAAATACTTGGAAAGCTAAAAAAATTAAGTTTTTTTTTTTTAGGATCCCACGACTGTTCGATAAGATTATGGCACCTAGACAACAAAACATGCGTTCAAGAAATAACGGCTCATCGCAAAAAATTCGACGAGAGCATCTTAGATGTAGCTTTTCATCCATCTCGACCTTACATAGCCAGCGCAGGCGCTGACGCTTTAGCCAAAGTTTTCGTATAAGGAATAGGAAACATATTTGTTTTCATATCTCAATAAATAAGTGGCGGAGATGACGGCAGGAACAATGAAGGGTAAATGATAAAAGTGGTGGAAGAATAGTGTTTTCTTGCAATAAGGGCAAACTTTATGGAAATGCGGATATCGCAAACTTAGAGCTCAGGTTTAAGGCAATAGATAGTTGAAAAATTGTAATATGAAAATAAAAATCTAGTCAATAATATTTTTTTCACATGCAATTCATCTAATTTTGTTAAGTGCATTTGGGTGTCAAAACCTCATTATCCCAGGCACCCAAAAAAATTGAATCTTTTAAATTTTTCTTTTCAAGACTGAAATATCGTTAATTTTTCATGTGATAGGCATAGAGTAGTGTAGATCAAAAACGTATTTTAGAAAACTTGATATAAAGAATGAATTGACTGTTGCACTTTACTGGCTCTTGAAATTCCTGAGAGCCATATTTTTCATTTTTCAATGCAAGAACCATGAAAGTGTTCTTCTGGCCCTATGTTTCATTTTAAACAATATGATGCGCAATAAAATAGTTTTAGAAGAATACTAAGTCGATGTGTAGGACAGTAATGTCCAAGTTATGTAGATTTATATTGTTTGCCACTTCCATCATTTACTGTTTACATGGGTTGCGTTTTTGCTTGTTTTCAATGGGAATAATGTCCTGGGATGTTGAAACTGCCTAATACATAGTGGATTTCTAAAATTTGAGAAAGAAAATACATACATTTATCTTAAAGGAAATTAAATTGGCTTTATGCGTTTTTTATAAGATTCAACTGCAAACATTTGTTTGAACCACTGAACAGTGAAAAAATCTGTGAATGTTAATGTTTGTCCTGTTTTTACAGAAAACTCATTACTCTTAATTTTTACTCTGTAAGCTATATCACTTAGTTAAAGTGTGTATATATTTAAAAAACCAATTTTACTTTTTATGTATATAAATATTTTCTTATTGTCACAATATTATCTACGATTTGTTTTGCCTTTATATATCCTTTTGTAAATAGGTTTATTTATTTTTACATTAAGTTTCAATCTAATAATATTGGCAATTGAAAAATTTGAGTATAGTGTGCCCACTTCAGATTTTAAATTTTTGGTCCTAGGATTTCTATATTCTAGAAAATCATTTTAAAGTGATCGATTTGTATAAAGTTAAACTGAAGAAAAAAAATCGATGATTAGCTTGTCTCCGTTTCCACCAAATCAAATTTGAGAGTACAGTGGTGCTTATGTCATCTTATGTGTTGAGTGGTGAGAAGCCCATTCATATTTAACCAAATTTCATTATTTACTTATATGTGTAGTATTTGGTGATAATTTTCTTTTAGGCGGACACATTTTGGCAATTCCAAAGGTCCGCCCAAGAGATATTTGAGTTTATTTTGAGATGGGTGATTAATTATTTGTGGCAAGTTTCTTTTCAGGTAGAACATAAGGAAATAAGTCGACCAAAGCCTTGGCTCAAAATTCCCTACCAGTCGTTTACGCGTTTCATTTATATTTGATGCTGGTAGGGGTATGTTTCCTCAGAGTGGTTGTTTCTAGTTGGTCAACAAAGTTCAATTATTTATTTGTTTGATAAGGAGGACGCGATGTACCATTATTATCAAAATTGGATGCAAATTTGCTAAATTCTAAAATCATTTTAGTTGAGATTACTCTTCCAATCCAAATTTCGAGAACAGGCTCTCCAACTTAAAGGCTCCTAGAGGTTGGTTTGGTGGAATCGGCTATTAAATCAAGTTTGATCAGTTGAAATTGTTGATAACTCAAATATTTGGCCAATTTTTATTGCTTATTTAACAAAATTTGTTTTATTGCATCAAAACCTGGTGGGCTTAATAACAATAATGCAATGCAAATATAGATTATATTATATTGTTCATTTTATTAATTTATTGGCAATTTTATTGTAATTGATGTAATTTCCCATTTTTTATATTTGTTCGGTCATGTATTAATCATATATTATATCACAAGACCTTTAAATTTAATCGATTAAATTATCCAACATATTTTGAGCATGATTTTGCTTGGAAAATAGTTGAATGCACAATAACTTAATAATTTATTTTATTTTTATTTAAAAGTTATTGTGCATGAAACTATTTGCCGAAAAGCAAAATTATGCAAAAAATATTTGGATAGTTTAATCCATTTAAATTTATCGGTCGAGTGGTATACGGCTAGATTATTTCCTGAATAATTAGGATTGAATTGTTGGCGTCAATCCTATCCAAAGAGTTCTATTTATTATAAAATGTGAGAATTTTTCTATCAAAATTCTGTCAAAAAAGGTAAACAAAAATTTAATCATATATTATATCACAAGACCTTCAAATTTAATCGATTAAACTATGCAACATATTTTGAGCATGATTTTGCTTGGAAAATAGTTGAATGCACAATAACTTAATAAAAGCTCGAGACCGCGAAGCGGTCGAGGGCTTTTATTTAAAAGTTATTGTGCATGAAACTATTTGCCAAAAAGCAAAGTTGTGCGAAAAATATTTGGATAGTTTAATCCATTTAAATTTCTAGGTCGAGTGATATACGGCTAGATTATTTCCTGAATAATTATTAGGATTGAAGCCACAAACAAAAAGTTCTATTTTTTATTATAAAATGTCAGAATATTTCTATCAAAATTCTGTCAAAAAAGGTAAACAAAAATTTAATCGCTGATAAACAGGTCTTGTGAAATAATCACTTATTTAAACAAAATTTATTCAAAAAATGACGTTGTCTGATTGGTCTATTTTATAATGAATGAAATAATCGCTGATAAACAAGGTCTTGTGAAATAATCACTTATTTAAACAAAATTCATTCAAAAAATGACGTTGTCTGATGGGTCTATTTTATAATGAATGAAATAATCATGCAAAAAAACAAATATTCTGATAAATAGTAACTAGAAGTGGACACATTATATTGTACTGAATTAAGCGTGCAAGAAAAATTATATTGCATAAAATAGTAATAATAAATATTAATAATGTAAATATTATATAAAAATTTCCATTTTCCTGGAAATGAAAAGCTGTAGAACCATGTACAGGGTGTTTAAAAACTAAATTGTGAATGTTACTGTTCGAAGAAAAAAATGATGATACAGTCTAAAAGCCGACCCCATGATTTGTACTTTCATAACTTTTATGGGTTATTTGTTTTTCAAAAACATGTTTTTGTGTAAGTTTAAAAAAGAGCACTGGGTGCCTAACCAGAACAAATTTTCTTATCGTCACACTATGTTTCTTTAATTTTATCGACATCAAAACACCCAGAAAGTTACAATAAACAGACCAAGGAGCATGTAAATATGAGTTTATAGTTCCAAGTTGGGACAGAGTCTTAGCAGCCCTTATTCAATTTTTAGATAATAGGTAAGACTAAAAGAAACAAGGTTTCACGAAATGAAAACATAGGCAATACATTAATTAGAACAGAATCAATAAAACTCGAATTTCGAAAGGGTAATGGACAGAATATCTATGAGGATTGGTCTTTACTCAGCCACCTATTTCCCTCTCTTCTCTGGACAGTTTTCAATTGGAACGATACTATATTTGAGTACCACTTTGTTAATGAACTTCAAATAAAAGACAAAGATTGTCAGTATCAAGATATTTTTTTTGCAGGAAAAGTAGGTACTGCTTGCTTTTCTTTTGCTTTTCAGGTAATGGACTTTTTTGGAAACAATTTTGGTATTCGTTTTGCATGAACTTCTCTGGCCAGTGTTTCTTTATCTAAAACTTTCTCAATTAGTATGTGGCAGTATGCCCCTTTTCTTAGAAATAGTTTGCTGCGACATATTTTCAAGATTGAATGGGCTAGGTAAAGCTTTAGTGGATCTCTGGTAACTGTTTTTGTTATCATTGCTTTTTTTATCCCTTGGTGTTTAGATGTTTTTCATCAATTGTGGTGGCGAAACCATTTGTGTGGAGATTGCCAGATGATTGAGCATGTTAAAGTAGATCTATATTTCATGTAACTCTTCAATTCAAAAACATATGATGAGAGATAACTACAGTCCGACTTTTATAATCTGATACTCCCTACGTTAACACGTCAATGGACACCTGACCTGACATCTGTTTTTGCTTTTGTGAATGTAACAAGAAACATATATGAACTTTTTTTCTTCCAAGGTGTGGATGATGCAAGCAGTTTTTTTCTGGCATACCGAAAAAAAGTGAAAATCACTAGGAAATTAAATTATGTTCATCCATAGAATAGTATATTGTGTATTTAGGTGGAAAAGAGATACATTATTGGCTGACGGTGTAAGTTGACGGGCGAGGCGTAGCCGAGGCCGGCAAACACCGAAGGCCAAGAATGTGCTTTTTCACCGAAATACGCATACTATTTTTTCTGTGATCGGTTAAATATCTGTCAAATGTTGTTTGTCTTTTGGTTCCAATTGTTCAGAGAATCACTTTGCCAGGCTAGCGGGAAAAGTGATTCCCGTATTGTTATTCATTGATTCCTTAGCAACTATTGAAACATAATTAAAATATCAGAATATTAGCTTTGTTTTCGTTCGAAACTTGGAACGGTTCTGGAATTGCGCAGAACTGCTTGCGCACAAAAAATAATAGAGGACTGTTCTAATACTAGTTCTGAACCAATTCGGAACCAAAAAAACCAAAACACAAAATTCTAAAACAGTTCCTCCTTCAGAGCAAGAACTGAGAGAACCGTTCTAGAACAATCCCAGAATTGTTCTCAAAAAGTTCTAGATAAACCAAAACACTGTCAACACAGTTCGATTACGATTCTGAAAAAACCAAAACGCGTTTTGTAATATGCGCATGTGCAGGATGATTCCGAACTAGTTCTGAGTGAAACCAAAACAAAGCTATTGAGTTTTGCGACCTGTCAACCGGTCAAAAATGTTGACATTTCTTGTCAATCACAGAAAAATAAATTTTCATAACAAAGTTGGCACTTTTTAGTCTGTGAAATATTGATGTCACTTACCTCTTTAATTCAAATAACCAATGATGCAGACACTCTTACTTGCTCCTTAAAAACCGCGTCCTCCTGACTGTAAGATGAGTTTGGGATAAAATGGAAATAAAGCAATTTTCGACAAGATTTTGAAATTTGAATTAAAAACTATGTCAATCTCTTTCAAAAACGAACAATTTGTTGCTCTCAAGAATCCAGGTTCCCGAAAACTAAACTTTATGGGTTCATTCCGTTATTTATTGTATGGAAATGCACATCATTGATGCTGGATAAAGTTTAACTTTGGTGGTGTTTGGCAATAGCTATACAAAAAATACAATTTAAAGAAATCCCATTTGTGACAATTTTTTAGTAAAACTCAACTATAGGAAACTAGTGCAAGCCTAAAACGATTACCAAAAATCTTTGTATGTATCAGTAACTTCCATTGAAACTTTCAATCAGGAATTGAATCGAGTACATTTGAAAAATCACACCTGAAAGTAGGAATATATTATTCTACAAGACACGAGCAAATCCAGAGGCGCAAAATCCATTTTAATCACAAATTATTTGGAAAAAAAAATTGGTTGAGTTCAATAAACTAATACATGAACAGGGTGTAAATCACGGGGTCGACTCTCCTACTAATATTAAACAAATATTTGCTTGTTTTTGTGTTATTATTATTCTTTATTTAAAAAAAAAAGCTGTTACTTTTTATTTTTATATTTTAAAAGAGTATTTCTATAGCTAGTGTAATATAAAACTGCCCCTATAGTAGACCAGTTGTATGATTTATTTTAATTGTCATCCCCACCACTAGCGCCTCAGTGAGGCGTCGAAGCTCGAGTGAAACTGTCACTAGTGTCAGATAATATATAATCTAAGGCGATTTTCAGCCTGGAACAATGAACTATAGCTAAAAACTGGAATGCGCACACATTGCCATATCTGCCAAAAAAATGTAGCCATGAAAGATAGATGCCACAGAGGGGAATGTTGTTTTTTTCTGTTGCTTGCTGACATATGACGTTTTCGAAAGTTTTGTCATATTTCCCTTCACAGGTTTCATTAATTGGAATACGTGTTGGAAGCAATTTTCGCCATTTAACATAATGAGTGCGACAAAAACAGGTATCCCCTCCGCAGCAGCCGCACTAGGCTTCAAGTTCGTCCTTATGTGTTAGCATTCCAGTTTTTGGTTATAGTTCATTGGCCTGGAATGATTATTATTTGGTTATAACCAATGCATTTCCGCCGTCGCGGTTTTAACCAAAGTGGGGGAAGTTCTGACGTCACATATCAGCTGATTTGCTTTTGGTATTTACCAGTTATAACCGATTATAACCCAGCTTTAGACTTGGGTTAATCTTTTGGTTACAGCTTTTTGATGTTATTGTTATTCTTTTTGGAATTTGTATTGGTGTTTTGTGATTTTGCAGTCGCGTTGTAGCCTAGCACGAAAGAAGTATACATTCACTCACTCACTGCAATTCACCATGTTTAAATCGGGGTTTAGATCATCCCCAAAGAAAATCTGTTCGATAAACGAGACTAACGAAAGATTCAGCTCCATTTTTTTGTACCTAAACAAAAAAACTATCGTTGAAACGAAAAAACAAATGAGAATAATAAACATAATCCTACACTGCTATAACCAAATCATTTCAGCGGTCACTTCCTTGGGTTGGGGGGGTGGAGGGCTATGACGTCACACTTGGCTGTCAAAGTTGTCAACCAAAAGAATAACCACGGTATTCACCGATAAATAATCATTCCAGGCTGAAAATCGCCTCTATTCACAATCCGAAGTCCGAACTTAAGATAAGATTTATCACCTTTCAGTTGGTAGTTGATAGGGATGTTATTTTTATTACCTTTTATACTTTGAATAAGTACTTTTAATACCATTGAAACGAATGACCTATTAACACAGATAGACAGAACAGTAAATAGTTATTTTCCTAACAAGTGCGCAAAGTGCTACTTTTCCGCACGCAAACACAGTTATACGAACGACGCGAAGCAGAGTTCGGATGAGTGTTTGCGTGCGGAAAAGACACTTTGCGCACGATAACGGATTAACGGTTTTCTGCCCAACTATGGCAAAGGTGGGCACAGTTAATCGAAAAGTTAACTTCGATAATCGTTAATCGTTAAATTTTTGAGAATATAACGCAAGTTAAAGTTATCCGTTAAGAGTTAATCATCGACAATGTATACTGATGTTTGAAGCTAATTATAAGTAATAGATACCTATTTGAAATAGAATAGGCTGGTCTAGGGTGTAGTATTTTTAATACCTATTTGGAAGTACCAGTCGTTTAAGTGATTTGTGATTGGTTGGTAATTTTTTATTTCATCTGATTCTTAATTGATGAACAAGGATGGTATTATTCCAAATGGGTATTGAAATACTATACTTACACTCCTACACAGGTGAATCAGTGGCGGCTCTTCCTAAGGTTTGCAGGTTTGCGCAACCCCTAAAACAAGTTGAAAACAATAAAACAAAAAAGAACTAATATTTTAGTACCTAATTATATTTTAAAAATAAATTATACCAAAATTTGGTACCTACATAATATGCGAGGAGCTCTCCCGCAGTTAATTTATTAAAATAATTTGACCACCTCCGCCAAAATGGCAATAACTGACTCGCCGCCGCGCCGGATTGCAGCTCGAATGCAACCCGATCGGCTATATGACGTCGCACATGTGGTGCCTATCTACGCGTGGATTTCAATTCCGTCCCATAAGCTCCAGCAGGTTGAAGGCGAAGTGCAAACTTTCTTCACTTTTTTGCGCGCATCGCAGATTGGGTTTGTTTTAAAATATTTTATTTTAGTTTGTGGTGTGGTGCGTAAAAAAAAATGTTCAAAGTTTAATTGCAGAGCCATTCTGTGGTTGATCATTATCCGATAAAGCTGAAATTGGAATTCCAACCCCCACATTTCTAATATAGGAGCCGCCACTGAGGTGAATGTGAATAAAACAAAAAATATCTAGATCTAATAAGCGACATTATTTCCAATTTAGGTAGCTGATTTAATTACCATTCACCTTTGCAAGAAAAAGGAGCTTATAGAACCAATGCAGACAACGCCACAGCCCAACGATACGCCTCAGCTCACAGCCTACCTAATAACAGAACTAAGGGCTTGCGCATCGATCCACTGTACGGAATCGGGTTTGGAGTCAGTCCAGAACAGTTCCAAACTGCGTAGTGTAGCGAACTGAAATCTTTCTACGCCTGTGCGATCTGTCCTGATTGACCTTGGCGCGCAATTCAAGCAAAAAAAAATGACGTCATTTACGAACGTAACGGACTAAAGTTAACGGAAGACCAATGTAACGGAAGTTAGCAAAACCGTTAATCTTTTTTAGGTTAACTTAAAAGTTAAATTAAAGCAATTTTTTTACCTTCGTTAATTAACGGATAACGGATTAACGGTTCTCTGCCCAGCTTTGAGTTTTGAACAGTTTTCGCGTTGAGTGTTTTCTCTTACTAATTTAACTCAACTCACGCATAGTTATTTTCGCCTAAATAAAAGGCCAAATAATACAAACTTTTCAAGTACATTCGTGTATTGTGACGTTGTAAAAAGTACCCGAATTGTGACATACCTTTTTTACGAGCTAAAAGTTAAGAGTTCTAGAAACTTCTGTAAAAAAATCTTGTGTATATAGTGTAATAAATGACTGTACATTTGTAAATAGACAAAGAAGAGTTTCATTGTGTACAGGGTATTTGAATATATTTGGCACCATACCTACTCCTACAGTCTTTATTATTTAAGATAGAAAAAAAATTTAAATACAAACCTTGACAGTTTTTTTCTATATGTGGGGTAGTATACAAGTGATTTTTAACTACTACGTAGTAATATACTCGACGTATCATACTGTTTAGTGTGATCAGTTGCTTTGTAAAAACCGCAATAGCCTGGAAATTCTTTTTTCTATTTTCCTCTTAGCCCCGCCCCTACGTGAAAATAAAAGTTCGTGACGTAGTTAGTTTTTCCAATCTGGCAACACATCACGGTTTTGAGAACGCACAATTTTGCACTGACATTGACCGTCAAGAACGAAACGTCAAATTTACTACATCAAACAACGTAGACAAGTTCCTGTGACAATGTCACATGTCACACGATTCACACGACACCACACGTCGTTGAAGTTGAAGTCAGCTGTCATTTTGAGGCATTTTGAGCAGCGGCTTGAATACTATTGGTCGCCGCTGTGGCGCTAAATTCAAATCACAGTTTGTTTTTCTCTGACTAATTCTAAAGACACTATGCTGGAAAGTAATTGAGTATCCCACTATACCATCACCATTTAGCCTATAGAATAATGTCGAGCAGTTTTTTTACTGATTTTTATACCTAGTATACTACCCCCAAAAACCTGACGAGTAAAAAAGGAAGCATTTCCGGACCCATGTTCGTAGGAACTTTTTGTCTTAGTTTTATGCAAGGAATACGCTCCTGAAAGGTTGCCGCTTACTTTTGAATCACCCTGTACATATATATATTGAGCACATTTGAGTGAGCCGTTTTTGAAATATTTTAGCTTAAATTTGCAAAGAAATTTCATAAGGATGTCAAGACGGAAAGAAATCTTCATAAAATTCCTTTGGATTTTATTTAAAATTTAAGCTAAGATATATCAAAAACGACTCACTCAAATATAATCAGTATATATATATTTGGAATATGGAAGAAAAGATCTTCAATTTTATCGCATAATATACAGGGTGTTCCATTGAAAAAAGTAGAAGTTGCCTACGTTTCTCCATTTTCCGATGTGATTTTGTTTTTTCTGATACTGTTAAAAGATAATATAGAAAAAAACTGTCAAGTTTTGTATTTCAAATTTTTTTCTATCTTAAATAGTAAAGGCTGTAGGTATGGTGCCAAATATAATCAAATACCCTGTACAGCAACCTCGAATAGGAAATCGGAATTCTTCTAAACAATTGTCACTGTGGTCCAGTTCTAAGCTAAACTCCTGAAGTAAGCCAGCAGCTATTTTTTCCTACAGTCCACTGTTCCCATTCTAAACACATTATTATTATCCAAATAATTAAATTATTTTGACAATTGTCAATGTCACCATCAATTTCAATTACCAAATTGAGTGAAATTATTACCTGGAACGTTAGGTCTGTTCCCGCAAGAGCCTATTACAGTTTGCAAACTGTCAGAAGCAATCGCTCAGCTAAGTTACCAATTTATCTTCAAACGATTGTATTGAAAACATGTATGGGCAATGCTTTCTGACAGTTTGCAAACTGTCAGAGATACTTGTGAGAACAGACCTGTTGTGACAGTGTCACTTTTAATGCAGTTAAAGTGGACTTTTACTGCCTAGGCAGTAGAAATACAACTTTTGATACTGTCAAGTGTCATTAAAAGGCCGCTTTTACTGTCATTCGGAGAAAAAATAATTGTTGGTACTACTTACCAAAATCCAAAAGTCAATTGGTACACTACACATGACGCGATAATCGGAAAATGGCGGTAGAAAAATCTTAACTTGTGTGAGAATTGTGAGGAAAATCGATAACTTCCGGATGCGACTGGCGGTACTTCATCTATCAGCGATTCGTACCCGACTAAATCTAAATCCCTTTGTCTTAACCGACAAAGAAATCCAACCACCAAAAAAAAAGGTAAACAGATAGGTAATAAAATATGAGTAACTGTGATAGACAAAAAAAACTAACTGCGTAGTAGAGTAGTACCCGACGGCAAGTGTAAATCCCCTGTTTCTAGCTATATAGGGCCTAATTAGTATCAATTTTTTTTTAAAGCTTATTTTAGCTTTGTTCCAATAGAGCAGAAAACTGTACCTACAAAGTACCGTGAAGATTATTCGCTAAGCCTGGAATCCCAAAATCGTATACAAAGTGGCTTCGAAACCGTTCTTGAAACGGTTTTGGAACAGACCTTGATTATAACTTTCAATTTTTGTCTATTCTAGGCGCTAGGCTCTCTGAAATAATTCCGAGGTTTTCAAATTGTTCAAAATGTCGCTGAACAGTGATCTAAATGGCTTAGTGAAGAAAGACTGTGAAGTTCTAAAGTGTTCTAACTTGAAGAGTTCTTGAGTATTTTAGAAGTTTTTTGGTAACTACTCAATTGTTCTGACAGATTTTTAAGTATTTTAGAACTCTTATGAGGATAGGCCATCCTGTTGTAGTAGTGTGTGTGTATCATCCTTGAGTTCACCAGCCCTGGGTTAAAAATGCTTGGATAAACACCTTTCGACTTAACTAGGTAGTAAGCCCAGAGTTAGAGTTGACTCAGGGTCAGCAGACTCTGCGCGTTATTCCTTGATTGATAAAACGGCCCCTAATGAACAATCAGGTTTAAGAAAGTGACTCAGCGCCACGGCAGCCCTATTAAAAATAACCGATGACATTTTGACACCACTGGATCAGGGCCGTAGCTAGAGTCAAATTTAAGATAGGGCATGACAAATTCGACATAGGGCATAGACATAGGCCTCCCCCCCACCCCCCTAAATTTTTTATAGGTAAACAAAATGTTTCAATAAATCAAGGTTCAGGTTGTATGGTAATGGGTAACTTGATGACGCATCATGGTATGTATAATATACAATTACAATGGCATAATGTATGGTAATGGGTAACTTAATGACGCATCTGATCTGGGATACCTTATAGAGATTTGCATTATGTTGAGGCGCCTCTATCAAACAACCTTGCAATAAATAACATCTCTAGCAAGTAGGTAAATAAAATGGCGCGGATTTTCGCGCCGGCCGCCTGGGCCATTCGCACTCTTTCAAAACAAAAAAAAACTTCCTCTGTGCAAACGTCAACCATTGTTCATTAGATTTAGGCATGTTCGGAAACATTCATCCTCGCTTACTCGATTTCAGGCGTACCTATCTATAGTCTGGCTAGCCAAACGGCGAACTCCAAAAGAATTTGCTGCTTTGCCAAACTTGACGGAAACAATGATAAACAAGTTGGTGACATATTTTTTTGCTATATGGGCATGTGTAGTATTTTGAAATAAGAAAAAAATCCGGCAACATTGCGAAATGGCAACATTGCGAAATGATGAATTCAGAGGTTTGATTCTATTGGTTAGAGTTTGAACGACAGCACGCAGTGGCGTGATTATTGGCGAAACTAGAGAATTATTTTCTAATAATTTTATTGGTTTATTTCCTTGGTGTTTCCGGTGCCACTGAACCGAAAGACATGGCTGTCATCAGGCGGTGTCAGTGGATATTTTTAGGTTACGCCCCAGTTTTCTTCCCCCTTTCGTCTCTACCAAGTTACCACTTGCCAAACTATACTTCAATCATCTACTCTTAAATTTTCTAAAGAAACCTTAATGTATGTTAATTTTTAAAAGAAGTAAGACGGTCGAAATTTGATCGTGGCGCCATCTATTTCTATTTTGCATACATGCACAAAACTTGGATTGGTTTTCTTTGCTTTACCTAGCCATACTGATGAGACCTGATATAGGTTGAAACGCGTCTATGGATGGAAAAGCAAAGAAAATTAATCCAAAATTTTCTCATTAATTTTTAAAGGTAGGGCATTATCATAAGATAGGGCATTGCCCCCCAATGCCCCCCCTGGCTACGGGCCTGCACTGGATAGCAAATCAAATAACATTTCTTAGTTCTTATTGGTTGATGAGGTTTTATTTGGGATTGGATCGAAATAACACAACAGAAGTCTCTGTTATTTCACTCAGATTGTCAACGTTTTGCAATATAGGTATTTCATTTCATTTCATGTAATGACATAGAAGATGTAAGTAGGTACCCAATACTATAAACACAACTGGAGTTGTTAGGACTCTATAGAGTAACATATCGCCTTTGTAGTTTCCTGAAGATGCAATAATATATTGCGAAACGTTGACAATCTGAAATAACAGACTTCGTTGTTTTATTTCGATCCAATCCCAAACAAAACCTCAACCAATCACAATTAAGGGATCGATAACAAACTAACCAATTCTTATATTGCTGCACTGATAGTTTTTTGAAGGAGGTACCAATATATAATAGGGAAGAATAAATAAGTCTTTTTGATTCACAAAACTACTTTTTAATTAACACTACCAGTTCCATAATTTTTGTGGTAAAAGTAAAATTAGTCCAAACAACAATGTACGAATAGGTATTGATGATTTTATCTGATTTTTTTAGGAAACCACAATCAGAATAGGCCTTGGGAATCTTGAAATAGCTCCTATTAAATTGACACAGTCTCAGTCGAGTTCAAATTTCGGGTTTTAATCACATTTGCATAATAGTGAGCAGAGTTTTTAAGCGTACGAGTCCGATTATCGCTTTCAAAGTCCACTTGTACTAGTCCAAATTTGACCCTAAAAAATAAAAAAAATCAGGAATGTATATTGGGTTTGTACTTTTTAGTAAGTTTTACTTGTATCCCCTACTCCATTCCAAATTATCCAGTAAGCTCCAATAAGTGTAACGAGTTACATTTACTCCATCCAAGCACATAGCTAAGCGAACTTGAGCCAAAGTTTCCTTTATAAAACTGATCCTATTGGTATCATTTACTATTCCTGTGGAATCTGAATATCCATTTTCGGTGATATATATTTCTGGATTGTTGTAAGTTTCTTTGACGTACTTTAGAATGTATCTTATGCCTTCAGTATAAACCTTAAATACAGATAATACAATAAAATGGTTGATTGATAAAATTAAAATCTAAGTTAGGTACCGTGAGAGACATAAGATATACATATTAGATATACTGGGAAATGCTGACAGCACCAATGAGAACACGATTTCCAAAAGAGTCCGAACTTGAAAGAATAATCCGTTCAGCTCAGAATGAAAACCAAACTAGTCGTTATTGGCTGAGGATCTGCAAAGAATACCTACCCAGAAAAAAAAACTTATCCCACTATAGAGCTCAGTTGTAGTTATGATAAAGTTGATAAAATGCTCCAAGAGGGAATTATTGAAGAGTAACATAGTCCATGGTCTATTCCAGTAATATTGTTATAAAAAAAAGATGCGGATGTTTTAGATTTTGTGTGAACTACCTTAAGCTTAATGACGTCACCAAGAAGGACAGCTTCCCTCTTCCGAGGATAGATGATACATTAATAACTCTATCGGGCTCCAAATGGCTTTCCACATTGGATCTTAAGAGTGGATACTGGCAAGTGGCAGTACCCAAAGATGACAAAGAGAAAACTGCCTTTAGTACCGGAAGCGGGTTATACCATAGTTTATGCTGCCTTCCGGATTGTGTAATGCTCCCGCTACGTTTGAGGGACTGATGCATCTAGTTTTGCGAGGCCTTACACGGAGAACTTGTCTGGTATATTTAGATGATGTCATGATCATGGGAAATTTGGCGGCCATTCAAAGAATCAATATGCATGAGAAAAACACTGGTCCATCTGTGAGAAGAATCGTTGATGATAAATGGACTACCAAACAAATGAGAGCAGATCAAGCGGCAGACCAGGACATCGGGCAAATTCAACATCTTGAAGAAAATGATGAATGTAGGCCAGAAGCCCGATCCTCGGGCCAGGCAGAAGAGCTCCCCGATAGAACGAATGTTTTGTCTTTGTCAACGTAATCGAAAAGTAAATGAGAATGATAAAGACGAAAAATTTGTTCTCTCGAGGAGCTCTACTCATTGGCTCGAGGATTGGTCCGCAGAATGGAGGGAAGTGTCGAACAAGAGTTTGATGTAAAGTCCATTCCAAAATATTTCGTTGACTTCACGGCTATAAAACCCTACCATAAATTAGATAGCTATTAGCCTCTATTGTGTAGGTACCAGGTTCTTTTATGTAGGTACCGGGTTCCTTAATACCCACTCAAAGGTTTACAGGTACGGATTTTGTGCCCATTATAATGAAAACGAAAAAGGCGTTTCATAATATTATTTATTTATGTTATAATCTTATACTATCTTAATAATTACCAAAACTTAATATCTAATACAATATAATACAATACACAATTCAACCAAACCTAATCTATATTTAGTTCCGTTTCACTGTCACTGTCATCTTCATCTATGCCTAAACTAATTATTAATGGCTTAACATTAATACCTATTGAATTATAGGTTTCTTCAACTTTTATAACGTGATTGACAGAATTTTTCCAGCTTTGAACTGGAATATTATCTACACATTTTCTAATTAAATCTATTACAGCAGTACTAAGTGTAGGAGAGGTGTTTCCTCTCCTAACCATTGCCTTCAATTCATGCCAGATATGTTCTATTGGATTGAAAATACAATAATATGGAGGAAGACGCAAAACTGTATGACCACAAGCGCTAGCAAGATCGTCACAAATATATTCTTTTTTAACATTATATGATTTCAAAACGTTTAAAAGATCTTTCTTTGTATAATTTTCTTCGAAATACATATCATTTTCCATCATATATTTTTGAAGTTCTACTTTTGTATTACTTGCATTGGGCACTTTATTTTTTTGACGGCTGTGGTAACTAGCGTTGTCCATCACAATTATACTGTTTTCTGGTATGTTCGGAAGAAGGCGATTCTGAAACCATTCTTCAAATAATTTTGCATCGGTATCTTGATGATAATCTAATGATGAATTGGCTATTTTTTTTGCGGATAGCAGCAAAGAGTTTGGAACAAAACCATTTTCTGATCCGGCATGCAAAATTGTAATCCTCTGGCCTTTATTTGAGGGTGCTTTGGTTTGACATTTGGAGGTTGAGTCGCTCCACCTCTTTTGGGAGTGTCATGGGTATCAAACCATGTTTCGTCAAGATATATTATCGGACGATTTTCTGCCCTATATTGTTTTATGGAACTTAAATATTCTCGACGCCATGCTTGTAATCGCTGGGATTCCATTAGCACTTGCCTCTCATTAATGGTTTGATATTTGAAACCCATTGCTTTCACAATTCTCCAAAGGCTTGTTCTGCTACATAATATATCAGTTTCGTCTTCTATAAGTACCTTTTTTAGAGAATCTATTGTAGGTATTATTTGTTTACTGTACAAATCATAAATTTTCCTACGAATCAACTCTTTATCCGCTTCTTCAACCTTTCTTGACTTGCCGCTGTCACACCGTTGCTTCCTTGGCTGGATGCGTTTGGCTACGATATCTTTAACCGTAGATAATGGAGTTTTGGTTAAAACGGATGATTCACTCACACTTTGATTATGATTATAGCCTCTCTGCAGAAGGGTTAAATAAACGTTCCTCACAATTTCCTTGGCATCTAGCGATAAATGTTTTTTTTTTGAAATACCACTTCCGGTTGCAATACTACCATCATTTGCCCATGGACGCCACATTTTTTTTGTCAATATAACAGCTCTAGTTCTGCACAAAGACTAAATAATTTAACTAAAACATTCACCCACATTTACATGTACATCTCACCTAGGCAGGTATAATAAATAAAATCAACCCGGACCTGCTCACAGGTAGTCGAAGTTTGTGGTTGAGGGTATCATCAACATTTTATTGATACTTGAAGAGTCAACGAATTATTTTGGAATGGACTTTACATACAAGGCGTTGTCGGTCAGTGGAACTCTCCGACTGTAGAAAATGTTTTACCGAAAAGATTTTGGGATAGTGCCGATGAGAAAACTACTGAGAGCCAACTAGTTATTCCAAAAGATCGAGTAGAACTTCAGGGGCACATTTTGGAGTTAACAAGACTTTGGACAAAATTCGTTTTTACTGGGCCACTGTCATGAAGACGTTAAGAACTCGTGGCGAAAATGCGCCATATTATATTATGTGCTATCAATAAAGGCCCTACACTAAGATCTCAGGGGCCCATGAAACAGTACAACGTCGGTCTCCCATTTGAAAGAATAGAGATAGATGTTGCCAGACCGTTCCCTGAGTCAGGCCGTGGTAACAAATACATCTTGATTATCATGGATTACCTCAGTAAATGGTCAGAAGTTTTCGTTATTACCAATCAAGAAGCCATCACTATTGCCCAGGTGCTAGTGGACAAAGTTTTCAGTCATCATGGTCTGCCACTAGAGTTGCATTCAGATCAGGGACGAAACTTCGAATCTGCCATCTTTAGGAAAATTTGTGAGATCATGGGCAGTCGTAAGACAAGGACAACACCTTTACATCCACAGTCTGATGGCTTTGTAGAACGATTAAATAATACCATAGAGGAACACCTGACAAAATTGGTCCCAAAGAACCAGCGAGATTGGACAAACATGTGCCTTTATTTTTAATGGCTCTCAGAGCAGCTGTTCACGAGTCAACAGATGAAAGTCCAGCTAGAATCCTTTTTGGAAAGGAACTGGGGTTACCTTGCGATCTGATGTTTGAAATAGGTACCTGAAGAAGAACGAAGAGAGATTCCAGATTATGCCGACGAAGTGAAGTCACGACTTCTGGGGATACATGACTAAGCTCGGGAGCATATTCAGCTGGCCAGTGACCGAATGAAGACTAGATACGACTTGAAAGCCAATTCAGTCGGATTTCAAAAGGGTGATTTAGTATGGTATAATCTACGCTGTGTCTAGCCTCCCGGCACC
This sequence comes from Ceutorhynchus assimilis, assembly GCA_917834065.1. Classification (NCBI taxonomy): domain Eukaryota; kingdom Metazoa; phylum Arthropoda; class Insecta; order Coleoptera; family Curculionidae; genus Ceutorhynchus; species Ceutorhynchus assimilis. The sequence continues at coordinate 18,973,746 of OU892287.1, forward strand.
GGTATTCATACGAATCCCGGTTATGACGCGTTTTCGATGACTCCATCAACGACCGCCGGGATTTATCGTGGGTCCCGGATTCAAAATTCAAAGTCGTGTTTCTCTTGCTGCTTGAAGCTGTGATTAATTCCGGAATAGCTTTTGTGTATTATTGTTTCTTGTTGTGATATTGGTATCTATTAGAGGGGTGAGTAGGTACTTCGTTAATCCACTTTTCGTAGTAGTGGTTTAAAAAGGGAATATTATGGTTTATTTTCATTCATTATTCAGGACTACAGCCTTTTTAACAGCCTGTATCTCTGAAATAGGGTACTCTTGGACCCATGCTTATAGGAATTTTTGCTCTTAATTTGAGATGTAGAATCCGCAGTTAAAATATTAACCTCTAATTTTGGGGCACCCTGTGTAATGTTGCTAAACATTAACGGCGTTGCTGTACAAGATTAAATGCTGAACAAACTTTCAAAATGACCCTGTACCTACATAATAAAAAGTCATAATTTTATTTTCCATTAATAAAAGCTTATTGCGCCGACTTTGTTTACTTTTTTTACACTTCATAACAAATCTGCCCCAATACCAATGAACATAATAATTATTAACATCTTATATAGCCGGGATCCACGACAGTTACCGGTGGTTGTTGATGACGTCATTTAAAACGCGCCATAACCGGGATTCGTATGAATACCGGTGCCGGGAGGCTAGACGCAACGTATAATCTAACAAGAAAGAGAGGAGTGTCGGCGAAATTGTCATCAGCATGGGAAGGAAGGACCCTACAGAATAATCAAGAGGAACAATGATTTGGTTTATCAAGTTTAGCGCAATATCAGGCGTAAGATGAAAGTTGTACATTTATAATTAAGTTGATTGAGTTAATTAGTAAATTAGTGAACTAATTAGTGTCAGAGTGTTATAGTAACCTTGAATAAATTATTGTTGTGTTGATTGGACTTTGATTTTTGAATAAACGGAACCAAGATTTTTGTCACGCACGCTAGAGCCATGACAGTATTTCACTAGAAAAGTATAGCTATAGATAAGTACTTACCTTTAAGTTTGATACAGCTGTAGAAAGCCAATTTGAATTCTGACTTGTAGAAATTTGCTCATCATTAATATATGACAGTGAATTATCATAAGTCGCCAATGTAGCGCGGAAGGCGGTGTAAGTATTAACCATAAATACATCATAAGCTCCCTTAATCATCAGTTTTTCTGTGCAAGTAAACTTGGGTAACCTTGAGGTACTGAAGTTTTGATTGGCACTGTTATTTGCAATAACTTGTTTCATTATTTCAGGGTAGTCTCCGTAAACTAGCGGGTGTGCAAACCATCCAAACTAAAAAAATCAAAATAATAATTTTTCTAGATTCTACTGACACATTGCAATAGAGTTATGATGCTTCATCAATTGACCTCATTCTCGGACTCTCAAAATTGTATGTTATCCAATAACCAAACCTAAGTATTCCAATAACAAATATACAGGGTGTCCTACGAGGTTTTATCCAGGTGATAACTTCGGAACACGTCATCGAATGTTCCACTTTGTAATTTTCTTCAACAAAGCCTCACCAAATATGGCATAGCATAACCGATTTTGTAATTTAATTTTCTAACGAAAAATTCCATAATATACTATAAGTTACATATAAAGATTCTAAAGTTGATACATGTAGAAGTGGCAAGGCACACCTGGGTAAAACGACATGGGACACCCTGTATAAAAATTATGTATAAAAAAAAAGGTTGTAACCTCAGAAGCGGATGTGAAACCTTTTAGGGACATGTTAGCAAATTAATGTTTCAATAACTTTTACAATTTTGCTTCGGTCATAGATATTGTTATACCCTCCGATATTTACGCGGACATAAATGACTTTTGGAATTCTAGCTGAAACTCAATGATGCATTATGCATTCTAAAACAAAATTTATCATTTCTAAAATATTAGGTTTGATAAAAGAACATCGTTTGCGCTTCCACCAGGACATCAAGAACAGAGAAGTACCGTCAAACGGGGTTAAGTGAATCAAAAATTGCGGTTTTTTGTCGATATCTTCGAAGCCATCAGGACGAAAAATATGCAAAAAATAATGTATATTCTAGCACCCTTTCCAAAGGATTCAACAACATATTGGCCCTTTTTGTGTATGGGAACCACCCTTTTTTATGGGTCAAAGGTTGATTCACTTTACCCACCATTGTGGGGTAAAGTGAATCACCCATTTAAATTGGCGTTTTATTCACTTTAGACTAATACTGGGTAAAGTGAACCAGTTCACAAGGTTTAAAGAAGTGTATTTCGTTCAAAAAATAGGTTTAACGCAAAAAAAGAACATTCTCCGCTAATTTAACGGTGAGTTTTGGACGTCGTTTCATAAATAATTCAAACCAGTCATCCAATCGAGTCCTGGAAGATTATTATTTGAATCTTTTTTGAGTTAGTCCCAACTTGTTAAGATATTGTTGCTCAATTTTCCTGATATCATTTGATTTTAGAGGAAACCCCCACTGTGTGCACTGTACATATTTGGAGAGAGTCCTTAATGCGAGGTTCTTGTTCCTCATTTAGCACAGGCTGGGCTGGCGACGGCACTCCAGATTACTTAGAATAAGTTTTGCGTATGGACATATCTTCCCCGTCAGACCGCCGCAACTGGTCTTTCTACGTGAATTTTGTCGTAATTATATTTGCCCTGAGGCCCCAACTTTTTTTTGTAGTTTCTGGAAATTTTAAAAGGGGGGAGGAAATAGGGGTAGTTCTCGTTGTAATCTCTTAAACACAATTATTCCAAATTTTCGATAAAATTAATATTAATTTACTCTCCTGTTCATTCTTGTTTATTTTTGTTTCATTTTGCAGCTGATTCATTTTACCCCCTGTTGTGTTCATTTTAGATTAAAGAAATCATATTCATGCGACCAAATAACTAAAATCAAAAAAACCTCCGGGAATATGTTGCCAACATGACTGGGTTACACTTGTTATCAGTCATATATCCGGAACACATACCCCTTTGCTCCTGCAACTAAACCTTTCCAACTTTTACCCATATCACAAAAAAGCGTGCGTTTGAAATACGTTCATGCTGGCTCTCATATTTTTGAAACCGAAGGCATACTACCTCAGCAACATCAGTAAGTAAAAGTAACATACGAATATCATGCGAACACCGAGAAGGGCTCAAAAATAAGGAGTCTGCGCTTTAGAATTTGACAACCTATCCGGGTGATTCACTTTACCCATACTGATTCACTTAACGCCGTTTGACGGTAGCTAATGACGCTAATATTTCAAAGAAGCAATAATAAAATTACGAACCTCAAAGTTATTTTGCCTCTCAACAGCTTCTTCATCCGCTGTAGAATTTGTTAAAGGCATATTATGATTGATATCGAGCACGATTCCTATTGTTCCTGAAATGAATCCAATATTTAAGACCTATATAATGCCACATCTATTGTTGCGGGCTTTACCATTTTGAACAGATTTATACTTAGTTTCATACAATCTGTAAGTTTTTGCATGAGCTAAAATCACATGATGAGCACACAAATACTCCACTATTCCTAATGGATATTCTTCAAATGCAGCTGCTAAAAGAAAATCTGGAAGACCTTGACAAAAACTCTTTGGTTCATTTATAGTTGACCACACTTTAACCTGATTGAAAGGATACGTTTTAAATTAACACTAGACATCGTTCGTAGAATAGATTACTTACTCTGTCCCCAAATAAGCTGAAAGCCAAATCAGCATAGTCAACAAAGTAGTCCACCATACTTCTCCCAGTCCATGTACTACCCAAATATTCCAAAGCCAATGGTGTATCCCAATGGTACAACGTAACCATTGGTTCTATTCCAGCTGCTACCAATTCATCCAAAAGATTATTGTAATAATCAACTCCAGCTTGGTTAATTGTGTAATTCAGGCCCTTAGGCAAAATCCTGGACCAAGAAATCGAGAACCGATAATAATCGAGTCCAATTTGCTTAGCAGCTGCCACATCTTCCTTGTATTTATGATAAGAATCGCAAGCCACGTTACCAGTTACGTTCGAGTTGAACAGAGGATACTCATTCATGAACCAATCCCACCAATTGAGTCCTTTTCCATCCTCGTTATAACCACCTTCGATTTGGTAAGCTGCGGTTCCTGCGCCAAATTTGAAGTTTGAGGGAAAGGTGGAGAGATCACATGTTTCTTGGGAACTGGAATATATAAATCAGGAGAATAATGATTTAGTTTTATTTTTTATGAGGTAGGTTATAGATATGCAGCAAGCTCCAAGAGTTGAAATTCAAGAGTGATCATCTTTGGTCACGGTTGCTATGATTTAAAATGAATTGAATACTTATTGTTTATTTTTTTCCATGATAGATTTTGGCATTGTCAACTTTGAAACATAAACAATGCCGCTAATGCCGCTTATTGGTCGCTATTGTAAAACTGGATGTCAACCTGCAGAAACACCTCATTTTGCGACCAATCAGGGTCAAGCGTTATTGTTTATGTTTCAAAGTTTTCAATGTCAAAATCTATCTTGGGAAAAAATAAAGTGTAGATATATATAGAGCAATTAATAGGTAGTTATTTTGATAACCTACCCAGATAACACAATGTGCGTCAATGTGCTCAAAACGTTCCGGCCGACTTTAGAGAAAATAGCATTTCAATGGTAATGTTTCAGAAGTATGTTAAAAGTGCGTATGATAAAACAAACCAAACCAAAGTAAGCTAGCAGCATCGAAGAAATGCTCCTATTTCTACTTTTAAATTGAATGATCTGTAAAGTGCAGGAAAACCACTGTAAAACCGCATTATTTTAGTGTGCGAATTAGCGGTACGCTAACAGCACTTTCTGAACACTTACCAAAGTACCAGAGAGAGTAGAGTCTGCTCTGAGTGCTCCACATGCGCTGCCTGGGTGCCTGCAGTCAGCACTGATTAATTGCAGATTTAGATATATCAAACTGTTAAAAGACCCAATCAACAGCCTCGGAACAGGACTGAAAAACGAAGACGAACTAGGCAACGGAAACGGATAATGAGTATCGGTACATGGAACGTCCAAGGAATCTCTATAAAATTGAATGAAGTGATATCAGAGATAAAATATCAAAAAATGGATCTGCTTGCCGCCACAGAGACCAAAAAGAAAGGACAGGGCTCAGAAAATTTGGGAGAGTACGATCATTTCTTTAGCGGGGTTCAAAAAGAACTCAGAGCGAAGAAAGGAGTCTCGATCTTCATACATAGAAAATGGAGAAAACATATAAAATCATGGGAAGCAGTAAACGAAACCATAATAAAACTAAATGTATGTATGTTCGGAAGGAAAATAACAATCTTGGGAATATATGGAGTGAACGACGACGAACCCGTTAATATAAAGGATCAATTTTACCAACAACTCAGTGACCAAATCATAAAAATAGGAACTTCAAGGGAAATAATTTTGCTGGGAGACTTTAACGGACGAACAGGACGAAAAATCAGCGACAAGGTGATCGGAAAATTCGGAGAGAATGTAACGAATAACAATGGAGAAAGGCTCATAGAAATATGCCAACAAAATAACCTAAAAATCCTAAACGGTTACTTTCAGCATAAAGAAATACATAGGTACACATGGAAAAATGAAACTAGACAACAAAAATCTATTATTGACTACACTATCGCTAAACAGAGCCCGAACATAAAATTCCAGGACGTGAGAGCATATAGGGGAGCGACCTGTGGTAGCGATCATTACCTCCTAAAAACAAAAATCTTTATCCCGGGCAGAAACATCGCAAAAGAAAACGGAATGAAAACCCAAGAAGACAATATTGTGCCTAAGAAATACAACCTAAAATCTCTAGAAGAGCAAAGCGTAAAAGGGTTGTACATGAAGAGATTAGATCAAAAATTACAGAGTAGTATGAGCTTCCAAAACCTTGAAATGCATTACCAACATATCAAAGACAGTATTCACAGTGCAGCATTTGAAGCCCGTGGCAAATATGAAAAAAAGGGAAGTAGGCCCACACCTTATTGGTGGGATCAAGAAATAGAAAAAGATATAGAAGATAAAAGGAAGAAATACCAACAGTATCTAAGTTCAAATAAGACACGAGACAAAGAAATATATAAAGAAGCACAAGCAAGAGTACGGAATAAAATTGTATACAAAAAGAACGAGTCATGGGAAAGAAACTGTGCGCATATTAATACTTATCTGGGGGGTAAAAGAAACACAGAAAGTTGGAGATTACTCAAAAACATGAGAAAAACAAAAACTAAGGATATTATCAATACAATAACACCCCAGCAATGGGAAGAGTACTTTGAAGAATTACTGACAGAACAGCGGGCAGAGTTTAAAGAAGAGAGGGAACAGACACGAAACATAAAAACTGCAGGATCACCAATACGAGTTTTGCAAGAAGAAGTTAAAAAACACTGCGGCTTCTTGAAAAATGGTAGGGCACCAGGCCCAGGAGAAATATATGGAGAACTGATAAAGTGTGGGACCAATAAACTCTACAAACATTTAACAAAACTATTTCAAACATGCATAGATAAACAAGAAGTACCGGAAGAGTGGAAAGTAAGCTATTTAACAACGATATATAAGAAAGGAGACAGAAACAAATGTGAGAACCACCGAGGAATTGCAGTAACAAATACGCTGAGCAGAGTGTATGGAAAACTCATAAAAGCCAGAATAGAGAACGAGTACAAAGATAGTGAGGCAGAAGAACAGGCCGGTTTTAGAGCAGGAAGATCAACTGTAGACCATTTATTCAGTTTGACCCAGGTAATGGAAAAGAAACTAGCCTATAACCAAGAACTCCATTTACTTTTTGTCGATCTAAAGAAAGCATACGACAATGTTCCGCTGAAAAAGCTTTGGGAAACACTGGAAAAGACCAATATCAACTTAGAACTAATAAAGGCAGTAAAAACGCTCTATAGTGATGCAAAGACCAAGATTAAACAGGGAAACTCAATCAGTAAAGGCTTTATAGCAACTAAAGGACTTAAACAGGGATGCTGCATATCACCAACACTTTTTAAAATATACTTAGAACAAGCGCTCAAAGGGTGGAAAAACAAATGCAGACACATGGGAATACCGCTCAATGAATACAATCTTTATACTTTAAGCTTTGCAGATGATCAAGTATTAATTGCACAGGACTATGATGACCTAGAGTACATGACACGAAAATTGATAGAGGAATACGAGAAATGGGGTTTGGAAGTAAATTTAACGAAAACAGAATATATGACTATAGGAGGTGAACAACGAAATCTGAAATTGAATAACGGACAAGAAATAAAACAATGTTCTGAATACAAATATTTGGGCATGAAAATCTCACACGAGGGAACCCTAGACGAAGCAATTAAAGATAGGAATATACAAGGACGCAAGGCAATATCCCTACTAAATGGTGTACTGTGGGATCAAAATATCAACAAAACTAACAAAACGAGAATATACAACACCATAGTCAAAAGCATAGTTACGTATAGTTCAGAAGTCTGGCCACTAAAGATCAGAACCGCAAAAATGCTGGAAGCAACTGAAATGGACTTTTGGAGGAGATCGGCAGGCAGGTCAAAAATGGAGAGGATAACAAATCTGAGAATTAGGGAGATTATGGACGTAAAACACACAATAATAGATGATATAAAGGACAAACAGCTGATTTGGTTCGGACATGTACAAAGAATGGCAGATACAAGAATACCCAAGCAAATAATCGAGTGGAAGCCAGGGGGAAGAAGAAGACGCGGCAGACCAAGAAGAAGCTGGAGAAGTGGTGTAGACGAGGAAATGAAGGACAGAGGCCTAGAAGAGGATGCCTGGATTGACAGAGATGGTTGGAGATCGGGAATCGGAAGACGTAGAACGTTATAAACCGATAATTATATATATAGATATACTCCGATCGTGCAGGTGGGGCACTACAGAGGTGCACCCCCTACCACAGATATCAAATGTGGAAAGGAAAGGGATAAGGAAACGGCAAGAAGCAAGGAAGCCTGAGCCCTGAGCCAAAGCTGCCGGCTGCCCCCATTGTGCCATTTTTAAAGTTTAGAATTTTGGACATTTAGTTTCGTGTTTGGGTTCTTATGCGTGTTTTCGGTTTCACTGGAAGAATAATGAGTTCCAAAGGGTAAGTGAGTAATTATCAAATATTAGTTATGGGTTAATCCAAGCAATTTTGTTCTGTGCTGTATGTGCCGATGTGGTGATTGTAGGTGCTGATGCATGCGTGTTGGGTGACGGGTGTGTTGTGTTTTCACTTTTTAATTAACGAAATTCTGCAAAATCGATTCAATTTTTTTTAGGGTCTTTTAGACAAGATATTGCAAAATAAGTTCATTTTATTAGAGCAACCTTTTCCTCTATAGGTACCCGACGAGGCTGCTAAATTTGAATTCTGTCATTTCGAATTTTAACAACCAAACAATAGGGAACTTGCACATTAAATTAAATATGAAATAAATAATAAAATACGATAACAATCATCCTAATAAATGATGCAATTAGGAAAAGGATATAATACCTTATCTCTGGTTTTCAAAATCTTCAATTGAAAATACCAAATAATTCGAAATTCTTGACGATATCAAAAACGTATTTCTATGGGTCCTGACGTCAAAGGGCAGTAATAATCGGGTCGCACCGCTGCCACGCCATGTGCTGCTGGTGTTGTCAATGTCAAATCTATCATAAACGGCATACATAACAACATAACCATAATCTAAATCTACCTGCTCGCAGGTCCCTGTCAACCAAGGACTGTGAACGGAATTTTGTTGCTGAGTGACGTCACACTAATCGGTCGTTTCAAATGGCGATGTCTCGAGCGTAACTTTTTTTTGCTTGATATTTGGCATGACTATATCTTTAGTGTAGTACAACACATTTTTGAAATAAAAAAAAAATGTGCAAGTTCCCTATTGCGCAGAACTTTTTTATGTGTAGTCGTCCCCAAAACGACTCCGATATGTATGAATCAATAGGCCTTTAATTGCGCAACTTATTTCCTCATCACCCCCTGTACTTTAACAGTTTCCAAAAACCCCATAAAACTCATTTTATTTGGTGCCCTCTGTCTGCCCTCTAAGAGATTTTAATTTAGGTATAATTTCTTTTTTAGGTACCAGAGAAAGCGAGGAAGAATTATTTAGACGAAATTAATATATTTTATTTAATTTTTTTATTTATATGTTTCCTATGTTTATTTATTAATAAATCATAATTCCAAAAAGGTTTGTTTTTTATTTGCAATGGCTATCAGTGAAATAAAAAATGTACTCAAAAAATACTTCAATGAAGTACTTTAGGAGTAGGTACAATATAAATTTACGAAAAAAGATGTTCTAGTGGTGCTTTTTTTCTCTGTCGGAAAAGTGCTTTCATGAAGCATTTCACAAATACTTCCAACGCACGTTTGAAGCACTTAGAGCATTCCATGTTGGAAGTGCGCAACTGCATTGCTTCTACGATTGCGCCTTTTTTTTACTGGCCGGCTGGACATCCCAGAAGCGGCTGAGCGGTTTTTACAAGTACTTCTCAGACATGCAAATGTGGAAATACAGTACAATTGAAGTAGGTACTCTTCATGTAGTTTTGTGTTATCTGGGTATAGTTGTTGAATGCCCATTTTGTGTAACGAACGGGTTTTTGTAGGAGGATCATAGCAAGTCTCCGGCAAAGGATAATGGCTGCTTCAGAAATTATTCAACTTCAATACTTTCATATATCGGGTCTTCAAAAAAAAAACAATCAAAGATTGCTTTGGTTACGAAAACGTACGTCGCATTATTGCTTCTTTAGGCCTGTTCGCAGAGCAATCACAAACCAGTCAGAGCGAATTTCATTGGTTAAAAACAATCAGAAACAGTCAGAAAACTAGTTTCAACCAATGAGATTCACTCTGACTAGTTTGTGATTTCTCTGCGAACAGACCAATTATTGGTCAGGATTTTTGACATGACATTTTGACAACAAAATTAAAGAAAAATATTGCTAAGACATACGTTTTAAAAACCATAGCAATCTTTGATTGGTTTTTTTTTGAAGACCCGATAGTTATAAACCCGCCACTCGTACTTTTTGATTGCCCCCTGTAACTACAGTTAAAGAAGCCAGAAAATTCGACAATTTTCAAGATGAACTGAATCACGAAAATTCGAGCGTGTTAGAGAAGGGCGCACATAACTATAAAAGCCCCGGTGCGCACTGCGTAAGGATCAGTTCTGATTGACGTATTACGACAAGTGCAGTAAACTGTAAGGTCAGAAACTAAATAACCACGCCCGAGAATATTCGTGCCGTATAAGCTTTATTTGGAGTAGTTCAGAGTGTAAAGTAGTGTTAAATTTCGTGTGATTTTTATGTTATTGTAAAATTCGTTAAAGTTCGAAAAAGTAGTCTCACTTATCTGCGAACCCGTATAAGTAACAATATTATGGCGATGTATATGCTTTTCACTTATTATTGGCGTAGCATTATCCATGGAAATTTGGGATAACGCACACCTAAAGCCTAGTACTCATAACTGCGAAATTCGCATTTTTTTGACATTGCGTTGACAATTTGACGTTTTATGCGTGTATTAAACGTCAAATTGTCGAAGCAATGTCAAAAAATGCGAATTTCGCAGTTATGAGTACTAGGCTTAACATGGGATTTTTGGGCTCTATATGGATTTTGCCCATTTTTGGATATGTGTTATATTATCTAGAGCATAGAAAGTACCTGCTAGGTAACAACCAGACGTTTACCAGTCAGTCCATAATTTGGCCCCTAGAGGATTTAATTCTGAACAACCTTTAATTGGGACGAAACCTTGTAGGTATTACGGTCTTTGAGATATGAGCGCTGAAAGATGAACTTTCTTGCAACTTTTTGTGTGGAGAGTATACGAAAAACTGGTATTTATCAGTCAAAATTTTGACAGGTCGACATATTTCACGTCACTAACAAATGTCAACATAAACTAAGGCTGGGACCGCATTGGCGCCAACATTGACCACAGTGCGGTCCCGGCCTTAACCTATGCTGACATCAATGACGTTGACATTAATTTTTAAAGTGACGTAAAAACCTGTCAATATTTTGACTGATAAACACCAGTAGCACCCAATGAACTTTAACCAAAAACTGGGGGCGGATTACGAACTCTCGATTCGAACCGAAACCGCCATGAATTTCGAACGCACCCCATGCGAATCCATCAGAATGCGTTCGAAAAATATGGCGGTTTCGGTTCGAATCGAGAGTTCGTAATCCGCCCCCTGGAATGCTAACACATAAAGACGAACTTGAAGCCTAGTGCGGCTGCTGCGGAGGGGATACCTGTTTTTGTCGCACTCATTATGTTAAAAGCCGAAAATTGCTTCCAACACGTATTCCAATTAGGCAATTCAAACCACGTGACATTCAAGATGGCGTGGCGGCCACATATTGGCCAAAAAACACAAAAAAATATCTAGTTTCTGCCCGAATTAATAGTTTAGGTACCTACCTAGTCAACAAATATTTTATTAAATGATGAAAATCAAAGTTGTAAGCAAAACTGTATGCAAAATAATTTAAAATACGCATAAAAACATATTCAAAACATACTTGCTTGGCCGCCACGTCACATTGAATTTTCCTTTTTGACAGATGGATTGAATTGCCTAATTCATGAAACCTGTGAAGGGAAATATGACAAAACTTATTCGAAAACGTCATATGTCAGCGAGCAACAGAAAAAAACAACATTCCCCCTTGTGGCATCTGTCTTTCATGGCTTTCATGGTTTACATAATTTCGTAGGTGCCGCGGTATTAAAATTTTCTGGCCTACCTGGCAAATCAAATTTGACACATTTTTCAATGCATTTTTCAATAATGCTATATGTATTATAAACGGTACCTAACTATTTTGCGTACCTGCAAAATCTAATGACATTTTTTAAAATTCGGCATTGTCAAATTTCTTTCGTATTGAAGATGCCGAAAATAATCTCAGAAGAAAAAAAAAGGGAAATATTATAATGTCATGGCTATTTAAAAAAAAATGAACCAGAGGCTCCCCAGGGAACAATTGAAGCCCAACTTGCAGATATATTTGAGGTAGGTATAACTTAAATGTAGATGTGAAGCCATTTCTTACCCAACCAACATTTTCCTTAAATTTTAGGTGGGAACCAGGACTATTAAAAAAATTTTGACTGGACAATATACAATCAGAGAAGATTTACAACGACAAATTTGGAAATACAATTCTAAAAATGAATATTTTACATTACAAACATTACTGACAAACGCAAAAAAAAAATTTGGAATTTAAGGGAGGGCAAACAAGTTTATATAAAATTTTAAAATATGGGATATAAATTTAATTTACATTTTTGCTTTGGTTCCTTTTTACGACATTACTTCTTTACTTCCATCTCCCATTATTGATACAAGAAAGAGATTTAAAGACATCATTTATTTCAATTTAGATATGACGTAATTTGGTTTGCAGTGATGATTTCTTTATTTGTGTTTTTATTTTTTTTTTATTTTAAAATTTTCAAGAATTCCATTCAATTTAATTAGAATGTAGGAATTTATATCTTTTATCTGTTCTATTTATTTTTCAAAATAATTACTTGGCGAAATATAATATTTTACCTTTACCTTGAAATAAACTAATTTTATTAAATGCACCATGTTTTTGCTCATGTCCAAAATCTCCCCTATTTTGCTCCAATGTCTCCCTTCTGATGGAGAAAGAGAGGTATTGGACTCAAGCAAGGCAACATACAAGATTATTTTTAAAGAAAACGCTTTACAGAATTGGTTCTCTAATACATCATTTAAGTAACTTATAGTTGAGGTAATCTAACTGAAAATGTAGGCTTAAGTATATTAACACTTTCTCAAAAAATAGCCTTATGTAAAAATTGTCGAGATCTTACCCACCCTCCCATGCCGTACAACCCTTTCAAAAAGATAAGGTTTTGTTACGATCGATCCTGCAAGGGAAGATATTTGGAAAGAGAGGACCAGGAAGAGGAAGAATATCGTGACGGAAAAATCTCAGAACATTGTTTGATAAAAGCTCGCCACAACTCTTTCATATTGCTGCGAATTAATTGGACATCGCCATAATAATCGATGATCGCCGACATTCATAAGGGACAGGCACGTCCAAAAGAAGAAGAAATAAAAAAATAAAAATAGAAGAAATGCCGTTGGACCAAACCCGAAAAAAAAAGTTACTGCAAAAACATATTTATGATATTGAGCTTACTGTTATGGTTACGTTTAATTAATAAATTGAATAATTTTACTAAAGTCTGTTTTTTTTTTTAAAGATAATTCCCCAAGTCAAAAATTTAGTAAATATGTTGGCAGCACAAGCCTTTTCTACATAAAAAATTTGAAAGCATTGACAATTTTACATTATATTGCCAACATTTGCCAACATAATGTTATTTTGACTTTTATCTTTAAAAAAAAAACAGATTTTATTTGAATTTACTCAGATATTTTACACATTCTGGCAACTCGGCTTTCTGTTTCATAAACCTGAAATTTGAAAAATATTTTGTCATCAAATGTCATTATTATACGAGGGTCAACCTGTCAAATTTCCATGGATAATGCTACGCCAATAATAAGTGAAAAGCATATAGGTATGTATTTGAGTTACCTTAATCGACAATAATTCTCAACCTATCATATCCTGTTCTACTAGAAAAACTTGTTTCCTCGACATTATACCTGATACCACAAAGATATTTCCAAAATAAAAAACCAACGATATTCTCGATAATATAGAGATTAACGGAGGAGATACCTTTTCAAAGCTACTATGTCGGTTATACAAATGCATGTTGGAGAAATTGCGTAACATCAGAGATTCCTAAGAAATGGAAAAAAGCTATTGTCGTACTAATACATATTCCATTATGATGTTAATAACAACCTTCATACGATCCTCATCGAGATAGCAACTCCGTATTTTTTATGTTATAAAGAACACAGAATGGTAAATATGCTGCACCAAGAAGAAAATTACGCATCAAACAAAACTGTGATACTGTGGAAGATTTTGATAAAAACGCAATAAGATCCTAATTCTCCTAACTTCCAACCATTGATTAAGGTTTTAAAAGATATCAGTGATGATACACTTTTGCCCACTTGATTTTAAATCAAAGTCCAATAATAAACTATTCCTCACTCGAGTTGAGTGAGAAATAGTTTATTATTGGACAAAGATGAAATTGCATTGTGAGACCGATAGTGATAAGTGTAAAATGTACTTACTATCCTATCTGGATGGGACGTGGATCAATGCAGACTACACTCAAAAAAATCTTCATCATAATATCAATTAACTGCTTTCATCAATTACATTTTCATTGATTCAGTGAAATTTTCATTAATCTCAAGTAGGTACAGAAAACTGTAAGTAATATGATTTCATGAACAGCTATCATTAAAATAAGGAATGAAGCTTCAGTTATGAATAGTCATCTACATGAATCTATGTTGAATAGTGCATCGGTTACACGAACTAAGTTTATTGATATTATGAAATTAAACCTTAATATTAAAGAAAATTTCTTTGATGGAGCTTCCACGGAATATTCATAATATAAATGAATATTAATATGAATTATATGAATATGATTCATATAGCCTTACTAGAAACTTATCCTTTTAAGAACGAAATTCATTGATACAATGTACTGTTCATTTAAAACAAGCAAATAATCCTAGAAACAAAGCTGTAACCATTAGATCAAGATAAATCATAAATACAATGAAACATTTCATGGCATTAATGTACACAGTTCCTAAGCACATGCGTAAAGGTAGCTGCAGTCGGGCAACGACATAGAAAAAAATGTTAACATAAGAATAATTACATTTCTATTTTCTGGATGCATTGCTACGTACTTCGTTCTAGACGGTTTTTTCGGTCTTGTGTTTTTCGAGGTGTTAAATAGAAAGTCGGTTATACCTGTCGCCGGTTTTTTCTAAAAGGTAAGTTGTATACCTCTATTACCTCTATAATATGTATACCTATTATGTAGGTAGGATTTTGATGCCTTGCACGGAGATGGTCTAGTGAGTCTTAAATTGGGAATGCGAAAGAAATGACCTACAGATTTTAATGTCATCCGGGGAGAACGTGAAAGACAAGAGCGTCAAGAGCTCCTCAGAATTTCTAAGGAATACTGAAGTCTCTCGAAGTAAGTATACCCAATCTCAAAAAAGTTGTAATTTTTTTCATCGATATATTTTTGTTAAATGGTTTTGTTTCACTAGGTAGAAAAGCACAAGATTCAATGCCGCAGCTAGTGTTTCATAGCCGAGGCAAGAAAACCAGCCAAGGCATCAAATCTAATTTTCTGACGTGGCTTGTTTTAGAAATGGAACAAACATAGACATATTATATATTTATGGGAACAGGGTTTAAGGAGATAGTACAATATACAGTAAGTGTCATTTAAAATAAAAATACATAAGTACTTAGATTTTTGAATTTTCAGATTTTGGGATGCCCATTGGTTTGTTTGACAATTCTGGAAGATGATACGAAGAAACCATGCAACTTTTGCATTTATAGTATATTGTTGTATTAGGAGTAGAAGCTTTACTTTTTTGTGCTGAAGCGGTAGGTTTGCGAGCCGAACGTAGTGAGGCTTGCAATACTGCTGAAGCACAAAAAAGTGCTTCTACTCCGTATGCAACACGCTATTTTTTCTCCAAACGAATGGGGTAAGCTCGGGGGCAAGTGAATGGTTGAGCGGCAGTACGAGCGGCACCTAAAGTACTTCTACTGCCACTCCAGCGGCACTAAAAGTACTTTTGCTGCCGCTGGGGTTGCCAAGCAGCATAGAAATTAAATTTCTACCACCTCGACAGGTGTTAACCCGCTGGATTTGACTAGCAGCATGGAAATCAAATTTCTGACATCTTGACAGGAGTTAACAAAGTGACGTTTTTCTGACGTTTGGAGAAAATAGTTATTTTCCTAACAAGTGCGCAAAGTGTTACTTTTCCGCACGCGAATACAGTTATACGAACGACGCGAAGCGGAGTTCGGATACGTGTTTGCGTGCGGAAAAGACACTTTGCGCACGTGTTAGGAACAAAATTTTTCCTACGAGCTTCATATCAGGTACGTAATAACAGAAATTTAAACAAAAAACGATAATTTGTTTAATTATTTTTAATTAACTTGAAGGGAACCTATGCATTTATCAAAAAATTACATAACAAAAAACAGAAAATCCTCGTCAGAGCTGTTCATCTTAAAGCGTTTAAATTTGATGAGAAAGTTTGTAGATTTTTGCATATAAATAGAGAACAAATCTGACAATGTGTCAAAGTTAATTTATAATTGGTGTTTGTATAGATGTTGGCTGATATAGAAATAGAGGAAAAATTTGTCATCATGTGTCAAAGTCGACAGGTGCACTTATTGTTGCTTGACAATTATAATTACTTTTCGGCACTCAGTGCGGATAAGGCCTGTATCCGCACTGAGTGCGGAAAAGTGTAACTTTGAGCCCGGAAATGCGTGCGGAAAAGTACTACTTTGCGCACGCTCGTAGGAAAAAGTTTTTTTCCTATTGCTCATATTGACCAGTACAGGGGTCACGCAAATATAAAAAATGACCCTGTACACCATTGAAAATCATAAGTATATTTAAGGCATAATTCATGAAATTATTTTAATAAAAATAAAGAATAGGGTACATATTATTGAAAACGTCATTAATAAATACAATGAATAAAATTCTTAGTATTCAAGACTTTGATTCATAAATACAATGGAAGGGTTTCATCGAATTATATCTGGGCTTCATTAATAGTATGCCGTCTGTTCATCGGGCCAATGAAAAAGTACATATAAACTAAGAACGATGTTTATTGTCACTATGAAAAGTTTCATTAATACAAAAACCTTGCCACATACTTCAATGTTCGTTGTTCATACACAAGATGAATCCAAATAGGAATTAAAAAATTGTTCTTCCTTCAATAACGTAGAGTTCATGTAATCAAAGAAGCAGTTCTTTGGACCGATTTTGATGAATTGTTCATTAAATCAAAGAACACTCAACTTCTTTTTATTTATGCTACTATTTGGTTGAGTGTATCTCGGTCTCATCATCCCGAGAAGGCTTTTTAGATCGACTTGCGGTTAGTTTAACAATATTATGTTGATATTGATTTTTCTAGGAAAGGGAAAAAAGCTTATGATATGCCACATCGGAAGCGAAGAAGGATTTATGATAGATGCACTATGAAAGAATCCGGTGATAGACATGAAGAAATGTGCGGAGAATCCTTTGAAAAATGGGTTTGCATTGCTATTATAAATTCAAAAAACAGTTTCTGCCATTATTATTTTGATGTAAAATAACCATAAGGTATCAACTTTTATTTAAAATTAACGCTGTTCAAGCTGCCGAGCTATTTTAATCCAGATTTGCATAATAAGCTTTTAAAAAGAATTAATCTCTAGAACGGCAATAGTATATTACAATCCGAGACGGGAAATTAGCTATTAGTGTCGAGAGATTCTATAGCTTATCGAGACGCGTAGCGTCGAGATAAACTATATCTCGAGACAGTAATTAAATTTCCTGTCGAGCATAGTAAAGTCTGTTTTTTTTTAAAGATAAAAGTCAAAATGACATTATGTTGGCAATACAATGTAAAATTGCCAATGCTTCCAAATTATGTAGAAAAGGCTTGTGTTGCCAACATAGTTACTAAATTTTTGACTTGGGGAATTATCTTTAAAAAAAAAAACAGATTTTATACTTTTTTATTTTTAACCATATTTTTTTGCCAATTTAAATTAGAAATGAAATTGAATGTGAACGTAGCTTCATGCTATTTGTTAAAATTTTATGTCATTGTCATCAATTTTGAAAAAAACTTGGCAATAGCTGCTACATAAATACACTTCGCATCAAAATTAACGCACCACTAAAATTTGGCACAATTTCAAATTTAATTTTCTCGGAAACTGCTGAATCGATTTGGACATATTTTTTTTTTAATTGTAGCTTAAATCTTCAGGAATGACTCTGTAAAACAACTTTTCATTTGAATCGAAGTTTTAGGCATATACAGGGTGTTTTAAAAGAAACCAGTTTGATGCCTAATTTTTGTCACATCCTGTGGGACTTTCCATCTGCACCAATAGATGTCTATCTAAATCAAAACATAGCCCCATCTTTTCTGAGCATTTTGTTTTTTTATTCACGTTTCTAGCTCTGTTATTTAATGAAATATGGAGTTTGAAGTTAAAAGCGTTTATTTGAGATTATTCAAGAAAAAGTTTCGGAAGTTAACAAAACAAAAACAAAATTATTGAAAAAATAATGTGGAAAAAAGAAGAAAGAAGAAGAAGAAGAAGAGTTATAACCGTCAGGTAAGTAAATCTAAGTAGGCCATGGAAAACAAAGGCGCGATATTGTCATGGAAACAGAGACTACTGTCTTTATCTGTCAGTGATTTTTGAATTTATTCTGTAATTTCTCTGCATTTGGTGTTATCATTGCAAAATATGGAGCGTCAAACAAGAAATTTAACTCGAGATGAATGTGTGATGGCGACTACATTGATCCAGGAAGGAATGGGCTACCGAGCTGTAGGTAGAAGATTGGGTGTTTCTCATTCGACAATATTGCGCATATTTCGCCGTTTTGAAGAAACCAATGACCACAACAGGCGCCGTGGACAAGGAAGAACTCGGGGAACAGCGGCTATCCATGACCGATTTTTGCAACTGAATGCGTTGAGGCAACGTTTTGTGACCTCAAGACAACTAAGGGTACAATTAAATACTGCTCACAATATCAACGTTAGTGTATCAACTGTAAGGAGACGTCTGGCAGAAAGAAATTTAAGGTTCAGAATTCCAGCAAGAGGACCAAGGTTAAATGCAGACCATATACGAGCAAGACTTCAATTTGCCAGGGAACATGTAAACTGGAATGCTGAAGATTGGGAGCGAGTTCTGTTTACAGATGAGACAAGGTTTTGTCTTTACAGCAACGACCGACGAGTAAGGGTTATTCGACGACCAAATGAACGTTACTCGCAGTGTAATATTCGCCAAACCGAGTTATTCAATGGAGGGTCTGTGATGTTTTGGGGCGGAATCTCTTTAACTGCTCGTACTGACATCGTGTCTTTGCGTGGAGGACCTTTAAATAGTGCAAGGTACATCACGGAAATTTTGTCAGAGCATGTGGTCCCTTTCGCTGGGTATATTGGGGATAACTTTTTACTAATGCCATATAACGCCAGACCACACACTGCGAGAATAGTGCGAGATTATTTGAATGAGGTGGATATTGAGACTCTGGACTGGCCTTCACGCAGTCCAGATCTCAATCCTATAGAACATTTATGGGATCAAATTGGTAGGCAGCTTAGAGATCATCAACCCCTACCTGTGTCTTTGAATGATGTAGAAAACTTTGTTCGAGAAATTTGGATTAATATCGATCAAGAACAAATAAGACGTCTGGTTCAAAGCGGTAATAGAGAGTAGGGGAAGAAACACCCGATATTGAATGTTTTTTTTTTCCACATTATTTTTTCAATAATTTTATTTTTGTTTTGTTAACTTCCGAAACTTTTTCTTGAATAATCTCAAATAAACGCTTTTAACTTCAAACTCCATATTTCATTAAATAACAGAGCTAGAAACGTGAATAAAAAAACAAAATGCTCAGAAAAGATGGGGCTATGTTTTGATTTAGATAGACATCTATTGGTGCAGATGGAAAGTCCCACAGGATGTGACAAAAATTAGGCATCAAACTGGTTTCTTTTAAAACACCCTGTATATGCCTAAAACTTCGATTCAAATGAAAAGTTGTTTTACAGAGTCATTCCTGAAGATTTAAGCTACAATTAAAAAAAAAATATGTCCAAATCGATTCAGCAGTTTCCGAGAAAATTAAATTTGAAATTGTGCCAAATTTTAGTGGTGCGTTAATTTTGATGCGAAGTGTATAATGAAATAAGGACGGGAAGTGAGGCCGGGAAATGAGGACGGAAAATGGAGCAGGGAAATTAAAAGACAGTTAAGTGACATTTTCAAATTTTTAAAAAGTCTGTAATGTCAACATATATGGCTAAAAATAAAACTTATTTAAACAATAAGGGGTACCCTTAAATGGAAACACTAGGCAGCAGTATCTGTTATACAGAAATTAGGTGAAAAAACTAATTACTTTGGCGACTGACAGGATGGCAGCGAATATCAGGAACAGCATAGCAATTCTTCTACCTCCTGTGACGGCAGTGCAAGGAAAGAAGAGCCACGTGGAGTGAGATCTGGAAAGTCAGGATAGTCGAGAGGTCATAGAGATGATAAGCAAATGAATAGATGTGGAATCGATAGGGATCTGACTGGAGGTATAGACACAGAAAAGAAAGTGGTACATCTTGAACGTCAGATCAGCACGATCGGATTTGAGAGGAAAGCAGTATCACGAAATTGCATTGAGAGCCTGGCCCATTAGATCTCTGGCGCTTCAGGGTAAGGGAGCTTCACGTTAAACTGTAAGGCCCGTCCTAATTAGACCGCAGTCAGAACAGAGAGGGCGATACTAAGGAGAAGAAGAAGAAGATCTGAGAATCCAGTTTTTTTAGGAATTTTATTTTATATTCGAGAAGGAGAAAAAAGTTTTCTAGAAAAATCCCGGATACAATGATGTCGTCTATAAATAGTGCGTAGTGAGTCAATTTAAATTCAAATAGGAGTGTTGTTGTATTCAGTTTAAATATAGGTGATTGGCGAATTTTTATATTGTATTCGATGTTTCTCTAGAAGATAGATCCGGAGTACGATTTTGACACTATGAATAGCGCATAGTAGTATAGGATTCTTTGGTATAAATATTGGAGTTAGTCTACATAAGAGCTTTGTTGTGGTCAGTTATAGGAATGTTGTTGAGTTCAGTTCAAATTCGAGATTCGTTGTGTAAGTTTCGATAAGTGAATTTATTTAATGTCATTTATGGCCGTTTTCATCAACTATTTTAGGAAAGCCTTAATGATAAGTATTCCCTAAAATTACAGTTTTGCATGGAAAAATTTCAGTTTAGGGAATACTTATCGTTAAGGCTTCCCTAAAATAGTTGGTAGAAACAACCATTAGTTTAATAAAAGTTGTTACTGTTTCTGAATTGATTTTCAGTGAATTCGCGGAATCCGTGACAGTATTTTTTTTTAAATTAACTCACCTAGCAATGGCTACAATCACTGTTACCAGCACACTTAAAATTGAAAACATAATTACAAAATCTCTAGAAGAAATAAGGAAAAACCTTATGGTTTCTATTTTATACTAACTGGATAAAAATTTAATTCGACTGTGATATAATTTTATTATAGGGGATTACCGAGATTTTTAAATTTTTCGGGCGATTTAATTTGCGTCAATATAAAACTCAGCCTCTGTAATAAATAGTTGCAAGGGTATATATTCCATAAAATAATTTTATTTTATGGAATACAATAACGAGTTTTGTAAAAGATTAGGACGACGAGGTCGTAGACCGGGTTGTTCTAATCACACGAATTTTGTAGTCATTTTTAAAAGAACGTGAGTTGTACAACGTTTCATTCTGTTGTGGAAACAGCCAAACAATCATATTTATTTTTTATGATCACAGTGGCAGTTCCCTCTCTTTTTCACTTCGCAGTGTGATTTGTGATTTTAGTAGTGTGGTTTCACTAGCAGTAAATAGTGCGTAAAAACGTCTAGCTCTATACAAGTTTGAACCTGCTCACTTTTCTCTAATTATTTAATTATTCTCTCTAGTTGCACCCTTGTGCAGTCTCTCTCTCTTGCTCTCTAAATAAAAAGACTTATTTTTTTATCTCTCTGGCTGCTGGCTTGAAAACTCAAGTGATATAATATCGCGTAAAACATTGAGTTAATCACACTCCCCTTTTTTAAGGGCCCTCTAAAAATATAAAAACTCTCAACTCCCGAAGATTTCTATTAAGAATAAACTTTATCTTGTGCTCTCAACTAAAATATTAGCGTTCCGCTAATACTGACAATTATTGTTAAATTGACTATTGAGCACTTACAACTAGTGAATTTATACCGAGTAGTGAATGTTCTCGAATAACTCAAATGCGACTTGTTAACTAACCTGTGGATAATTAAAAGTACTTGAATGTGGTTACAGTATTTATTACTTTATTAAACGATTATTTTGGCAACAATAGAGAGATATAAAACTGGAAGTGTGAGTGCATTATTTAGCAGTGACATTCCCATCCCCTTTATGATCTAGTGATCTATCCCTAAATTAAATGTTGACACCTCAGTTAGAGGCCCGAACATTTTGGTCCTTCGAGCCGGATTGGGGGTGTGCTGCTGTCCCTTTATCCCTTGTTTGTTGCTAATGATCAACAACCATCAACAACTCGATCCACAAGTAAGTTTCTGGGATACTTGCCGGAAAGCAGATAAATTGGTACCGAGATTGGTAAGTCGTTCTTCGAGATCTTCTACTCCCTCGTCGACCTTCACAAAAGGTAACAGAACTTGTACTTTATTTATTTCAAGACTAGAGTGTTCAGCTCGGTGTTCAGTATACTCTAATGCTCTATAATTAAAACACAGTGATTTTTTCATTGTTCCTATTTTTGAATGTTATACAAAATATTGTAAATATTGACTCTCACTCTCTCACACTTGGTTTTTTAAGCTTAATTATTTATTTACTGAATTATTTATTGCATTTAAAAACAAAAAAAAAATACCTTGATTTATTTGCATATTTAGATTTATTTTGATTTGATTATTTTGCCCATTGTTTGAATTTTTCTACTCTGTAAAGTTGAGTTATAAAAACTTATTTACTTTTCTTTCTAGGTTTAAGGTATTCGCTTATACTATTTTCTTTAGGGTAAGGGTCTTGATTTTTCGATTTGTATTTTTTTTAATTGCCCAAAGTTAAAATGGATTTAGATCAACTAAAATCTATTCGTAAATCTGCCAAATCCTCTCAAACAAGAATTTTCAATTGGGTTCTGACAAATAAAAGCACGGTTCAAGATATTGGTCAATTTCAAACTCGTTTAGTCACTTTGCAAAATGCTTTTGATAAATATAACTCTGCACAAGACATAATTGAAGATTCTGGTGAGGAAGATGCAGAGGATAGGGTGAGCTCAGAAAATACATTTTACGACACTTTTTCTCTAGTTAATGATTGTTTAAGTAATCTAACTACTCAAGGCAACCAACCAGCTCACTCTTCTGCTCCTTCACAAAAAAATGTTGGTGTTAAGTTGCCAGATATTACAATTGCACCTTTTACTGGTAACTCAACTGAATGGCACTCTTTTTACGAACTCTTTCAATCACTTATAATTAATAATGCCCTACTCACAAACGTTCAAAGATTTTTTTACTTAAAATCGTTCCTGAAAGGAGAGCCTTTGAGCGTTATTGACTCATTGCAAGTTACAAATGATAATTTTACAACAGCAATTGATATTTTGGAAAATAGATATGGAAACTTGAATTGTATTGTGAATGCTTATGTAAATTCTATAATGGATACACCCTCAATTTCAAAATGTAATATTTAAAATCTGCGGGAGTTTGTAACGAATTCTAGAAAAAGTTTGGACGCTCTAAAGAATTTAAAAATTTGGGATTCTCAAATGTTTGAACTATTTCTCATTAATATATTTCAGAAAAAGCTAGATTTTTATAATAGTATTTTTATAATAGTATAATAATTATTTGAAGAAGAGTGTGACTTAACAAAATTGCCAGATCTTAATGGATTTTTTGAATTTCTGGACAAACGGTGTCTTATTCTTGAAAATCTATCCTCCAATCATGACACATCACATAATACTCATAATAGAAAGCAAGAGAGAGTGTCCCTGTTAGGTCAGCAACAAAATAGAGAGCAGGAGCCACGTCGTTCCTCATTGACTGATTTTTTATGTCTATACTGTAACACTCGTGGCCACCGTATTTATTCTTGCCAGAAATTCATATCCCTTGTTCATGATGACAAACTGAAATTTATAAATTCAAAAAGATTATGTAGAAATTGTTTCGGAAGCAAGCATTCATTGAATACTTGTACCTCGTCTCGTAAATGTGGCCATTGTAATAGGAAGCATCACGCTATTCTTCACATACCTACAATGCGACCTACAACTTCTCCCATAAACTCTAACTCTGCACATCAGGCTCAAAATCGAGCTCAAAACTCTCTTCACTCACAAAACACTCCTCAAGGTTCAAATCCAAACTCTCAACCACGACAAAACTCTAATTATAACTCTCGACCCCAATTTCACCGTAATCACCAAGACAATCAAGCTCTCGATCAACTCCCAAGTCAATCTCTAACCAGTAGTGTAAATTGGGAACAAACTCAGAGCCCAAATTTAATCTCATCCCCAAATTATTCGCCAAATTTAAACATTAATGGTTCTCGACTCATTTCTCAAGAATCTCAATCCCGATCATTCTCTGTCTCTGCCTCGGTTTCTGCACCCTCCTCAAAATATTCTCAAATACTTTTAGCTACTGCGAGAGTTACTCTGTATACTAAACAAGGTGAACCTATAGAGGCTAGAGCTTTGCTGGACAATGGGTCTCAGAACTCATTTATTACTCAAAATTTACTTGATCAGCTCTCACTGAAACCCTATCATAGAGTTCTCAATATATCAGGAATAGCTCAGAATAATACACTGTCCAACAAAATGATTGATGTATTTTTGTACTCAAATGTCAATCCAGAAAAACGTTTTAGAATCTCCTGTGCTGTGTTAGACCATATTACTCATAGGCTACCTCAAGTGCCCATTGAAGTGGATAATCTAAAAATTCCAAGGGACATTTTAAATCAGCTTGCCGATCCTAAGTTCTATACACCTACTGACATTGACATACTTATCGGTGCAGATTTGTACTACAATTTACTCTCTCATGAGTTCCTAAATTTGGGCACAAATTACCCTACATTGTTGAATACACACTTGGGCTGGATAATAGCTGGAAATGTTCCATCTCAGTGTCTATCTTTTCATACTCAAAATAACTCGTTCTTCTCTTCATGTAATTTTTCTCAAGAAATTGAGCCGTTCACAAACTCTCAACTCGATAATGCTTTGACAAAATTCTGGGACTTAGAAAAAGTCTCTGAAGATCCTGTCTGTTCCCCTGAAGATGTACAAGTAGAAGACATTTTCGTCTCAACTACTAAGGTACTAGAAGATGGCTCTTACCAAGTGGATTTTCCTTTAAAATCTCAGAATGAGCATCAAAAATTGGGCGATTCCTTCATGATCGCTAAAAAAAGGTTCTTTGCACTTGAAAAGCGGTTTGAAAAAGATCCTAAGCTATTTTCTGATTACAAGCAATTTATTCAAGAATATGTTTCTCTTGGCCACGCTCAATATGTTCCTCTAACTCAAAGAAATTCCCTAGATGAAAACAAATATTTTATTCCCCACCTATGTGTCATAAAAGAATCAAGTGTCACTACAAAGTTACGTGTAGTTTTCGATGCTTCGGCAAAGAGCTCTACAGGTTATGCCCTAAATGACATCACATTAAGGTTTCCAAGTACTACCCGATCTGTACGATATTTTAGCCCGATTTAGACTCTTTAGGTTTGCACTGGTGGCTGATGTGCAAAAAATGTACCGCCAGATAAAAATAAACCCCGATCATAGATTTCTTCAAAATATCTTATGGCGGGAGAGTCCTGATAACCCTTTAGCATGTATAGAATTATCGACGGTAACATATGGCACTAATTTCGCTCCCTATGTTGCCACACGTGTATTAAAACAAATTGCCGACGATTCTGATAAATACCCAAGAGCAAAAGATTCCATTTTGACACAATGTTATATGGACGATATTTTGGCAGGTTGTGATGATTACAACGAATTGAAAGATCTTTATAATGAACTGAACTTCCTCTTGAAACGGTGTGTTTTTAGTTTACACTAATGGTGTTCAAATTCTAGAGACTTCTTAAACAAAATTTCACACGAAACTATTCACGAATATGACATAAATATTGATAAATCTCCTGACAAGATTTTAGGTCTGAAATGGCACCCTATGGAAGATGTTTTTTGTATATCAACACCCGAAATTTTAGACGATAAGTTCCCAACTAAGTGAAAAATTCTTTCTTCAATTTCTCAGTGTTTTGATCCCTTGGGTTTAGTAAATCCAGTTATTGTTGAGGGAAAAATATTGATGCAAATAATCTGGTGCAAAAAACTTGATTGGGACACTATCATAACGGATGAGACTATTTTAGGAAAATGGACTTCATTTTTGAAAAGTGTAACTCTGTTAAAAAGTTTGAAAGTTCCTCGAAATATGTTCTCCCATAAAAAGATTGAATCTGTGGATATTCATGGATTCGCTGATGCTAGTTTAGCAGCATACGGTGCCTGTCTCTATCTCCGAACTGTCTACTCTGATCAGACTATTTCTTGTGACTTAATTTCATCAAAGTCCAGAGCCGCTCCGATTAAAAGCATTTCTCTACCAAGGCTCGAACTCTGTGCCATGGTTCTTTTAGCCGAACTCCTTCAAAAGATTGATTTTGTTTTCAAAAAGAAAATAAGCCTCTCTAAAGTACATTTATGGTTCGATTCTCAAATTGCGCTTTCTTGGTGCAAAAGTCATGCCAGCAGATGGACTGTTTTTGTTTCTCATAGAGTCTCGCGAGTTCAAGAATTAACGTCAAACTGTCATTGGCGATATATAAAATCTTCAGAAAATCCCGCAGACATGTTGTCTCGAGGGTTATTCTCCCAAAAAGTTTTGGACTCTGGATTTTGGTTTCATGGCCCTAAATTTTTAAACAAATTTGATTTAAATTTATCTGATTACGACACACCTCAAAAAGAAATAAATTTACCCGTGACATTAATAATGCAAAATCCCTCACAAAATAAAAACACATATTGGTATGATGAAATGTTCGAAAAATACTCATCATTTCCTCGATTACAGCGAATATTGGCTTATATTCTGCGTTTTGTACGTAACATCAAGGAAAAAATCGACAAAAGAATTGGTCCATTATCTGTCTTAGAGCTTGATTTATCAAGAAACTTTATAATTAAAGTTTTGCAAGACCGATATTTTTCAAAAACAATTTTTGAACTCTCAAATAATAAATTGATCTCTGATAAAAACTTACTCAGCTTGAAACCTTTTCTGGACTCTTCGGGTCTATTGAGAGTTGGTGGTAGGCTGCTGAATGCTGAGATTTCCTATGACCAAAAGCATCCTCTTCTTCTTCCATCTAAGAATTTTGTGGTAGATCTCATGCTTGTGCATGAACACAAACGTCTGGGTCATGCTGGCGCTCAAAATGTACTTTCTAACTTTCGCCTTAGGTTTTGGCCTTTAAATGCTTTACGTCAAATTAAGAAAATAATACGAAATTGCACAACATGTTTCCGCTTTTCTGCGCAAACCAATCAGCAGATCATGGCCACCCTTCTAAAGGAAAGAATAAATATATCACGACCCTTTCAAAAAGTTGGAGTCGATTTCGGGGGTCCCTTCCTCATTAAATCTTCTCGATTACGTAAAGCTGCTGTCATTTAATGCTATATTTCCATTTTTATGTGCATGGCCACTAAAGCGGTACACATGGAACTTGTCTCTAGCTTGTCAGCTGAATCGTTTCTGATGACTTTGAAGAGGTTCATATCTCGAAGAGGGAATCCAAACACCATATTTAGTGACAATGCTACAAATTTCACAGGAGCAAATAATAACTTGAGGGACTTGTATAATTTTTTCAAAAATCAATCGAACTATGACACTATAGAAACCTATTTAACTCAGAATGAAATACAGTGGAAGTTCATCCCACCTCGGTCACCACATTGGGGAGGATTGTGGGAATCTGCCATTAAGAGTGCAAAGTACCACATAAATCGCCTTGTAGGAAATAATCACTTCACTTTCGAAGAATTTGACACAATTCTATGCCAAATTGAGGCAATATTAAATTCTCGGCATTATGCGCTTTATCTAGCGACCCTTCGGATTTCGAATCGCTAACCCCTGGACACTTCCTTATAGGTTCGGCACTGACTGCATATCCTGACAGAGACATCACTCATACTCCCGAAAATAGACTTAACTCCTGGAAAAGGTGCTCTCAGATTCAACAAAGGTTTTGGAAGCGCTGGAGCATTGAATATTCAAATAGACTTCAAAATCGCCCCAAATGGCTCCAGCCCTCAAGAAATATATGTGAAAACGACCTCGTTCTTCTTAAGGAAGATAATCTGCCTCCGCTCAAGTGGCCATTGGCCAGAGTCACTGAAACTGTCAAAGGCACAGATGGAAAAGTTAGAATTGTTAAGCTTAAAACATCTGATGGAAGTTTCACACGTTCAATAGCAAAGGTTTGTTCCTTACCAGAAAGTGTTAACTTATTGCCCCCACATAATAACCCTGAGTATTAGATATATTATAATCTTCCTCATTGTCTCAACTTCTTAATTCTTAAGTTTCGTAATGTATTTTTTTAATAACTCTCATAATTCTCCTCATGTAATCTCTTTTAATTTCTTGAAGTTGGAAACTTCAACCCGGGGCAGAATGTTGTGGAAACAGCCAAACAATCATATTTATTTTTTATGATCACAGTGGCAACGTTGCAAAAAAGCCCCCCGCCGTAAAAAACTTGCGAAATGGCGCCGTACCAGGCTGTACCGTATCGATCCAGTCTGGTTTTTTTTTTTTTTTTTTTTTTACGGATATGCGCACTCGCAAGGACAATGTCCTATCACGCTCGAGAAGCGGCAAGTGCGCGGAAATGTCGGTGTATGTTGGTCTTGAAACGGTTCAGGTTGTAACCTGCAGGGAAAACCGTCGCAGGGAGTTTATTCCACAGCGATGCTGTTCTCCAGAGATATGAATTCTGATATAGTGAGGTTCTTGGTGCCTCTAGTTTGACAGTAAATTCATGGTTACCGTCTGTTTGACGCGTTCGCCTGGTAGGTGCTACTCTCGGTGGAATCATACGTGCCAACTCTTCAGAGCATTTTCCGTGATAGTACCTGTAGAAGAGAGATAAATCGCCCACAGATCTGCGATGTTCGAGACCATCCAAGTTACGAGTAAGTGCGGGGTCATTGATCAGCTTGATAGCTCGTTTTTGCACGGTATTCAAAAGCATTAAGGTATGTTTGGGTGCAGCACTCCATATATGTGAGCAGTACTCCATAGTTGGTCGAATCTGGGCTTTGTAGAGTGTCAGCAATTGGCTTGGTGTGTACAGATGTCTTGTACGAAATAGCACCCCCAGCTTTTGGGAGGCCCTTTTAGCAATATCTGCCACGTGACTGTGCCAAGACATGTTGGTCTCTGCAGTAACCCCCAAGATGTTCAACTGACTCTGTAATGTGACAGCACTTCCAGATAGCATGATGTTTGGCTCACCGGTGCTGGTCTTTTTTGAAAACAGAGCTGCTTGGGTTTTCTGCGCATTGAACTGTACAAGGTTTTTGTTACCCCAGTCCTCTATTATCTCCAGGTCGTTATTTATCTGCGATATTTGAGTTAGTCTAAGATGATGGAATTCACGTGCGGAAAGCCCTGTGGGTGGTATGAGTGAGGAGACTACATTACCATCGTCTGCAAAGCAATAAAGTGGATTTACTGTTTTATCTATGAGGTCATTTATGTAAATCAGGAAAAGAGTTGGCGAAAGGATTGCTCCCTGTGGCACACCAGCATTTATTTGGTAAGAGTTGGAGTTCTGGCCATCGAGTGCAACATAAATGGATCTGTCCTTTAGGTAACTTTCAAACCAAGTGCAAAGTTTCGGCGATAATCCCATTGCTTTGAGCTTGTTGAGAAGATTTTCATGCCAAACTTTGTCGAATGCTTTAGATATATCTAAGGCAATTGTTCTTGTTTCACCCCGCAACTCAATCGCTTTTTGCCATAAGTGAGTGACGTATGTAAGTAAATCGCCAGTTGCTCTATATTTTCGAAATCCGTATTGCTTATCGTTGATAATTTTGTACTTTTCCAAGTACTTGGTTAGGTGATTGTTCACAACTCTTTCCATTACTTTTGATATCACCGGAAGTAGAGCAATTGGTCTATAGTTTAA
Organism: Ceutorhynchus assimilis; assembly: GCA_917834065.1. Classification (NCBI taxonomy): domain Eukaryota; kingdom Metazoa; phylum Arthropoda; class Insecta; order Coleoptera; family Curculionidae; genus Ceutorhynchus; species Ceutorhynchus assimilis. The sequence continues at coordinate 19,003,968 of OU892287.1, forward strand.
CGGATCTGTCTTTTTTCCTTTCTTTGGAATGGGTTGTACTGCGGCAGACTTCCATGATGATGGATATACTCCTTGCCTGTAAGACAAATTGAATAATTTTGCGAAAGTTGGGGTGAGTTCGTTGGCGCAATTTTTGAGTACTATTGCGGGAATGCCATCCGGACCCATTGCTTTGTTTGTATCCAGCTTTTTTAGGGATTTTCGTATTTCTCTGTGACAAAAGGGTACCTCTGGTTGTTTGTCGATAGGGGAAAAAATGCATTCCCTCTCTTTTTCACTTCGCAGTGTGATTTGTGATTTTAGTAGTGTGGTTTCACTAGCAGTAAATAGTGCGTAAAAACGTCTAGCTCTATACAAGTTTGAACCTGCTCACTTTTCTCTAATTATTTAATTATTCTCTCTAGTTGCACCCTTGTGCAGTCTCTCTCTCTCGCTCTCTAAATAAAAAGACTTATTTTTTTATCTCTCTCGCTGCTGGCTGGAAAACTCAAGTGATATAATATCGCGTAAAACATTGAGTTAATCACACTCCCCTTTTTTAAGGGCTCTCTAAAAATATAAAAATTCTCAACTCCCGAAGATTTCTATTAAGAATAAACTTTATCTTGTACTCTCAATTAAAATATTAGCGTTCCGCTAATACTGACAATTATTGTTAAATTGACTATTGAGCACTTAGCAACTAGTGAATTTATACCGATTAGTGAATGTTCTCGAATAACTCAAATGCGACTTGTTAACTAACCTGTGGATAATTAAAAGTACCTACTTGAATGTGGTTACAGTATTTATTACTTTATTAAACGATTATTTTGGCAACAATAGAGAGATATAAAACTGGAAGTGTGAGTGCATTATTTAGCAGTGACATTCCCATCCCCTTTATGATCCAGTGATCTATCCCTAAATTAAATGTTGACACCTCAGTTAGAGGCCCTAACACATTTTACAAGCGAAAATTAAGATAATGCTGTTTTAATTTTTGCTAATTAGTTGTCTACCTTTTAAAGTTTTTTTTGTAGGTTGCAAATTTTTTTGCCTCTTATACCTACAAGGCGAGTAAAAAAAAATCCGTTTTTCAACATCGAAATTCTCTACTTTTTTTAATGGAACACCCTGTATATCACAACGTGAAAAAAAAAATCATGTTAGAGGTAGGTATATGTACCAATAAGCATAGCAACATCCTTGAAACAAAGTTCTAGCCGTAAAACATTGAAATCGAAATCCTGGTATTTTTGCAAAAGCATGCAACTTCATGTTGTTGTTGTAGGTACCTACTTGCTATCACTAAGTATGGCAAACAATTTTGTAAATATCAAAGTTAGATATCAACTAAAATACATGTTCCAAGAGAATTTAACGAGTTCCAGTGAGAATAGCGAGATACCCCGAAAGTAACAGTTTGGTGTGCAATCTCTGTTGAGAAAAAATACGGACCATTTTTCATTAATGAACCAACGATAATAGAACCTGTTTACACTGATATGTTGGGTAATTTCTTTTATCCACAATTAAAACGGGAGGGTATCTTAAACGATATCTATTTTCAGCAGGATGGTGCCCTGAGATAAAATTCAACGTACCTGTCCTCTCACACAGCAGTACTATTTCAAGTCTTGGAAAAGTCTCCCAATAAGCGATGCTATGCTGCTATGCAATTAACTTCAAGAATCGCCAATTATATATTATAGGCAACAGAAAACAATCAATAATCCAGGCAATTCGTGAATGGCCACGATCTCGGGACAAGCATGAACGATGATGACCTCTGAAGTTTCCTTGGGCTTTGACATACTACTACAGACGATTTGTAGAACGATTTGCTAAGGTAGCAGCACCGTTGCATAAACTTACTGAAGAAAAATCTTCTCTTGACCGACTGTGACATGGCTTTTGGGAGGTTAAAGGCAGCTTTATGTTCCAGTCCTATATCAGGCAAAAATGTCTATCCTGCGGTGCGACAATGGTGGTTATACAAGAGCAGTGAAGTAGAATCAGATAGCAGCAGAGATTTGGTACAAAGAGAAAGTCCATTTTCGAAAATTAAAATAGTTTGGTTGCATTGCATATGGCCTGATACCAAAGAAAGTAAAAGAGTGCAATCCTGAAGCTTATATAGTAAAAAGTTAATTATGCTACGCTATATGCAAGTAAGTAATTGTTATAGTCCTTTGGACAAAGAAAATTCGAAATAATTACATCGACTGAACATCAGAAACATTTGATGTGAGACCTTAACTCATTAATATTGAAAATGATACAAGCGGAAAAAAATCTGTTACATAATCAGAGATAACTAACAAGGATAAATGAGATAAACCTAAAATATCCGAGCAAAAGAAAAAGACAGATAGGAGTTAAAAGAAGCATGAGAAATCACCGAAAACCCACTTTTTTAAGTGACTTATGATTCTGACAAAGACTTGGAACCGGAGAGTAATTCTGCGCTTGATGATAATCTATCAGCAGCAATGTTTCTGTAAGAGGTACCACAGAGCTACTCAGGCTGAAAACTAAGTTTGGAAAGTTGCTGTTCAGGAATAGCTGACAACTTAGAGCTATGTAAAACTTGGGATCTTGACATACCATCAGAGAAGGCAAGAAGTTGAAGTTATTCACCTGCAATGGGTTTTTTTCTGAATAGAAACTAAATGTAGATAGCAGCTTAAAGGATAGAGTGTAGACTACATGCAGTTAGTTGAAGGTCTTATTCATAATAATAAAAATTGTCATTTGGTTTGCAAGTTCCTAATTTTATGATTCACGACAGGCACCTATATGTTGGAACTCATTGTGCAATTACTGGTTAATAAAGTTGAAGTTTGAGTGTTTCACAAATAATCTATTTTCATACCACAAAGTTCAAGCAATCTCGTTGGTTCAGATTGATGATGTCATGATGTTCCAGTATGACGACGATATGAATTTGAATAATTTGAAGTGCTAGCATTTTATAATAGGAACAATAATTTTCTAGGTCACTGATATTACTTTTTACGAATATGGTGACATGCAATATTCTGAAAAATACTATCATTTCCATTAAAGTTTTCAAGTCCTTGTATCCACCTGATACCTACACGTGGTCGGGACCAGCTAGAAAGGGACAAAAATTCCATTTAAACGAGAAGATTAGAATTCCGCCCGGGACATCGTTCACGTCCTAAGAATGTAGCGTGAGACCGGACTGTTTGCGAAACGGGAGGACCGCAACTCTTTGGGGACTCGTCCTGGCAAAATTACATTCTTGTCGGCTTCGTCCGTTGCGAATTTGCCAAAACGTAACCTGGGCAAATAGGGAATGGATATTCGGTTTGAGGCGAAGATACCCTACTTTTTATGGATAACGGTCTTTCGGAGAACTCAAATAGGGTTTTTTTTTTCAAGTATTTTTTGCTGGTAGCTATTTGTTAGTATACGTGAATTGTAGAGTAGAAAATGTTACAAAGAGACGTAAATTTGGATCTTAGGAAACTAAATCACAGATTTCAAAGTTTTGGGATGTAATTATTTTCACTGGGAATTTGGAATTGTATTATTTATTATTGAAAAATTAATAACTAATTTCCAAATAATGGTAGTTGCAAATAGTATACAAACCTCGTAAGGAAGCTTTCATTGCTGTCTCGAGATTATTAGTCAATTTTGTTGATTTTTTGTTCAAGAAATGTTATAATCTTATGCTGCATTTGCATTATGCATGTGCTATTTCCTGATCCTGAGCTTGATTTATTCACTCTTCCAAGCACAGTGCTGCCTTAAACTACAAAGTATAATATTAAAAGTACCTAGAAAATTTCTTATGAAAATATTTTCATGCTCTCTTCCAAGTGTGCATGGAATTAAAGTGGTCTACTTTAGATTGCTTATTCACCCATATAAATCCATTTAATGAGACTTCAATAACTATAAGCATTACCCATTATTGCATTAAATTATTATCTATATAAATATCTAGATGCCACTTATCAAAAAAATATATGTTTGCAAAGAACAACTTCAAATGGCTCAAACCAGAAAACTTATTTTTGTGCACTAAGTATTTAGAGATCATTTTTATATTTTTGTGATAGAAATCACGAGACTTGCGTATATGGAAAGGAAGTGATTTCGCCTCTTAAGAAAATTAGGGATTTTCGGCAACCATTAATCAATGAACCTTTGACAAGTAGTTCCGTAGGAATGATAGCCGTAAAACACGTCTATATACCTATACTTATCCACAGATGCTAAAGAAGTTGTAAAAAATGTTTATACCATATTGGTGAACGTGGAATGCTTCATGCAAAAGCCTTGAAAAAGACTGTCCTCACGAAACAGTCACATTCAACAGTGTGACGCAGTGAAACCCTCTTTGTTAACGAATTAACAAGAGGCCCATAATATGCTCAGTTATTGCTCAGCGAATAATTATAAGGGGTGGGTCAATAGTTAAATAAGTACAGAATTGCTAGGGCGCCACTAAATTTGTTAAAATAAATAGGTACCTAATTAAATTACGCAAAATATTGAAATGTGAAAATTCAGAAACACACCTGATAGTATATTATGATATAAGTGTATAAGAGGGCCTTTAAAGCACGCGCGACATATTTCAAAACACTTTTGAAAGTCATTTTCTCAAAAATGTTTTAAATGTGTTCATTTATTTTGATAAATAGTAATTTAAACGGCAAAGTAATAGAAGGTAGATGAAACGTTTCTATAGCACACCTTTGGAAAGGTAGGCGCAGTATAATAGTATATTAAGCACCAAGTTTAGTGAAATTGGTAAAACCCTTTGCTAACGCGTTGCTTACACTATTTTATCGCATTTTGTCTATAAGAGTAAATTGTTAGGAAGATGGCTGCCCCCAGGCCAGGCTCATCCTTCCTGGTCGGTAGTCAAAATTTACATGGGACGAAGAATAGGACAATATCATTGGCGGCAATTTTTTTAAAATTATTATTGGCATTCACCAGAGTGTCAGCATTCAAGGCGATAATTTAATTTATGAGCAAAATAAAAGATTCAGAAATTACAGAAAAAACTCAATTGGAATAAAAATTTATAAAATGTATGAAGAACTAATTATACCAACCTTGGATAGTCTGATGGATAGATTTAATAGGGACGAAACCGGAATAAAATGGAAAAGAACAACCTTATAGGAGACTCTTGAAAGAATAGGGTTCCAATTTCGAAAAACAATTTCTAGCTGTCTTGACAATGGCAATAAGTGCTTGACTATCTTTTTGGATCTGGTAGGTGCTGAAATCTTATGGGAGGTGTCAAGTTGGACGATTTTGATAGCTATCACGAGAACCGAGAACCGATACCAGATTGTTACAATAGGAAATATTAATATAGTGAAATTATTTAAACAGTGTATGCACGTGATCAATGACGTCGAAATTATTGCCAATTGCAGTTTATAAGAAATTAAAATTCGTTTCAAGTTGAGAGCTCATTTTCCTTTTTATTTAACCTTAGTTAAAAAAAGACAGAACACTGTTAGCGTTTAATCGAATCGGCCGACAAAATGGCATTTAGGTTGGCACTCGTGGGTTATGTTGCCAAATATTGCTGCAAATCTGCGGTTACTGATTTTAATAATTTGAAATTATTTCTTTTTGTGTATCTATAAAATGCCAAAGCTATTGAATAGTCAAAGTCAGAAACTCGTTGCGTCTCTAATTAGTTTCTTTGAACAGGAACGAGATAATGGGGGCCCCTTTTTGCCATTAAATAGCGTTCGAGGTGAAGTATATTGATACTATCAAATATAAATCTTCTGGGGCTTTGATTGGGAATATTTTTCCAGCGTGTTGCAGCTGCACTGAATATTGGTATAACCACTGTGAGTAAAATCTCTCAAAAAGTTAGGGATAATTCAGCGTTAAATTCACCAAAGAAAAAACGTCCACATAAGAAGCGGATTACGAATCAAGAATCAAGATCACCTTGATGTTAGCTTTATTCGCAATCAAATTTACGACATGTATAAAAAAAGTGAGTATTTTTTCATATTGTGTTCATAATACACTATCTACACATATAAAAATCGATGTTTGTTTGCTTTAGTGATAACAAATTTTACTAGACATGGTATGTCAAAGTAAAACGAAAGTTAATAGCGGCAACATTACGACGTACTTATGTCATAAATTTTGATCACGTGTATACACTGTTTTATTAATTTCACTATAGTGACCCATTGATAAAAGAAATTGGTGTACCGCAAGATACTGTATTAGCTCCAATTCTCTTCATAGTGGGTCAGTGATTTCTTTCGCTATGTTTTTTTTTTTTTTTTTCAGGGAATACTTGGACCTCAGTCAAGAAATTTACTGTAGGGGGTCTAAATGAGCTAAAGCCAAGGAATGGATGACATTTTTCAGTTGACCTGAATACCTATCTCCAAAACTAAATTTAAGGAATTTCCAATTACGGAGGCAAATTGACCTGAACTTTAGGATATCTAAGATATGTTGATAAGCTAAGCATATCAGTGATTTACCTGCATTAAGTATTTGAGAGTAACGTTCCACCTTTACTCTTATACTATTGCTTATACAGTCTGTATAAGAGTAAATGATAGAAATAATTTTTTTTTCTTAAAGAGATCATCGTATATCGTTGCATTTGTCATTGAGACTACGGTTGGTTGTCCTAGTACCTTATAGGTACTGATATACATCAGTGAAGAAAAGTTGACATTTAATTAAGATTATTGCTTACCTTAGACAAAAAATGGAGGTCTAGCGGTCATGTTGATCTGCTGATGACCCCCGGATGTGTTTAATTTTTTTTCTTGTTATATTACAATTCGTACTTACACTTGGCAGTCAGGATGGTTCTTAGATTTGTTTACTTTTTTTTTCTGTGTATGGAAATTCGCAATAACACTAGCACATTCGGCACAATGCCACTAACCATTTATCTGTAACTGAATTAATGTTGGGGCTTCCCTTGTTCCTGCTGGATGTGAAGTAAGAAGGCAATTTCTAAAATCCGAAATATCTCTGAAAATTTAAGGGTTGCTAATTTGGGGATGACAGCACTAACCATTTATCTGTAACTGAACGTTGGTGCTTCGGGCTTCCCTTGTTCTTGCTGGATGTGAAGTAAGCATCAGGCGCAATTTCAAAAAACCGAAATATCTCCGAAAATACAAGGGTGGCTAATTTGGGTATTGAAACACTAACAAATCGTTAAACGATTACGTTAAATTTAACTTTTGTGCTTCAATCGTGCCTGCCTACTTCATAGAGCCTATTACGAGAGGCAGTAAACGGGAATACAGGATACTGGATCCTGAATAACAGAAAACATGCTGGATTTTTTATTTTATTTTGTGGTTATTGTTTGGTGGATCCAACACGAAAACAAAAATAACAAAACTGATAGGTACTATCACTTGTATTAACATAAATAGATAAAGCGAGACCAATGCTGACCCATCTTATCTAACAACACATATAATTGCAAATATGCCGATTTTTCACACTTCAGGCATCAAGCGTCACACTAAACGAAATAATCCTAGTTTGTGTATTTTTAGTAACTAAAAATTTTTGAGTACACTTCACGGGGCAAAGGCCATCTAAAATAATTATATGCAAAGTCGCAGTCAATAAGAACGTATTTTTGCTGGGTTTGCGGGGTTTGTGATATGTTTGCATGTGAAATATCAACAATATTAATCAACTGAGCAGTAAGTTTTAAAACATTTATATCATTTCTTTCTTACGAGTAACAAGTGGCCTAGTAGAATACCTACTTGGGAGTTAAAACTTAAGAAAAGTCATCTGAATATTGATGTTTTCGTTTTGATCTTTGAGAAAGATATTTGAACACTGAAAAAATTAGTGAAAAATTTGCCTAATAAATATTTATTTGATTTTTTTTTATTTCACCCAAATAATGATTAGTTAAACCAACGACAATGTATTTGGTTTGAATAAATCTGTGTATTTGGTTTTTTTCAAATTATTTGTTTGACTTCTTAAAATGATACGAGTTGCATTATTAAATAAATATGTATTTAGAACGAACACCATTAATCTAATATATTCAGATTTTTTAAACGAAATAACAGCTACTTTAAATTAAATATTCTGGAATTTTTACAAAATAAACATGACCAAAATTCAAATAACTGGGATCTTTGTAGACATTTGGCAATTTACGCGCATGCTCGAGTTCCGAATACTGTGCTGTGTGCATCACTGCTCGCTCTTTCCTGTTGTTGGTTTGGCACGCGTCGCATGGTCTTACTTTGAATTTTTATTTTTCGGAGTGGTTTCCGCAAGATGGAAGATCTTTTGGCAGAAGTGTGTGTGCAATATCTGTGGCCTTTAATACACAGTAAGTTGAAATTATAATACCTACATAATAGTTATCATTCACAATATTTCCAAATCATGCCAAATGGTGTCTCCAGGAACAAAAAAATACGTCGCCTTGGCCGATATAATTTTTATTGGGGACTTATTTCTACCTGGACCAGACAAACATCCTCTCACACTGAGGCAACAAGCAATAGGCAATTCGTAATAATATTGTACGCAAGTATTTTACATTTATTTAAATTAGAGGTCTCACATTAGAGCAACCAGCAATATTTTCCGTTCGACAGGTATCGAGTTGCTCCAATGTAAGACCTCGGATTTAATTCAATGTACGATACTTGCCACCACAAAAACTGTGCATCAGACGAACCACCTGCAAAAATTTTCAGAAGTGCCATCGAAGTGAATCAGATTCCAAACATTGATGATGGGACAGGAAAAGAGAATAACGATGAATGACTGAATGAGAAGGACCCTCCTGTGCAGCTTCACAATAATTTATTGATTTAACTAGAATAAAAACATAATTAGATGGAACAAATCAAGCTTTAAATGGAACAATTTGTTTATTTGGTTCAAAATAAAAGAAGTTGAAACAAACACTTGTTTCATTTACAATAAATAAATATTTATTTAATTTAAATATTTGCTATGAGCTAACTAATGCATGATTTACTTACTAGAACTAAATATTTATTTATTTTGTCAAAATGATTGATATTGAGCTAAACTAAGAATAATTTAGTTCAAGCAAACGGAATGAAAACGGTCAAACAAATTCAGATTTTTTTTTAAACAAATATTTGTTTGTCCATTATCAACCAAATATTTATTGAAGGGAACTCCATTTTTCTTTGGACCAAATTATTTTTTTTTTCAGTGAAGATTCAGATTTTGGAAGAAAAATTTTACGTCTTATTGCTTCAGATATTTTGAAAACCAATTGGCAAATATAATCCTAAATATATATTGTCACGATCTCCTGTCTGGTAAACAGGAGATCGTGACATTTTTCTTAGTCTACATTTCAAATCAAATAGTTTTCTTCGAGTGATTTTCCCATCTTATAATAAACGTACTAATCTCAATAATCTAGAATCAACATGTCTGGCTATGATGTTTTCCAAGAAGATATTCAGTAACTGTGATTGGAACTACTTCTGGTCAGTTTGGAAAATAGTCAACATAGTAAAACAATGAGGTACCTACTTATTTCAGGACTCTAAATAAGGATAAGGGCCTGCGATATCTATCGAAAGGGAAATCAGCCAAGTACTGCTTCATTTTTTCTCGAGTTCGTGTCGTGTCTTGATTTTTCCACTAGAAGCACAGGGCACAAAAACCTTACAACAGCGTATTCAGTATAATACCGATTTCTTTCCAAAGCATCGTCCTATTGACTCTGAAGTGGCCCCCACTCCGAGTCACCATAGCCTGTGACAGAACGGTCTGATATACAGGCTTTTGTTCTATCTGGATTCTGCCATCCACGAGTGATTAAGTCATTTCGCAGGCCCAACACATCTCATCGAAGCCAGTATGCCTTTACTGTTTGACCAATACTGCAAATTTCTTGCCATATTGATTGTTTCTATTTTAGCCAGGCACGCACCATCTCCAATTCCTTATCATCATTTCGTTGTTTCTCAAATTCCTCTTTGATAATGTGTTCGTCACTGTTAGTTTCAGTTTCGGTTCCTGACCTATCAGCATTGGCATGAATCTTGCAATGTTTGATTTGGTAGTCATAACTTTGTAATTTCGCTAGCCAATGCGCAACTGGGCAGTTTTTTTTTTTTGAAATTTAGCGGCTACTTTAAAATATCGTCGGTTCTAACTAGGAATTTCCGCACACAGATAAAGCTTTGGACCTCACGCTTGCCACAAAATCCAATTCGGTGATACAATAATGTGGGTTTCAAAAGTGGTAGGTGCATTGAATAATCCAAACGTCTGTTTCTGGCAGTTTGCTCATTTTCTGTATCGGGTTCTACCAACCAATATTTAAGTCTGGAGTTGAAAGCCACTTGGATCCTGATAAAGTATTAAGGGAATCGTCAATCCGGTATAATGGGTAGCTATCTTTCTCCGTAAAGCCAACCTCCCCACAAAACCTCGTGGAACCGTCTATTTTCGTAACCAGTACAAGCGGAGATGACCTTGGACTAGTACAGTCTTCTATGGGGCCTTGTTGAAGAATGGGTTGCTTTGCGAAAGGAAGTCTTCATGGTGTTTGGCAAAGAGGAACTTTCTGTGTTGATGTGTGTGTGATATGCGATATGCTACTAGATTGGTTCATCCAGTAATTTTATATAGGACACAGCGATCAGCTTTCTTGTTTTACAAAATCAATGACTTCTTCTTTTATTGTTGTTGTTGTTGACCAAAATGATTCCAGTTCTTTTTAAAGTTCTCCATAAGTTCTAAAGGTAAGAACGCTTCATTAACAGAGGCCTCTGTTTTTCGCATCACAATACTCATATAGTTTCTTCACTGTCAGCCGCGGTTTGTCATTCGATTGGAAATCCTTCAGGAACTTTTTCCGTCTTGCTTGAAATCCGCTAAAGTGATTCCCCTTCATAAAGGAGGTGACTTAAATGAATCCTTAAATTATCGCCCTATTTTTTTGTTTTTTATTGAAAAATTAGTTGTAAAACCAGAGTGACATCATTTATAGCTGGAAATGATATTTTAAGCAGTAATCAGTTTGGCTTTCAAGAAAAACGAGCACTGAGGATGCAATGTTTAGAGTGCTGGAGGAATTGTATTCTCGACTCAACGGGGATGGTGCTTTTGACTGTGTTAGTCACGAAATTCTGCTGCGTAAGCTCTATCGCTATGGGTTTAGAGATGCGGCTATCTCGTGGTCGAAGTCTTAGTTGACTGATCGCCAACAGAGAGTTTTTATGAGGTCTAGATCTTCGATGAGTCAGGGTATTGACTGGGGGTGCCTCAGGGTTCTGTTTTGGGTTATCTGTTCCTATTATTCATCAACAATCTAACACTGGAAATTGATGGCTGGTTCACCCTTTTCGGAATTGCACGGTCGCGATTCAGCCACTTTGAAGAGCTCCATTTCTGGTCACCTTGAAAAAATTAAAGTGTGGTGTGACTCTAATCTTTTGATTCTGAATTTTGACGAAACTAATATTGTTAGCTTCAAATGTGACTTGGAAGACTTGGTTATTGGGGATACTATCGTTGAAAGTGGCCCAGATACCAAGTTTCTTGGACTTGTTATCAACAGGGAACTAAGGCTTGAGTCACACATTGTTAATCTAAGCAATAACATAGCATCAGGGTGCTATGCAGTTAGAGGACTGGGCCCCTCAATGGGATTATTACGCATTTATTGAGTCACGTTTTAGATATGGTATATGCTTTTGGGGAATGTTAAGCCTATATTTGCTAAGTACATTATTTGTTTTACAAAAGCGAGCAGTAAGATATATATGTCATGCAAGGCCGAGGGATTCGTGCAAACCTTTATTCTTGAACCAACAAATCCTGACTCTGTACAGTCTGTTTATTTTGGAAACCGTGTGTATTGTCTACAAAAACCGTCAGAGCTTATTTCCACCTCCCAGCTCACACTACAATACGCGCCAGTACCCCAATTTGCCATTGCCAATTCCAACATCGACTTTAATCAAAAAATCGGAAAGTATATCAAAATGCACACTCAATGAGGTGAAGATGCTTCCTACAATGAAACAATTTTAAAGAGGAATTTGGCAGATTTTGATTGGTAAGGCCTATTACAATGTGGACGAATTTTATAATGATTTTATTCGACATGTAGCATTCTGCGTATTATGTTTTTTTGTATTTTATTCCTCAAAAGACGTCCGTGATGCCGGACCTTCCACAGATAATGAATCGGAAATTAATGACGATTTTCCTAATACCATTGACAGAAACTTCAAAATGCGGGGCCTTTGAATAATGAATGTACAATTTCTAAGAAAAAATTTACTTCTGTGAGAGGTCTTAAGTTACACCTCTCTAAAAACCATGATTGATACATGAGAAGATTTAAATCAAAATGCCACTAAATGTTACCTGTCTTATAATTCCTTTAACAGGTTATTTCACAAAAATAATACGACCATACTTTCTTCGCACCCACCAAATCACACGCTCAATCATTCCTGTTCCAGTTGTGAGCAAGTATTCATAAGATCAAGTAATATAGTAAAATATCGGAATAGTAAGAAATGTATCAGACAAACGGTGGCGCTCTTAAGATCTGGTCCCACTCAATCACAACCAACTTGTTCTAATACTGAAGAAGTTTTCCAATCCAGGCCATATTCTATATAATCACATGGTAATATACGAATTATGAGACGTATTCCGCGTAGTGTTCGTCCTCAAGTAGCCAAAGGATTGGCAGTTATTCTGGAGAATTGTGTCAAAACCAATAATGACGAGTTTTGGCATAAACTTTTTTCTTTTCCTCGTAACGTACTTAGTTTGCCGCACAATAAAGTGAGAAGGGAATCATTATCAGTTTTAGTGAAGAAGGGACTAGCCAGTTTATCTTCTGGTAATTCTGGCAATGGTGCGCATATTATATCAGAAAATGCTGCTTTTCGGTTGTCTACAGAATCATATACTAATGCGTTGAAACGCAGAGTGGGTGCCAAACTAGTCGATGGTGACATTACAGGTGCTATACGTCGTGTTCTCTTTTCTCAAGACTCTATTGCACCTAACACTACTGCTACACTGGAGAAGTAACGTGCAATACATCCTGCTGAACTAGATGCATTGCTTCATTCCCGTTAAAAATGACAACAGTCGAGTTTCCTAATTCTATCAATAATGACGAGATTCGTCGTGCAATTTATTCATTTAAACATGGTTCTGCTGGCGCTTTTGATGGTTTACGGCCTCAACATATAATAGACTTGACCTTGAATGGTAATAACAACTCTTCTGCGCACTTGTCATCCGCTATTGGTGGTGTAGTCGATTTAATGATCCGAAAAAAGGTTTGTGACAGTATTTGTAGCCTACTTTACAAAGCTTCAATATGCGCTCTTATGAAAAAAGATGGTGGAATTAGGCCAATAGCAATCGGAAATACTATAAGAAGAATTGCTGGAAAAGTTGTCAGCAATCGTGTCCAATAATGGATCTTAACTTCGCCCCCAATTGGGCTATGGCAGCAAAGGTGGTGCTGAGGCTATGGTTCAGACGGCGCGTTTTTTTATAAACGTAGAATGTCGTGTTTTTCTGAAACTAGATTTCCGGAACGCTTTTAACTGTGTCAGCAGACCTCAACTCTTGGAAATGGTTCAGGAATTTATTCCTGAGTATTATCAATTTTTCTGGCAACAATATCGCTATCCTTCTCAATTAAGATACCTTGAACACACCATCGATTCTGCTTGGGAACTTCAACAAGGTGATCCAGTTACACCTCTAGCATTATGGTATTTGGACGAAGCTGTATTGGGTGGAGCTCCAGACACCGTTCTTCAAGATATTAAAACTATTGCCTCAGAAAAAACGAATATGGCTTGGAAATAAACTGGGGAAAATGTGAATTCAAAGGTTTTTCGGCAGATATAAAATTTATGACAAAGGAAGATTTGTCTCTGCTAGGTAGTCCTTTGATTGATGAAGCTGCACCTAGCAATATCGCAAAGAAAATTGATAAACTCGCTCTCATGACTTCTTGTTTGAACGCTATTCCTTCTCAACAAGCCTTATTTCTACTTCGTCATTGTTATAGGTTATCAGGGCCGGCTCCAGGACCCGTGCAGCCTGTGCCCCTGCACAGGGCGGCAAAATCGAAGGGCGGCAAAAATGTCGGGGAGAATTGTTGAACTAAGGACTGAATAAGTACGCAACTAGTTCTGCGCAGTTCCAGGATGGTTCGTGAACAGTTTGAAACACAAGAACCCGAAAACACCTATCGCTAGCCTGAACCGAATTTTCGCGACGAATGTAGTTCATCCAAAGACCTACCATGGTTGGTCTTGTGACGTCATGAGTTTGAACGCTGGTTAGAAGTTGCGTTCATGCTTCTGGCGAACTATGTTCAATATGACGCGAAAGCGTTTGTGTTCATGAAATCATGGAAGAACGTCGGATCTAGTTTCAGGCGTCCGCAACAATGACATTTCGTCCGCAAACAATTTGCAGGTTATGTTTTGGTGTTATTTGAGAGTTGCCGCCTCAGATTGCCGCCAATTAGGCTCTCCAAACCACGTGATTTTTCAATATGGCGACCGTGGAAAATTTGACGTTTGGTTGTTTATCTTGAGTTTATTTGGAATATTTTCAAGCTAATTACAGTTTACTTTGTTATAATATACTTTTTGAGATGCAGAGTGAATATTTAAAGACTTGAATGCAGGAAAATCGGGATCTGGGCGAACAGTTAGTTTAAAAAAAAGTCCAGATGACATTTTGATCCACAGTTCACATTAATGAGCAAATGAAGGCCTACAAAAACTTAGATTCTTACGAATATTTCGAAAATGGCTTTATTTCAGATGCAGGAACAGTGGTAGTGAAAAATTTTCACGTTTTAATTGGAAAATTTTAAAACAAAAGGCAATGAAAAAAGCCTGACATTATCCTTGTTACCTTGTTGAAACTACTTCCACAATCAACTTCAAGATCCGTTTGTGGCATTTTTAATTGGAAGAAACACTAATGAAGTCAATAAAATAAAAAAATAAACAGAGCTTATTCACAAAACAACCACAAAATGCACTTTAAAAAGCTTTAAACTACATACTCTCATATACGGGATAATGAACTTCCGCCACAACGCACTTTTTGACAGGTCGTTGGAATACCTAATTAGGCGATTCGAATCAGCTGATAAATCGAGATGGCGACGACGCCCGAAATGTAAACAAACATTGCCTCCATATAAATGTGTGTTATTTCTACCTGTTTTTGAGAGTTTAATTTGATAAATTTCAATTTCCTTTAATGTTCGTTAAAACCGAGTTACCTACTTGGAATATTTATCTACCAATAAAATACCTGAGCATCGGGTACAAAACGGACCCCAAGAAGCTGTGCAAATAAATGTCAAAAACATAAATTAAAGAGTAAAAAGACTTTGTATCTCGTGCAGTCTTTCTACTCCTTAAATTTCCTCAATGTACACTCAGCCTTACACTACAATTAAAAACATAAATTACATCAATTACATGAGCCACTACAGCAACGCCAAAAATAAATAATTCTATCAGAAAACGTTCTCAACTGATAAAAACACTTCAGAAATTCACATAAAATACACACACAGTCCCTTATGGACGTCAAGTTTGTTATGCCTCGGCAAAATTATTCCATAAAAAACTTAAAAATAATAAAAATATAGTATATATCATATAAAAACACTGGACAAAATTGAAATCAAAAGTAAATTTAGCAAATAGGTAGTAATGGAACTACAAAGTAGGAAAGTAATCGGTAAGAGGGGCGGCAAAGATACCTTTTGCACGGGGCGCCGAAATATCTGGAGCCGGCCCTGTAGGTTATAGCATTTTAAAGTTAATTTATATACTTCGCACTTATCCATCTTTTCGCTAGATAGATTCACTGCGAGCTTTCGATGATCAATTAAGACTCGCTGGTGAAATGATTACTAACATAGAAATGGACTTGAAAACTTGGCATGTTGCTACTCTACCTGTAAAGTTGGCTAGTTTGGGAATACGTTCCGCGGAAGAACTAGCTGTTCCTGCCTGTTTGGCATCAATTCATTCCGTGTTAGCGTTAACTAGTCGGTATATAAGAGTTCCATTCAGCCTGTTTGCTGCTGTTGGTTCGATCCACCATCGTGTAACTTCGTCGACTATGAATTTAACTTAAGAGTCCCAATTTGACGGTGATTAAAAAGCTTTCTATGACATTCACACCTCATATAACTTCATTTACTATATTAGCAACTATCAGTTCGGCCTTCAGTTCGGCGTTGCCTATCTCCAATGTCATGGTGGTCTCTTCAAAAACATTTATTATACCTCCTTTACTAATAGAAACTGCAGTTACCAACCAAACAAACATTCCATTTTTGATCATTTTGGTTCGTTTTGAAGTATTTGGTCAGTTTTTGATACCTACGTCACCTACATCATGGTAGCGGCGGGCCGAAAAGTATCGAATTGCGCCCGCAAATTAGGGCGCAAACAGGTACTTTCTTGGCCCGTTTGTACATTAAGGTACTTCGTCTTTTTTTTTTCAGCGAATCAATTGCCAGAAAATGCTCCAATCACCATTATCGGCCTTAATTGTTTTGACAATAAATATATTCAGTGTTGCGGCAATTTACGAATGTTGTCCAGAAGAAAATATATTATTTATGTCGAACAAAAGCTGTTTGACCGATAACATAAATGCAACCGATATTAGTTTAGAAATTAGTTCAGAGTGTCCAACGAGACTTCCAACTGAAACTAAATCAATATTTTTAAATGCTCAGTTTAGATTTTTGGATAATGGCACCTTGCTGGATCATAAGGATCGAGAACTGAGGTGAGAAACATTTCTTTGTTAAATCCTGCGATAATATTTTTATAGCTATTGCTACTCAAACAATGGAGACCAACCGAATGCCACTAGTCCAATTTATATTTATTGCTATCGGAGTTCTGATGCTAATGATCTCTTTCATAGTAGACCATATTATATAGTTAGAGGGATCTTGGTAATTATTTCAGCAATTTTTGTAATTTTTACTATAATAATATATTGTATGGTTCCAAAATTACTAGATCTACAGGTAAAAACAAATACCTTATAAAGGTCAAGAAATAAAATAACAATAATTGTATTCTAGGGGATATGTATAATGCATGCTTTAGTAGCTTATGCATGTGTTTTCCTTCTTGTGGGAACCTCAAATCTGCAACAGAACCTTGGTATAAAAGCTTGCAAAGCATTAGCCTATCTTATGTACTTCACTTTCTGGTATCTACTTTTGTGGCTATTAGTTTTGTCTTTTCATATTTGGAGAGTTACCGCGTAAGTATTCCTAGATAGTAATTATATGAAGTTTTTAAGAATTACCTACCTGCCAACTGCCTGAAGTATAGTGCGGGCACCTGAAATTCTCTACAAAAAAAAATTAAATGGAATTGGTCTGCAAAATCTAAACATATAAAAACGTTTCAGAAAACCAAATCTCTTTCGAGGCTTAATTAAATGGTCACTCCTATACCATATATTTGCCATAGGAGGATCGTTAATGGCTCTAATTATTGTCATTATGGCACATCATTCTCCTTCAGAAATATGGGATGATATACGTCCTGGATTTGGGGAAGGAAAATGTTGGTTCAAAAGTAAGTACCTAGGTACTTACTGATAGTAGGTAGTAATAGTTAATGTTTTTTGAAATGAAAATATTTTTTTGTTTTAAGCTTCTCGTGAAACATGGATATATCTTTATGGCCCCCTTTTAGTGCTGCTTATATTTAATACATTTTTTTATTTATGGACAATATCTTTTCTATGGAAGACTGTTGTTAATAGACGAAATAAAATTTTGAAATATAGGTAAAGTTATTGCAAGATTAAGATAGGTGTCTTTTATCATATTGAATTTCAGACTAAAATTATGTGCACGATTATCTATTATAATGGGTCTTAATTGGATATTGGACATAATCACATTTGTTGCAGATACTAATATTACTTCATTAGCCGGCAAAAGTGTTTTGTAAGTATCCATAAGCACGTACAATATTATGGTTCCTTGAATAATAATTGACCAGAATGATTCCTCATCAGTAAATTTGTAATCTTTAGAAGAGCATCAAAAGTGGAGAAAATATAGCTTATGAATTTTGAGCACAAGCTTAAGGCGCCTTTCTATTACAAAACTTGTGTATTATAAGTTTTCGACAATTCCATCTATTTTTGAGGAAAAAATTAACCCATCCATGAGTAATAGAAGATATAACTTTCAGATTTCTCATCGATCTCATCAATTTACTGCAAGGCGTTTTGATATTCCTAGTACTGGTATTATTCAGAAAACGTGTTCGAAGATTACTAGCGAATAAGAATATCTGCAACATTCCTTTTCCAAATACCTGGAAAAATTTAGAAGATGAAGAAATGGACAGCGGAGAACAGAGAGCTATGCAAACAGTTGTAGAGTATAACGTATAACAGAGACAATAACGATGAAGTTGAAGTAAACCAATGAAATTATAATGAAACAAAATTATAAAATTTAGTGCTACCTATTAATTACTTAAGTTAGTAACTGAAATATTTTTAAATTTTTTTTAAATTTACCAAATTAATGTTTTTTCAAGATTCAAAAGATATGTAGGTAGGTACTTATGTACCTAAAATATGTTAAACCTGATACAGCTAGATTAGCTCAGCGCTCAGCTTTTGTCTATTCACAATCTGTAGTCCAAAGATACAGGTGAAATTTATCACCTTTCAATGCAATTTGATAGGGAAAGGTGATAAATTAACCTGTACCTTTGGACTACAGATTGTGAATAGGATATAGCTAACTTATCATATAGAATTATTATTATATAACCATATAACCTACTAGGTATTTATTATTTGTTTCTCTAATATAGAGTAGGTATTCATACAGGGTGTTTTCGCACAGGCGGCAGAAAGGCGTAAATACAGAAGTATGAGTGAGTTTCTTATATCTTTGAATGTACCTATAGAGTACAAGAGATACAATAAATCCGGCTCGTGTGCCTTTTGAAAGAAAATTTGAAGATACAGATCAAGAATTATCGGCCAAAATCATTTCTATCAGCAATCTCTAAAGTTATCGAGAAACTGGTCGAAAAAACGTATGATGGATTTCTTGACAGAGCACAATATTTCTAACACCACACAATTTCGCTTTTTACCATAGAAAAACACGCATGATGCTATGCTTCGAATAATTCAGCAACTTTTGAGACATTATAAAAATAGGGAAGCTACTGCGGCAATGTTCTGTGACTTCTCAAAGGCACTTGACTGTGTTAGTCACCGGATGCTGCTCAGAAATTAGAGGTATATAGTTTTTGAGGAAATGTATTGAGATGGTTTCGCTCATTTTTAACTAACAGAACACACAGTATCGTCAGTATCTTAGCAAACAGCAAAAGTTCCTCTAAACAATCTATTGACTTTCGTGTACCACAAGGCTTAGTTTTAGTTTTAATTTTATTTCTTATTTATATGGTATTATATGGCACAAAAAAGACACAGTAGATCTAATCGAGATTACCTAAATCTAGAGACGTTTCATTGAAACGAATTATTGAGTGTCGAAGCAGCAGCCAAGATCGTCGTAGTATTCAAACAGAGAGAAGCCAAACTGTCCGGAAGTAAGAAGATATTTCCATCGCCATGCTCTAAGAGTTTAGGGAGCTTCAAGAAATCGGCCCTAAGACTCTGAACAGCAAGAAGCCAAATCCAGTCAAGCTGGATCCCAGAAGTCAAAATTTAGAAGCTCCAACAAACAATAGCCGAGTTCAAGAAAAAGTTCCACCAGCTACCACGCTTCGGAGTGGTACTTCATTAATGATACCAGTTAAAAGTGCAGTTAAAAGTATAGTGAAAGTGTCAAAAGTGAAAAAAGCCAAACCCAAAATGGCAAATACACTGTCACAAGTCAGACTCTGTTACTGATAAACATTTTCGTGCCCATGATAAAGCTAAATCCTTGATTGCACTAAACAGATCCCTGACCTCCACAAACCAAACCCTTTCACAAGAAATCGACAACTTAATCCCAATCCATTGAAAACGATAAAACCTTAGCCTAATATGTGGACAACGAACAACGCTTAACTAATGAAGCAGCGATCCTGAGATCAGAATTGGATACATTATCCAACCAACACAAAAACCTGAAAGTTAACTACCACAATCTAGTACCAACTCGTAAAAAACATGGAGAAAAAACTAGAGTTTGCACTATATCTATCAATGAAAAGCAATCTAAAGCACTCAAAAACAGATCTGAGTCTCCCTTTCCCGACCTCTTAACTTCACAAGCTTCCTCCTGGAAAAGAAGAAAACACAAACATCTAACACTTCCTCTCAACTCAATTCAGAGAATGAAATAGAAGAAATGGAAGCCGAAACAGAAACCCAAACAGGCTCAAAATCCCATGGAAAACTTTCCCCAACTCAGAAACCCGTTCCACGGAAACCCACTACTCTCCCAACATCCAAATCTCTCAATATAAAAAAATCCTAATTCCAAAAAAAAGTTCCAAACCAAACGAAACTCCCGACAAACCCAGAATTCCCCCAATTATAATAAGGGATCCTAAATACTGGCTAAAAATCCACCAGCTACTAGCCAACAATAACGTGAACATTAAGGAACCAAAAAACATCCACTCGCCATCCAATTACTGCCAAAATCCTCGGATGTCCACAGATCTGCCACCAAACTCCTAAAAAAAAAAACGTGGACTACCACATATATTTCCTAAAAGAGGAAAAAAAACTGAACATCATCATAAAAGGTCTTAGCAAATTCTCCCTAGGAGTTGTCGAAAAAGAACTGATAGAACTAGGCTCCAGCCCATCAGAAATTCAATGGTACAAATCCGGTCCAAATAGAAACAATGAAACAGAATTGATAAAACTCCTCATACCGCAAGAACAAACAACTTTATTCGAAATTACACACATTTGCTAGATGAGAGTTTATATATCCCACCAAAAAGCACCAACAACAAAGCACATTCCTCAATGCCACAACTGCCAGCAGTTCGGCCACTGCTCCAGTAACTGTTTTGCCGAACCAAAATGCCATAAATGTGCAGGAAATCACCATTACAATGAGTGCAAAAAACCACGGGACACCTCAGCCAAGTGCCTAAATTGCGAAGGAGACCATCCAGCAAGCTACAGGAATTGCCCTAAAAACCCAAACTATTCAAACCAACCATCCCTAATATACCAAAACCACCCCCAAAACCAGTCAATTCTCAAATATCATAAGCTAGAATTGCCCACACTCCCACAAAACCCCCAAAGCCCCATACTGAATTTCCTCGCACAAAATAACTAGGACCTGGAGCAGAAAATCGACAGCATAATCACCCGTATAAATACCAAAATAGAACAAAATCCACTAGTGAAAGCCTTCCTAACTCAACTAAATGGATAATACAACCAACAAAGTAACTAATCTATTCATGATCGGCTGGAACGCGAACTCCCGTTTTTTTTCCAAAAGACAGGAGTTTAACGAATAGGTACCTCATTGAAAACGGGATAGGCATAGCCCTAATCCAAGAGACATGCTTGAAACCACAAACCAGATATAAAGTGCCCAACTGCAAAATATACAGACAAGACAGAGACAACAGATTAGGGGGAAGAACAGCAATCCTCATAAAATAAAAACATACCCCACGAAGAAATCATGCCTCCAAATACAGACCCTAGGATTGAAGTACCTAACTGCAATTAGAGTCATCCACCAGGAAGGAGACATAGAAATTATCTCAGCATACAAACCACCGGGAATCACCTTAACCTCGACACGCTATTTAACTCTCCATAACCAACAGTAAAAGCAGGATACCTCAATGCAAAGAGCGTCCAAAGGGGTTGCAAATCCACCAACGCAGCAGGAAAAACACTCGACGATTACTGCATAGACAAAGGACTGGAAATCCTGTCTCTAATCGAACCTACCCACTTCCATCACATCACCTCAGACATCCAAGACATAGCAATAACTAAAAACTGTCCCCAATCCATATGCATAAAAAACCTCAACGACTTAGCCTCCTCCGACCTTCCCCCTATAGCCATCCAAGTATCAAACCTCCTACTCAACCCAGAACCACATACCATCAATACAACAAACTGGCAAAAGAAAAAGCCACTGGAAAACAAGGCAACTTTTGAACCATCAAATGACCCAAACAACATCGAAGAAACTCTGGTCACCCTAACAAAAACCATTCAAACAGTCCTACAAGAAACCTCCTTAACTATCAACATTAAAACAAAAAATCCTTTCCTCCTCCCAATCCATATAAAAGAAAAAATTAAAACCAGGAACAAACTCAAAAGGAGAGCGGAACTAACAAAAAACCTTCAAATCAACAAACAAGCGAACCAGACAACCAAGGAGATCAATAAACTTATAAACACATACAAAAACGAAAAATGGGAAAACAACATACTACCGGACGAACAATTTGGATTCAGAAGCTACCTATCAACTGAACTACAACTAGCAAGAATAATACAAGAAATCTCAGACAACTTTAACAAAAAAAAAACAATAGGACTGATTCTACTGGACGTTGAAAAGGCATTCGACAAAGTATGGCACGAGGGCCTACTATACAAACTTCACAAAAACCAGACGATTCCACCAAACTTCACCCAATTCATCAAACAATTTCTCAAAGAAAGAAAGTTCCAAGTGAGAATAAACAAAACTTTATCAACCACCAGGCTAATAGAAGCAGGAGTCCCCCATCATATTTAATCTATACCAAGCCGACATCCCAAAATCCTCACGAACAAAAATCTCATTATTTGCCGATGACACCTGCATATTCGCATCCTATAAAAATCCAGACTCTATAACCACTTCAATCCAAAATCACCTAGACCAAATCCAGGAATGGGCAAATTCTTGGAAAATAGAAATAAATGCCGAAAAGACGCAAGCCATTGCAATTTCCAAAAAATGGGCCAGACCATACCTAGAAAACCTCCCCATTGACGACATCGAAATCTCATGGCAAGACACAGTCAAGTACCTTAGGAATCCACCTAGACAGAAGGCTTAACTTCAACCACAACACTCAACAAAAACTAAAAATTTGCAACGCCACATATCACCGACTCCGTCCTCTACTCCAATCCAAAAGTCACTTAAATCTAAAAAACAAATATGTGATATACAACCAAGTCATCAGGACAAAAATGCTCTACGGTTCAACAGCCTTCTTCAACCAAAGCAACACAAACATGAAAAAACTCCAAACTTTCCAAAACAAAGCCCTCAGAAGAATTACAAACGCCCCGTGGTTCATCAGGAACGCAGACAACCAAGAAGACCTCCAAGCCGAGTCCATACACCGATAAAAATGATATACCTATGACAAAAGAATTGATTTCTTTGCCACTTTTATCAGAACAAGGACAATTACTTTCTGCGAAAATATTTGCTTTTATATTAAGAAAACATGGAGTCTTAAAGTAAGTTCAAGATTCTTTTGCCATTTGATGCTTTTGAGGGGAAATCAATTCGTTTAGCCCAAAACGACCTGTATTACTATTTCCTGTGAAGAAAAGATCCTCTTAACGCAAGAAAAAAGTGTTTGGCTGGAGTACCGGGCGCAACCACCATCTGACCATCACCAATATCCAGCCAACACGCCGACGCTACGTCGGCACTCTCCTAGTTATAAATTCACTTAATTCACCCTTGCCTGGTACAGGTCTCATGTCGCGAAAAGGCGGAAGCCGTCTGCCGTTTTTAAATTTGTAGCCGTGAATCTTTGTGGTGCGTGTTGAAGTAACGATTTTTAAATGTCATTAACGAACATTAAGGTATTATTAAATAGTTGGCGTCTGGACCATTTATGGCCAAGGTTTGAAGGTAAGTTTGAGTGCCTTTTCAAGCAATACCGCATGCATTTATGCCGCCATTTTGTGTAGGCCATATTGAGTTACCTATAGCCTGCTCGCGGGTACCATTCGACAAGGTTTTGCCTTTTATCATTTCCTTTACCGTCACCATTAATATTTGCCCTTGTGTCTATGTACCCCAAGATAATTTAAATATAATAATTAATGAGGCCTTCAATTCGCTTTTGTTATAGAATTGGCGGTAATGACGGTACCTTATTTCAAGTCTAAGACACTTGTCACAAAAGAATGTGTTACTCTTTACAAGATCGTACAGCCTTTGGCCATCGGGCAAAAGATCTTTGCCCTAAGACTCGTGACTTTGTTACAAATAATTCGTAAGGAATTTGTGTTTATATACCTACCCATGTAATATGGGGATATATTAATATCTAGCGTTTTTGATGTCCATTGCAATTTTTACTAATTTCAGGAAGCAACAGCACCTAAAAAAATCAAGTTACCGACAGAATATTTAGAATCGTTAGAAGCCCATCAGATCATCAGTACAGAAGAAAACATCAAACATTTTTTATTTATTTTTTGGATTATTTAGATATATGTAGTAGGTATGTATACATATACAAGGTAAATCTTTCTGTTATAATTATCCTTGGAATCAGGCACTAGCTGATGTCACACACATAACCTCACTTTAGTTGGGGGGACAAACAAAGCGTTTGAAGGACAGGCCTAAAACACACGAAGCGGTTTCTTACCGATTCGGCAGAGGAGCGGCTCAAAACACACACAGCGTTACCGCGCCTGGCGGATCAACTAATTCAAAAATGCATAATCTCGCTGTTGCCAGTTGTTTGCGTACACTCACACCGTACGCAATGGCATCTTCTGGTGACGAAGATTTTTGTTGGATTTTGTTTGAATATTCCTCTGAGCGCATTTCCCAAATCGCTTGCCTTACGTGAATTTCATTAATTAGCCTCTCAACGTTCAAATTTTTCATAATTTGATTTTCATTGGCAACACTGATGTTCAGGAAAATCAAAAAACCGTACTTAAACCGCTCGACGTGTGCTTGCTTCCATAAGCGAACAGGGAATGATGCGCCGAGCGTGTGCCGACTAGTGTCGTAAAACCGCGCGCGGCACATGATAGCCAGCAGGGTACGCTCGGTCACCGCGCGGCAGCCGCCTCCGACGCGACTCCGTCTGGTTCATACAATAGAAGTGTAATAAACGAGACGCCGCTTCGGTGACCGAGTCGGCGGCCGACTCGGCCATCGCGCGATTTGACGACTCTAGTTGGCACACGCTCGGCGCATCATCCCCTTTCCGCTTATGGAAGGAAACACACGTCGAGCGGTTTTAGTATGCTTTTTTGAATTTTGTGAACATCAGTGTTGCCAGTTAGAATAAAATTATGGAAAATTTGAACGATGAGAGGCTAATTAATGAAATTCACATAAGGCCAGCGATTTGGGATATGCGCTCCTGGTCTTCATTTAGCTCCTTATATAACGTGTAAAAAAATCCCCGATTTTTCCTCTCATTTATCATGGGATGTATCCATTGCTTGCATTTCTTTTTTTTTTTAATTTTATTGAACAACTAGCTGACCCGGCGAACTTCGTACAGCCTCTGAATTATTAAATAGTTCCTGATAAATGTTGTGTTAAAGTATCTAGTAGCTGAATTAAATTCAGTTTTTTTCGATAGTGAATTTGGCCTTGGTTGAAGAAAGTTAATGTTTACTCTCTGGATCAGAAATCACTTAAAATAAAAATTTTACATCATCCCTTTTTAGGCACCTTATGGGCATTATTCTTGTAAAGTGTACCACCAAATAAATAAACTCAGGCACAGGAATGTTCAAAGAATGTAAAGAAAACAAAAAAATCATCTGAATCGTCAATAACCACAGATTCAAAAATAACAGCTTGGTACCGTATATAAAAATAAGTCAAATTTTAAAGTGAGTTAGCATTACAACTTGTTTTTGTTCTTTACTGAACTTTTTATTTATGGACATACCATTGTTTACCTCTCTGCTACAGATATATATCGACTTTTGTCTCAAAACTACTCCCGATTGATCAAAAAGCGATTCGAAATGGATTCGCGTGTTCGACTTGCGTAATAATCGCTCTCGGAGCATTTCCGCAGAAACGTCACCGCCCAAATAGAGAGCGCTCTGGGAACAGTAAAGCCGAAACTGCTATAAGATAATACTGCTAACAAAAATAAGTTGGGTTATGTAGTGAGGAGAAGCAAAAAAAAAATTTAAAATGTTTGGGGGTGGACCACCCTTATCACTTAGGGGTATAAAATATAGCTTAAAACCTATTCTCAGACCTACCGAATACACATATAAAATTTCATAAAAATCGGTAAAGCCGTTTCGGAGGCCGAAGGTAACTAAAACATGAGAATTTTATATATGATAAACCAATAATCAATAAATTTAAAAAATCGTCGTCATTAGAAGACACCAAACAACTGGCAACAGCGAGATTATGCATTTTTGAATAAGTTGATCCGCCAGCCAGGCGCGGTAACGCTGTGTGTGTTTCGAGCCGCTCCTCCGCCGAATCGGTGCCGACTCGGCAGAAACCGCTCCGTGTGTTTTAGGCCTTAGGCCTAATCATACACACAGGCGCTAGCTTTCTGACATAATGTCAGATAAAGGGACAAACATGTCATTGAGGTTATGTGTGAGACGTCAGCTAGTACCTAATAGGGCATGTCCATGTGACGTCGCAAATGAGTTTGACAGTCGCCCTGAGGTAAAACAAATCATTTATTTACATTCGTGTAGATTAGGCAGGTTATGTTTTATGCGGTTTTCACAGCTTTTTCACAAGTTTTGATGTTATTTTGTTTTAAAAAAGTTAGAGCGGAGTGTTTGTGTTCCAGTCTATGTGGTCTTTTATCTAAAAGTTTGCAAGGTTTGCCTATAATGGATTAAATTCAGGTTTTTTCCAACAAATATCAAAACCAAGTGTCACAAGAACAAATATACAGTAAGGGGCAGGCTACTAGGTATATAGGATCCAACTTGACGAATTTACGATCGTCCGCAGCCGTCTGAACACCTGTCGCTGTCGGACCGCTGTCGGTCCGCTGTCGTTTTTTCGATGACTTTGACGTTCATAAACCATGGTTCACATCAGTACGTTTTATGATTTTACAGGCTTAATCCCGGTCCAGACGTTACGTTACTGATACCTGATCACGTGTTGAACTGTGCAGACAAAACTTGATGCAAAACGTAGCATCTAGACCGTGCTTTTAGATGTATCGTCGAGCTTCACTTACTTATAATTATTAAACGGCGTGTATAGATAGATTTTTTTTGGAACCGAAATAATAATCTATGGAAAAAAAACATGTATTTTAAAAAAGCCATCCAGGAAGAACTAAAAATACTTATATTCAACATAAAAAATAGAAAAAAAATTAAGTAAAATAAAAACAAAAATTCTACTTTTGACCCCAAAAACCTGGCTCGATTACCATTTGCACTACAATGTAGCAAATTTTCAAACAGTCCCAGTCCACCTTCTTGAACTAAACAATGACCTAAACGATCATAGAAGGCTCTACGAATATTATTTAGCATCACAGGGGTGACAGTTAGATATATTTCTCGAATTTTGAAACGCAGCTGCTCAAGGTTCACGGCGCGATTCTCCTGAAAACCATATATTTTTGATTTGCAATAACCCCAGAGAAAATAATCGTTGGGTGCAAGATCGGGAGAGCCACACAGTATTGTAGCTCTCGACCCAGCAATGAGACGGTTCGGAAAAGTATTATTCAAATGGTCCAGAATGAAACCCGTATTATGGGCTGGACATCCATCTTATTGATACCATATTTCATTAAATCTATAGGACCAGATAATCTTTCAATTTCTGGAATTATCTGCCGTTGGCCCGTTGCAAAAGATCCAAATATTTTGGACCAGTTAAGTTAGCGTCCATGAAGTACGGCCCAATAATATGTTATCCACACAAACCGCTCCAGACAGTTACCTTTTGACGAGGCTGGGCTCTAAGCTCAAAATACCTGTGTAAATTATCCTTAGACCAATAACGGGTGTGACTAGGAATATGTCGAACATGGAGTTGAAATGTCGACTCATCTGTAAAGACAATTTTTCTAAGAAAATCTTGATTTTCATTTGCCTTATTAATGACAGTTTCACAAAAATCCATTCGCCTGATGTTGTCCTCAGGATCAATTTTTTGGGAGTTTCTTACTTTGTACGAACGATACTTTTTTTTTTCTGTGGCTCCTAACCGTCCTTGTACTTGAGTCAATACCCTGCGCAAGCGCACGAGTCGGAATAGTTGAAGTTTTGTTAACTAATGCCAACAACCAACAACATAATTTATTTGGCTTCTTGATCCTCATTATTTTCCAGGACGTCATTTCGTTTGGTTTCAGGGAGAAACACAACCGTATTTTTGAAAATTATTAACAACCCTAGAAACTTTTTACTTGGTTGTCGCCAGGTTAGTGCTAAATCGATTTGTCATTTTCTGACATGCGGACGCCTGCAAATTCGTCAGGTTACATCCT
The DNA here is from genome assembly GCA_917834065.1 of Ceutorhynchus assimilis. NCBI lineage: Eukaryota > Metazoa > Arthropoda > Insecta > Coleoptera > Curculionidae > Ceutorhynchus > Ceutorhynchus assimilis. Next base: position 19,032,479 of record OU892287.1, read on the forward strand.
ATATACCTAGTAGCTTGCCCCTCACTGTATAAGTATAGTTACTCTATATTCAATCTATTTTTCTGTCAGATCTTCTCTTTTAAGAACATTAATCAATTTTTCTTTTCTTTCTTGAGCTAACAAATGAAACCTCCCATTGTTATTTAAAATTGATGGGAACCTATGGAAGGATATTGTATCCCTTGCGCTATACTGCCACAATTAACAACTAAACAAACTCTAGGCATGTCCAAGAAACTTCTGGAGCACACAAAAGGTATTTATTTAAAAAAAATCTAACCAAAAACTTGACAAACACTGTAAATTATATCTTTGTTTTACCCACTGATCTCAAAAATAAATGGATAAACAAAGAACGCTTCTAATGCTGCTAATTTACGAGGTCAAAATCTAAACAAAAACAACTGACTGGGACAGCTGTGAGCGTGCGCAGTAGATACATGTATTGTGTGTGCACAAAATCTGGCTAATGAAAATGAAGGATTTTCAAAATTTAGAACAGTTGTGCGAAAGATAAGACACTGCGCAGGCGTTAGGCTGTTCCGTTACACAAGTGTTCGTAGAATATTGACCCCAAATTTTCGCACAAATTTTGCCAATCAAGCCGTATGAATTGTTTATCCATTTATTTTTTAGATCAGTGGTTTTACCTCAAGGCGACTGTCAATACTGTCAAACTGTCAGATCGTGTACTTGCCCTATTACACATCTAAAATCTGTTTTTTTTTTAAAGATAAAAGTCAAAATGACATTATGTTGGCAATACAATGTAAAATTGTCAATGCTTTCAATTTTTTTATGTAGAAAAGGCTTGTGTTGCTAACATAATTACTAAATTTTTGACTTGGGGAATTATCTTTAAAAAAAACACAGACTTTATGTAGTTGCAATATTTTTGTAACAATGTTATCATTAAAATTAATTAGTTTTTTTTTTTTTTTTGCCTCATTAATATTTATCTTATTCCTTATGTTGTCAATAGCACTTTTTTGATGTATACCTATATAATGTATTCTAGCAGAAATTAGAAGTTGTGTTTTTTATTTATTATTTCAAATAAATATAAAGTGTTTGTATAAAACAACTATTTTTATTTTTAAAGTAACTCTGTATATACAATGGGATACTTTCACTTCGAAATTATTGATGATTTCCAAAAAGATGTTCGAGAGTGTGTAGAGGAACAGTAGCATCTAAACATTTCGCCATACATACCTATATAGGATTCGGCACCCAGGCAAATTTCTTTGGTCTGCTCAAATTGGCAGTTGTGAATGTTATGTAGTGTTCTGATGTTTTTTTTTTCAGGTTATTTGAAAAAACTATTAAAAAAACAACACAATATAATAAGACAGTCACAACTGCTAATTTAAGCTGACGAAAGTAGCCTGATGGGTGACGAATCATATAGCGGAAAGGCAAAATATTCATTCTCTTCACTCAAAGTACCAGAAATTTTGAGACAAGAAACTCATAATTTGTAATAAGTAACCCAATTCTTAGAGCCAAGTTCACGGTGGTCTTACAATGAGAAATGGAATTTGTGACAATAGACTAAATTTTTTGGCCCAAATTAACAATATCTTTAAATTAAGAAACAAAACTGCATAGACGAGATTCAGTGTCTTAGTCTAAATTCTCAATGACCTTTACATAGGAAACGGCATTTTTAACAAGAGATTCAATCTTTTCACTCAAAATTCCAACGAATTTACACTCTTGCCTCAAGATAATATTCACTTTACAAGACTCAGATTCTCTTGGACAAAATGAATAATGTGAAGCAGTTGCAATGCAATGTTGCTCTTATGTTAATTCCACCATTCATTTCGAATATATCAAAAGAATAGATAATTTGGGTGAATGTCAAATTCCTTTAACATAAAGGATCCTTTTTATCAGTGACGGCTCGTCAGGGACGGCAGGGTCGGTTAGGCCGTACCAAAAAATATGATGACCAAACACCAAACTGAAAATATATAAATACATACAATTTTTGCCATAATGTATTTAAAAACAAATGCCTTATTCGTATTTTTCGAAATATCTGTTTCTTTCACTGCCTGCACTGGTTCACATAGCCGCGGTAAATTCTAGGAACGACCCTCCCGGGATCCTAGAACGACCCAAATATCCAATAAAAATTCCACGCTTTTGCTTCTATGCTTAATGAACCAATCACCGCGCTGCGTTCAAGTTCTATCTGTCAGCGGAAAGTAGTGGCATCCCATGACGTAGATCTCAACTGGCTGCACACAACTCCGGCCCATAGATTGCTGGCCGTCTCCTGCTTACCCTACCTGCTAATTTATATTAGCGTTCTTCGTTCTGGGTTCTATACTATAGGTATTTGATATTTAGATGATCTACATCTTTTTATGAGCTGAATTCAAAAGGTTCAAATATTCAAAAGCAATTTATTATTATTATTTTTCTCAATGATGAAATTTAACTTGACTTAATTGTTTTAGAAGTAATTTACGAATTAAGAAACGATTTCTTTTGCTCCAGTATATTCTCGAGGCTTGCTTAACAAAATGTTACATCCTTTCTAAAACCGGATGAAAATTGTTTGAAACAAACCTCTAGTGACTTTGATCAGTTTGTTCAGATGGAGAGAATACTTCTATTCAAAATTCGAAATAGAAACACCCGAGACGGCTGGCCGGAGTGTCCGGCTAGCCGGTTGATGGTTGATATTAGAATGATGCGCGCGTGTGTGCACACGCAATAAATGTTTTCTGTATTATTCCGATTATCATCAAGAAAATACAAGTATTTTTTGTTTGGGTTCATGGGGCGTCGCGGCGTTTGGCAAGTGGTTCAGTAATCCAGCAATCAAACAGAAACAATGAACATAATTGGATAATCATCATTACAGAAGGAGCGCTAAGCAAATTTTAAATGGTTAGGCATATCGTACCTCTTAACAATTCATCATAAACTTTTGCAAAAATTGGGCGTGACACCCAAAAAAAATTTCGGCTGCGGCGCATTCACCGACGTACCAAAAAAAAAAAAAATCTGTGGCCGACCCAAACTTTTAGGGTGCGAGCCGTCACTGCTTTTTATCAGTGTAAAGGAATTTCTGATCCGTAAACACACAAAATTCAAAGAAGCCATAAATCAAACGTCCAACCAAACATTAAAAAACACGTTTCACATCGAACGAAGCAGAAACGACAAATTCAAAAACTATTTGAAGACATTCCTTAAAATTAAATAAAAACAATCTTTAATAAAATAGTTATGTATGCGTATCAAGGGTACTAAGTAGATGATTATGCCCTGAGGGCGACAGTCTTACAAAACCGAGGGCCTCTGTCCCGAGGGTTCGTAAGTCGCCCGAGGGAATATATATCTATTAGTACCCGTGGTGCATACAAACTTTTATGTCATACCAGTTGGTTGTGAATAATAAATACCTGGAAAAAAAGTGTCACTTCGCAAATTGTCATCAGTGTACAAACATCATCATTTTTTGACAAAAATAATATATTTATAAGCGTAAATTTATATTTTGTTAATACATAATAAGTTAATTGAAAACTGTTTTTTGCGTCTTTATGCCCGCGCGGGCCATAATGTGTACTTTATGCCCGCACGGGAATAAAGTAATGAATTATGTAGATGGTATCTAAGGTATAAAAACACACTAATGTATTGGTATGACATAATAGTTATTTATGTATCAAGGGTACTAAGTAGATGATTATGCCCCGAGGGCGACAGTCTTACAAAGCCGAGGGCCTCTGGCCCGAGGGTTCGTAAGTTGCCCGAGGGTATATATCTATTAGTACCCGTGGTGCATACAAACTTTTATGTCATGCCTGCGCGGGCCATAATGTGTACTTTATGCCCGCGCGGGCCATAATGTGTACTTTATGCCCGCACGGGTAAGTAATGAATTATATAGATGGTATCTAAGGTATAAAAACACAATAATGTACTGGTATGACATAAAAAAATATAAAATTGCAAAAATAATCAAACCAAAAACTTGACAGGAAAAACAGAGAAAATTCCAAATTTTCCCCATGGAATGAGTAAGCTCCCCCAAGGGAGAACTCGGTAAGAAAAACTCATAGAGACGTTGGAATAATTAAGCAGTGGTGTTATGCGAACGGTCTACTATTCAACTTTAACAAAACTCAGGTACTTGGATTCCGGTGTAAGGTGTAACATAGATGATATAGTATTATAGTATTTTTAATATCCATTTAGAATAACCTCATCCTTATTTATCAATCACGAATCAGTAGAAACAAAAAATTACCAACAAAAACGAACGTCGATTGCTAATACGTCAATTTCATGTACAAATAGGAAATTTCTAACCTAATTTTATTTGTGTGTTCAAGAAGCGACATACGTTTAGTCACTAGAACGACTGGTACTTCTAAATAGGTATTAAAAATACTATATTTGACCAATTTTCCGTCAAGAGTACCTACCTACTCTGCCTACCAAATTTTTTGGCCTACTCTTAGATGCTGACCTAAAGTATCAAAATCAAATAATCTCCCTTAACAAAAAATTAGCATGTGGTTGTTATTGCATCAGGACAGTGGTCACTATCTTACTGATTCAGTCTTCAAACTTCAAAAACGCGCCATCTGTTATATGGCCAAGGTTTCTCTTAGATGCCATTGCAGGCCTATGTTCATTACTAATAAAATAGTTAACCAACCTTGCTTATTTTCAAATAAAAGTCAGTTTTTGGCTTATTGGACGTTAATTTAATGATGAAATCAATGCCGACGTTTCGGTGTACTCCACACCATCTTCAGGGCTATTTTATTGATTTTAAACAAATATGTTCATTTTTTTCATTCTTCACAAACATTTCCAAAAAAATTGGACATAAAAAACGGAAAAACACGTAAAAAAGGAAAACCAAACCAAAGGAACGCTACCATACACGCGCGTACTACAGAACGACTTCTAATTCTGTGTAATTCTAAGCCAATAAGCCAAAAACTGACTTTTATTTGAAATTGTTGTGGACAAAATTCTAAAAGCTTGCTTATTTTTCCTGGAAATATTGACTACCTATATTTCACGCGTTGTATCCGGATACTAAGTGGATTATTAATCCATATTCGTTTATTTCACAACTATTTAATGGATTGAGAATATTCTTTGATTAGGATTAGTGTTAATCCTTTCTCAATCAAGCCCGTAGGCATCAAAACATTCTGCCACCCAATCTAGCCATAGCCCGGAAACATGACCAATCAAATTCGATGTGGCTATTTTGGGTGGCATAATGTTACTACATGCGCTTAATCAGGGGTCAGAATGTCGGGACGATGATGGAGCTATTTAAAGGGTCAGAAGTCAGAATGCTATTGCATTTGCTAGATTCAGGGTCAGAATGTTACAGGCGATAGAGCATTAGTATTAAATTTAACAAACAATGTTTGATGTTGAAAAATCTATAACTGTCTTTTGTACGTGTTATTCAATTCAGAAATTTAGATTTTATTCGTGTTCCTTATGGATTTTTTTCATGAATATATTGATTAAATTGTTAGTTTTTTTATTGAAACGGAGGAATTAAGAAATATTTCCATTTTGGATATAAAGGATTAATAAATTTAGATTTAGCATTAGGTGTTTTACCTTAATTAAAAAAGCACGTAGGTATAAGAAATAAAAAAAAGAGAAATAGTACCTATTGTTTGCCCAGCGGATCTGAGTCTACGGAAGGAATTCGGACATAAATGTGCCATGTTGCCACGTTTAATTATAAAAAAGCGAAAATACTAGGCAAGAAGTATAGTTCATTTAAAAATCCATTTTTTAATAACAAAATATTGATAACAATGATAAAACGCTAAATATTTTAATGTGGTTGTTAGATCTATTCTTATTTTAATCCTGATTTCTTCAATTTAGTCTATTGTAAAAAATAAACATTTTCTAAAGATACCATCAGCTTTTGCCTATTTGGCAAGCATCCGGCCTGGATGAGCCTGATTGGTGGAGTTTTTGGCAGGATCGCGGTTGCCATGGGGAACCATACGGTTGTCAATGAGCTAACGTCACCTTACGTCTCGCTATTGGCCAGGTCTGACGTCATTTTATCCTCCCATCTTGGAATATCGATTTATATTGAAATATCCAGTGGCGGAGGTTTGGTCATTGTCGATTTTTGTGTACGAGTTGCAATACGATAACACTTCCAAAAAGTTCCGCACGCAGCTGGGTATTTTATGAATGAAATCAGCCATTTTTTTTTTACGACTGCATTCCCCTTACCGTTGCCCCGTAGACACAGAGTCGCTGGGCAGACACATTAATGGCCGTTTGCACCGACTGTTTTAAGGAAGCCTTAACGATAAGTCTATGTTGAAATGACATTTTTGCATGGAAAAATGTCACTTTAAGGAATAACTTCTTATCGGTAAGCCTTCCATAAATTGGTCGGTGAGAGCGGCCATTAATGTAGGTACTATTTTTCCTTTTGCACGATAAGTGTTTTCACTCACATTCGAATAAACAAACGCCGTGGATAGTTTTATCGCATCCATCTCCATTAGGAATAAATATTAAAATGTCTTCGGATAAATTTCAATAGAGCAATGAGCGACAAATAAACAAAACATGCGGCACTTCTAGCGGACAAGTCCAACAGGCCGTCCCGACATTCTGACCCCTGATCTAGCCCATCTAGTAACATTATGCCGCTCAAAATAGCCATATCGAATTTGATTGGTTAGATTTCCGGGATATGGCTAGATTGGGTGGCAGAATGTTTTGATGCAGCCGCATGTAGTGATATTTGGCAAGTAACTTGACTTGACTGTAGTTTGGCAAGTACTTGTACAAGTGAAAGTAAACTGTAGGTACACACTATGTGCCGAGTAGCCAATGCTGTATGCCGTGAACGTGAACGCAAGCTTGTGATTGAATGTGTTTGTGGATTAAATATTCATGGAGTCCGAGAGTGATACTCGTATTTAAGCTGCAGCATTTGTAAACATTTGTTGTGGTTACCTTTTATTAAAAAATAAAAAAAAGTCTAAACAATTTTCGAATATTGCCATTAACGATTTTTTCTTCATTAAATGAGCACAGGAATTTCTTCAGAAAACTCGGCTTGAATACGTTTCCAGGAATTGTGGACTTAGTTTATATTTTTGTATGCAAAGCAAGACATGTGTAGCTTCCCAAATAACAGGATCCTTTGCATCCTAGCATGCTCCACTCCATTTCAACCACTAACAAAACAATCAAAACTTGTCGCGACTCAAACCGAGTAATGTAGCGCTTCGACACCTTACTCGAAACTTGTCAAATACTTGGCAATTACTTGGCAAGTATCACGTACTGAGTAGCCGCCTTTAGGTTTTTTCTTGAAGTTAGCAACAAACTTCTTATGTCCGAGATTCAAGATGTTTATTTCACATTTGAGATAATCCATTTTCAGTTCAATCCTACAAATTTGGAGGATTGGATTAAGTATACTCCGATCCGGATAAACTCTCTAATCCTGGCTGTTTATTTCAGGATTATTAATCCCTATTATTAATCCAATCCATTTCGTATCCGGATACAATGCGTGAAATAAACGTAGTCAGTCTAATCCACGAAAATATTTCCATATTTCCTGCTCATCAAGCCAATCGTCCCATTCGACAAAATACTAATATACCTCTTCCGAATCCCCATTCGCATTCACCTCTCGTTGAAAAATCCATTATCTATGAATCTATGATTAAAATTTACAATAATCTTCCTTCATCTTTTAAGCAAATCTCTGAGCTCTCAAAGTTCAGAAAAACAGTTAAAGAAGCTCTGCTGTTGCAAGCATTGTATTATTCAGTTGATGAGTATACCTACTTTAATGTTTCCTTCTAAAAAAAAAAACACATAGGTAAGTAGTAGGTAGCCCTTTTTATTATGTTTCTCTTTTTTACACAACTAAAACTATTATTCATCAGTGGCTTTTCTACACTTTTCTCTGTTGCCTTCGAGATTCCTGATTTTAATTTGGGTACCCTCACCTAATTTCTACGATTACGTACTCTATGTCGAGGTTTGTGTATTTAGTATTTAATGTCTGTTGTAAAGCGTTCTTTCCTTTTTTTTATGTCCCTATACTTGTTTCTGTGTTTTTTTTTTTTTTAAATAATAATGTTGACTACCTTACTTCCAGTATTCCGATTCCGGTTACTATACCTATATACCAAGCCTTTCTTGCACTTATTTTTTAGAATTTAGAATTAAGGTATAAAGTTTTGTAATAAGTTTATTGTGACTTGGACAAAGCATATGTTTTCTTTCTTTCTTTCAATTTGATATTCAAATCAGCCAATAAATATTCTTCGAATTAAATTTGCGATCTCTCTGACCCTTTTAGGAATGCCCCGAAATTCTCCCGTTACAGCATTCACCACCCACTGGACTAGGAGACCCTTTCCGGGCAACTACACGTATTCGGCATCTGCGGCATGCATTATTCATGTCCAGCCTGGCCGCTGTCCTAAGTTTTCGCCCCGCAGCCCCTTTCCAACCCCATCTTTCTCTCTCGAACAAGAAATCCAACCCTTGTAAATAGCCACTGACAACCCTCTGCTGCCGAGGTACGTGCCGATGTCGGCCCGGTCGACATTCTTGTCCGGGGTTCAACACGGAAAGAAGAATGGTGGATGGGGGTGCACCTTCTGAATATAAACTATTTGCTTTTGGTGACAGAAAGGGTTTTTTTTCGAAACTATTTGAAAATACCTTATCTACGTGTAAAAAATACGATCACTGACTTACCTAGGGGAGTAACAGCGCCGATCATTATCATTTCCCAATTCATCCTGGCAAAAACTCTTAAAATAAAATAAGTTCATATTTGGTATAGGTTTGAAAATTTAAAACATATTTATTTTTTCATTTGTCCTCTGTAATCGCATTAGTAAATCAAATTCCTTGATTAACACATTTATAATTTGAATCGACATATACCTACCAAACATCTTGCATTGTCTTCAAGTCTAGAGGCATTGTTTCTTTGAATACATTATGAAAATGAATCCCTAATGGGTGGTATAAATATCTCAAAAGGCTAGACAAACACAACAGCCGATATAGCGGGTTGGAGCAATGAGAAAGTTTAAAAGGGAATTAAGAAAGGGCCTGTCAAATGTCGTCACCACTTAAAGGGACGACAATAAACTACTATAGAAAATTCAAAGTAGGGTAATTCGATCCCAATGCTCGTTTTTCTTCTTTGACAAAACAAACTGCCCACATAATAGCTGTCTGCCCTACAAAAGAAGAAGTTGGAATTTCATTTCCGACGTTGAAGTACGTACGCACTTCTGTTTTTAATTTTTACTGATGCGACAACAATTTTTTGTAAATTATTAAGAAGTTCCTTCCATTATTGTGCGAGCCGTGTGAAAACGATTACAGTTACAAGAGTTGTTATTGTCTCAAAGAGTAAAGTAGAAAAACAAACCGTACTGTATTGCTTCAAACAGAAAACAGTGGTAAATTATGTCACTAGTGCGGTAATGAATTTCATCTCTTCTATAGATTCAGGCCATAATGTAATCAGGATATGTTCAATAAGTTTCTATTTTGTACAACAAGTTTGGATGTATGTGTATAGGATTTATTATACCAGTAAAATACAATAACCGTTAGGTTTCAATTTGATTTGATCAAATTGACCACATGACGATTGATTTAGAAAAAATACAATAAAAACACAACAAATTATTATTTGAACATAAACACAATAAATAAGACGGTACCCATTAACGTTGAGGAGAATGCTTTCATTGCTGATGATGTTGACGTTGACTGAGCCTTGAGAATTATGCACTCGTGAGGCATCAAAGTGACACTTTGCGGCAAATTGTCCCTATGAAATAAGACAAAAAATATAGTGTAAGGTATTGAAAATTGTTTTCTATTCTTACCCCATTGAAAATTGACTGTTAACGTCTGTCACCAAAACAACAAAGTTAAAACTACTATTATGAACATTTACAGTCTCTATACCATTTCCACTATTGAAAAGATAAACAAATTCTCCTTTATTAGTAGTTCTATTGATCATCATAACATCATCAGAAAGCTTTAACAAAGCCACCTCATCATGAGTAATGCCTTTGAAATGCTGCCTAAACTGAACCATGCTCTTATAGACATTATAATGTGACCTTATTTTAGCAGAATTTCCATCTAAAAGATTTGTCGTTTTGTATTTTTCACTCACTGGAAGCCAAGTTGTAGAATTTTTGCTAAATCCAGCATTGAAACTGCTGTCCCATTGATAAGGGGTGCGTTCAAAGTCTCTGGAAGTTTCATTGAAGGTTGAACAGTTTTTAATTGCTTGTGGATCATGGCCTTGTCCGCACGTAACTGCTCCATCTTCCATTCCAATTTCTTCTCCCATGTATGTGACTTGGATGCCAGGCAAAAATGCTGTTAACATATTCAAAGCGTCTACATTATGTATCCCTAGTCTGCTGGCTACGCGGTGCTGATCATGATTGCCTAGCTAAATAGAAAATATGTACTATGATAAATTATCAATGTTTTTTTTGGGTTAATATAAAAATCTTACCACCCAATTGCTGACGTATTTCTGTGGTATGTTACTCAGCCATTTATTGACAGCATTTATGATATTGTCAGCACTGCTATCGGAAGTAATAAGGTTAAAGTTGAATGTGAAGTGGGCTCCATCAACAGTGTTATTACCGTAATAGGCAAAAGTTTGACTCATTGTTTTGGTATACGCTTCTGTCATCATAATTCTGAAATTAATTGTATTTTCAATGATAGGTTCTTCTGGCATAGGATTTTTCGTTATGAAATAGCTATTTATGTATAACAAGTTGTTAAATGAGCGTGTTTTTTGCACTAAATGTGAAGATTCATTCACAGATTATTCGTATCCCTTTTGGTGTGACTAACGGCGACATGAAGAGATTGGATCAAAAGTTACAGAGTAGTATGAACTTCCAAGACCTTGAAATGCATTACCACCATATCAAAAAGAGTATTCACAGTGCAGCATTTGAAGCCCTAGGCAAATACGAAAAAAATGGAAGAAGGCCCTCACCTTATTAGTAGGATCAAGAAATAGAGAAAGACATAGCAGATAAAAGGAAGAAATACCAACAGTATCTAAGTTCAAATAAGACACGAGATAAAGAAATATATAAAAAAGCACAAGCAAGAGTACGAAATAAATAAAATAGTACAAAAAAAGAACGAGTCATGGGAAAGAAACTGTGCGCATATTGATAGTTATATGGGGGGGGGGGGGGGGGTAAAAGAAACACAGAAAGTTGGAGATTACTAAAAAATATGAGGATAACACAAACCAAGGATATTATCAATACAATAACACCCCAACAATGGGAAGAGTACTTTGAAGAATTACTGACAGAACAGCGGGCAGAGTTTAAAGAAGAAAAGGAACAGACACGAAATATAAAAACTGCAGGATCACCAATAAGAGTTATGCAGGAAGAAGTTGAAAAATACTGTAGCTTCTTGAAAAACGGTAGAGCACTAGGCCCAGGAGAAATATATGGAGAACTGTTAAAAGTATGGGACCAATAAACTCTATTCAACCGGAAGAGTGGAAAATAAGCTATTTAATAACAATATATAAGAAAGGAGATAGAAACAAATGCGAGAACCACTGAAGAATTGCAGTAACAAATACGCTGAGCAGAGTGTATGGAAAACTCATAAAAGCCAGAATATAGAATGAGTACAAATATAGTGAGACAGAAGAACAGGCTGGTTTTAGAGCAGGAAGATCAACTGTAGACCATTTAGTTTGACCCAGATAATGGAAAAGAAACTAACGTATAACCAAGAACTCCATTTACTCTTTGTAGATCTAAAGAAAGCATATGACAAGGTTCCGCTGAAAAAGCTTTGGGAAGCACTGGAAAAGACCAATATCAACTTAGAACTAATAAGGGCAAAAAGACGCTCTATAGTGATGCAAAGACCAAGATCAAACAGGGAAACATAATCAGTAAAGGCTTTATAGCAACTAAAGGACTTAAACAGGGATGCTGCATATCACCAACACTTTTTAAAATATACTTATAACAAGCGCTTAAGGAATGGCAGACACATGGGAATACCGCTCAATGAATACAATCTATATAACTTTAAGCTTTGCACATGGTATTAATTGCACAGGACTATGATCACCTAGAGTACCTACAAAACACGAAAATTGATAGAGGAATACGAGAAATGGGGTTTGGGAGTAAATCTAACTAAAACAGAATATATGACTATTGGATGTGAACAACGAACTCTGAAATTGAATACCGGAAAAGCAATAAAACAATGTACTGAATACAAATATTTCGGCATCAAAATCTCCCATGAGGGAGCCCTAGACGAAGCAATTAAAGATATTCAACACCATAGTCGAAAGCATAGTCACATATAGTTCAGAAGTCTGGCCACTAAAGAACAGAACCGCAAAAATGCTGAAAGTGCGTGAAAGCAACTGAAATGGACTTTTCGAGGAGATCGGCAGGCAAGTCAAAAAAGGATAACAATTCTGAGAATTAAGGAGATTATGGACGTAAAACACACAATAGTAGTATAAAGGACAGACAGCTAATTTGGTTCGGACATGTAGAAAGAATGGCAGATACAAGAATACCCAAGCAAATTATTGAGTGGAAGCCAGGGGGAAGAAGAAGACGCTGTAGACCAAGAAAAAGAAATTACAAGGCAGCACTTCTAAAGTCAAAATAGGACGCAAAAAGTATCACAAGGATTTCTTGTCAACGAGGGATTGAAACAAGGATGCTGTTTATCTCCTACGCTCTTTAAAATCTACCAGGAATGAGCACTAGCAACTTGGAAAAGAAAATGCAAAAATATCGGTATTCCATGGATTCTACAATGTATAGGTACTCTGTGTTTCGCGGACGATCAAATTATTTTGGCACAGGACTACGAAGAGTTGGAATACATGACAGGGGAGCAAGTAGAAGAGTATAAGAAATGGGGGCTGGAAGTGAACCTTGGTAAGACAGAAATATACAGACCGGACCAACCTACTAGACACATAGGGATTAATGAGACTAATCAGCTTGTACCCGCTTTAGGCGAATCGAGGCGGTGATGCCGAAGCCGAGCATAGTCGAGCTGCTGAAGATGTAGAGATTTTAATAACTTGCAGTGAAATAGGTATCAGTTAACTGGTACCATTGAACACTATTGGTGGGTATTATAAAACTATTTTGACAGAATAACTTGAAGTTAACTTCTGGAATGACGTAACTTTTCATAGTAATTCAGACGTTAACTGTTATTTATCTGTCAAAATAGTTTTATAATACCCGCCCTTTTATGTGTAGTAGCCTAGTCCTGTGTGTATGTCCATTACACATACAGAGAAGAACAGCGAGATTTGATACTGGAAGAAACACTACAAAATACAAATACTTAGTAATGTTCATTTCAAATAATGGGAGGTTAGATGAATCAATTGCACACAGAAATAACCAAGGAAGAACAGCGATAAAACAACTGAATAGTATTCTGTGGGACAAAAAAGTATCAAAGAATAATACAAAGTATAACAACATACAGCAGTGAAGTTTGGCCTTCGAAAGAGAAAACAATCAAAATGCTCGAAACTACGGCTTATTGGAGACGTGCTACAGGAATCTTAAGACGCGACAAAATAAAAAACGAGAGAATTATGAAGAATGAAGTAGAACATAGCAGTCATAAGATAAGAGATAATTAACTCGGGTGCTATCGGCATGTACAACAGATCGATTACCTAAACGAACAAGTTGGCCAGCTCAGAGACGGAAAAAGAAAGGAAGGTCTAGATCAAGTTGGAGTGAAAGTATCGATAAAGGTATTTTAGTGGGGCTAGAAGAGGATAGAGACAAATGTAGTCGGAAGACAGCGCAAAACCTTTTGACCCTATTTATATATAGAAGGAATGTTGTTCTATTTTTCAATCGCCTCATTATCAAAATAACCTTTGATAATCGTGAAAGTACAGAGAAAATTTGTCATTTATCGTTTATAGAAGCCATTCAATGCTTATTTTTCTATTCAGGATTCTGCATAGGTTAAATATCTGTTTGTCCTTGAAATGGTCTCTGGAATCGCTGTGGGACGAGCTGATGTTTCATATTGTCAGACAAACTGTAAGTTTTACGCAGTTAAATACAACATATTAGAGAGATATCGGTGAACCAGATAGCGCGTATGGACGGTAATAACTTCAGGAGTTATTTTTTTCACGTGAAGCGGTATCATACTTTTAAATTTACAGTTATCGGAAAACAGTTTAACGTAAAATTTGCCTATTCGCATCCGGTATTTTATAATCTTAACCTAACTTGTAACTTCCCAGCCAGCATGTTACATCCCGTGATGTCTCGCGATGTATTTTTTTTGTCAACATGGGTATATTTTCTTGTAACTCACCATCAATATACATGAAAGATATACTATTTTTGTTATAATGCGAAATTAATTTGTTACGTTCAATGTATATAATCGATATGGCACCATGGTATGTTCAACCAAAAGACAAATATTCATGTACCATTAATGTAACTTTGTGATATATTACCAAAAGACAAAATATTCATGTGCCATTAATGTAACTTTGTGATATATCAGCAATATTGCAATATTATGTAACTACCCTATACAATTCAATTATTTTGGCGCTCTTCTGTGGCAGATTAATGTTTTAATATTTGTTTCCAATACAGGGATGCCAGACTACTGAATGTACCCCTAGTTCTAGAGATATTTACATTACACTACTGTCCTGTAGGGCTTCCTCGTATCAGTGAATTGGCAACACTTCCGCTATTCGGTTCTATTATTCTGTTGATTATAAAAATGGACTGAACTGAAGCCATTTTCTTATGCCGTTGTCTGTTGTTTTGTCTCTGTTCTGTTTGATGAACTGTGATAAATGCTACATGCGAATTTGTTGGAGCCTATGGTAAGTTTATTTGGTACCGATCGATAAATATTTTACAATTCAAAACATTATTGTCTTGAGTCTTGCCTGATAAATGAAAATTGAATTTTTGTATTTAGGATAATGCATCACAAAATCAAATGCTATACAGAGGAGCTTGAGACTATGGTGTTCGAGTGGCTGCGACAAGCAAAGCAGAGACTCATGAGAGAAGAAAAAAATCGATGTAGATTATGAAGTGGTGGTTGTTTTAATTGGAAAATTACATCCAGAGATTCGTGAAATGCCATCTGCGATGTGATTGTGCCTTTAGAGCTTGGACAATAATACCTACGTCCCTCTACCCCTATACCTAACAAATAATTGAGAAGGTAGGTATGTTTTGTTTTTTTTATTTTCTTATTTATCGGTCAATAGAAAGTTAACTTGAAGTTTTAATATGTATCTAATAAAAAGTTTTTTTCCTATATTTTGTATTTTATTTTATACCTAACCAAAAAAACTAACATACTTTTTATGTAACAATGTCATGTAACATCAACATTAAATAATAATATATGCAGGATATACCGAATACAAAATACAAGGGATGTTACAGATCTATGTCTCATAGGTATTGCGATGTTACATACCCGTTACGTGTTAAAAAGCATGTATCCTCTATATTCTCGTGAAATACCCCGGCGATATTATATTTGAGTCATACCCTGAATGTAATTTTCTGGAGCGTAGTTGCGGAAATTCGGCTATCGCAGAGCTATCTATGTGATTTACAAAGTACATCGCATGAGAGGTTTAACATCCCCAATTTTAAGTAACTTTACATCACTGGCTGGGTTATTATTAATTTGTCACTGTGGATTTTTTTGTTTTGGTCAGAGTCGCAGGATTTGAATTTTCGATGCTTTTTTATTATTTTTGAACATCAGTTTAACATAACATAACCTATAACATTCAACCCAGCCCGTTGTCAAAAACCTGCGCATGCCCATTTGAGCATTTTTCAGGCGTTTTTCGAAATAGCGCTTAACGTAAATGTTGGGTAAATTACCTTATGCAGTAACGTTATTTCAGTACGTAGTGTTAAAAATCGAATCGCGCATATGTTTAATGTCAAAATAACCTTGGCGCTAATACTGCATGATGCTATTTGAGTTACCGATATCTCTCTAATATCAAATCGGTACTCAACTCCGTTATGGATCCAACACCCTAACAAGGCGCAACAACGCCGAAACGCTCTGTGGTTGGAGCGCAACGAAACTGGGTACCACTTTACCATCAATCGACTCTGTTTGTAAGATTAGATTTATTGAACGAAGATGACGCAGAAGCGTTCTCTTCCACTCCAACCTGGCCTTATTTCTTTAAAAGCTAAGTCGAATAGAGATTTTCATATTTGAAAACTGTTTTAATCTTCTGCAGCTTCATCTGCACAATTAGCTAGAAGTTATTGCCTACAATGACCATTGTGTGACTATAGTAATGTTTAACTAATATTCATAGAGTCAAAGAGAACATTAACATCATACCTGGAATACGTTACATTTTTGTCCCTATTGTAGTTATCCAATACAGCCCTGAACTGATAAATCATGTCATAGGTTTGTTCCAAATTGCTGGTATAAATGTGTTTCAAATACCCGTACTGGTTGGAGCTCATACCATCAGCACCTTCAATAAGTGTAGATTAGATTTTTTCTGATTATCTAAAAATTGCTTACCTGAAAGTGGTTCATCAGGAAAATTTTCATCTTCAAATAAATATGGGACGGCGTCCATTCTGAATCCGTCAACTCCAAAATCAAGCCAGTAAATAAGTACCTCCTACAATAAAATGATGAGTATTGAAAACTATTTTTGCAATTTTTAAAATTTCCCAACCTTCATTGCTTTAACTACTGCAGGATTTCTATAGTTCAAATCTGGTTGTGCGCTGGCAAATTGATGCAAGTAAAACTGTTTTCTGGTATCGCTGTAAGTCCACGCAGAATCGCCAAATATACTTATCTAAAAAATTTCTCTAAATTTTTTGTAAATGCAATACATTTATTTGACTAACCCAATTATTTGGCGGAACTCCATCAGTACCTCCATCTTTCCAAATATAAAAATCTGCAAAAGTATCGTTTTTAGCGACGGACTGCAGAAACCAATCGTGTTTATCGCTGGTATGATTTGGTACAAAATCCATAATTATTTTAATTCCGAGTTCGTGAGCTTTTTCGATAAGTTCTTTTAGATCTGACAGATTTCCAAACATTGGGTCAACGTCTCTGTAATCTGATATATCATATCCCTGATCTACACCTGGTGATGGATAAATAGGAGATAACCAGGCAGCATCGATTCCCATATCTTTTAAATGGTCTAGTTTACTTATGATGCCTGTAAAACAATACATTTTAGTTAAAAGCGTTTTTCAAAGACCCGAAGTGGTTAATATCTCATAATCAGCATATAATGTTTAGTTACAGTGGTGGCTTGTGAATATGCTGCCTCAAATAATTCAAGGAAGCTGTTCAACAATTCAAAGTGACCATCCATTTACCTTGATTATATAGAAGATAAAATAAAAATGTTTGGACACAGACAAGCTATAGTTTATGTAATATGATTGATTATTTGAATTTAAAATGGTTTTTTCTTTCATGCTGGAAACGGAAATTCAGTCCTATGCTTTTTTTTTTAAATAGATATTGCTTTTTATAGAATAGATTTTTGATTCATACCTTGTAAATCGCCATAACCATCACCATCGCTATCCATAAATGATCTAGGATATATTTGGTAAAATATGGCATTTTTCCACCAACCGTCATCTGTAGTACTTTCTTCAGATGTCAGTACTATATGGTGTTTTAAGATACCCCCATTTACTAATGTTGCACAAAATAACAAACATATTTTAAAATTCATTTTGGATAAACTGTAGGCTTGATGGTTGCTCGAGTTTAAATAATAATTCAAAAACTTATCTTTGATAATGTAATTTCCTTGTCCATTAACTCCGTTGAAGTAATTTTTAATCTATAGATGAGTATCTAGGTACATGTGATAATGATTTTTAGAAAAAAAACCACTTTATTGTGCTTAGGTGTTATGTGGGAAATAATAATTTAATATTTATTTGGCAATTATCCTAGGCACTCGAGCGCTTGAAGTATTATAGTGGCATTAAAAACATTATTGGTCTACCTACATGACGGAACAGATTTAAATAAATATCCAAAATTATGTATAACATCACTATTCAGAACAAAACAATTATTATTCTCGGTTAGAAAAGTATGTTCATTCACTCATTTTGTGCTAAGGTCAAAACTATTATGCTCATATAATAACTTGTCATAATGCAAACTACATAAAATATTGTATAATACCTTATTAGGTTAGGTACATCTCTACCTCCTCAGCATCGAAAACAAATTGGAAAAAGCTGACGGAAAACTGCAAAATCAATCCGCCATCACAAAGTTCGATAGTTTTTCCATAAAATGATTACTAATAAAACGATAAATATTAAAAAAAGAGTTGACGAAGGGAAAATAAGTTATTTAAAAATTTTATAACTTTATCTGTGGTTCAGATTGTACTTATGTTAAAATTTTCGAAACATATCAACAAATATGATTGATTATTATACCTATGAGTCCAGGATAATTAGACATTGACCCGGACATTAAAAATAACAAGCTAAATATTGGTGGACATGTTGAGTATAGTGTTCTGATTGATATAGTGAAATTATCAATATAATGGTTGCAGGTCATCAATGACGTCGAAATTATTGCCAACTGCAGCCAATTTGTTCCTTACTTGGTGGTAAACTCGGTATGAATCTAGTTTGGCCGCTGCAGATGCAGGCGGAAGTGTAGCTACGTCAAAGGTCATTGTGAGTGACTGTTTGACAACTGTTTTCTGCTAGAGCCGATGTCTGGCGTTGTTTAAGTTGCCTCCAACTCCACAGCCGTACAATGCAAGAAGAAAGCGTTCGCCTGCAACCGCAATATCCTGGTGTGCGTAGCATTCGATACGTTAAAGACGGATACTATCTTCCTTAAAGAAGCGCCTTGCTTGAACTTCTTAAAAGAACCCTTTTTGTCTTTTCTAAACGGAGCAGAAGTGGTATCACATCCAGTTGCTGCATGGAAAAACAACAGATAGTTACGGAGATTTCCAAGAGCCGCGATTAGCTCTTCATTACTAAAGACGGGCTTCTGCATCCTTTCTTCCCGGCATCAGCATGTGGATGTACGCAGGTTTCAGGGCTGGATGAAGCTGACATTAGGACTAGAAGATCGGTGTCCTCTCCTACTATCACTAACACCGCACCATTGTTAGCTGCTTTCACAGCATTTTCCACTAAGATGGTATCCGCATCACCCGGGGCTTGAATGATCTTGTACCAGTTTTCATTAGGTGTCTTGATAGCAAAGCTATGAATCGCACCTTGTTTTTCATATTTGCCAAAAACGCTCCTTGTTGTGATGTTGAGGGCAAAGCATCGTCGATTTGAATCTCTGCCGATGCTCCTCTGGCGTTTCTTTTGGTATGTTCTTCATCCTGAGCTTAGAGATCATCCTGTGCTTAGAGATTCGTAGCTGTCAAAAACCACAGTAGCATTTTGCCCGAAGTGGTTTTTCACGTACTTCTGAAATTTGTTGGACGCGCCCACACAACCCTGTGTAAAAGAAACTGGAACAGATTGTAAAATCTGCATTCACTGAAAAGTTGTTCACAGGCGGCGCTATTTCTTCTAAAACGTCTATCAATCTAGACTTAGTGCCTTTACGCATCAACGTTCCGTCAAACACTGGAGGTTTTGCTGCAAGTTCATACCTCAATTACTCCTTGAGGTCAACATCGTCACGCACAATACAATCGTTGAAAAAGTTGGTTGGGGTGGATTTATTTGGACGACAATGTCTTCGATCGTAGCCGTTCTAGACGTTGTGACGAAGCTCGTGACTTTGTTGTTTCGTTTCAAGTGGACGTTTCTAAATTTTTGCCCTGTGATTGATTTTACTGCTTGCAAACCACGGAAGAGAGCTTCATCACAGTTAACTGTATCGTCGGCTATTACACCGGCAGACAAAGACACTAGATGGTTCGTTGAGTAGTTGAAAGGATGATATGACTGGAGCCAGTTTACCATCTTCCTAACGTCTGCCTTATCTGTCATTTGCCGTGACTCTCTTAGCTCCACATGCTGGTTGGAGGTTTCGGCAGAGACTCCACAAACCATTCCAGTAGCGTCTATTACATTTATAGATGAAGGCATGGCACAAACCCATCGACCAATGACGCTATACGTTAATCCACGTCCACGTGTGAGTCCACCCGCCGTTTTCATATTTGTCATCAACACTTGATCTGTTGTCATATCGGTCCATATGCCTGACCAGAACTTTCCAGTTCTCCTGACAGTATAAAGCAGTCTTCGTTGACAAATTGACGGAATTCCAATGGAGTCAACCTTAGGTCATAACAACCTCGAGCTTCTGCATTCGTTGTAGGAACATGTGAGCACATTTTGCATAGTTAAGATGTCTCGCAGAGTGGAAAAACGGAATCATTCTTTGGACACACAGCAAGTGAAGAGCCCAATCTCCGGAACGTTCAACTCTGAGAAACAGATGCATGATACCAACCATCTCAAAGTATTGCACCCACAACTTCGCAGTGCGCCGTTTAGACGCAATAAGACCTTTTAGTTTAGCGTCGACCATATCTGCTGACTGAGAGACGTACAAAGAGGAGGTCTGAGTGTATTTGTTTTAAGTTATCGCTTAGAAGAGTGTCGATATCTTCTATACCTGAATGATCAAGATCACCAACCACAGCTGCGTCAGAAAATATTCGCGGAGAGCTGGCGCGTAGGCATGGCCGTTTACCATATGGGTCACCGTGTTCTTTGCGTACACTATCTCCCACAATTCTTCCAGGCCGCTACCTGCCATTATGGTTCCCACAGCGCCCATAAACGACATCAGCATGTGAAAGCCACCGAGGCGCAAAACAATACACGACAACGGGCTCTCTTCTCCAGCCGCAAGAACGATGTCCAGCGCCTTCGCGTAGAGAGGTTGGTCCAAAGGTACCACGCACGTCGACTGCTGCGCCTTTCTGCATATTTCCACGGCGAATAGAAGACAGGTGTAAATCGTAGTAGGATTGGAAGGCGAAAGGTTGACGAACGGCAATGGAAGAGCTTTAGCGGTCTTGAATTCTTCTTTAGATGTTACTGCGTCCATAAATCTATTCCAGCCAGGCCCTGGAGTTTCTTGGAGCTGATACCCCATATTCACATCATATCAATGAGATTGGCTTCCTTGGCTGAAACAGATTCTGGAAGAGCAGCGCTAATGTCTTCCGCAACGATAAGTGCTGTACCGATTCTGGGCTTTTCATAAGGTATCATCTCGATTGTACCTATAGACCTCAACTCTGTTGTCGGAAGTTCTTGAAATTGAATCGCTTGCTTTAATGGCTTGTGAAGGCGTTATGCACCTTATCACTCCCATGGCGTGAAAGGTGTCATGACCATCTGAAGTCCTCATGTTGTGGTCAGCATTGTCGAATACAAACTGTACAAATGCATCTTTTTCCACTGATGGAATCAGCGCTCTTTGCAACTGCATCCTCAAAACGAATCGTTTCCGAGTACGTCGCACGTACACCAAGTCTATCAAGTAACAGCCTCGAGCCATATATCGTCGATGAAGGGTGACTCGTAATCCGAGTTGTAAGGGAGAAACTAACGAACATGGTCGGGCAGCAGCAACTATCGAATATGCGATTGTTGTAGCTTTTCTTTTTGTAACGGTGTTTTCATCGAATAATTTGCGAGTTTGAAGAACAGTTTCCAGAAAACGTTGTAGAGCGGTCGGGATCAAATCCTCATTTCCAAAGGATATTTGTTCTGATGTTGGATATGTGGAACAGTCATAAACTTGGGACCGTATTTCTTGGCGGATCTCCACAATTCCCATTTTTTCTTCTTTTTCATCGTTCTTCCTTTCTTTGTACCACGCTTCATTGATAACTTCATGAGCTCTACCTGTGAAGCAGACGATCCTACTCTTTCCAATTTGATCGGTAATGATGATACCTTCCCCGTAAAAATTCTGTAGTTTTCTCTTCAGATGCTTTTCACTATGCGGGTCCTCTTCAGGGCAGGTGTTTGTCATAAAGGTAATAAGTTGTGTAATAAAGGCAATAACGTGTGCTGGCACTCTTTATTGCTCTCAAGGTAATCACAAAGCTTTTGAAACCCCCTTAGACGATTTACCTGAAGAGGCCCTTGAAAACGCTTTCGGTGGCTAGGTAGGTCGACGCGAACCTATCCGGCAAAACGTCGCGTAGCAGTCACGGTGATATCGAGCATCACCAGCCACTAGATCGTTCTCGGTACATAGTTTTGGAGAAACTTCCCCGCCTCATGAATCAGCTCGGTCTGCAGCTATTGCACGTATAGTATGTATCATGTACACATCACACACAATTCTAAATGATATTTGGCGATCTGGATGCTTTTCCTTCTTGCAAATGTCCACAAAACATGCATTTTTGACGTCGTTCGGGCAGCTCAGGTGACTGATTCGTTTTGGTTGCTGGGCACCTGCACCGTTAGTGTGTGTAGGTACGCGACGCGTGTAAGCCTTCCTACAACTCTCATGCACTTAAACACTTTTTCTGCCCTCAAGTAATGCCGCAATGTCATTTCTTTCCTTACTCATCCAGCGTAAAGTGTCCCTGGCCCCTATTCACATCAACAAACTTACCACTTTCAATACCTTTACACAAAACGCACACGATGCTGTCCGACGTGGATTCCATAATAACAAAAAAAAAAAAAAACCCACAAAATTGATAAAACCCCCGCACTTAATGCAGTTTTCAGTCTTGAAACCCACCACTTCGGATATGTATTTTATACAGCAGAACACATTAAACATTAATAACACTTAACAGAACACAACTATTTTTTTACGATGCAACGTCGACTCACCAAGTAACCGCCGTAATATTGACATTTGAGTTGTAGAGGACGCTACTGTACTTAGAGCTCGTTAAATTATGGTACGTAAAAAAGTTTAGTTAGACCTTTATTTTCATTGTTTTCATTTGTGTTTTTTATCGATTTAATTTTTCTGCTTTTTATGAAAGATTATGTCCAAATTATTATTGTTGAATATTTTTAACATTTTTAATAGTTCAAATGACTTATTTCTTATACGAACTATCTCGTTGTTTCAGAGCCTTGAAAAAGAAAATATATTTTTCGAAACGTCGGCGGGTTTTAATTATTCCTGATCCAAGAACCCCAAAAATACCTTATACTACTGATAAAATTAAAAAGGATCAAAAACAGTCGTTTTAAATTAGCTGTCAATATTACATGCTAGTTTATTCACCCACAATGCATGCCGCTTAGCGCGGGTAATTTAAAACATTCTCATCGTCGCTTTTTTTAAATTTTCAAATTTTCACGTTACACACTGTAACTAACGTTCTAATGTGATTAATATTAGAGTATATTTAATAACTACAATTTTCCTGTTGTTCATTTTACATTGTACTTATGTGTTTATAAGTACTTCCAGTGCGGGGATTTCTACAAAATAAATGACTTCATATTGCATTAAAATATTAATTTGTTGATAAATAAATAATTTAAGTAATTGAAATTATTATAAAAATAAATTTATAGGAAAAATTTGATTTTAAGTGCCGATAAGGAAAAATTCCTTGCGACATGTTTGAAGTAGGTAGGTACTCTATTTTTAATTGAACAGTATGCGGATATATACATTTTTGATACTTTATATAGCCTTATTTGGGATCTATTCTGCATAGAGAGGAGGATAGGAATGTCTGCTCATAAACACCCACAACAGTACAGACCTTAATGGCCGTTTGCACCGACCATTTTGAAGAAGCCTCAGCGTTAAGTATTCCTTAAAGTGACATTTCTCCATGTAAAGATGTCATTTTAAGGAATACTTATCGCTAAGGCTTCCTTAAAATGGTCGGTGCAAACGGCCATAAGTGTGCTAGAGAGATATTACAATCAATAACGCTTATACCCAGTAGCGTAGCCAAACCAAACGTGGCCGTCGGTGACATCCGAATGGACCTTTCTTATGCAATGAACAACAAGGATGGTTTATTAAAATTTATGTAATAAAGAAAGAGACACCTATAATGACGCGCGATACCTGTGTGGAATGACTTTGATTGGTTCCACTTGTCAAATTGTGCAATTTCGGTTATGTTTCTGTTTTTGTTTATTTTTAAACGTAAATATGACAAATATGTGGGGGAAAAGTTTAGAAAAGTTTGAGAAGTACGAATTAACAGGTGCTTGATATAGAAATCGTTATTTTACGAACCCTCAAACCTCTGTTCCAACTTAAATAGTCTTCAGTCAGGTTGAGAGCATGTAACCATTGTTTTCTTAAAATTTGATTGCTTGGGAACTTGTGAAAAGAAAGGTTTGACTTCTTTTTCGCCTTACTCTGACAAGATCTCACACAACACATTTGAACCATTGTATAATAAACAGTTTTTGTAATAATTTTCAGCAATATTGATTGATTATTGAGGTTAGCTTAAAAAACGTCAGGGTCAGACCGCGTTCCCGCGTTCATTCAATTGACAATTTTATTATCTGTCACCCACAAGCTGCGCGCGCAGCACAGGTAAAATGAGAAGGGTCCATTGCGAGGCCCTTTTTATGTAGGGTGGCAGTGGCGGATCCGCGAGGGGGGAGGTAATGGGGGTGATTCAATGACATCAAAACACAAATAGACGGATCATCCCATTCATAAACTGATATTTGTTGTGTTGATAAGTCCACCCATAGGCCAGGGTAGGTGAGTTGCTCACGAGGTCGGGGTGGTGAGACATCATTGCTTAGAATGGCGTAAAAAAACTCCGCCCATACGTGAATATATCTCAAAAATTAAGCCTAGTACTCATAACTGCGAAATTCGCTCTTTTTTGACATTGCTTCGACAATTTGACGTTTGATACACGCATAAAACGTCAAATTGTCGACGCAATGTCAAAAAAGTGCGAATTTCGCGGTTGGATGAATAAATAAAATGAC
Organism: Ceutorhynchus assimilis; assembly: GCA_917834065.1. Lineage (NCBI taxonomy): Eukaryota > Metazoa > Arthropoda > Insecta > Coleoptera > Curculionidae > Ceutorhynchus > Ceutorhynchus assimilis. The sequence continues at coordinate 19,057,561 of OU892287.1, forward strand.
AATTTGACAAATAAACTGAAAATATTCGATACGAGCACTTTATTCTGGGAGTACCAATATCGTATTGGTCGTTTCTTGTTTAACGCTAATGAATAATCCATGTGTGCGATAAAGATAGCTAGCTACTCCAACCAACACCTGCCTGCCATCGAACAAGCCGCTTCCTCTGGGCGGCGTTTTGCTACAATCCGCTGTTGCCAAATTGAGTTCAGAAATAAAATTGAAAACGTTAATTAGATAAGGAGGAAAATATATTATTTAGGGATTCAAGACAAAATTTGGCATTCTTAGTGGTGGGGTAGCACGAAGGCCCAAAAGAGACAGAGAGATGTTGTCATAAGAAAATTTTGTTTATTGTTTGGTCTATCTGTGTTTTGATGTCATTGGGGTAATTACCCCCCCCACAGAGGCCCAAGAAAATTTTAATTATTAAAAAAACACACAAATTATTTTTTTGGAGGCTTAAAACACGTGTTGAGCGTGGCACCCGAAAAAATTTCTGCTTCCGGCCGCAACTGCCTGTTCCGTGTACCTATTACCAAATATCAGATTTAACTGTTCCGAGTTCGCTGAACAGGCGCTAGCACCGTCAAGTCTTTGCCATAAACCTAATATAAGCTGCTTTTTTTCTAACACCTATCTTACCTAACCTAATTTGTTCTGAAATAAAGGACCGTTTTTTCTATTTCTAACATCTTAGGTATTATCTGTTCACAATCCTATGTCCACAGGTACAGATAAAATTTATCACCTTTCAATGCTATATGATACGAAAAGGTGATAAATTTACCTGTACCTGTGGACATAGGATTGTGAACAGGATATAAGTTTGTCAGTCGAATTTACCTCCCCCCTTGCCTACGCCAAGGATGCCGGATTCCATCCTTAGTTCAATTTCTTACCTGAGGTTATGTTTACTTAGGGTTAGGATCCTTCGTCCATCTAATGTGTACGTTTGAACTACAACTTAGCTCAGCTAAGAATTTCAAAGTTAGCTAAGATAAGACAGTGTGCAGAAAAAAAGCAGCTATTAATTCGATGGAGCAGTAATCTATTCAAGTTTTTCAGAGAAAAACGGATGGAATCTGCTGCTGTATCTTCTATCTTCTTGACTTTACATACAGTGACGACAATAGAGGTCCCGCCGCCATTTTGTAGCCTACCTCATGCTACTTTCAAATATGAATATATTATGGGATTTGAATGGAAAATGGACATCCATCATAAAAAATTGAAAACAACGTATTTCATGTACTATCGTCACCAAAAGTAACTGGGACAGCATCACATTAGCTCTTGTCCTATTATATGAATTTTATTGTCAAACTATGAATTAAATGCATTGAAATGAATGACAGTAGAATTAGTCCAGGAGATTTATTATGCATTATTTGTGTCCCAGATACTTTTGGTGACGATGGTACATAGGTAATATTAGTCCTCAAGTAGGTACGTTACGTTGTTTTCAATTTTTCATGATGGATGTCCATTTATAAATCATATGTATTCATATTTAAAATTAGCCACAAAATGGCGGCGTTATAGCGAAAGCCACCTGTCGGCGACTATGTGAATCACTGAGTTTGACAGGGAATAGGGAATAGTTTGGAGCTGGAACAGGATGGGAACAGGTATTTGTAATAGTTTGTTTTGGGAGCAGGTACAGGTCGTAATAGGTACAAGAAAAAGCTATTCCATAACATCTCCAGGGACGGTTAGTCGCCAACAAGCCCGCCGAAGGCGAGAATTTTTTGAGAGTTACGCCCCTCTTTTTCCAGCCTATCAACGGTATTCGATAACAATATTTAGTCAAAAATATCAATATTTTTCCGCTAACAAATCCTTCCAACAAAAAATAAATTTCTCATTTATTACAGTATTACACAAACATGGACCGACAATTTTTGGTAGAAATCAGGCAATTTTTTAGGTAACCTAAATAATTTCCGAATCTCTGTATGTTAGCAGGTTTGCTGAACGAAATCAAATGCTGGACAAACTTTCAAATTGCTGTAGAATGTACAATATTGCACGAATTCTATGATATTAAAAGAAGTTTCATATAGGATTAAGTTTATTCTACGTTTCATTTTGAGAAATTGAAAAGTGCCAATTTTCAGGTTCGGTGACTTATTTTTTGCGAGGCCCCTTAGGGCGCGAGGCCGTCGGCGGTCGCCGATATCGCCGACGCCTAGCTACGCCACTGCTTATACCACGCAAGGTAGACAAGATGTAACGCGGAATATGGCGGAGGTTGCGCTTTCTTCTGGAAAGAAAAAAATAAAATGAACTCTTGCTTTACAGAACTCACTCTTTGATCATTTCGGAGAGCTCTCTTCTGGAATATGTGGAGTGATGAATCCTCTTCGTCTCAATATTGTAAACAACAAAAGCGAAGAATCACTATCAATCATTCCTCGATCGGAGAAAGTTATTTTGCTATGTCGGAGGATTCTGCCCTCCGGAGGGCAAGCACCATTGGCAAGGAGCCATAGGCAATAGTCACCAAATATTTGAAGCAAGATCTCGTCATCACAGATAGTAGGTACTCTTTTTCATCCAGAATAATAAGCTGAAAACAACGTGGTATCGTACCAAACATCGACTATGGTATAACATAACGTGAGAGTGACTGGAATGGTCTGGAGGTATGATCTTTGCTGCTAGGCGACCTCCAAATTATATATTTATGGGTTGTGATTGGACAGTTGCAAAAGACACAGTTCTGGCAATAGAAACATTTAGATTTGTGGCCACCGCTCTCACGCAGTAACATCCATTGCCAAGTTTCTTGTGAAGGGGGATGATGTGTGATTGAAATTAAAGGCCAACTTACTAAAAAACTTAGTACATGGAGAAGATTTTGAATTAAAATGCTCCACAGTCAATGTCTCCAATATTGTACCGTAAACCAAGTACTTTCTTAGTAAAGTGCCTCCATTTTGAAAGGATAATATTATCTTTATTGTCTCTACAAGCACTATCAAAACGCTGGAAACAACAAAAAAGCCACAAGGCATGTTAAATATTGAGCGACTTGAAGGTGAAGACACAAAAACAAACTTCCAGCTTTTATTATATTATATATTAGATTAAACAGCACTAGCCATATGCTAACAGTCTGTCATGAATCAACGAGCTTCCTCACAAAAAAAACATCCTATCTTGAACTGAAGGCCTGAGTACAAAGCAGAACAAGAATGCTGAATAACAAACTAGAAGTGGGATTTATTTTCTCCAAGGTAAAAGAAGCAGCGGGCAAAGTAGTTTGTAGTTTTACCTCCCCTTCAAAATACCAAGAAAAATACGAGGACTACGATTGGTGTGTCGAAAACAACCTTGTGAACAAACAATAAGAAAACGTATTTCTGCACTAATCAAAACGAAAAAAGGGCCACTTCTGAATATGAGTATTTTATCTTTTTATTTGAAGATAGATCTGTTCCGACACGTCAAAAACCGCCCCATGAACGGTTTGGAAACCACTCTGTATACGAATTTATTGTACGGTTTCCTGCTGTTGGAACAAAGCGAGGAATAAAGCTTATGTGAGAGCAAATTTACAAACTTGTAATTTTTTATCGAATAAGTGAACAAACCGTCACAAAGCAACCTTTTTGGTTTCATATGGAACTGCGTGTCTGCTGGAAAAACAGACGTTTTTCTCTTTAATGCAATACAGAAATTAGATTAAATTACTGAAGGTGACTCCTTTTTCGTTTTGATCACTGCGTATAAAATTTGATAAAGACACTATCTCAATTTAAAAAAAAAATTAATAGGATGATAAACAGTTTCAATCTTATTCAGAACGAAAATATGGATAACTAATGAAAACTAGGGATATCGGGACAAAACCTTGCTATCAATCCCTCAGTATCTCTTCTTGGGGTAACCGCATCGACCAACTTGTCTCTTGTATCTTCGATTGCCAAAATCGCTTGTCAATAATTATGTTTCCTGTTTCGGACAAAAAACTTCTTTACTTCTGAACAACTTCTTCTCCTTCATAAGACTCAAATCAGACCAAGTATGGAATACGGTCCCACATCTGGGTCCTTATTCTTGAAACAGGGGAGCAGCATTCCCAGGAGAATGAGTGTTCCGTCTCTATTACTTATCATTTGCATATCATTAGGAAAGAAGGAACACTACTGCTCCCTTTTTCTTCTCCCATAAGGTTATGCCAGGAAATATAACCACGTGATGCGGTGTTGTCATGATGCAAACGTGCAAAAAAATGGGAAAATGCGGAAAAAGAAGAATGTTACCCACCCACACCATACCCTTATTAAATTGGATTTGTGGTAATTTGTATTCATTTAATTTATGTATAAGAATCCGAAACAGATTTCAGGGCTGACGCCTAACAAACTGCTTCCTTTCAAAGTTATTCTCCAAATCCAACTCGCCTCCTCAAGGTCGCGACAGAAAATAAAATAAAGCTAAATCAAAACAAACGGGTGAAATGGTCAAACAAAACAGCGACAAAACTCAGCAATTTGATGTTAATCTTCAAAATGGGCTTTGTATATGTTTTAAACACGATTCTCTCGACTATTTCACGGTTCGCTTGATAAAAGGCAATAGAAACACGTACTTTCTAGATCCGTGGAATGCGATCTTTCCCTAATTACTAGAATACGGCCTATTCAAATCTCAAAAGAATCGGTCGTTTCCTTCTCTCAAGAGAATACGGTTCCTGAGACTGATACTCCCAAGCATTCTGTTAGGAACCCGGAGTTTTCCGCTGGCTCCAATGTAGAAATCTCGGATTATTTCTAGGCTTTGTAACTAATATCCGGTATAAAGTAAAAGTAAAACTCGATATAACTTGAAAGTGTAGTTTATTTCAACTCTGTACGAAACTAATTTTACAAAGCGACTATTGCAACCCGACTGTTCGCTATCGATGTTAAAATGCGACTCCTTAACTCTACTTCTAAAAAATAAAAGTAACCTAAAGGACAAGGGCAATAATAAAATTACGGAAAAGTATTGTGTCTTTGGCGGCAAGAACACCCTGCATGGGTTATATTTATTTATATGTCATTTACAATAATTTGGGTTCCTGCAATAGAGGTACCGGGTACCGACAAATGGAAACATCTTGTTGGGATATTGATGTTTACAGGACATTGGTTGTAAAAATAATTCCAGCTGGCACATCTTCAAAACCTAAATAATCAATGAGTTATAAAGTACCTAATTGATGAGGGACTAAACCAAATAGATGGTGGAATTTGTTAAAGAGAGGAAAGTGATGAACATAATTGTTATTAATATTAAAATGATACAGAACAACGAAGAGCAATAAAAATTATCGATAATACTACGCAGGGTGGCCGACTTGTCGTTATTCTACTGCTCTTACCATGGGAAATGTTCTGACAATCTGGTCAGCCCCATTCCAGCTGGTCGAAGTTATTTAAGGACCAAAAGAACCTCACTGGGATCCCATCCGTATATGTGGTAAAGTTGGCTACCCCGAGAACCTCTAAATATAGGGCTCCTCACATCCTACTTAAGTACCTATCTGAAAAATTTAACCCCAACGTGTTCAAACGGAAATCGCGACTTAATTTCTTCCGCTCTTTGTCTTTTTTTGTGCGGACCATTTAGCTTAATAAAATGGCACTTTCCCGAACCCTGGTATAATTTTGATCCATTATGCTACACTTACTTACGTATTGAGTTTATTCTACGCGTATCAAACTATAATACATATTATCGTACCTCCAAATATTACGGAGAGAAAGCATTTGGTCGTATCGATCAAACATATTCATTTTTTTTTTATAATTTCGACTAAAATAAAACAAATTATTCAATAGTCCGCCGCGTGAGGGAAAGAATGTCTTTATGCACCTGTTAGGATAATAATTACACCAGCACAAATACAATCACAAAAATCTGTGTCGATTTTCCGGTGCACATAGTTACATTTTCGCATCTAATTCTACGTAAGACCCTTTCATTTAGAAAACTCTTTTTCCTTATTAAAAAAATGAATGGTGTGATGAGTTCATTACCCTATTGCACCAAAATAAGTGTCGTAATAGCCTCATATTCTATAGTAAATATATAATCTCATTATTATTATCAGTCACATTTTATTCAATACATATTTGTAAACATAATAATACAGTACAATCGCTTAAACCAAAACTAGGAAAGCTTTCGGGACTTATTGACACGACTGATAGCTAACAACAAACAGTAACTTCTGACATTGATAAGAAGAAATATAAATACGCATTTGTTGATTGGCTTTTGAGTAATATTTATTGAATTTAGTTGTAAAGACATTGCTAAAATGAAAGCGTTTATTGTTCTGTTAGTTTTGGGTCTTGCCGCAACATCTTTGGTAAACGATCAAACTTCAATTTTGATTTGTTTGTTTTTTTTAACTGCGTATCGTTTATTTTAAGGCCAGACCAGAACTCAACTTCTCTGAGGTTAAAGAAAGCATTAAAAAAATCAAAGAAGCTCGTAAAAAATGTCAATCCAACCCTGCTACAGCTCTCGATGAAAGTACCCTAAAAAACTTAGCTAGAGGTGGTGTTCCACCAGCTAATGCTGGAGCTTATGCTCTTTGTATTTCCAAAGTAAGTACTCTTTCATTATTAAAATAATATTTTTTGCATATAATTTTCGAAAATGCCAATGAAATAGTCAAAAAATTAGGAATATTTTGTATTAGACTCTTAATTGGCAAAACGCAGATGGGTCCGTGAATACAGCAGTCATCCAAAGCAGAGGTCAGGCAATTTTCGGCAACAAACCCGAACTCCAAGCCATCATTGACGAATGTGCGGTAGCACAAGAGAATCCCGAAGCTACAGCTATACATCTTTTCAAATGCTACAGGAAATACTCTCCTCACCATGATGAGCATGAGCACCGGGTAAGAATTTCTATCTAATACTCTCATATTACCTACCTACGTTTAACAATTATCGTCTTACGAAGTTTTTGGAAAAAAAGGGCTATTTGTTTGGTTGAATACTTATTCTTAAAAGAGTGCAAAATAAAAAGTCTTTTCTTGAATATGATCAAAAAGACCTTCACTTGTTGCACATTATCGGCTCCAAGTCTTGATTTTGATTTCCCGGTAGTGAAACCGGTCACAAATCATGGTCAAGGACTAAGGACTATACCTCCACAAAAGTGGACTAAAATCAGAAAATACATTCAACACAAAAGGTATACAGTACTGCTAAGCATATTTTCGTACACACCTGTTGCTAGTAACAAAACAATAGCGAGTGCGGGAAATTTCTTCCCGCAAGAGTTAGGAACTATATTTTTTCTACGAGCATACTAAAGCTGATGTTACGAAGAGTTTAAATTAAATAAAATGCGATTATGCAGAAGGTAGAATTAAAAATGTATTGAAAGGTATTTATAAAAAGGTAAAGGTACAGGTATAGGTGTATCAACAATACAAACAATTCCATGTCACAATTATTATTTCAAACTCTTCCCGCACTGAGTGCGGGAAGAAATCTCTTCCCGCACCGGTGCGGGAAAAAAGTCTTCCCGCACAGCAAATCGTGCGGGAAGAGCCATTTCCCGCACGCTCGTAGGAAAAAAATATTATGCAATAAAATCTACACTCAAAGTCCATGATTTGAATCAACAATGAATCTTGGCAATTGCAATTTTATTATAGGCTCTACTTTTTGTGTTTCTTTTTGGTACCTATCATGTTGTGAATATGTGGGCCCAAGTAAGAGAAAGTAGATTTAAAAATTTCGTACTTTGTAATGGTATTTCTTGACTGTCTACATTCCTTGTTTACGTGGTATGAATGTCACCAAGCCTGACCAATAGTTCGAAGAGATATTCTGGGCAATGGTTTTTAATAATGTTTTGTCTCAAAACAGCAAAATGTAAAAATCTTCCTTCTTTTATCTTGAGTATTTCACTGTTAATAATGTGAGGAGTAACATGTTCTCGTCTATTTAGGTTAAATCTATATCGTACACAATGGTTCTGAATCTTTTGTGGTCTATATATTTTTGTTATGTTCTGTTAGAAAGGGTTCATAAACACTGCATAATTGAAGTTGCCCAGACTAGCGACTCTATCAACATGATTTTGGTATTAGTAGGAAGAAAATGTTTAAATTCATACAACTTCTTTAAAGCAAAATATGCTTTCTGACAAATGGCACTTACATGCCCTGTAGAAGATAACGCAGGATCCAGCAACAGACCTAAACTCTTTACTTACCTCTCCCATTCAATTATTATGCTCCAAGACCTGCTCGCAGCTCAAATCTTTTGCATCTATATTCCTTCGAAACAAAATAGCCCTAGCTTTTGATGAACTTACAACTGATCCATCCTTCTGTGCCCAATCAGTAACCTTAATAAGCTCCTGACTAATTTCAACAAACGATATTCTTGAATGTTATCACAATAGGCATGCAAAGAACTATTTCGCATAACACTTGTCAAGTTAATTATATAAATGAGATACAACAGTGGGCCAAGAATGGACTCTTGAGGTACCCCAGATCGTATCTGTCTTCTGAGAGCTTAGTAATACCTAAGATGTTGATTCGCGTCAGCTGGTTATGCCTATATAGATAATTACGAAACCATGAGAGGTAAATATGATCAAAGTTTAAATAATTGAGCTTAGTTGAGGGAAGTTCGTGATTTGAATCGGAAGCCCTTGTCATGTTCAGTAAAATTATGGCTGTCCACTGACTCTTGTCAAAAGCTTTAACAATATCATTGACTATTTTGAGTAGAGCAGTAGTGCAGCTATGATTTGGGCGAAATTCTGACTGAAATGGCGGTAAAGTGTCAGTTAATTTCACATACTCATTGATCTGTTTATGAGTCTCCAAAATCTTTGAAGCAGTTGGCAGTATACTGATAGCCCTAAGATCTGTGATTGTTGGATTTGGTTTTTTGAAGTAAGGTGTGTTTTGAGGCATGCTTCTCGAACAATTCTATGACAACGCTATTAAAAAACGACAGTATAAAATTGTTATCACAAGAAGGACTAAAATCTATACTGCCAAGATCACTACGAAAGGCATCCCTATCAATATGCCTGAAACACAGCATAGTCTGCCATATTGGTAATTATTACAGGATATTATGACAAAAACTGCTTCATGATAAATCTTAAAAATCTTTTGTCGTGGAAACGACCAATTACGTTTTGACCACCTTACCACCTGATTTCTTTCAGGCTCGCATCAGTAAACCATTTTTGAATAACAGTGAGCCTTGAACGCTCAAGTTCTATATAGGTAAAGTTTCATACCAAGACGGTCTGGATTTGCCGGTTTCCTTTAGGTTCAAAAATGATTTCATGTCACTAACTTCTAGGCTATTGTAAATTCCATCCTTGATCCGTTTTAAATCGGGGATTTTCAACAGGAAATCCTTCACGCTAATCAACTCTGAGGCTGAACTTGCATTGAATTGGGCATGGTCGCCTAGATAAGAATCTGCGTTGCCGAGCAGTTTACCAGAACGCTATTTGATTTGAAAATTGTACTGTTGCAACTGCTCTGTCTATTTTTATACCTGTATTTCTGGTTGTTTCATGTTTAGGAGCCATTTAAGCGCTACATGGTCTCTCTGTTGTTCATATAAGTACTTCTGCAAATGCTGTGCCGCTCTGACTATTCCTAATTGTTTTTTTTTTGGTAACGCAGTGATTTCTCACGGGCTCATATGTCAGTTTATCTCAGTCTGCATTTTCTTCAATGTTCCTTTATTCTGGATCTCATGAAGAAATTATTCGTCGTCCCTATGTGTGCACCCTGTGTCCAGCAGCTGACAGTGGATGCCTCTTGTTTTTGCTTGATCTGAAGGATGGTTATAAGTTTCTTGTTGGTTTGAAGTTGGTCTTTATATTGTGTTTTCGTGATTTTTTCCTGTCCTTTTTTCGTTAGTCAACCAAGAGATGGATGACAGAAATGCGCTGGACATTCCTCATCATCTGAATCTTGACGTCAAGAAGACTTGGGTCTAATAGCCTCATCACTCTCAGATTCACTGTATCTATTAGTTTGCAAAGCTGTCTTTCAGATGTGGTGACACAGATTCTCCGAATACGTTGTGTAATATTGTTATAATTCCACGCTTTTGACAAGGGTGTTGGTTGGAAAATGAATCCAAAGTCATATCTGTGCGTGTGGGATCACGATACACTGATGAGTGGCCAGTTCTCCTTATCAGAACATCAACAAATACTATTTATTGGTCGCATAATGCTTTTATCTTGAATTTGAAATTTTTCTCTTCCATGATTCCAAAATCGAAGGTCTCATCAACGTATCGGAGCCATATAGCCGGTTTCAGGTCGAAACACTCGATTGATTTCTTTTGGAAATTCTATACTCTACATGTATACTGGGCTAAATAGGCGACCCATAGCTACACCATCTGCTTGTTCGTAAAAGTCACCATTTAACAGAAAGCCACCTCCTATTAGACAAGTCCGTAAGATCTTGACTACCTACATCATCTGGAAAGATTTTGGTTATCAAATCCAGAGATTCCATCAGCAGGATTTGGGTAGACAATGGACACGATGTCAATACTGACCAGAAGATCTTCAGGTGGGAGAATTAAATCATACATTTTCTCGGTAATGTGAGACGAATCCTTGATGTAGGAATCAATCTTCCTTACATGAGGTCGAAGCAGCGATGCAAGATATTTTGCTAAATTATTATGTAGGAGACCCTGTTGCACTTACTATTTTTAATAGCCCTTAGGGCAGTGGTGGTACGGTTTTGACGATATTTTTCTGACCCGTATCTTATAAGATGGATGACTTGACCAATTTGTTGTTTTTCCGTAGTTCTGCTTGCGTAGGAACACTTTGTAGTTTTCGGTAACTTGATGGATCGAGTAGTTCTTGAATTTTTTGTTTTCATTGAGTAGGTGAGCATTATCCTTGTCAACTGGTAGAAGAAAGGTCACTGGTGTGGTCTAGCCTTTCATAGAATGTTTCCTAGCTGAATCTGGATCTCTTTCGCTTCGTTCACCTGATCGCTGCCCCTGGCTGTGGTTTCTTTCACACAGAAACATGTAGAGTTATTGCAAAGTTGCCGCCTTTCGTCAAAACTGCTGTTTCTTTCTGTGTAAGGGTTCTTGATGGTGAGATGAGGACACAAACATCGAAATGTTTTATCTCTAATATTCCTTTACGTTTGGTTCTTTCTCTAAATATGAGAATCTTGTCATTTTTCCACTCACACATGGCTCATAAAACTCTACATCCTGTACTTTAATATTCTCTAACCCTTCAACCATTCTCTTTTCAATTATTTCTCTTAATCCTGAAAATCCTATGCCTATATCGCTTGTGTCGTTTTACATAATCATTTTCGCTACTTTCAACATTCATGCATTCAAAACAAAAAAAAACTCAATTTTATACAAATTCTGTCGTTTGCCTATTCCTACTACTTACTTGCCCATTCTTACCCACTATATTCTATGTTACTATCTTCACTGTGGAATTTTCAAATATTATTCTCATGTCTGACATTTCTAGTTTCTTAACACTGCTCAAATTAGGTACCGGCAAAACGTTTCTAATTATACAATCAACTTTCTCATGCCCTACATTACTTACTGCTTTGATGTTTCCAACTCCCATGACCAATAAAAAAGACATTGTCCTCAACAACAGCAACTGAAATTGGATCTTTCAACATAACTAAACTCGAAAAAACTTCCCTCTGATTGACCATGTGATCGGTACACCCAGAATCAATAAAAAACTGCAATCCTTTCACATTTCTTGGTATTTCTCCTATTTGTTTTTCTCCAAGAAAACAAATGTTTCTGTTCATCTGATCTATCTGTGAACCTTGATGTGAAATCTTATCTTCTGCCAAGTTAGTTCCACTATTTTGAAATCCATCTTTTGTCGTCCCCCTCTTGAACTGAAACTTCTTACATTAAAATTTCCTCCTGCATTAAAACCTCCTCTTGCATTGTAATCTCCTATTGCATTGTAACCTCCTCTTGCATTTAAACTCCAATTTTGATAACAATGATAACCTCTTCGTATAAGACCTCTACTACGTAATTATTGCTTCTTGGTGCATTGTAAGTACTACCTAATCCACTGTATTGACTGTTCTACCAATTATTTGGTGCACAAAAACGCCTTATGTGATTGGTTAAGCAACATCCAGAAAATGTTTTGTCAATAAATTTTTGTGTCACAAAGGCTGTTTTCAGCATTCCTATGAAATAACATCTTCTATTCACATTCTGCCAATAGCTTATTCTTCGCATCTTCATATTTAACATCAGTTGTGCATAGTCTCATCAGACTTTGGTAAAGTTAACAACAGATTACATAGGTACCTACTTTGTCTTCATCCTTTACTTCGCAACCTGATGCAATCAATTGCCTCACAATATCCTCAAATTATATAATATGTTTCTCAGGTGACTCTCCCTCTTTCAATTTCAATGATAATAACTTCCGTTTCAAAAACATTTGTCTTTCTTCTCATATCGATCTTTCAAAGCTGTCCACATCTGGCATGCGTTATTTTTATCGCAAATTATATCCAGTTGCATGAGCATCATCCAAACACTGGACCACTATAGACTGGTATTGCTGGTCTTGTTCCTTATATTTTTCTTTTTCTCTATTATCTTTGTATCTACTATCATTTTATTCATATTCATTCCATTTTGCCACTTCTTTTTCCTCTAGTAACACTTGTAATCTAAATTTCCAGGCAGCAATTACCATTTAGTAATTCGATATTGTAATTATTGTTCTTTGCTGCAGACATTTTTTTTTTTCTAATTTTTTTCTCGCTCAACTTCTACCTACAACTTTTGAATTGACTTTCTATTCAATTTCCTGCCCTGGAAACTGCCCAGGGCCCCATAATCTCTTGTATTCTGTTTCTCAAATAGGAATTAAACTACTTAGCTTTTTTAAATATCCTTTTACTATAACAAAAATAAAGCAACCCTTCCAAGAGCACTTCTCTGCACACTTCTTCAAAATTCACTTCGAAGACTGGGTATCGGTATTATCATTATTTTGATGGAAAGTGATTAACACTGCGCTTTTATAGTTACATTATGCCGAAGTAGCCAAAAGCGTGAAGAAAATCAAGGACTCTCATGAAAAATGCCAAGCCAACAGCGCCACAGCCCTTGAAGATGGTGCGCTCAAGCAAGTACTGAAGGGTGGTGAAGCTCCAGCCAACTTTGGCGCGTATTCTCTTTGCGTCTCCAAGGTAAATTTATGCCCAGTGCCCATCGTATGGGGCGGACCACACTCGATAATAATCTGTATCAGGATCTTTGTTTTTATTTTCCCTAATTCTTATGGATTAGCATTTAAGTAGTTATGAACACCCTTAGAAAACCGATTCCTGTTGGTATGATGGAAGTATTCAAACTTTTTGTCAATTGTGGTCGACCCAATTCGACGGACAGATGCACTTATTAATACCATTTTTTTTTTTATGTAGGCTCTAGAATGGCAAAATGAAGACGGCTCTATCAACAGAGCTTACCTTGAAGAGAGGGGTCAAGCACTTTCTGAAGGAAACGATACCACCTACAAAGCTATCCTTGACGAATGCGCTGTAGCCCAAGCAAATCCCGAAGCTACTGCTGTGCATTTGTTTAAATGCTACAGGAAATACGCTTCCCATCACATAGGATAATAAACAGGATCAAAAATGTGATACTTAGTTTAAACAGAGAAACTTCAAATATTTTTTTCGAATAATGAATCAATCAATTTGTCAATGTATGTTTTAATTTTTCTTTTCATCCTTCTCTTCTCGAATTTAAAAACTGTCTTACCGACCCAGCAGTTTTAAATTCGGCTTTCATTTCTTAGGTAGGCATAGTGAAGGAAGATTGAAATATAACCGCCCAACTTTGAAACTTTGGACAATGCTCCTATATAATCGCAAAATCAAACAGTCATTTTTCAAATGTTTTGACTTGTCATTGTTAGCTCCGCTAAAGTTTCGCGGTATAAAATTCAAATTAAACATACACAACTGTAAATCTGACCGGAGTACTTTTTCGCGCATGCGCATTACTACGCGGAGACTAAGTTTGAGTACTCGCGGCCCAAGATAAATAACTATCGCAAGCGTTTCCAAAAACCAAGAACTATTTTCCGTCTATTTTACCGTCAAAAGTGATTTCGTGTCAAGAACTACCAATAGAATGAACATCTAGAATTAACAGAACGAATGGTGAAGATTTGTGGCAACCAGGGCCCTGGATAAGAGAAGAAAACCCCATCTTCATACTCTCAAGGAAATCACAGTCGTATTTTTACCCAATGGAATTATTCTTATCGTCTTTTTATGTAGCTCGCAAAGCGCAAATCCAGCAATAAAATTAAGTCCATTTGCTTCAGCTATTATTTCAAGTGTGGGTTAACAGTCCTGCCATTTCACTCCAGATTCAATCTAGTATCTAGTCCACCTTATCATTTTATGATGAGCCACATGGCTCAGGTCCCCTTGAGATAAGACCTCTGAAAACCATTGCTAACACGAGTATGCCTAATTTTTTCACATGGGTCTTTGTGACTCGATCTCATGGCACGTCAACGTTCCATAGGTACCTACATCTTTGGGCATACTCTTATTCTGTCTGCATATTCTTTGTCAAGGCTGAGAAGTCGCGAAATCCAACTTCCGATTACTTTCCGTTTGCGACAAAGAGGAACCTTTTCTTTAAGTATATATCTGAGTTACTGACACCGTTACCAAACCTTCAGTCACTTAAGAAAATGAAGTTATAAATGTGAATAATTGATCAAATATCCGTAGCTAGATTGGATTTGTTTGTTAATAGTTTTTTTGTATTTTTTGTACCTGATTGTACAACTAGACACTGGATCAAAAGGAAGAAAAATAAACCAAGTCGAAAGTGTGTAAAGAATTGGAAACAGTAAATTATATCATCGGTAGGCAACAAATTTTCCAGCCAGCCGCAGACAGGCATATAATTGAATGAGCCTCGCCGGGGCATCCCCAATAAGAATATTGTGTTGGGACGAAGGGAATTTTGGCAGTTTATTTTCCGATGTAGCGGAATCGATGCTCCCTGGATCCCATTGGCTTGAGCCAAATAGTCGATATTAAAAAAAAATTCTGTTTTTGGAATTCTGGACAAAGGGAGTTGAAAAATATTAGTCTGATAAAAAAAAAAAAAACAATATTTCTTTCCAGAGTATAATCAAAAAACATACACATGTAAGCTGACCTGGGGATAACGCAATATCGGCATAAAGTACGGCAGTTAGATACATCTGGCGTGCGGTTATCATTCAGACCATGTAGATGTCATTCGGCCGCTGGGGACGTGACCATTAAATAAGCATCCTTGGCCAGAAAGACATAAATTCAATTTAGGATTATTTTTACAGTTTAATTTTGAAATTCCAGTAACAGTTTTTTAATATAAATACGTAGAGACGCTTATCACATTACCTGTGATATAATAAATAATTCTTCATTAGTGATGGATTTCAGATTTTAGAAGATTTCATCAGTTGTCTATATATTTTTTTTTTCGGTATTTCAGTTATACGATGTCTATTGAGTCAAAGCGTCAGTGGTCTCTAATGCAAGTAACTTGAGGCCCTTCACTGCGACTCATTGATCTATTGTGGCTCAAGCCCATCCATATTTTTCCAATCATCAATAATGACTTGTTTTCCAATAGAACCCAGGATAGTAACAATTGGAAAGATATGGTTTAGGTCTCCCTTTGCAGAGATCGAGAAGCGCTCTTACTATACCTAGAGGATATTCTTCTGCGCCGGTTTCGTTCTGGGACATCTGGAGCCAAAACTTGTAATGATAAAATATTTTAAGCTTTTTCTGATAAGTAGGCATGATATTGGATTTATTGCAATGCATATCAGAGGTGTTATCCAGTCCAGATATTCGGCCTGGGAGATACGACTCTGAGACGTGAGGTTTGATGAGATCCTTTAATCTCACCGCTCTATATCTACAGATGCTTAGTTGTATCCTCCAGGTCCCCCTAGCCACAGGTCGATTATAGCAGCTCTGGAATCTAATTTGCGGATCGTCTTCGTTTATTTATATTGTTTGTCGATTTTTAACTGATACTTGCGGTATGAGGTGCGAGAGGGTGTTTCATATGGCAAAAACAGGTGTGACGTCAGGTAACCATTGGCATTCTAATGTAGGGAGCCACCAGCTCACATTCCGTCCGAGTATCAGATTAAAATCGACGAACAATAGTTGTAGGGCAGTCAGGTGTATCCTCGTGACTTTTTTCGCTCCCAAGCTTTCCTTGCACGCTGCTCGGGAGTGTTGATTCCTCTTTTACTCCGATTTTTCCGCTGGCCATGTCAATCAGAGTGCCTGGAAGGATGGGATGATTATTCCACCCCTCGCTTATGTCCATGACTCTCTCGCCATTCTCTTCAAGGTGGTTTGTTCCAGGAAGTAGATTTCAGTTTCTCGCCCTTCTGTTGGAAACTCCGTTGTCGACACCTGATTTGGGCTCAACTGCCATTCAATCTCTCTGCATGGTTCGCATACCACCTTGATCTTGATGGCGTTTCTCTTAGTATAGCTTGACTTCTCCTCCAAAGCTTGTTTGATATCGGTATCCCTAGCAAAAGCAAGTTGCCGCCAATATAGCTTTTGAGTTCATATAAAAGCGCACAAGGCTCACCAGTTCAACAAACCGTAGACACATCCGGAGAAACTGTTCGATCATCGAATCCTGCAACTTACTGTCCGATTCACAACTAATTCGCACTGACTTGGAGGCGTCGATCCCCTTGACACTTTTAATTTGAGAGGTTGGTCAACCCTGGGGACTTCCGTGTAGTGTTGTTTGAGTACTTCCAATTTTATCCAACTCAGGGATAACGCTCGGGATAACGTTACTTTACAACGCCACACGTATTATGATCTAAAACGCAACCAATACTCTATTTTCTGCATATGTAGAATTTGCCTTGCTATTTCTGTATATTCAATCAGCAATCATCTACAATAATTTTCTTGCAATTATTAGGAGTAGGTACATACAAATTTTTTGAACAACAGTATTTATTAGGAAAAACTCCAATTTTCGAACTGTTAATTGCACAGTATAGATAGGTACAAAATACTCACAATATTTTTATTTTATTTGTTCAAATAAGCACAACTCAAGAATGCAATTAAAATTTTGAAATTCCACTTCACTAGATTAATAGGCGTGATTGAAGCCTACTTGGAAATTAAATCTATAATTTTTTAATGGCGTGTTGCAGTGTTGCAACATTAAATGGCATTGATTCACCTAGGAATTTTACTAATAATAATTTAGGTTTATGAAAACGAGGACTCAGCCGATCGACGTAGAGATCTAGTCGATCCTGAGAAATCTAGTGAACAACTTGGATCCTGAACCATTCTGTGCTAATTCCCTTGAAATTGTAACTTTTACACCCGAGAACTTGGAGACTGTACTCAAATCACTGAAGCCAGATTCTAGTTCAGGAGAGGATTGACCTGTCTCGCCTAAATAGAAAAAGATAGCTTAATTGTATTAAATGCAAGTTGGAAAGTAATAAAAGATGACATGCGTGCGCAACTAGTGGGTTGAAGTGTAGCCAGTTTATATTGTTGCAGAACAAATGTAGACAAAACAAATCGAACATTATATCATTGAGCTTTAAAGTATATGTTAACCTCGTTTGCACTTTTATTCTGATAAATGTTCCATCCGGCAACATCGCACAATGAAAGTGCAAAGGAATAATATGTCAAGTATAATTTAACATAACCTCTAACAACACTGTATCTGAGATAACTGGGCTGGGACTCTGTAACGAATAGAGATATTCTTTTCTCAATCTCTATTGACATCCCTTCTCTATTGATTTCGAAAAGACAGAAGAAGACAGCAAATGCCATAGCGATAAGGATCTCTATCCGTTACAGAGTCCCAGCCCTGGATCTTTGTTCGGAAATGGGATTATCCCAACTTCCTAACACGGGTTCCTTCCTGGAAAATCCACTTTCACAAACCTGCTTACTAAAGTTCACGACTGGACAAGAGCAGATGACTCTGGCCAGTCTGTTGATGTATTTTTCCTAGATTTTGAAAAGGCTTTTGACAAGGTACCATTTGGGCGGCGTCTTCATGGTAGAAGAGGACTTCTACTCAAACTAATCCAAGATTTTCTGCAGGATTGCCAGTTCTTTGTCAGGATAGGGTCCATGAAGTCAAATTCCTGTGAAATTTTTGGTAGTATTCCCCAAGGATCAGTCTTTGGCCTTCTACTTTTCTTTGTGGACTGCCAAATGCATTGAGGAGTCAGATTATACCTATTGTTATAATAGTAATCCTGTAACGCAGACTGGAAGCCTTTAGAGGGGTATAGATGCCATGAAACAGTGGACAACCACTTGGTAAATACCAAAGTGTTGAATTCGCCACCTGGGCAAAGACAATCATAGGATGCAATACTTTATTGGGTATACCCAAGTAATTGTGTTGCTGAACAAAATGATTTGGGTACTGTTGCCACTGAAGACATGAAGTGGGAAAACCATATCAATGACATTATAAGGAATTCAAACTCCATCATGTACCGGATTTCCAAGGCATTTAAAGATCCCAAACCTCTCTACACCTGATAAGAGACGAATATAATAAGTACACACTACAAGTGCACACTGAAAGAAGGATTTAGTTATAATAACCTAAAATTAGTGACTATAACTAAATCGCTTATTGAAATATGGCTTATTAAACCTTTGGTCATAACACACAAATTATTTGTTTAAAATTTGAGAATAAAGCACTTATTTAATGATATACTCTATCTAATAATAATTAATTAACGCATATTAATAATAAATAAATATTTTGTTCTCTGAAGTTGGTGTTTGCTTCTGGATTTTCTGTCTTTACTAATGGTAAATTGATCATATTTTTCAAAAATATACGTTTGTTAATAATAAATTCTGGTTTCTTTTGCTGGATTAAATATAACTTTATATTTATTACCAGTAAGTAAACAATACTTGATTCAAATAATCATTTATTAATAGTAAAAAACGTTTATTCGCAAATATTATTTAGCTTTGTTACTGTTAATTTGGAATTATTTACCATAGGTATTTTTTTTTTAAGCCCGGTTGTACAATTGAAGCCAATCATGGGTTAGTTAAGCTTTCTGGTACTTGAAACCTTCCCATTTAAAATGCACAGCTGTAAGATTTGACAACACGTTGACAGTAATGCATTTTAAATAGGTAAGTACAAGTAACAGTTAAGCTTTAATAAGCCACGATTTATAAGCTTCGATTGTACCACTGGGCCTTAGTTTGTTCCTGGGAATAGGGCACTCTGAAATAATTAAAAACGAACCGATCTTTTTTTGAATTTATTTTTCTTTGGTAGGCTAGATTCTCACATAGGTAACATCATTTTGTTGAAGAACACAGCAACATGGCGGGTGTGCATGCGGTGACCTGTGAATGTAATAATGAACCATAACTCGATTATCTTCTCAGGTGTAACAGGAAAAAAAGGTGAATACAGAGTTGCTTGGTACCTATTAATTAACTGGCGCTTCTTCAGAAAATATTATTACGCTTGCAGTTTTATAAAACAACTTCAGCATCACCATCACAGCACGTTTCCAAAAACCGTTGTAATTCGACACTGTTGTGTTCCGCCACGCTATCTTCCACGATTTAATAATTATTACACTCAGAGTTGGGATAATATCATTTATAAGTTGACTGTTAACTTTGTATTTTGCCGAAGCACGCCAGAATAATGCAAAAGTAGGGAGTCGGTGGAACAGATAAAACATAGGTCAAGGTGTTTCTTCTTTCACGCCTCGAAACCAAAAGAACGAATAGCTCACAAATATAGGCGATAGACAGTGCGGACGGTGGCCGGTGTACCAACGTTTGTTTACTGATATTATAATTTATGTATGGAAAATAAGGATTTATTATTAGAAACCAAGGAACAAGTTGAAATTTCAACTAAACTGTGTTAAAATGGAACATTATATATTTATTAATCTATAGTTACCATTTGTTTATAATTACTAAACCAGAACATTCTGTTAATAAATTATATTTATAAAACCCTTGTAAATCAATGTAAGAAATATTTTGTTCATTATTAACAAACATTGTTTGATATAAGAAAATGAGTCCTAATAAATTATTTGTATTTTATAAATAACTATTTTTAACAGTCATATTTTTAATTACCAATTTAATGTATTTCTTACCAATGCATATTAATTATAATATTGGTTTGGTAACCAAATTTGTCAGAAACAAATATTTATTTACTATAATCTCGAATTTTTTTTCAGTGCAAGTTGAGCGTGTTTAGTGACAGCCAGCATCTAAGGGGTCGCAACAAGAAACTCTGTAAAGAGAGATGTGTTAGGCTTTTGCGTAGAAATTTTTTGTCTAATCGAGTAATTTATAATCGGAATCGACTCAGTTGAGACACTATAAATGCATCTTCAATCAACCTGTTTAAACACTGACTGAACAGTGAATAATCACAGAATACTGGCATCAATAGAAAAGCAATATGATGGTAATTCAAAATAACCTTTACTTTGGAACGTAGGTACCTGCTTCCCTGAAAAATGTGCAAGATATTGTTAAACTTATTCAAAACCTTATAAAAAGAAAATAATGAATTATTGATTTGTTGAATTTGAAATAGAAAACTTGCGATATTTTATATTTTGATAAAAATCATAATATTAGGGACCGCTTCTACCGATGTTAGGGGTTTCCGCTCTCTCTAATATTATGATTCGAACTACAAGGACTGTGACTTAAATCCCGGTTACTTACACTAATTAAAACTATGTTTCTTGGTTTGAAAAAAAAAGGGTCAGTTTATTTAAATATCTGTTATTATTGAAAAGACCACATTTTCAGGTCTTAGAGGTAACTATGATGTTTCTAGAGTCAAGATGGGAATCTGAAGGCTTGCCTTCAAGCTTTATTCCTCAAAAGGAGGTAGTCAAGATGGGTCGTAGGTACCTAAAGAGGTTGTTCCCAAAATTATCAGCTCTAAGTATATGACAGATTGTATGTCGGTGCTAAAACATTTCATTACTATGTTACTTTTGACAGTTTGTACAATAATAAAACTGAAATCTATTTTAGGCACGTAATATAAATATTTCATCTACAAGCGTTTTGTTATGACGTTCTTACATAACCATTTTTCTAGTATTTGAGTTATGCCTTGAGAATCATAACACAACTAGTGGTGTTATGAAGTAGGTTATGAATCTATAACACAACTAGTTTTTGCGATTTGACAAATGTCATAGTTAAACCTGTAAAGGTAGAATGAAGGTAGATAACTACTAATAAACGAAAATTGAAAAAAACATTTTCTTATTTTTCGCTTTGCGGATAAAACGTTGAACATCACACGTGCGCTTAAACACGACTACAAAGCTCGTGTGATTAGAACGACTCGGTCTACGACTTCATCGTTCCCATCTTTCACACTCGTTATTGTCACCATGGTCATAAACGCACTTGCAATGTAATAGCATTATATATAAAGTGTGCTAAGTAGGTTATTACCGCATGCGAGAGAAATTTGCAAACCGAACCACTGAAGCGAGGTTTGCAATCTCTGAGGACGGTTATAACCTAATTACCATACGTTTTATATACACTATTTTATCTACAACCGTGCGGTAATAAAATATCCGGGAGAAGTTTGGAAAATTATAAAAAAAATTGCGTCTGTCACCTTTGACAGTGGACAAGTAGAATTATAGGTGATGAAAATAACATTTTCTTATTTTTCGTTTTGTAGATAAAACGTTGAACATGACATGTGCGCTTAAACATGACTATGTTCATAAACGCACTTGTGATGTGAATAACTATGACATAACCGACAATGTAACAATTTATGAATAGAGGGTTTTCAATAAAATAAGGTTCGGAAAGTAATAATTCAAGATGTTGAACCGACAAAAACATGGTCAGGCCTTTGTGGAACAGATGGTAACAGTTAATAGAAAATGGGGAAATGTACAATTAAATGTCTTATGTGTTAATTACTGTGTTATATGATTGGGTCACACAAATAGTTTAGTGAAAGCATTTTTCACTAAATTCCAACTTCGCATTTCTAACATCGCATCCCTTGTCATATTTGTGCATATTTACGTTAGAGGGCTGGGCAGCAGTTCATTGTGGCGTCAGAAGCTATCAGCCGTTTCCATAGACCCCCGTGTGATTTAAATAAGCCCGGACTCCGGGGATGGCTCCGGGGAACTGGGATTTCGTTTTTTTTTTGTCGCCAGACCGGAGTTTATATGTCACTGTCGCAGCCAACTACCTAATTTAAGTCGATATATTCCGCGGGCCAAATCCGTAAAAATGGGAATGAAACGAGCATTTTCAACCCCACTTTTATTCTCTGGCTATGGCGCTGGATAAAAAATCTCGCCAATCAGGCGGGAAATCGTTGGTAAGTCTATGATTTATAGCGCCAGTTTGTCAGATGACAAGAACGACATGGCCGATTTTTTTTTATGGGAGAAAGTGGAATTCGATATTTTTTGGTTTGAACGTAAATAATTTTTTCACGATTCTCATTTCTCTAGATCGGACTCTTGTTATTTTCGAGTCACTTAAAATAATATAAAAACACCCACAGTAGGTAGATATTTTTAACGAAATTCGTTATTATAGTTATAATACACCATTCAGAAAATCACATTAGCTTTTTCCACTTCTGCACACATCAGTGCCCAAACCTATCTTGTAGGAAGACTTTGTTGTACTTGTAAGGAACCAACTCTTCGATAGTCTGGAAAAGCTTTTTTCTGAAATAATACAGATATAAGCAAGTACCCATCATAGACTCGTAAACATCCAAAAAATTACTTAAATCCGCACAACTTTAGATTTTGACGATAACCAAAAGGAAGAGTTTAGACATTCCGCCCTCTTTACAAACCCCATTGACAAGGAGGGCATAGATAATAGTACCTCAAATGGAATAGTCCGGGGGCCGAGGCCCTTTTTTCCAAATCATTAATAACAAGCTAGTTTTTTCAATGAGGCTTCATTTCACCGAGACGCCCAACTTTTTTCTCACGAAAATTGCGAAAACAGGTAGCTAACATACTGCGCAGGTGTGAAACATGTCGATTTGGTGACTATGAAAATTTGATTAATAACAGTTAGTTTTTTAGCTAAATGTTGAGATAATTTTATGAATAATTTGAAACAACATTTGTCCGACAAAATAAAGGGTTTGGTCTACGATGTCCCCCCCCCCTCGAACATGTAGCAATTACGTTGCATAAAAAATGATTAATAACAAGTTGATTTTTTCAATGTAGGTTGGCAAATATTATTACAATTAAATGGTCACACTGTCCTACAAATAAACAGGTAGCTATTTTCAGTCCTACACTCAAAAGTTGTCGATTTCACGATTTAACTTTTTTCATTAATAACCGGCTAAATCTTCGTGAGCATTTTCATTTTGAAAAGACGCCCAAATTTTCTTTTGCGAAAATTCCAAAAACAGGTAGCTAACAGAGTGCGCAGGTTAAAAACATGTCTATTTGGTGATCATACAAATGCAAATAATAACTGTTAATTTTGTAGCTTAATGTTGAGATAGTTTCATAAATAATATGAAATAACATTTGTCCGACAAAATAAATGGTTTGATCTAGGATGTCCCCCTTCTCAAACATGTAGCAGGTACGTTTCATAAAAAATGCTTTATAACCAGTTGATTTTTTTAATGTAGCTTAGTAAATATTACTACAATTAAATGGTTACACTGTCCTACAAATAAAGAGGTACATTTCTCCAGTCCTACACTCAAAAGTTGTCGACGATCACCGACCGGCTTCTTCTCGAGCATCTTCGTATTGATAATACGCCTAACTTTTCTATTGCGAAAAGTTGCAAAAGTAGTAGCTACTAGAGTGAGCACTAGTGAGCAGATGTAAAATACCTTGACTAGGTGATTATGCAAATGTAATTATTAACAGTTAACAGTTAATTTTTCAGGTGAATAATGAGATAATTTTATAAACAATTCGAAATTCGATTTGAGCCACAAAATAAATGGTTTGGTCTACAGTGTCCCCTTTCTCAAAAATGTAGCAATTACTGGCTCGTAAAAAACGATTTATAACCAGTTGAGTTTTTACTACTAAATATAACTACAATTACCCATTGTCCTAAAGAGGTGAGATTCCTCAGCCCTACATTCGAAAATTTCGAAAACAGCCTTATGCATATTATACGTAAATATGTACAGGGCTTTCATTTCAAAACTTGCCACTCACGTTATCTGCGTAAAGAGACAGATTTCTAGAAATCGCCGAAACACGTCAACAAATTTATTGAAGGGGTACCTACGTTAATTTGTTGACGTGTTCCGGCGATTTCCAGAAATCTGTCTCTTTTGGCAGATAACGTGGGTGGCAAATTTCGAAATGAAAGCCCCTGTATGTACATGTACGTACACAGATGCGTGTATAACAGTATATGTGTTATGTGTATGTACACACACGAATTGACGCGCATGCTCGTAAATAACACAGTATCGTAGTATAGGGTGATTTAAAAAGCTCGCCAGATTTGAATTGCTCGAAAGAGAGTTTTGGCATGCCATCAGAGTAGAGGGGGCCATGCCCTTTGTCATTTTCCATACCTAAATTGAGAAGGTTCGATCCAACCGGTTCATCTTAATTCTAAAGATATTAAAAAAAAATTGAGCTCCTTTTTTAATGTATTAAATCTGGCGCGCTTTTTTGAATCACCCTATATACAGGGTGTTTTCTAAGTTGGGGTTTTCCTTTTTAAATGACGTGGAACTTAAAAAATACAGGAGTTTTCCAAATAATATTTTCTCGACAGCTCAAAAATAAAAGAGATATGTTCATTTCAAATAATATCAAAAATCAAATATTTTAATAAATATATTTTTTAAAATACAAAAGGTAAAATTCTTGAATTTAATCTTTTTTTCTAGAAAGTCTCTTTACGCAGATAACGTGGATGGCAAGTTTTGAAATGAAAGCCCTGTACATATTTAGGTATAATATGCATAAGGCTATTTTCGAAATTCTCGAATGTAGGGCTGAGAAATCTTACTTCTTTAAGACAATGTGTAATTGTAGTTATATTTACCAAACTACAGTAAAACAATCAACTGCTTATAAATCGTTTTTTATGAGCCAGTAATTGCTACATTTTTGAGAAAGGGGACACTGCAGACCAAACCATTTATTTTGAGGCTCAAATCGAATTTATAATTATTTATAAAATTATCTCATTATTCACCTGAAAAATTAACTGTTAACTGTTAATAATTCCATTTGCATAATCACCTATTCAAGGTATTTTACATCTGCTCACTAGTGTTATCAATACGAAGATGCTCGAGAAGATTTAGCCGGTGATTGATGAATGAAGTATTACCGTGAAGTCGGCAACTTTTGAGTGTAGGACTGGAGAAATGTACCTCTTTATTTGTAGGACAGTGTAACCATTTAATTGTAGTAATATTTACTAAGCTACATTAAAAAAATCAACTGGTTATAAACCATTTTTTATGTAACGTATCTGCTACATGTTTGAGAAGGGAGACAGCCTAGATCAAACCATTTATTTTGTCGGACAAATGTTGTTTCATATTAGTTATGAAACTATCTCAACATTTCGCTACAAAATTAACTGTTATTATTTACATTTGTATGATCACCAAATAGACATGTTTTCCACCTGCGCACTCTGTTAGCTACCTATTTTTGGAATTTTGGCAAAAGAAAATTTGGGCGTCTTATCAAAATCAATATGCTCACGAAGATTTAGCCGGTTATTAATGAAA
Source organism: Ceutorhynchus assimilis (assembly GCA_917834065.1). NCBI lineage: Eukaryota > Metazoa > Arthropoda > Insecta > Coleoptera > Curculionidae > Ceutorhynchus > Ceutorhynchus assimilis. The sequence continues at coordinate 19,083,480 of OU892287.1, forward strand.
AAAGTTAAATCGCGAAATCGACAACTTTTGAGTGTAGGACTGAAAATAGCTACCTGTTTATTTGTAGGACAGTGTGACCATTTGATTGTAATAATATTTACCAACCTACATTGAAAAAATCAACTTGTTATTAATCATTTTTCATGCAACGTAATTGCTACATGTTTGAGGGGGGGGATATCGTAGACCAAACCCTTTATTTTGTCGGACAAAGGTTGTTTCAAATTATTCATAAAATTATCTCAACATTTAGCTAAAAAACTAACTGTTATTGATTAAATTTTTATAGTCACCAAATCGACATGTTTTACACCTGCGCAGTATGTTAGCTTCCTGTTTTCGCAATTTTCGTTGAGAAAAAAGTTGGGCGTCTCGGTGAAATGAAACTGCATTGAAAAAACTAGCTTGTTATTAATGATTTGAAAAAAAGGTCTTCGGCCCCCGGACTAGAATTCTTCTATTGATCAAATGCTCAGAGCGATGAGTTCATCATTATACATTATCTCTGTCAACGGAAGAATAATCGGAAAACAATCTGGAAAGCCAAATGCAGAGCACTGCTATCTCATCGACTAGGTTATTGTGCCAGTCAAAGAGCAACGTGAGGTAAAAGTAAATAAGCATAAGAAAACCTGTATTGTTATAAATCTCTCAAGTTGAGAATAAAATTTTACTTTTAATAGTCCAGCGAATTCGAAAATAACGGGCACGAATTACCTAGACAATTCTAGAAGCAACTGCGCGCTATAAAGCGGAGTCAGCCAGCGAGGGAATGAGCCAGCGACCATTTAGACGCCAGTGTATCAGGAATCAGTTAGTGCCAGTGGTGAATTAAACGCGAATACTTGAGTTAAAATTCAGATTATAAGTGGAACGTGAGTCGATAGTTAGACAGTGAATTGTGATTTGCTGTTGTGACTATGTCACAGATCAGCTATACCGGGTGCCCACGAGATTACTTTCCGGCTACCATTTTTTTATTTGTTTTTCCATATCAATGAAACTTGGTAGGCTTGATATTCTAACGAAATGCCATTTTTATGCATTTATGACAAGTTTTCTTTACTTCCGGTTTCACCGGAAATAACAGAAACTTTTGGTTTTCAAATGGCACACCGTGTATATTTTTTGTCTTTTGGAATCTACAGATCATTTTACGTCCTAATGTACCATTTTTAAAGCAAGTTTTGTTCAAATTTCGTTTTGAAATTAAATTTTAAGTAGAAAAAAAAATAAAAAAAATTACCTACATAAGAAAACAATAGTTATTTTTGTATCTAGGGCGCGAAACGCTACTTTGGTGATCTAGATCTGATTTTTTTAACGAGGCGCACCCGAGTTAAAAAAATAGTCGAGATCACCAAAGTATTTCGCGCCCGAGTTGCAAACAATATTTTTTCTACAACTGCATTTAAATATCGATCATTCGAAGGCAAAATTGCATTTTCACTCAAAGGTAGATGAATTTTAATTATTTTTGGTTTCCTGACAGGTATGTGTCACCATGACATATCAGTGTGCGAACTAGCTATTTCGCGCACACGTGCGCGAAATAGCTAGTTCGCGCATGGCGTCATGAAAACGTTAAAAAATCAATACCTGGGAAAAAAAGTCTCACTTCGCAAACTGTCATGAGTGTGCGAACATCATCATTTTTTGACAGTAGTAGAAAAAAATATTTGAACCAAAATCAAGAAAAATGTCATAGTGTATTATATCGTTGGATTCGCTTTGAAATACTGCATTTAGTAATGTTATGAAAGTGATATGTTTCTATTCTAGTTTTTGAGCTAGGGCAAAAATACTGAAATAATGAAGTTTACAGCACTCTATCAAAAAAGTTTACAAAGATAAAATTGAGTTGTATTTTTCTGAAATTAAGTAAAGTATGTAGAGTCATATTAGAAAGATCATGGCACTCTAGTTAAAAAAATAAAATTCATTTCAAAAACAAAATTTGAACAATACTCGATTCAAAAGTGGTGCATTAGGACGTAAAACGATCTGTAAAATCCGAAAAACAAAAAATATACAGTGTGTGCCATTTAAAAATCAAAAGTTCCGATCATTTCCGGTGGAACCAGAAGTCAGGAAAACTTGTCATAAATGCATAAAAATGACGTTTGGTTAGAATATCAACCCTACCAAGTTTCGTTGATATTGATAGACAAATAAAAAAATGGCAGCCGGAAAGTGATCTCGTGGGCACCTGGTAAAGTCCATTCCAAAATATTTCGTTGACTTCACGGCTATAAAACCCTACCATAAATTAGAAAGCTATTAGCCTCAATTGTGTAGGTACCAGGTTCTTTTATGTAGGTACCGGGTTCCTTAATACCCACTCAAAGGTTTACAGGTACGGATTTTGTGCCCATTATAATGAAAACGAAAAAGGCGTTTCATAATATTATTTATTTATGTTATAATCTTATACTATCTTAATAATTACCAAAACTTAATATCTAATACAATATAATACAATACACAATTCAACCAAACCTAATCTATATTTAGTTCCGTTTCACTGTCACTGTCATCTTCATCTATGCCTAAACTAATTATTAATGGCTTAACATTAATACCTATTGAATTATAGGTTTCTTCAACTTTTATAACCAGATTGACAGAATTTAACCAGCTTTGAACTGGAATATTATCTACACATTTTCTAATTAAATCTATTACAGCAGTACTAAGTGTAGGAGAGGTGTTTCCTCTCCTAACCATTGCCTTCAATTCATGCCAGATATGTTCTATTGGATTGAAAATACAATAATATGGAGGAAGACGCAAAACTGTATGACCACAAGCGCTAGCAAGATCGTCACAAATATATTCTTTTTTAACATTATATGATTTCAAAACGTTTAAAAGATCTTTCTTTGTATAATTTTCTTCGAAATACATATCATTTTCCATCATATATTTTTGAAGTTCTACTTTTGTATTACTTGCATTGGGCACTTTATTTTTTTGACGGCTGTGGTAACTAGCGTTGTCCATCACAATTATACTGTTTTCTGGTATGTTCGGAAGAAGGCGATTCTGAAACCATTCTTCAAATAATTTTGCATCGGTATCTTGATGATAATCTAATGATGAATTGGCTATTTTTTTTGCGGATAGCAGCAAAGAGTTTGGAACAAAACCATTTTCTGATCCGGCATGCAAAATTGTAATCCTCTGGCCTTTATTTGAGGGTGCTTTGGTTTGACATTTGGAGGTTGAGTCGCTCCATCCTCTTTTGGGAGTGTCATGGGTATCAAACCATGTTTCGTCAAGATATATTATCGGACGATTTTCTGCCCTATATTGTTTTATGGAACTTAAATATTCTCGACGCCATGCTTGTAATCGCTGGGATTCCATTAGCACTTGCCTCTTATTAATGGTTTGATATTTGAAACCCATTGCTTTCACAATTCTCCAAAGGCTTGTTCTGCTACATAATATATCAGTTTCGTCTTCTTTTTTAGAGAATCTATTGTAGGTATTATTTGTTTACTGTACAAATCATAAATTTTCCTACGAATCAACTCTTTATCCGCTTCTTCAACCTTTCTTGACTTGCCGCTGTCACACCGTTGCTTCCTTGGCTGGATGCGTTTGGCTACGATATCTTTAACCGTAGATAATGGAGTTTTGGTTAAAACGGATGATTCACTCACACTTTGATTATGATTATAGCCTCTCTGCAGAAGGGTTAAATAAACGTTCCTCACAATTTCCTTGGCATCTAGCGATAAATGTTTTTTTTTTTGAAATACCACTTCCGGTTGCAATACTACCATCATTTGCCCATGGACGCCACATTTTTTTTGTCAATATAACAGCTCTAGTTCTGCACAAAGACTAAATAATTTAACTAAAACATTCACCCACATTTACATGTACATCTCACCTAGGCAGGTATAATAAATAAAATCAACCCGGACCTGCTCACAGGTAGTCGAAGTTTGTGGTTGAGGGTATCATCAACATTTTATTGATACTTGAAGAGTCAACGAATTATTTTGGAATGGACTTTATACAGATGCGAAAAATCGGAGAATTCGTAGTTCAAGGTTATATGTAAATACAACAGGCTGGAACACGCTCACGCACTATAAATGATCGGCCGCGGCTACCCTGGTTTCGTTGCTTTGAATTGTCGACGGCAAGGATACTTACTTACGCATCTGTATTTAGGTGATCTATGACTATGAAATTAGGTTTGATTGTAGTTAAACCAAGTGTTATAATAGTGCTAGTTTCATAAAGGTAAATCAATTTTAAAAGAGTAGTCCCACTTATCTATGAAGGCGCAGACGTAACTTTAGGTACAATGCAATGATAGGGCTACATAGTAAAAAAAGCAACAATAAAACCTTCCGTTTTTATTTTTAAAATGCAAATTCTCTTCCATGTAAAGTCCGTCGATTTTGATCTGATACTCCAAGGGAATGTGAGCTGGTGGCTCCCAATATTAGAACGCCAATGGTCACCTGACGTCACACCTGTTTTTGCCATAAGCTTCACCACCTCGCTCTTCATACGGAAAGTGTCAGATTAAAAACGACGGACAATAGGTACAAAACTACTTTCGATTATCAAATAATACGATACTTATTACAATAAGTTAACTAGCGAGCCAATAAGGCCAGCAATAATAAGGTAATTTTCAAAAATTAAAACATCCTATTTATCTCGCCCTCGAACATTAATAACTCGTATCATCCATTAATTTTGAAAACATTCGTAAAAACTCCTATTCATGTTCTTTTGGCTATAAAAAGCGGGTAGAACTATATGAAAATGGAAATGGGGCACGCCCCACGTATATCCAGGGATAATGTTATATTCCGATCAAGCAATAAAAGAAGATGCCACATCATCGTGAGCACCGTTAGCATCTGAATAAGATTGTTATGTCCTTTGATTTTCTGGATACAAATTCCCCTTATTCTGTGCGGGCAATAATAATGCCAGGCTTTTTTTTTCATACAAAGGGGTTAAACAAGAATTTCTTATAAGTATAAAATTGCAACACCTATTTATTATAAGCCGTAAGTATACATTTACCAAAAAAATTGTATCATGTTTTTACTTTCTCCGATACCATGTTTCAAGAAAATCAGCCCTATCTTTATTTTAAAGGACCCATATAGCAAATCTAACTACTGAAGCCATGTAAACGTGTTGTAACCAATTGATTCAGAATTTGATCAAGTTTCTGTCCAATTCATAAACTCAACTCATGACAAGTTCGAAATATGTCTAGAATTTTTCTCAGAATCCAGAAATGTCATAATATTGTCACGAGTCTATTTTGCTGTGACTCGGGGTTTGGGATCTTTTGGGGTTTTAATGAATTAAAACAATAAGTTCCAAAACATTAAAAATAATTAAGTTTATTTACTACAACTAAAGGATTGATTAAGCAACCAATGAGAACATTGAAAACACTAAGACATCATTTATAAATGTTGAATAATTGTACTTACCAGATACCCATTTTTCTGTAGCCCGTAGCACAACTTTAGCGCCCGAATTTAGATTTACAACTAACTTGAAAATTACGCTTTATCGATCCAAATCGATTCAGAATTGTCAGCAAAAATCATTGACCTAAAACCTAGGTTGTTGGCTTTAAGCTTTTTTGCTGATTCTGCGTTTGCTTTATTTGATATAACATCCGAATTGCGAAACTAAATTGGGACATTAAGTCAATGAACTTTGGTTAATTCGTATTGGAATAATAATGTTATGAAGGGTGATATTTTTTGGCTTGACAATATACAGGGGGTATCATTTGAAAAATCAAAGTTGATACCAGCGAACCTATTCTTTGAGACACCCTGTATGATAAAAATATATATCGAAAAATTTCAAACAATAAAAAAAAAAAGAAAATTGACGTGTCTGGGCGATTTTACAAAAATTCTACCGTTTTCATAATAATGAATTTTTTCTCCAAACGTCAAAAAAACGCCACTTTGTTAATCTCTGTCAAGATGTCAGAAATTTAATTTCTATGCTGGTAGGCAAATGCAGCAGGTTAACACCTGTCGAGGTGGTAGAAATTTAATTTTTCTCCAAACGTCCAAAAAACGTCACTTTGTTAACGCCTGTCAAGATGTCAGAAATTTAATTTCTATGCTGCTAGGAAAATTCAGCGGGTTAACACCTGTCAAGGCGGTAGAAATTTAATTTCTATGCTGCTAGGCAACCGCAGCGGCAGTAGAAGTACTTTTAGTGCCGCTAGAGCAGCAGCAAAAGTACTTTTAGTGCCGCTCGTACTTTTACTGCCGCTCAACCATCCAGTTACCCCCGAGCTTACCCCATTCGTTTGGAGAAAAAATAGCGTGTTGCATACGGAGTAGAAGCACTTTTTTGTGCTTCAGCAGTATTGCAAGCCTCACTACGTTCGGCACGCAAACCTACTGCTTCAGCACAAAAAAGTAAAGCTTCTACTCCTTATACAACAATATACTATTCTATGCTGCTTGGCAACCCCAGCGGCAGCAAAAGTACTTTTAGCGCCGCTGGAGCGGCAGCAAAAGTACTTTTAGTGCCGCTCGTACTTTTACTGCCGCTTAACAATTCAGTTAACACCGAGCTTACCCCATTTGTTTGGAGAAAAAATAGCGTGTTGTACTGCTTCAGCACAAAAAAGTAAAGCTTCTACTCCTAATACAACAATATACTATTTTCCGCAAACGTCAAAAAATGATGACTTTTTTAACCTCAGTTCTAAATGTTGAAGTTTGACTTCACAGACGTCATTTTTTTGGTTACTTTTTTGTTCGCGCGTTCCGTGAGCGTACAAAAAAGTACTTTCTTCTACTGACGTTTCATAATATAGCTATTTATACAATAAGTTACGAAATGAGCGTCTTTTAGGCACGCGTCGTGAAAATTGTCCAACGAGGCAAAGCCGAGTTGGACAACACGTCTAGTGACTAAAAGACATCGTTTCGTAACGTATTGTATACAAGATTTTTTCTACTGGCATTTTATAATAAAAAAACACAATTTTATTTCATGTGAATAAGTCGATTACACCCAAAATCTTTGTTACCTGCTTTTACTTGACACCTGACACTTTTCATGCGATTTTCTTTTCAAAATTCGACATCAATAATTAAAATCCTAGAAAGTAGGTAATAACACAAACTTCTGTTTTGAGTAACCCAAACGTTCAATTCAGTAATTCCATTTTCAATATTCATAATAAATACAAAACAAAATTCAAATGTGTGTTTAGTGTGTTTTTTATTTCTGAATAATGAATGACACTTTTAGGCACTAGTGCTTAAAAATTACTTTTACGCACTCATAAGTCACTTTTACGCATTCAAAAGTCACTTTTACGCACTGAGTGCCTAAAAGTAACTTTCACGCACTCAGTGCCTAAAAGAATGTCGTTTCAAAACTGAAATGACAATCGAAAAGTTGCTATTATGAAACGTCAGTAGAAAAACAACTTTTCGATTGTCATTTTAGTTTTGAAACGACATTCTTTTAAGCACTGAGTGCGTGAAAGTTACTTTTAAGCACTCAGTGCGTAAAATTGACTTTTGAATGCGTAAAAGTGACTTTTGAGTGCATAAAAGTAATTTTTAAGCACTAGTGCCTGAAAGTGTCACTCATTATTCAGAAATAAAAAATACACTAAACACATATTTGAATTTTGTTTTGTATTTATTATGAATATTGAAAATGGAATTACTGAATTGAACGTTTGGGTTACTCAAAACAGAACTTTGTGCTGTTACCTACTTTCTGGGATTTTAATTATTGATGTCGAATCTTGAAAAAAAAAATCGCATGAAAAGTGTCAGGTGTCAAGTAAAAGCAGATAACAAAGATTTTGGGCGTAATCGACTTATTCACATGAAATAAAATTGTGTTTTTTTTATTATAAAATGCCAGTAGAAAAAATCTTGTATACAATACGTTACGAAACGATGTCTTTTAGTCACTCGACGTGTTGTCCAACTCGGCTTTGCCTCGTCGGACAATTTTCACGTCGCGTGCCTAAAAGACGCTCATTTCGTAACTTATTGTATAAATAGCTATTTTGTACGCTCACGGCCGGACAAAAAAGTGACGTCACAGAAATTTCCTGAATTCCATCGCTTTGAACACCGTTTGCGGAAAAAATCGCATGTTTTATTCGGAAAAAAACACTTTTGTGGCTCGTCTAAAATTGTCGACCTCACTACGTTCGGCCGTCAAACATTAGTCTCGCCACAAAAAGTATCACTTTTACTCCTAATAAAACAATATACTAAACTGCTGGACACTTGATCTTACACATACAGATTTTCAGGCAAAATTCAAAGTTTCATATTTTCGGCAAAAATGAAGCTTTTTTAATGTGGTTTGTGGGGTTCAATAGCCTGTCTTCCGGATAAAGCTACTTGTTGTAAATTTTTTATAGGACCCCAGAGTTGTGATATACAGGGCGATAAATTAGGTGATGCAAAAAATCGAAATGTTTGTGTTCGTGCTATTTTGGCAAAAAAAAATTGTAGTCATAAGAATATGGTTTATTACCAAGGTAACATCAATACCTCTAGATGTTTTTGTCACTTTTTGGATTTAAGCCCTTTGACCTTGGATATACCAATAAACGTCAAAATATGGCAACAAAATCTTTAAAATACCGTAATAGACCATAAATTCACTGCTAAAAAGTACAACGATAGTATAACGTATGCCCTCTGAGGTTTTGGTAGCTATGCATAGGCTCGTCAACCTGCAAGAAAGTTTAGCGGGTGACTGCAGGACTTGCACTGAAGAAGTTAATTGTTTATTGTTCAAAACAAAAACGAGCTTTAGAAAGATAGTATAACGTATGCCAAGCATACCAATCGATATTTATGAATAAAAATCCATCGGAAAACGATCGGCATACGGTGTACTTGGGACCTGAGGATAGGCCCTATCATTCAAAAATGGGGAATTTTGAGGGCGAACGACGACCCCTAGATCTCACTTACACCGGCCGTATGACCCTTGGTATGACGATCGTTTTGCAATAGATTTTAATTCATAAATATGGATTGGTATGCTCGGCATTCGTTATACTATCATTCCAAAGCTCGTCTTTGTTTTTAACAATAAAGAATTAACGTCATCAGCGCGAGTACCGCGGTCACCCTATACTTTTGCTTGCACATTGATGAGTATATGCATAATTACCAAAACTTCAGAAGGCATTATACTATCGTTGCACTTTTTGACAGTGGGCCTACGGTTCATCACTCGATATCGGATGCACAAATTTTGACGATTTTTTCAAATTTGGAAACTTCATTTTATGCGGATCTTTTATAGTCATAGTCTACGTAGGACACACAGAACATTTCACCTCTAGAAAAGTATCTGCAATGGTATGTACCGGTTATGAATTACGGCGCCCTCGTTGACTGAAAACCCAACTAATCGAGTATTCTTGACAAAAAGGCGAATTGATTTTTTTCATATATTTTTATTATTTTTGTATAATTTTTAATGTTCAACTGCATTTGGCTTGCTGACTCCTCTTAGCTCTTTTCGCCTCATTTTTTCAAAAACTATGACTGGCAGGAAGTTTCCGATGTCGAACATAGTGCAAAAAGAGTTAGTAAGTTAGCAAGAGACACGCAGTTATAGGTAGATCGCAAAGTAAATACGAATAATAAATACAAATACGAACGAAACGAAACAAACGAATAAATACAAAAAAATACGAACAAAAATTAGGTTTTTTTTCAACCAAAACTTTTTGAATTTTCACTTTAACGCGCGTGGAAACCATTCTGTGCCGTGGGGTACAACAACACAATTTAAAAATTCAAATTTTGACTTTTAAAATGACAAAATAAATGACAAAACCAACCAACACAAATCACTGTCCACACCACAGATACCTGTACATTTCTCTTATCTCCCGACAGTGTCGCCATCGTTGAATGAAAACCTAACTAAAAACCTTTGTCGCGATTCTTCCATTTGAGATATTTTTCTATAGGTGATATGTTCTGTGGTAGGACACACGAAATTGTTTAGAGATAATGATCGCGTGCCAAAAAGACATACTGAATTTGTTTTGCTTTAAAATCGGTCAAGTTGGAGTTGTCATTATCTCAAAACAATTTCTTCCGTTTACCGAATGTGGACGTAACCTAATCAGCAAAAAAGTAACCTATATTTCGACATTATGTCTAAAATCAGTAATTACTCAACAATCGAAGAAATACCACAATTAAACTGAAGTTTTTAGCTGTAAAATAATAAATATTTTTTACCAGGGACGGATCTAGGAGGAACATGCTCCGGCGGCATTTGAAGGGACACAAAACGGACTTTAAAAAAAATAATTAATAATGAAAAAATCTATTAATTCCAGTTGTATCCCGGACACCTTATTCAAATGTATTAACAAAAACGTACTCTATAGATATTGTAATTTGTAAAACCTTTTTTAGAGGGCATTTTCCCCACTGGAATATGGAAATAAACAATTATTATTTATTATCTGTTAAATTTCAACGTTTAAATTGGTTAAAAATTCTATTAATTATGAGGCTTTCAACCGCAGCAGAACGGGCAAATTGCATTCGACTCCTCAACGAAGGAATGTCAAATGAACAAATTGCCCACTTCTACAATGTCAGCAGAAAGACAATTTATAATTTAAAATATCGATTTCAAGAGACAGGTAGTCATAATTATACGCATGGGGATGGACATACAACAAAAATTGATCGAAGAATGAAAGAATTTTGATGAGGAAAGAACTTCTAGAAAATTGAATAGATCATTGAGGCGACACAATGGAGTGAGAGTATCAGATAGAACAGTTCGTTTTAATTCACTCCGATGGTCGGATGCTATGCTATGCAGAGTATGCTACATTAACTTAATCGAAGATGTTTAGTCAAATTTAAAACTAAGGGTAAGATCACGCGATGTGTCTCCCAAAACCTTGAAAGACCTAATTGAGGCCCTACGCGAAGAGTGGGAGAATATTCCATAAGATTTCATAAGAAATCTTGTGGATACTCTTCCCAATCGATGTCAATCAAGCATCGAGCAGGAGGACCAACAAGGTATCAGGTTTTCAATATTTTTTTTGAAATGAAACTTCTTAGGCGGCAGTCTAATATTTGGACGAGAATAGAGAGTGATTTGTAAGACGCGTCACAGTAAATGTAGATAAATAAAAAAAAAAATTATTCGTATTTTTCATCTTGCTTAGACTTTACAAAATCTACGTAAAATCAGGTATCCAAATCTGAAAAAATCGTCAAAATTTGTGCATCCGATATCGAGCTATAAACCAGAGGCCCACTGCCAAAAAGTGAACGATAATAATGCCTTCTGAGGTTTTGGCAATTATGCATATGCTCGTCAATGTGCAAGCAAAATTATGGGGTGACCGCGGAACTCGCGCTGAGGACGTTAATTCTTTTATATCCTACTGAATTTACTGTATTCTGTCTATTTTTATAAAGGAATAAGCCATAAATCAAAATTTCTATTTTTTGTCAAAGTGTTACCTATTCAAGGTAAAAGCGGGAGTTATGGAAATCCTTAACTCCCTTGGGAGTTATGATATCCTTAACTCCCTTCCTTAACTCCCTTGGGAGTTATGAAAATCCTTAACTCCCTTGGGAGTTAAGACCCTGTTTATGATTATCGTAACCAAGGTATTGTATGGTTTTAATAGTTCAGTAGGATATAAAATTATCTATGTACCACGGGAATTATCAGGAGTTAATACCCACGGGCAATTGGTGTCCCTCGGGCCGGAGGCCCTCGGGACACAAACGTTGCCCTGGGGTATTAACACCTGCATAATTCCCTTGATACATAAATAACTATATTGTTAAAAGCAAAGACGAGCTTTGGAATGATAGTATAACGAATACTGAGCATACCAATCCATATTTATGAATTAAACTCCATTGGAAAACGATCGTCATACCAACGGTCATACGGTGTGAGTGAGTTCTAAGGGTCGTCGTTCGCCCTCAAAATTCCCCATTTTTGAATGATAGGGCCTATCCTCAGGTCTCATGTACACCGTATGCCGATTGTTTTCCGATGGATTTTTATTCATAAATATCGATTGGTATGCTTGGCATACGTTATACTATCTTTCTAAAGCTCGTTTTTGTTTTGAACAATAAACAATTAACTTCTTCAGCACAAGAACTGCAGTCACCCGCTAAAATTTCTTGCAGGTTGACGAGCCTATGCATAGCTACCAGAACCTCAGAGGGCATACGTTATTTTTAGCAGTGAATTTATGGTCTATTACGGTATTTTAAAGATTTTGTTGCCATATTTTGACGTTTAATGGTATATCCAAGGTCAAAGGGCTTAAATCCAAAAAGTGACAAAAACGTCTAGAGGTACTGATGTTACCTTGGTAATAAACCATATTTTAATTACTACAATTTTTTTTTGCCAAAATAGCACGAACACAAACATTTCGATTTTTTGCATCACCTAATTTATCGCCCTGTATATCACAACTCTGGGGTCCTATAAAAAATTTACAATAAGTAGCTTTATCCGGAAGAAACAGGCTATTGAACCCCACAAACCACATTAACAAAGCTTTATTTTTGCCGAGAATATGAAACTTTGAATTTTGCCTAAAAATCTGTATGTGTAAGATCAAGTGTCCAGCAGTTTATATGCGGGAATTTATGAACTCACTATATAATAAAACTATTCAAAGCAAAACAAACTTAGTCCAGAATTCAGAAAGTCGTTTTACAATAATTGTAGATGGGTTCTCCTATAGTACTTAGGTACGCCTATACCCAAGAATTAATCCAGTTATTATGTATCAAGAGACGAAATCTCACCAAGTAAGGAAAAAAAATCAAAAATAGGTGCTGAAATGTATTTTTTTTTTCTGCCTATTTAATATTTATTGTGTATCAACCACTGGGGTTATTCGCACTTGGTGGCTGTTGAAGATGTCTTGCATGGAATGGCCACTGTGAGATGCTTTCCCTTGCCGGGCATATTTGGGGCAAAAATTACAATAAATACAAGTTCAGCCTTAAAGGTAAAATAAAATAAAACCACGAATACTTATAGAAAAAACACAAGAAATATAAAAAAAAAACCTACCATAAACAATTCACAACCAGTTATGTTAGGTGTAAAAGATTTCTGTCTAACCCTTTCTCTAAAACTATTTATGCTAGTATGAAAATCATCAATATCTTTGCATACTTTATTTGCCAAACTACAGGATCTAGTCATGCTAGAAGAAATACTAAATTAGTTCTGTGATTTTCAACTTTAAAAAGATTATTAGTGCGCAGATTTTTTTGTGGCACATTAAAGTTCACAAGACACAGCAAATCCTGACAATCAATTTGTGTAAGAAACAGAGGTATAGAAACATTCTTCGTTGTTCGAGTGGTGGTATATCTAGAAGTTTCTTTATATCGGTATAATTGATAAGATCGACTGGCACACTCATCTTGTAAGCTACAAACCTAATAAATTTTCGTTGGCATCTTCTGAGTTGCTGATGTATAGGTATATATTTTATAATAAGGTGACCAGACCTGACAAGCATACTCCAAAACAGACCTAGCATAAGCACAGTATAAAGCCCTAAAAAATTTCAGATCCGTGAAATCCTGCGCAGAGTACGCTTAACAAATCCTAAAATTAGTTATGCAATTAATATGATTATTGAATGAAAGTTTTCTGTCGAAGGAAACACCCAGGTCTTTTATGCAGTCCACTGTCTCTAAGATTTCATAATTTATGCTGTACTCAAACCGAATGATGTTCGTTTTTCGATAGAAACGCATGACCCTGCATCTTTTTCTATTAAATTCCATCTCATTTAGGTTATACCAAGAAATCAGATGATCAATGTCTTCCTGAAGTTTTTCCCAGTCTTTCATGGATTCAATACATCTATATAACTTAAGATCATCTGCATACAAAAGTATATCAAAGTGCTGTACAACAGTGCAGACATCATTGATAAAGACATTGAATAGTAACGGCGACAGATGAGCTCCCTGACGTGCTCCGGAAGTTACATGTATTTCTCTTGACAGAGCACCTTTCATTTTAACAAACTAACATCTATTTCCAAGATAACTACGAAACCAAGGAAGCATACCTACTTTCAAAAAAACCCAAAACTTGCAGCTTTCCCATTAACTTTCCTAATTAAGCCTTGCTAAAATTAATGTATATGGAGTCGATTTGTCTTTTGGCTTCCAGTGACTGTATAAGGCTCTGTTCGTATACCAGTAAGTTTGTAACTGTTGATGTGCCCTTGATAAACCTATGCTGATGTTCTACTGGAATTTCCTTGAGTTGGGAACTAATTTTGAGTATAGAATCAAACAATTTAGGGAATAAAAGAACTTGGCGATGGCTCTATAATTCGAAACCTCTGTTTCCATTTTTAAATGCTGGTGTAAAGATAATCATCTATTGCCGTATAGTTGGTCAATTTAAAGTTAAAATAATACTCATAGTTGAAGTCAATGGTGTCAACATGGATCACACCTATTTCTAGAGGGTATGATAGGGCTGGGTGATACGAATCATAAGGCAAGATAGGCTCATTTGCCAGCTCGACCATGGCCTCTAATAAGTTACTAAAAATAAGATCCAAATAATTACCTTGAGCGTTTGGTATCCTATTTACCCTGTTGTAAGTTCAGGAAGGATGAATGCTCTGATAAAGTTTTAGCGTGTTGGGAATAACTACTTACTGCCTGTGATACATACTCGTCATTGATCCAATGCACATTTGGTAAGTTAGAATCTCTTTATTGTCGGTAAATTATAAAAATTCATTGACAAAGCAATCTTATAATATAATAACAAAATATATACAATATGTCTGCTACATAGTTAATTTTAAAAGATCTAAATTAAACAGACAAAACATTTTTAAATGTCACGATTAAATATGTAAAGAGACGAAAATACTTAATACACAAAAGAAGAAACAAACAGTTATAAAGTACTTACATAAAAAAGTATATCTACTATTAAACTTAGTTATTATCAATAGAACAACATCGGTAACCCCCTAGGTAATGACAATTTTAATATAAAAACAAATAAATCACTAAGATATATTAGGGCTTAGTAACTATTGCAATAAAATAGATAAAATAAAAAGTTTAAAAAGTTAAGAAGGTTAAAAAGGTTAAAAAAAATCAAAGCTGAAAGCAGCAGAGTAATAAAATACTGAAAAATGTCTCAAAAAATAAACAAAACAGAATAAAATCAACAAATAAAACAACCAAAAACAATTAAGTTTTTGAAAAGTACCCACAATTAAAAACACGCAGTAAACAGCCACACTAAATTTGGCCGTAATATTCTTGAAGGCTGTAAAATGTTTTTGTTATAAGGAAATTTTTCACACTAGTACGAAATGCTCTGTACTCTCTAATATTAATTGTTTCCGGAGGAAGATTATTGAATATTTTTATACCTTCATATATAATTGAGTGCTTGGTCAGGCTTAGCTTTGGGATTGGCAATGGCAAATTGTAGTTTCTCAAGTTGTAAAGTTCTGGTCTAGAATATTCTCGAAATTTTTTGAATATTATACTGGCCACTTCCAAGATGAAAATACAGGGAACAGTCAGTGTCTGCTTCTGCTTGAAAAGAGGCCTACAGCTTTCCCGACGATTTACCCTACACAAATAACGCAGAGCTCGTTTCTGACAAATAAAAACTGATTCAACAGCTGCCTGTGTCGAAAAACCCCAGAATGCTATGCCATATCTGATGTGAGACTCTATAAGTGCATGATACGCTATTTTGGCTGTGTGCTTTCCCAGTTCATGAAGAATGCTTTTCACTTTATTAAGGGTATCAATATGAGTGTCAAATTTAAGTCTCGAATCTTAAGTGGCGTATCCAGCCTGAGGTTCTGGGGGGGGCAAACCAGGTATGGAATTTTTTTTTGAAGTGCCACGCCTAAAAGTCTTTAAAACCACACATCCTAATGGCGTCTCAGCGCGCTTCTCTCAATACTTTTATAGGACAAAAAATATATTTTCACAGAAAAATAAGGTAGTGCCATGTTTCCGTAATATTAGCCTGCGAGCTACCACTAAAAAAATTTTTGGGCTGCTCATAAAACCGATAAGAGGTTGATAATTAAAATTATTTGTTTTCCTGAAAAATCGACTTTCAAGAAACAAGTAGTATCATGTAACACAAAATCAAACTTAAATTAAATTCAAAGGTCAGAGGTATATATTCTTGAAATTACTAAAAAAATTCCCACTGGACTAACTAAAATATAAATATAGGTGAACCCTCGGGTAAACCTATACAGGGTGCTCCTAAATATCATGTACAAACGGAAGGAGGTGATTCTTTGGTTTTTTTTTATGACTAATGACGGAATTGCAGATTTTTTCTGTAATTTGCTTGTTCCTACAAATAGAGCACATATGCACGTCAGCCATATTTGCAGAACTGCAAATTTGCAGATGCAAATATACTGTAATTGGGCCCTAAAATTTCAAATAAACAGAGGTTCGCAAACGCTTCCTTACCGATTTACAGAGTGTAGAAATTTAAATAATTTTGTAGTTTTTTCTTTATAGCTCCTGCGATTTTGGAGGGATTTAGCTCAAATTTGGAATATGGGTTACCCAATAGAATAGCAGCAAAATGATTGCACATGTCAAACGTTTGCCAGAAACAAAAGAAAATCCAAATAAAGCCATAGTAATAGCCGACTAGAACATTCCAAAAAAATTAGTTTCATCTACTTAATTACAGAGAATTGTTTTTTAATTCTTTTCCTCGTTACTAGAAGAGAACAAAAACTTTTCAAATAAGGTAGAAACATTGATTTGTTTTTTTAGAATCTACCAGCGGCGTACCACAAGAAAAGATGAGGGCATGACCCATGGAAAAGTATCACCCTGTAGATTCTGGCAAAAGTTTTACATGTGCAATCATTAAGCTCCTATTGCGTAACCTAAATTTCAAATTTGAGCTAAATCCCTCAAAAATTGCAGGAGCTGTGAAAAAGATTGAAATTTCAACACCCTGTAGAGTGGTAACCAAGCGTTTGCGGACCTATGTTTATAAGTCATGAAAAAAAAAAAAAAAAAAATCACCTCCTTCCGTTTGTACATGATATTTAGGAACACCCTGTATTATTGGCAAATGCAAAATAATAACATAAAACTCAAACTTCCTATTGCAATATGTTAATGTACGAGCAAAAAAAAAAAAAATTGTTGTATGTTTGAATAAAAAAGCTACATGTTTAAGTAGTTGGAAAAATTAATATTTATTGAATCAATTTTATTAAATTTTTGAATTTATTTTTTACTATTTGACATATTTTTAAGAAATAAAAAGTTGTAGCTCTGGGGGGGGGGGGGGGGGCAATTGCCCCCTTTGCCCCCCCCCTGGATACGCCACTGCGAATCTATGTGCATACCAAGAAATTTTACAACAGTTCTATCTTCTACCAGCTTCTGGTCAAGTGTGATTTCATTAAGAGTGCATTTGAATGACAGTATATTTGTTTTAGATATGTTGAAAACCAAGCGATTTGCGTCACACCACCTCTTGATTTTTTCCAAGTATTTTTCAATAATCGTGTTAAGAATTTTTACGTCTTTGTGTTGCCAAAGTATGGTTGTATCGTCTGCAAAAATTACAAAAGCACCCAGAATTGACAGTGCTGTCAGGTCGTTAATGTAAATTAAAAAGAGAACCAGCCCAAGAACTGACCCTTGAGGAACCCCATGGGTTAAATTTAGCGTCTTTGAATTATCCTTACCATGAATTCTTATTAGCTGGGATCTATCCGAAAGGTATGCTCTAAACCAGCTCAACTCCGTTCCCCTGACTCCATAGTGGCTCATTTTCCGCAGCAGTATTTCGTGATTAACACAGTCAAAAGCTTTTGAAAAGTCACAAAACACTGCCGCAGCTTTCTCGCCATCATTGAGAGCAAAAATGAGTCTCTCCAGAAACGTAAATATGGCATCATTGCACCCCTTCGATTCCTGAAATCCGAACTGATCCGGTGTCAGAACATTATGGGCCTTTAAGTAACTCACCAGTCTCACCTTCAGTATCTTTTCTATAATTTTCGATAGCGTAGTCAGTCAAGATATTGGACGGTACGCAGATGGATCTTAGTTGTCTCCCCCTGTAAAAATAGGAATAACTACTGCCAGTTTGAGACTGTCCGGAAAGATTCCCGAGACAAACGATTCATTTATACAGTCAGCGAGTGCAGTGAGTGCTTCATCAGGTAGATGTTTGAAGATTTTCAAAGTTATTTCATCTTCTCCTGAGGAGTTTTGTTTTTTAATGGTTTTTATAACCGTTTTAATTTCATCCCTGTTTGTCGGGTTAAGCCTGAATGTCTCAGTAGAAGGGTACTCTGATAAGTAACTTAGTGGATCCTTCTTTCGCTCAATGCCATCTGTCAGCTTACTCGCTATAGTGCAGTAAAACTGATTAAGATCTGTCGGATTTATTGTCAGATTGTTGCAATTCCGCTGTGTTTTTCCCCTCACTTCGCCTATTATTTTCCAATACTCCCTGCTAGAATTACCCGCTGCTTCTACTCTTTCATTGTAATAATATTTTTTTGCTAGTCGTATTAGACTTTTATAAATTTTGCGACATGCAGTAAAGTATGAGTCAAACCAGTCAGAGTTTATAAATTTTTTTATTGTGTACAAAGAGCGAAGATTTTTACCTGATCATGGATTCCACACATACACACAGAAATCGATGTTACATTTTCAGATTTAAGTATTTATGGTGTCTCTAATTGGTCATTATATAAATATACCTATAATTTGTTTTTATGCGTCACTTTTCTGCAATATTACGGGATAAAATCCTTAACCTGATTTTTGTTTAACCTATAATAAAGGGAAATATCCTACCAATCACAGGATATGGGTACAATGGAATGCAATTCCAGAAAGTACAATTTAAACAGAAAAAGGAAAATAAAATACATATAAATCAAATAATTTAATTAAAATCAGATGGCCCGTTTCATATTTCGTACAGCAAAATGCATGCAATATGATGCCATTAGAATTAAAAAAAAAAACATCCACTGAAAAAACCAAATTTCCTCATTCACTTACATAATCTAATTATAATTACCCTATCAATATTATGAAGGGCTATAAAACCTATTCACCCCAAAATTCCAGAGGACTTCACGAACCGCCACGCGCTGGACCCGACATCCCTCCATTGTCCCTTTCACACCTAAATCTCACACCTTTGACCCTTGCCTCTTTGCGGTGATCTAGTTTCGGCCTTGTAATGAAATGCAGCATCACTGGACCCTTGTATAGGGTCAAAATATTAACATCAAAATGGATAAAATCAGGTGAAGAGCACCTGATTTTTTTTTGGGGTGCATATTTTGTTTTCCTAGCTTTCTACCTGTATAATAAATTAATAGGTAAGGTGATTTGCTATAATTTTTTTGTTAGTGCTGCATTTGATAAGTGATAAGGATAACGTAAATTGATATCGATACTTTGTATGCAGTCTTAATATTTCTGAATGTTTGATAAGTAGGTATTGAATTATGTGATGGATGTGTGGGTTCATTTTAACGACAAAATGACTGTAAAGCATATTGCATCAGAAGACATCATTGAGTATTAGTTTCAGTTAAAAGATACTATGTTTTATTAAAAACTATACCTATATTTTTTCGTATATATTTAAAACATTTCGTTTCCATAAAGCTCCGTCCCTGTAAAATTCTCTACTTCCTTTTCCATCTTCATCTAGTGTCGTAGTTCTTTCAAGTTTTGATGCCGTCCCTGGGGTAGCACATGGTCGCGGGGTCAAAGACGACTGTAATGAGTTTTCAATTCCCCTAGGGGCTCCGGCGGAGCCACCACAGCTATCCTTATTGTATCCGCCTTTTCCGTATTTTCTTTCCAGATAGCCCGAAAGCCTCGTTGTTTGTGCTCTTCTTTTTGTTTTAGTTTTTAAAGGATAATAGGTCCGTTGCCTGGTGTAGAGATGGTTACACAAGGAAAATAACCGAACGAAAATACTCCCGTTTTTCCGATAAAAGATTATAACGAAGGATTTGAAGAAAAAAAATCGTAGAAAAATATAAAATATTTTTCTTGTTTTAAATCGGGTTCATTGGGTTTATCTATAAAATAAGAAAAAATAGTAAGTTAATCTCTCTCTCTCTCTCAACCAACAACAACGGAGGAGGAGGAAAAGAGAGGAGAATCTCTCTCAACAACAACAACGAGAGGGGGAGAAAAGAGAGAGAGATCTCTCTCAACAACAACAACGGAGGAGGAGGAAAAGAGAAGAGATCTCTCTCAACAACAACAATCGGAGGAGGAGGAAAAGAGAGAGTTGATTATTCCAAGCAAAGTTGTTCAAGGGCACAATGATAATAATTTATCACTTAGATAATGTGATGCGTTTTGAAAAATGACGCATTAACCGACGTATATAGATGTAGATTATTACAGGGTCTCGAGGAGATTTAGAGTTCAAAGGCTGAACTGTTTGTTGAAGCACCATCCAGAACATGATCAATGGGATTTGGATCAGGAGATTAGGTACCTAGATATGTTGTACGTTGTACTTCGAGGAAATCACCAGTGACTGGCAGTATGTGTTTGTAGCATCAAGGAAAAATCGGGACCGACGTTGTTTCTATGTGAAACAAACACAGGATCTGAGACGTTTCCAGTATAACCGTTTGCCGACAAAAAACGATCCAGCAAAACTTACCCCAGGCATAATTGCTGCTCTCACTATGATTGTGCCTCATTATTATAGTTGTGAACTTCCTGGGTAAATTGGATACGAGTTCTTATATCAGGTTCTCTTTTGAAGCGTAGCCTTCGAACTTAAAAGAAGAAAATGTAACCTTTTTTACCATAACTATTAAGTTTTGATTAATCCCAATAGTTCCAGATTTATAAAACATGTCAATGCACTCCACATTCTATTGAATAACTTTTCTGCATTCTGCATAAAACTTACCTGCAACTCAGTTACATTTAAACTAAGAAAAAGTAAATCAAAATAATAAATTTCAGCTAAAATTATTTTTTCCTACGAGCGTGCGCAAAGTAGTACTTTTCCGCACGCATTTCCGGGCTCAAAGTTACACTTTTCCGCACTCAGTGCGGATACAGGCCTTATCCGCACTGAGTGCCGAAAAGTAATTATAATTGTCAAGCAACAATAAGTGTACCTGTCGACTTTGACACATGATGACAAATTTTTTCTCTGTTTCTATATCAGCCAACATCTATACAAACACCAAATATAAATTAATTTGACACATTGTCAGATTTGTTCTCTATTTATATGCAAAAATCTACAAACTTTCTCATCAAATTTAAACGCTTTAAGATGAACAGCTTTGACGAGGATTTTCTGTTATTTTTTTGTTATGTAATTTTTTGATAAATGCATAGGTTCCATTCAAGTTAATTAAAAATAATTAAACAAATTATCGTTTTTTTTTTAAATTTTTGTTATTACCTACCTGATATGAAGCTCGTAGGAAAAATTTTGTTCCTAACACGTGCGCAAAGTGTCTTTTCCGCACGCAAACACGTATCCGAACTCCGCTTCGCGTCGTTCGTATAACTGTGTTTGCGTGCGGAAAAGTAACACTTTGCGCACTTGTTAGGAAAATAACTATATTGTTAACACTAATGATTTAATTTGTAAATTTTTTAATTTGTTATCTTCTTTATTAGGAATTTTATAGAAAATAAATTAATGTAGCTGCTGACATTGCCACGCTTCATTGAAAACTCCTTTCAAAAATTAATTAAGTTTTAACCCGTTACTATCATCTGTTACAAAAATGAAAGAAAAGGACCATATGTCTATCAACACCTTTCCGAAAGCATCGATTAATAAAATACAAAATTATTATTTCTCCAACATGTGCGCAATAAATTAGAATCTTCTTGGCCGATGATTATTAAGTTTGAGCCATCCAGTCCAGAGTAAACAGGAACTAAAATGTATTACCCGTCAGGTTAACGAATTTGACAGAATCGACTAAATTACCTCGAAGTTATTGATTCCTCCAAAGCCCAAACGAGATTAAGAAAGTTTCCTGTTGAAGTTTTGGACACCAGCGAGTTGATTAAGTGGGGTGGACCTCAGTGACACAAACAATTTAATTCTGGGCTTGTTCTAGCCGGCTTTAATACTCCTTTGCCTGTGCAACTTAGTTTCTCTAACTGGCTTAGATAGAGGGAATAACTTTCTGTTAAAAGTATAAAAATAACATTAAACTCCCCTTGCTTTTAGATTTCACCTGTGGCAGCTGAACTTTGACCTGTTAAAGTGGTCCAGTTTTCATCTTATAAGGGATGGGTCATTTAATCACTTGTGAAACCAGATTTTTGAACTCGAGCTGGACCATGTCATTGGGAAATGGAGCTTTTAATATAAGTACTTATTAGGTGGGTATATTATGGAAATACCGAGCTGCTTTGAGGTAGCAAAGTATTATGGATGGGATTATTATAATGTAAACTGAAATTGTTTGTTAAATAGTGTTAAATACAATAGACTAAACAAAACAAGTTGATATTTTTTTGTTTGGTTATACATCATTTTATATAAAAAAATAATAGAAAAAACTATAAATCATTGGTGTCTTCCTGGTTGGAGGCTGGTGGTTTCAATTTGGGAGACTTTACAACTCGAAATATAATTTCGAGTTGTTAATTCGGAGTAAGTAGGTATCTATGATGAAATTACACTTATTACGATTCGTCAACTTGGAATTCAGGATTTAATGGATTTATCCTTCTATTGGATCCTCTCTGCATCTTACTTGTGCTCATCCATCGATTTAACCCATCACCCAGCCTTAAGTTATAAATGGTTCAACTCTACTTAAAGCTTTTTCACGCAGTCTCATAAAGTAAAGATGTTCCGTCAGGTAGTAGTGTCCAGTCAAAAGCCTTGTCATAAGCCGTATGATGAAATGCTTTTATCGTATCGCACTTGTAGATCATATGGCATAAGGAAACTTCTGCGACTACGGCGGCAGTCCTTGAAACATCTTCAACTATTTCAAACACCGATTATGAAAGCCTTCGTCCTTAAACCTTTATTTAACATCCTTGTATCGTCCGATAACCATATTGTAGCATACGTCTCGTCCGTAATACTACGAAAATCTTAGACAGTAGCAGATGGTACACCAATTACGTCTACGGCCTACGAGACTGACGATCATAACCCAAATTTTCTTGTAAAAAGGTCAACTGAAAAATGTTGGCTGTATTTTTATATTCTGTTCTGTTATAGCAATGAATTATAAACCGGAACGGAAGCGAGAGTCGAAATTATTGGAATTGCTGGAATCCGATGATGAAGTTATGAGCGAACAAGAGGTGAAAAGTGACACAAAGACGGTATCTTTTTTAAAAAGATGTAAAAACTAAATGGAAACGAACAAGCTTGTTATAGAGAAAGACAAAGTTAGAACAATCAAGGTCCATCGATATAATCAAACATCTTCCAGGATTAGGTATAATATATAATATGTTAATAATAACTACACTGCTGTGAAAATATTTCCCAAATGTTTGTTTAAAATAGGAACAAAATGCAGATGATTTGCGGAAAACATTAACGGAAATTTCTAGATTTACCTTGCTTGAATCCGTTTTGATGATAAGGACTCTCTTGAAGAGGAGCTACAAATTGATGAAGCTAACAGCGATCCGAGAGTTTTGTATTCAACTGTAAGTATATGAAGTGGAAATTGTTTACATTTTATGCTCTCTTCGTAGAAAGACATGTAGCTCAAATACCTGTATTACTGCGCGATTCAAGGAAGAAGTCGGCCACCGGAATCAAGAATTTTTGCTTTCCAGTAAAACTCCATTCTAGTTTCGTATTTTCCTGAAAAGGATTTAGTAGAACTGGTTTTCATGATTTAACGTGTTTTTATGCTTTAGCATAGGTATTGAAGATTGAAGTATATTCTAAAAGTTTCAAAAATTAAATATGTAATTTAAGAATAAGATTGAAACTTGTAAAATTTTATGTCTTCGTGAATGGCTGGCTTGAATTACATGCGCTATTAAAGAAATTATAATAATAGCTGGATAGTCCAGCAAGTTTGTTCCGCACTATGCTTACTGATTCATCCATGAACCATTCTGCTTCCATCAAAACTTCCTTCAGGAGCAAATCTGGAAGTATGGGATTTTCAACCGTGTGTAAATGCTCAGGTAAGCTTCTATGATTATTTTTAATCCACCGATCTAAAATTTCTCAGGGGATGCTCAGTGTGAAACATTGCACCACGTCGGTTCTAGGTTCACAACTACCATGAAATTTGAGATTCAAATCATAGCGAAGTTCCCAGTCTTCGCTGCAGATCTAACTATACAGCGGCGTTGCAGTATTCTTGCAGGCTCGTGAGCGCAGAGCAGGATCCACAGAAAAGATTGGATACTGGGTTGTCATAATTTGACTGTTCAACATCACATCATCTACAGAGATTTGAGAACATTTGAGAAACCAAAGTTACAGCGAGAAGTCCCAGATGACTGTTATAAGGAGGAATGAGCCGATGCCGCTCTTTATTGTTTCGACCAAGGCCGTGCGGATTTAGGAAATACATTCTTGAGACATGAGTGGAAAGGAAAATGAAATCCGGAAAGACTCAACAATGCCATAGATGCCAGTCATTTGGCATAAACAAGCTAGATGCATGTTTAATCAATCATCAGGCCCTTTTGCCGGTGTCAGAGAATCGTCAATGACAGAATCAGTGTAAGAGCAACAAGATACTTGGGATTTGACTTAAGGCATCCTTCTTCCAATAGGCTACGTTGACGTTGTATGAGCTGACATCTCAATCGGTTAGTGGTTAAAGGCTTCAATGGCTCAATCGCCTATCCTAAAAAAAATCATTTTTGGTACCTATACCTAATAGGAGCTTATAAGGAATGCATTATTCTGCATAGAGTTTGTCAAAGCCAAACTTGGCAGGTATATTATCTGCCTCTTCTATGTCTACGAGATCCTTTCCCCACAGGTTCGAAATTGTTTAAAATAAGAATTCGAATTATACGGTCAATTTGCCTAATCGAACTTTGCGAAATAGATGTAGGTTCAACATCGATTATTGTTTCGGTTAAAAATTGGCGAAACTTTTTGTAACTAGTAATGTATTGTACATAGAACCTACACCCCAAAAATCACAAATTTCAATCAAGTGGTCTGGCCATAATTCAATTTCTTACCTATTTTTGAAAATTGCATAGGTGAGCGCAGAATCACATAGTTTCCATTGCCCTTTGGCGTTGTTCTCAGCGATGCTATCATGGTGTTAAAGGCCACCGACTTAGTATTACAGATACTGCATTCCCAGATTTATATAGGTATAATATCCTACGTAACTAGGATGAACTTCAGCCCTGAACTTGATGAGATCCCTCCTATTTCCTAAAAATTGCTGGCACTCTCTAAAGGGGCCTCTGGCAGCACTTATGAATGACATAATATCCACAAGAGATGTTCCACAACTCTGGAAAAAAGCAGTTGTTATATACCTACATTCAAAAAGGGTAACAAAAAGAAAGAAAACTACAGACCAGTCAGCAAGTATTTGATAAGATACCAACAATATAGGTAGGTACTTAATATACAAGCTTTATCATTTTGGAGTCAGAAGCGATTTAAAGCGATGTCTTGAGAAATTCCTTACTGGACGTACCTTGCAGGTAAGAACAGGAATATCACTCTCAGTTGAATACTCTGTACACAGCGGCGTACCTCAAGGCTCAGTATTGGGACCCTTGCTTTTCTTTGTGCATTTGTGTGACTATTCCAAAAACTGAAGACGAAATATGAATCTATTGTAGATGACACAAGCCTATCCTGCAATCCACTACTACAGTTTGCAGACCTCCATGAAACCAGTACACCATCAAAGAGTGCACCATATTTTGGAAAATGTCATTGAATGAGCTCAAAGGCAAAGTTCTACAGTTCTACATATCGGCCAGAAAAACTCTGAACTTGATTAGTTACCACCTCCAACAAACGTCAATTAGAAAAGTGTTGTGACAAAAACCAATTTACTAATCAAAAATCCATCTAAAGAAATGGTTCTAAAGCTCTATAAAGCTTATTATGTAAGCCAAAGTTCACCAGTTGAACCCATATTACATCGAAGACATCGAAATGATTATGAAAAAGTACAGCGTCGTATTACAGGGATACCTAATGAACTCAAAGGTTTTCCTACGAGAGTCACCTTAACCAACTAAACCTATAACTACATTAAGAGACAAAAGAATGAGGGGAGACCTTATTGAAACTTTCAAAATACTGAATTGTCACTAAGCATGTAACATTAACTTCTTCTTCACCGGTAACGCCATAACAATACCCAGAGGACATAACCAGAACTCATCGGTTAGTTACTTATCCGCCTACCACTGATATCCATAATAATAATAATAATAATAATAATAATATTAATAACATTCTAAGTATGCAGAGAGCAGTAGTGCTGAATACCGCTCACATAGTGTGAGAAAGTTATCTAGTAAGACCTGCCATCATTTCAAAAGAGACTCCCTAGGTGCATGGTATGCACCCGGTGTCTCCTCAGGTAACATATCACAGAACCCGGAAACTGTGTAGTGAGGAAAAAAGATAATAATAATAATAATAATAATTGAAAGGGTCTAGAGTAGCACCTGTCCCCGCGTCCGGTAAAAGATTGAAGGTGTCTTCGACCGTAATCATGCGAAATCCTCAACGTGTACTTAAGACTACAACCTAATCACATCATTCGACATACGAAGAATTGAAGGAGATGGAAATCTGTTCAGAGCTGTGAGCCTGTACCTACATAGCACACAGGAGAAACACATGCAAATAAGATCTGATACAGGCCACTACGTAAGGCAACACTGGAACGAATTGAAAGAGTACCTCCTACTAAGTCCCACAGAGTCAAGCGACTAAAGAAGCTACTGTTATAGAATGAGACAGAGTGGAACGTATGGCACCAGCGTTGAAATACTAGCAATGTAAGTAATACTCAAATTCAACTTCAAGATCTACGCTAAAGATAGGAAAATCAACGGCGACTGTTACATCACAAGCAAAGCGCTCACGGTCATCAGTAAAATACCCCACAAAGTCAGTATTAAACCACAGCATATACAAAAACAATCAGCAGGCTAACTTGAGTGCCAGCCCGTGTAATAAAGGAATTCATCGTCAAAATGTCACTAGCGGCCATTTTGGGATACGAAACAGGGCCTGATTAACGATAATTTAGGTTTTTTCTTTCTTGTGACAGAGTCGTATTGGCTTTAAATAAACTAATTTATTATTACTTACATATAATAATGTTTATAATTACTAATTTATTATTATTATTGAATATACAAGAATGATAACAGATAACACCATAAATGGCAACACGAATATATCAAAATCCTTTTGAAAATCATAGCTAAAATTCCGCTCTACACCGCACGCCTATGACCTCCGTCAGAAATAAACAAATAAAATAAAATTTCGGCGCTCCTGCCGTTTAATGACAGCGTTATGACAAAATGGTATCCCCTAATGGCGGCGTGCGCAGAAAAGATGCACGTGAGAGTTAGCCTG
The DNA here is from genome assembly GCA_917834065.1 of Ceutorhynchus assimilis. Taxonomy (NCBI): domain Eukaryota; kingdom Metazoa; phylum Arthropoda; class Insecta; order Coleoptera; family Curculionidae; genus Ceutorhynchus; species Ceutorhynchus assimilis. Next base: position 19,111,158 of record OU892287.1, read on the forward strand.
CTGATTGTTTTTGTATATGCTGTGATTAAGCTACTCATTACAGGAAACCTGAAGAGTGGACATTATTAATTCCTAGAAGACGCAACAGCTAGGAAACAACAACGGCACAGCACCAACGACAGCAGCATCAGCAGTACCAACACCAACAATAAAAAACCAAGCAGGACCCAAAGAAACCCGATAAGAGATAAAACTACACCCCAAAAAGAAATGGTAAAACCAACTACAGACAATGCTAGAAGAAAACAAGCAAGTGAAAAAGATGTCAGCAACAAAAGCAGCAAACAAATACCAAAGCTCAGAAGCCCCAGAACAAGAAAAAAACTCCAAAAGTCACAGAGTACAAATGAAGAGCCCCGATCGAAGGACACAAAAAAAGCCACAATTACTGAAACAAAAGATGGAAACATTGAGAAGAACAAAAAATTTGTTCTCTCGGGGAGCTCTCCTTTCCCTGAGACGAGAATCGGACACCAGGCAGCTTCAGTGGAACATCTTCAAACACTTTAAGATGATAGAGGTGAACGAGAAGTGATACCAGCGCACCCCGGATCCTGTAGTACAAACAGAAGATGTAACAATCATATGGGACACACAATTGCACACTGACAGGAAAATAACTGCAAACAGGCCAGACCTAATAGTCAAAGATAAAAAAAAAGCACTGCCTAATAATAGACGTGGCATCCCTTCTGACGATAACCTAACACAGAAGAAGGCTGAAACGATGCTTAAATATAAAGACCTGCAGATTTGGAACCAGAAGGTCAAGGTAATTCCTATCATCATTGGAGCTACAGGACTTATCTCCAATGCCACCACTAACACCATTGAAGAACTTCCAGGAAATTACATTCTCATGCAAATGTAAAAAGCAGTGGTCCTGAGTACTGCCCATATAGTACGGAAAGTCCTATAAAACCCATCCCAGTCATCAGCTACCAAAGTAACACCCTAGGTGCACGGAGTGCACTCGGTGCTGCTCAATACAAAAAAAAAACCTTAGAAGAAACTAAGTGGGAGAAAGAAATAATAATAATAACCTGCAAACTACATTTTAAAAATGAATCGGCAGTGGGATTCTGCAGGTTGTTAAATAAATAAAAAAAAAAATTGGACACAAACTGGAGGATATCATGTCTCACTACCATTTCTTCCATATTGCAGCGCAACCTTGACTCTTTTTAAAAAATATCAAACTCCCCTTTCTTTTAAATTTCACCTGTAAACTGTGACAACTGAACTTTAACCTTCCAATGTGGTCCAGTTTTCATCTTATAAAGGATGGTCAATTTAATCCCTAGTAAAACCAGATTTTTTCCACCTAGTGATGGACCGTTTTATTGGGGTGATATTTGATTCCTTTGACCCAGCATTAAGTGGTCCATAATTTGCATATTTGAAGCCAGTGTTACTATGAGGAGCTATTTTAAGTTTATCTGAAAAAAAAATATGTCTTTTTTATTAAATGCAATATGTAACCGCAAAATACTATGAGAAAATTATGTTGGAGTCAACGGTAAACGACCACTTTCTATAATTATTGAGTGAAAATGGCCAGTCAGGAGCTAAAATGTCACACATGGCGAGATTTAACTTACCTACCAATCAAACGAGGAAAAATCTTGAAAAATCAGAGCAATCGTAGTATCAAGGACAACAAAACGTATAAAACAAAAAGGCAGGCACACAAACCTGCACGATTTTTATTTTAACTGAAGACCTAACTTAAATTCCGGAAAAGGTTGCAAATCTTCCCAATAAGTTCAACATAATTGATCAACATAGACCCACGTAGTCTCAATTGATTTGAGTGGTGTAAAAATTGAAAGTTACTAAGTTGGAGGTTTCAACTCAACTAAAGATGTAGGGATGTAGGTACCAAAGTCTTATGTACCTACGTGAATAAATGTGTGAATATCGATTGTACAACGATAAAAAGTTCCTTTCCAACTATTCCTATGACTTATAATAATTTATTATGATATTCCTTTTGTAAAACATTTTCTTTTGCTTCAATTTGCAAAAATTCGCTCATAAAAATGTAACTAAACCAATTTCGCAAACGTAACATCTCGAAATGGCATTTTTTGCGTTTATCTTTGCCATTTTATTCGCTTATTTCAATTTTGAGAGTTCTTATCAAATAAGGATCAAGCTCGGGGCTTTATATCAGTGGACAGACACGGAGACAAAACAAAATTGAAGATGAAACGGAAACACTCTGCGAAATTGCCAACTTTTATATGTAAAATAATATTCTATGTTCTTATTTTTTTGATAGCGGATCTTAGTTGTTTTGACTTTATTATAAAGAGAGGTACTTGATTCTAATAATTATTTCTTTCAGCAAAAATGCTGGTGGAATGTTCTTTTGGTATCGAAATCCAACAAAATTAAAGTAAACAATCTCCAAAGAGACCTCGCGCCATGCATTATTTACAAGACATAAAGTTTTATCCCTTGTTCTGTCCTTGTGTGTATTTTTAGTAGCATATGCGGCAATATACAGTCAGTAGCTATAGTAATACTAGGGTTTTTATTACGGGCACTGGCTGAATAGTCCTGCAGTAACGAAACACTGCGAGAAAAGAGAAATAACATAAAGAAAGCAAATCCGTGCTGTTTGGATTTTTATAGCTCATTTTCAGAGCCATCAGGATAAAGTTAAGACAGGGCGTGAAATATGATAGCGAGTGGACCAATAAAATAAGCATAAAAGGAGTCCGAACAGCCAAGGAAAGTTTATTACAGACGAAACTTAATTCCCTTTCAAATATATTTCAAAGGAATATAAAGAAAAGGAAATTTGATTACTTTATTTGACTGATAAGTGTTAGTGGATTAGCATTAGACCAATTAAATAAGTAATCAAAAAATGAAAAAAAATATACCTATGATGTAGATTTAGATACTGGTAACTTTGAAACTTGAATCGAAATTACACAAACAATACAATGCGCCTCAGAAAGCCAATACTGAAGACACAGAAGAATCATAGAGATTGAGGTCTGTCAAAGTGGATTGACGAAGAAAAAAAAATTGAATAGGTACCCTTGAACGAAATCGGAAAACTGAAATGAAGTTAATGAGTTAGTTTGAAATGGGATAAATAGCAGAAAAGTAAGTCAAAGTACTATTTATTCTTAAAAATGGCCTTCTGCTTTTTTTTAACGAAATTTCTGGATTGCGTTTAATAAAATTGTTATGTCAAGTTTGATGGTGTTCTCCAGATTTCGTTTCTGCGTTAGATACATTGGTAGTCAACATGTTTCTTTTTTGATGAGAAAGCCACTCTTTGCAATATGCTTTTAGGCAATGACAGAGTAGGCCAGGAACATTATTTTCATTCCTATGGTGCTCGTGGAACAAAATGCCCTAAAGCTGATTTTTGCGGAAATGTCTAGCTTTTGTGTTTCAGATTAACCTACTAAAAGTTCCCACTCCTCGGAGGGTGCAAATCACAAATCACCCCTCCATAACCACCCTCCAAGGTACCGGGTGATTGGCTATATTTTGCACCCACACCTATCTCACCTGTTTGAAGAGATACCCAGAAACGTCAAATGTGAAAGTTGTAGGTAATACCAGAAAGTTTTCGATGAGGTTAGTTACAAGTATACAGGGTGTGTCACACAAGTATTGCAAAGCAAAGTTAATTTTTTTTTAATATTATTGACCCATGGATAAACCTTTCAAACCCGATTCCAAAAGTACTAGGTTTTTTAGGTTTATTCCTAATATTCCGAGAGAAAATAAGAAAAAAGGGGTGGAATAAGTGCATTTCTACTGAAAAAGTGAAGTATAGAGACCACCAACAAAATATAAAAGTAATATCTAGTAAAAAATCCACATGCATTATTTCTTCAAAATGTGATATTCAGAAGCTGGACTGTGAGGAATAAACCTAAAAAACCAAATATGTATTTGAAATCAGGTTTAAAAGGCTAATCTAATAGGTCAATAATATGGGGTCTTCCATTTAAAAAAGTATAACTCTGCTTCGCCACACTTTTGTGACACATCCTGTATACTTGCAACTAACTTCATTGCAAAGTTTCTGAAATTACCTACAACTTTCACACTTGACATTTCTGGGTATCTATTCAATCAGGTGAGATAGATGTGGGTACAAAATATAGACAATCACCCGGTACAATTTTCTAGTTTTCACTCAATATCTCGAAAGCGCCACTCTTGGTGAAAAATGCTTTACACAGACGGTAGAGTTGAAACAAATTTCACAATAAAGCTTAGGTAGGTATTTAGACGCACACAATAAAAAATAAGTATTCAATTATGAATATTGACATAATGGCCTTATGGGGTTATTATGGTTTGTTTCTTGATCGTTTGTGTGGCTTCTGCCTATTTTGGACCGGCTAATAAAAATAAATGGAATGAAAAAGTTGGGTAAAGTTTTTCATAGGGATGAAAATCAACTCCATATCCAATACTTAAAAATCTGTGGATTCGATATATCGATTTAGTTGTCCTCGTCTGATAAACTTTACACGCAATCCATAACATCTGGGCAACACTGGATAGAACTGATCAATCAGAAATTTGGTGCCGTGACGTCACGGAAACAAGAAAAACTTCAAATCGAAATTAAGAGCCTTTGCAAGTCCGAAATATAGTTGAGCTTAATTTTGACTCCTCTTTTTTTTTTAATAAGCAAATAAAAAAAATTCATGAAAGATAACTATTATTGTGTATTTTCTATTTTGTGGAAGTATCAGAAATTGTATTTTCTGTATTGCACTTGCCCCATACAGAAAAAAATGTTCAGGACTGAAGAAAATTAAAGCTGAACTCATAACTTTCGAGTTACCTACCCGAAGAAAAATTAAAAGAACTACAACTACATAATTGCTTGCGGATGGCGTCTCATTTGTGTGAACTTGAACATAGACCGTCTTGGAATGAATATATGTCAGCATTGTCTATGATGTCAGCCACTGTGACTGGTTATTTTGAGGTAAGCTATGTAATACTTGTACCGTTTATAAATTTGAATCTGGATCCCAGTAATTTAACGACAATTCATTCAGCATTATAGTTTGCTGCAAACTAAACTTAAAAGCAAGTTCAAAAGATGTGTTTCGTGACGTTTGATCAACCTTTGTATAAGCGGTAGATATGGTGTTGGCAACAGAAGGTGATAGCAACCTCAAAGCTCTAATCATATGACTGGACGGTTTCCACATGCTAATGTCTTTTCTGAGATCAATTGGAAATCTGATGACTGGAAGAAATGATAAATGGACATTCTTTTTCGAGAGCCTTGCGTGCACATTTCTTTACGCAGTTAGCCCTTTCTCTGAATGCATCAAAATTCTGGGATGTAGACGATACTGTCAGTTATGAAGTAAGAATGCTTCATTTAGAAACCGAGGAAGATTTAAAAAATACATCTATTGTCCACATCTCAAATGAGCTTCGTAATCAATCCTATTACAAAGTTAGAAGAGCAGAACTGCTAAGCTTTGGGTTCAGTATTGGGACTTGGTCGAACTTTCGAAAATGTTTATTCGAGCAGAGAGATCAGGGAGACTTGGACTAACATTTGCACTGCGTTCATTCCATGATACCCATTTTTCATGCAACTGGCCATTTGGCCTATGCAAAATCGTCCCATATACAGGGTGAGTTTTTTTCGATGTTTAGTATGGGGATCTTGGAAACTATAGCAGATATGAAAAAGTTCAAATTGGCAAAGAATTGCAGTTTTGTAAGCTCAACTCAAAACCAATTTTAGTTTTCCAAAATTTGGCACCTGTCAATAAATATTTCAAAAAAACGTATTTTTGGCGATTCCTTAAAACGTTCCTAGTTCAGCAAATATTAATTTTGGAAGAAAATGTTCTCATTGAGTAGAGAATTTTATTACCATTTTTATGGTATAGCATATGATGGGGTTATTTCTAAAAATTAAGTTTTTGTGGGAATTTTTGTGTTTTTTTTTTCTAATTCACCTTTCACTTACACGTAGTCTGATTACCTATGGGAAAAATAATAGTTATTTATGTCATAAGTCCAAGAAAAGGACATACAACATTTCATTTTCTTACCAAACCCAAAAATTTAAATAATTTCAAAATAAATGATTTGGCAAATGGTAATCAAAATCCTAGAATTTCTACCAGAGAAATTGCTGGAGAAGCTGGTACTTCGCAGAGTACTGTGATGAGAGTACTGAGGAAACACAAATTCCACCCGTACAAGTTATCAGTGTCCCTCTACGTCCTGGAGATCCTGAGCGACGTCTGGAATTTTGTATCTGGTTTAGGAATATGTGCCAATACGTTCCAGATTTTCTTGTCAAAATATTATGGGTAGATGAAACCCGATTTACTAATTGTGTTTAATCGCCATAAGGAACAGTTATGGACGCAAGAGAATCCACATAATTTAGAACAGAGAATACCACAAGTTAAGTTTGGGTTTAATGTTTGGTGTGGTGTTTTGGGCTCAACACTGATTGGACCATTTATTTTTGATGGTACTTTTTAACAGGAGGACAGTATCTTCATTTTCTTTAAAATGCTTTCGCAAATACGTTGGACAATTTAAACTTACACACACTAAGAACTTTACAATGGTTTCAACATGGTTGCGCTCCACCCCATAAATGAAAGATTTCCTTATTCTTGGATAGGTAGAAAGGCGACTAATTCAGTTTTGAAAAGATGCAACGCCTGCATTAATAATAACGATGAAATTTTCGAAAATGTTTTGTGAGAATTAAATAAAATGTCAGAATAATAAATAAAAAAATAAATAAATACTATGGTTACCCTAACAATGTCTTCTTTTTTTTCCATAGGTAACTATACTTACTACGTCAAAGTTAAAGGCAAATCTGAACAAAAAAAAACAAAAATGTCTACAAAAACTTTATTTTTAAAAATAACCCTATCATCGCAAAAACATATGTTTATGTCACATGTCAAAAATGACAGGTTTGACAAAAAAACTGCTTATGTCATTTTATTGAGAATAAAATTTCCTAATACTTTTGTATTTTACATTTTCTTTGAAAATTAATATTTGCTGAACTGAGAGCGTTTTGAGAAATCGCCAAAAATCAGGTTTTTCGAAATATCTATTGACAGCTGCTAAATTTTGGAAAACTAAAATTGGCTTTGAGCTAAGCTTACAAAACTGCAATTCTTTGCTAAAAGTTTTTGGATTAATTTTCTTTCGCTCTTCGAAATTCTTTGCTAATTTAAACTTTTTTGTATCTGCTATAGTTTCTGAGTTCCCCATACTAAATATCGAAAAAAACTCACCCTGTATATTTTCAACAGATCAAAAATATTTCAGTTACCTTGGACCAAGACGAATATCAAAATTTCCGAAGCTTTCTCATAAAAAGATAAATTGTGGTCTGGGGTTTGGACAGACATGACAATAAAACATGTACTAATGAGATCTTTGAAAGCAGGTGAGTTAACTCGAAGTCGAGGACTAACTGAAAGTACCATAGCGAAATGGGCTTCTTTTATGCCTGAGTGTGCAAAGATATCATGTATAGTGGAATTTTCCGGAAGAGAAGCTACTTATTGAGCAGCATATCGAGTTACGAGATTCTAGAGAACAGCAGGACAAAAATGACGAAGCTTTTGGGATGGCTGATTGGCTGAATATTAATTCTCCGTTTAATAGAGATACACCTGAGTTAATGTCACTCACGACGGAAATAGTGCCACAGATAAAATAAACTGTGATTCAGCTCGCGAAGTGGGTGAAACTATCACAAGAAATCTTGTTGGTCAAAATTTTAGTCAAATGAAGCTCAAAAAATCAAGCAAAGTACAAACCTCATCTTTCCTCCATAAAATGGTCATACGGTCAAAATTTATAACCAGTATCTCCCAGTAAATCTAAGTCAACTTCTCAATAGAATTATATGTACCTATCAGAACGTGTTCGTATAAAACCACCCAAAGGTATTGTCTGGGTATATTCCATGTTGTCTTTTAAATGAAATTTTACTTGTTTTTATTTTAATTTTTATTTTGTCTTAATTTTTATGTTTTTATAATTTTATCTTGACGTTTTATATGCCTATTTTAACTTAATTTTAATTTGTGACAAATATTAATATGATTTCTATGACTGTGATTTTTTCAACTGAAACACTTTTTATGTACTTGTGATTATATCCTTCTTTTGCCTGAAGATGGGGTGTAAATTTTAGACCCCGAAACCGGTAGCATCAAAAAATAAAGGATTGTGAGATAAGGACTTTGTTTGTATTTTTATTTTAAAATGAACTCACATATGTTGTCAATTCACTATTGATTTAATAATAAAATAGTATATTATATACCTAGGTAGAGAAGTTGGTCATTATATATACCGAGCGCTTTTATAAACCGAGGCGCAAAGCGCCGAGGTTTATAATGCGTGAGGTATATAATGACTTTCTCTACCGAGGAATATATAGAATTTTTTTTACTACTGCTAGTAGAAAATAAAAAATTTGCTTAAAATCTGTGCTCTAATTATTTTTTTTTTGAACGCCCTCTTGAAAGTGCTGCCCTCTATCAACAGCTTATGATAACTTCCTATGTACCTACAGAAACCTGTATTTTGTTTTAAATTGACGCATGAAATTGAAATTGGACCAATAGAAACATGACAATATCCTTGCGTCATGACGTCATTTTCATTATTGACCTAGGGACTTTTTCATTATTTTCATTATTCACCTAGGGAGAGAAATTCAATTTTTTCCTAGAAAAATAGATTGAATAATGACTATTTCTCAGGTAAGTAGTAAAAAATAGTTATTTATATTACTAGTACGGTATGAGCTTCATTACAGTAACGAGTGAGGAATATTGCCACGACGAGATCGTAGACCGAGTTGTGGTAACCGCACGAGTGTTGTGATTAGCCTCACCTTATATGTGATAAACAACATTTTATCTACGACCTGCACAATAAGTGACTATTGTCGTTTGTCTATTATAAATAACTATTTTGTACTCGATTATGTAATTATATTAAATATAATGACCTCTTACCGCACTAGTGCGATAATGAACGCGTTATAATTCATTACTGCACTAGTGCGGTAATAGGGCTCATGAGCTAAATACGCAAATGAGCAAACATTAATGACATAATAGTCACTTATTATGCAGGTAGTAGATAACAAAATTCATTTCACAACTGAGTCAACACCTAAAATCAGACGGTATTCAAGTTTTTCAGGCACAAGGTGATGCAGATACTCTGATAGTGGATAACTTTCTGGAAGTGAGAAAATCAGAGGAATCGGTAACATTGGTCGGGGAAGATACCTACCGATTCAATGGTATTATTGGTGTTTAAAGTAAAAACGTACAACGTTTACATGTTGAGACCTGGGGTCGTATTTTCGAATTCATTCGAATACATTTCGTATACGAAATTTGATTGACAGCAATGTAAATTAAATGGGGAGTATTCGAAATCGAATCAAATTTCGTATGCGAGAATATTCGAAAATACGACCCCTGGTAGTGCTGCAAAACCCAACAAAACAACTGATTTTAATATCCTACAAAATAAAATAGGTTGTATGGCATCCTTTATTTTATTTTGTCATGCCATTTCTGGGTGCGACACCACCTCAGCAATACATAAAAAAAGGAAATTGTCGATGTATAGGCTTTTAGAGAAACGTGAGGACTTACAAGCCAAGGTAGCTACATCTCTAAATCCCAATGCAGATGATAAGGAAATTTCCGCCATTGCAGAACAGTTTCTAGTTGCTTTTCATGGAACAGGAAAATCAGCGAAAACTTTAAATTAGCTTCGATTTTTCAAATTTCATACATCTAGACAGAGCTTATCTGCAAATTTCTCCTTGGCTCGTTTGTGTCCAACATCAGACGCTGCCTATATACAGCACAGCTTTCGTGTCTATTATCAAACTAAAAAGTGGCAGGGGAATGAGTTGGAATCTACCTCATGGGGGTGGAGGACACAAGGAGAATTTCTTTCACCAAATTTACTGAACAAACCAATTGCTCCAGACTTCATCCTCAAGTTGATATTCTGCAACTGCAAGGCTGACTGTGGAAAGCTGTGTAACTGTAGGAAGTCGGGCCTAAAATGCTCATATCTATGTGGACAGTGCCTAGGACAATCTTACAAGTTGCAGCAATGTATTTCAACCAGACCAGTATATTGAAAATATTAACGATTCTGTGCGCCACTGCGTGTGCTTGTGTATTTGTATTAGGATGAATGAACAACGAGCGTTTTTAAAAAGAAAATTTCAAATAAATTAATTTGTCGTAAATAAAGTAGAGTATACTACTCGCAATAATGGCTATTATTTCCTCGGAATGTTACTCCCTCGCCGCTAACGCGGCTCAGTTCGTAAATATTCCTCGGGAATATTAGCTATCATTATTGACTCGTCGTATAATCTGCTATTATTTCCGACTGATGTCACCCCCAAGAAATAATGACGAGTAGCGGGATTAATGGTTAAATATTCCTCAAAAGTGTCAGTGTCAAACGTGTAGTGCTTGTGGAGTTTTATTGAGATGGATGAAATTTGCTATTAAAAGTCTAAAATAAATTAATTTGTCGTAAATAAAGTAGAGTATACTACTCGCAATAAGGGCTATTATTTCCTCGGAGTGTTACTCCCTTGCCGCTAATGCGGCTCAGTTCGTAAATATTTCTCGGGAATAATAGCTATCATTATTGACTCGTGATATAATCTACTATTACTTCTCTGTTTGGATTGTGGAAACAGAGTTATTTAACATTTAATTTATATTGAAAAATAGGACCGAATTCAAATACTGCACGCCCCTGACGTAACTGGGTCAATTCTGTGCACATCTGTAAGCAATTCTATAAATTTCTATAAGCCTATAGCTGCCCAAAGACAATTTGTAATTCTGCACTACCTGTAGATTACAAAATATATTATAGGATCGTAAATATTTCTGATGGCGTGTTTGGCAATCGATGCATTTTGCAGTGTCTATAGGCTTATAGAAATAGGTATATAGATTTGCTTACAGATGTACACAGAATTGACTCGTTATTTTGAAGTTTATGAATCTTTCTGTGGACAATTCAATGTTTTATTTAAATAAACTTGCTGAATGAGAATTTTCCAACTTCATAAAACGCAGTATTTGAAGGTTAAATTATGCTTAGCAAGTTCAAACAGTTGCTACACGTCACTGGTTTATTCAAATTGTGTACATGTGTACATCATTTTGTAGGTAATTCAATCGGCTTTCATTCTGGTCATTATCATTTTTCATAAAAATCAATTGTATTCGAGATATTATCAACCCTACATGAGACCACGGGCTATAACCAAATTCAATACACTGAACCACGGATTAAAACAAATAACTGCAACTAAGCAAGAAAACACAACCAGACTAATTAACCTAATTATATCAGCAAATGTTGGATATAAAAGCCACTGCCATACTATGGCAAATCAGTCGTGTCTCAGCCTCAGCGCTTTTCTGTATCAGTAGGTGTTTAGACACGTCTCAAAAGTCGGAAGCTATCTGGCCGAATAGGGATTGCGCATCGTATCTCTGTTCGAGCAGATTTCAACTCACGACCCAGACTCTGTGAGCCGTATCTCAGCGCTTTTCTGTATCAGTAGGTGTCTTAGATACGTCTCAAAGTTGGGAGCTATCTGGCCGAATAGGGATTGCGTATCGTATCTCTGTTCGAGCAGATTTCAACTGACGACCCAGACTCTGCTCTGCAGTACAGGCTTCCTAGCTTCTATTGTGGTGTTGGTTTGGTTTTCTTAGCAACTGCCAACCACAAAGATCAAGCTTGGGCTTATACCCGACGGATTTGCTCAGGTGCCCTTAGACCCTTTACAGCCCGAAGGGACGTGCTGGCTAGGGATGGTAAGAATATGGTAATACTGGTGTGTTTTACACTAAATGCAATCTCTACTCTAACATTAAATATATTATATAAATCTAGAGTTATTCTGGTGTTCCCTTTCCTTTCACGTTCTGATTTTCAGGGTGAATAGTCGAGCTACGTAGCGGAGCAACAGAGGCTACGTGACAATATTTAGCAAGGTACAACGTAGTAGGACTTGATTTTTGAGGACCGAGAAAAAACTAACGATTTTGGAGACTGAGTGCACACCACTGGTATATATAATAATATTCTAAACTTACCATTTTCTAGGTTATTTTATTGGCTTCCTTTTTGATGTGCAGCATTCTTCATCAAAGACTACCGTTTTCGAGAATTGAGTAAAAACTAAAAAATTGTACCTTTGGGGGTGGTTTTGGGGTGGTTTTCACCTTTGAATGAGTGGGGACTTTTAGTATGTTAATCAGTTAATCTGGGCCATAGGAGCTAGATATTCCAGCAAAAATCAGCTTTAGAGTATTCTGTTTCACGACGGACCTTAATGTCACTATACCTACTAGAGTGGAAGTCGACCGTAGTCGTGGTTCAGCAGAAAACCCAGAAATGCGTCCCTATTCTGTCTAGAATTGAAATTTGTGGAATTAAAAGTTTCTTTAGAGTACCCTTCTGCGTATTTTTTGTTTTTATTTATAGTGGTCATTTAAGTTAAATTCATTGATGTGCAACACAGCTGAAACTGAATAATGTCGCCTTCTATTAAAGAGATACCTACATAATTCTAAGCTTCGTAGCTGAAATCACTGGAATTTCATCAAATTTATTACAGGAATGTTGCAAAACTAGAAAAGAAAGACCAGCAGGATAAGACCCTGATTAGGAATACATATTGAAATATGGACTAATGACACGATAGCATCACTAACGAATTTAATAGCTGACCTTATTTCTGACGTTATTTTTCCTTACTTAACGATAAAGGGGTTGAAAAATATCCGATTTTAATGAGTTATAAAGTAAGAATTGTCGTTTTAATCTTGCGGTTGCTTATAATAAAAAAATAATGATAACAAAGTCAAAGTAACATGATAGAGAAAATTGATCCAATATTTGTATGGTGTCTTTCTTTCAGATTCAAACATAATAACTACAAAAACACATCACATCATTCAAAGAAATGTTATCAAAAAGTTTCCTCAACGAAATCCACGAATATCCTTTGATATGCAGCATAAATCAGAAATTTTATTTCCCTAGTCCCTATACTGGCCAATCTCAAAACAACATCAATATTTATTGTCACATTTACTCCGAAGCCCATATCCACCCGAATATTGTCTATATAATTTACCATAGAAAATCCCTCAAATACAACCAATATGGTGTTCGTATTCGGGGACTCGGTATTTCCATTTTTGACTGGTCTTGATCCCGTATAATAAATGTGTTTTTGGGGGGAGTTTGTTTCCGATAAAGCTTTTTGGATCAGCTATTGTGTCGCTGGACGCTGGGGTGTGGCCACCCACCCCTCGTCGATACAGGATGGACTTTCGTCTTCGACCCTCTTTTTCGCGGATCTAATTTCCTATATGATGATTCATTTTTGCCGTAATGGCGCATAAAAAACCCTCAATTTTGTAATTTAGGCCAAAATCTCGTTAAAATTTAATTTACTTTTGTAAAATAAAGTTCGGGCTAAAAAGGGCCTAACCCTCCATCAGACCAATTTCGACTGTTATATATCGAAGTTCTCAAAAATCCGAGTAAGCTTCTTAGGTCAAAATGTACGTGGGTCAGCAGCTTATCATCCTATCCCGACCCTTAAAGGAAATAAGCCCAAGATGCGAAGGGAATTCACTGGACTGCTTCTGGAATAAGCTTGACGTATAGCTTAGGGTTTGCAATAAGGAAAACGATTTCAAATACTAGAGTTAGTATTTTAATATTGAAAACGCTAGTTAAATAAATTTTTTAAGTATGGACCAGTGTGAAACCTAAACACTAGACAGCAGTTTGGTTGTTTTTGATTACTTTTCATTTGGTATTTTTTTCTCTTTATCTCTAAATCGAATATAATGTTCCTTTGTAATTGGCCTTTATAGATTTTAACTTTTTAGGAAGATGTGGCTACTGAAGCATCATAATGACACTTAAAAATGTAAAAATTGATCGAATGTAAATACACCTTATCCAGATATTAAAAGAAACGATAATATTACAGATAAAATTGCACGAAACTGCACTAAACTCCAATTAGAGAGAAGAACCTGACGAGGGGACATAAACTCTCCGAAAATTTTCACCTTGGTGCTTTGGATGTCGTTAAGAGTTACAAAAGCCGAGAAAGAAACCTTAAAAAATTGGACTACGAGAATGATATCAGTTTGCAAGCCACTCATATCGAACAAGAACAAATACTGAAGGACCTAAAGATAGAAGCACAAAATATGAAGGATTGCAAATGGAACTTTACTACTACTGAAAACAGATAAAAACATAATACTTATACATCGCTGGACAATGAGATAAGGTCGAATACTTCAGATAATCTGCAAGTGCAACTAATAAAACCAAAAAAGGAAATAAACCAGCTGCTACTCCATACGCTATCAATACAAGAAAGAGAAGAATCGGAAGAATATTGGAAATACCAGTTGAACATAGAAAGACAAATCCCTGGATAGGAAGAAGGACAAAGATACCAGGATGATGCAGAAAGGATGCACTCCTCGAAATGAAGCTGGCTGGGCCTATCATGTAGCCAGAGATTACGAACTATAAAAATATGAATGAGTGAAAAAGGTGGTAAGCCGAATTAAAACACACAGCTGGCCTAAATTGGTGGGAGTATGTCAGATCAGATCACTTACGAATTTGTGGTTTGTTTTGCGTTGATATGTAATATTTTTGCAAATAAGCAATCAAAATCCCACACACAAAAAAAAAACTGGATAATGCAACTATAAACATCATGTAAACCACGAAATTCCCCTCAAGCAAAAATTATCTGTTTAACATTTTGGTTCTCAACATTGACCTCGTTGCTGTAGACTCCAGGTTAATATTTATTATGTACTTACGCAGAACAAAACCTAACTAGACGGTTTTCAGTCACGGAGAAATACCTACCCGCAATGTTAAATTGTTTGAGCAAAAACCTTATCTTCCACAAATTATTATTTTGTTCTTGTTGAAGTTTCAGATTTGGATTGTTCTCTGGGTCATGTTAACGAACGTACAATAATGTTGAAATTATAAAACAACTTTTTTACTCACAATTTGACACTCACAAATCAATTAAAGAATATCACTTACTAACACACAGTGGCGAACCATTTACTACTTCAAACTAAAGCTCTGATTCATATCTAAAGGATCTATACATAGTAAAAGCCGGTGTAAAAGGTACATTGTCCCGTATGGGTATATCGGTAATGACATCTGCACATCGGCTTATAGAGGTGCCACATAAAGTTGGGTGCATCATCCCTTTTTTTTTTCTAACCCTTTTGCACCCCGCCGAGTCACGCAGCAAAGCCAGACACTCCATACGGCCGCAAAACCCTTTGGCAGATCCGATTAGTTTTTTTTTTCGGGTTTTTAGCCCTGATGGTGGTTTGTGAAAAAAAAAAATTGCAAGTAATTTTCATGAGGGAAATGCAATTATTATTGTAGACTGCGGTCTCAAGCATGGCATTTAATGAATCAATGTGATATTATAGTTCACATTAGCTAAGAAAAATCAAACTTTTGAATTCAAATGGATGAAATAGTACTTATTTCCTTATTACCATAGGTAGGTACCTAAAGTTTGTTTCGCGAGGGTTTGTACTTGCCACCAGCATTTGCCTTCCTTGTTGAATTGACTGAAACAAATCAATGACGTCAAAAATGTTCGTCGGTTCTTGAACCAGAAGTCATTAATTTTAATTTGTCAAAAAAATTGAATGTGTTATATGAATTAATCTACGACAACCCTTTTTTTTCCAGTTTCAAGGTCAAGTATAAACCCTGGTGAAACGAACCTTACGTTATGTTTGTTTGCAGGTCACAATCAATTCTTCCATAATTATTGAATTGTCGATTTGGAGCCACTAAATATATATTTTTTAAAACTTCAACTGATGTATTTAAAAAAGGGCAACAATTTTTTCTCACGAATTTCGCTACCTGCCAACACCGTTACATGCACTCTTTTTAGTCTTTCCCCTTTCTTTCTTCCTTAATCAATTTCAAAGGTGAGTTTCTCGATCTTTTTATATAAAATTTATACCTGCTAAGTTACCGTATTTCTTGTATAATAATATTGACCTTTCGGGTAGGTATGCGATCTAACAGCATTTTCCAGCAATTTGGGCCTGGGGAAGCAAGTTTTACGGGTATTGCTTTGCCGATGAAGTGGAATAATGTTTTTCGGATATATGATTTCGAAAGGGCTTGGGAAATCAATTGTCTTGAGAATTCATGAAGAAAATAAATTAATAATAGGGTAAATAATGATACGTATTGAATTACCAAATCTTTCGATTCGGACCACACAGATTTTGTCAGCGATGTATTCTTTTTAATTAATTACCATTGTTCATGACGTTTGTGGAAGTGCACTGTGACAGATGTCATGTGACCACAGTTATGGCGGGAAATTTAAAAAGTTCGCCTTAAATATGTAAAAAGTGGGATTAGATGACCAGAAATCGAAAAATTGTAGAGAGAAAAGTGGTTCAGGATTCGATTTTGCGTCCATTTGTCAATTTTTGAAAAGGTACAAGGATTTTTAATAAATATCAATTTTTTGGTCTGTTTTCTGGTAATTTGAAGAATATCAAAAACTTTTCGCAAAAATATTGGTTTGATTGAATTTAGAAAAGAGGTATTGAATCATTAAGAACGATTTTATGATATTTCCAAATTTGTTATTTCAAATTTTCGTTTTCTGTAGGTCATTGCAACAAGACCAGAGTGGTCTGAAAATGAATTTTTGGTTTTTTACAATTTTCCGCGGGACAATTAAGCAGAATGATTGCACTGGGTTTTTTTTTGTTAGATTCACTTTGAATTATGTGAACCAAGTGAAAAGTTTTTGAAATTTTTCAAATTACCAGAAAACACGCCAAAAAATTGATATTTAATAAAAATCCTTGTACCTTTTTAAAAATTTACACATAGACGTAAAATCGAGTTCTGAACCACTTTTCTCTTTACAATTTTTCGATTTCTGGTCATCTAACCCCACTTTTTACATATTCAAGGCGAACTTTTCAAATTTCCCGCCATAACTGTTGTCACATGACATCTGTCAAAGTGCTTTTTTTTGTTGATGGGTAAGCTGAATCGATCCCCCGTAACATTCTCTTTGATATCTTAATAATATAGCTATTTACCTAACAAGTGCGGAAAATGAATTTTTCCGCACGCGGCTGCCGTTCACCGAACGACGCGTAGCGGAGTTCGGTGAAGCAGCCGAGTGCGGAAAAATATTTTCCGCAAGTGTTAGGTACAATACTTTTCCTACAGGCGTAAAAATGTAAAATTTTTCTTTTTTTTTTTTTGACATATCAGTGCGGTAAAATTTTTTCCGCACTGACAGCCGTGCGGAAAAAGTTTTTCCGCACTGATATGCGTGCGGTAAAAGTTTTACCGCACCGTGCGGGAAAACTCATTTTCCGCACGCATATCAGTGCGGAAAATCGATTTTTCCGCACGGCTGTAGGAAATAGTTATTTTCCTAACAAGTGCGCAAAGTGTTACTTTTCCGCACGCAAACACAGTTATACGAACGACGCGAAGCGGAGTTCGGATACGTGTTTGCGTGCGGAAAAGACACTTTGCGCACGTGTTAGGAACAACATTTTTCCTACGAGCTTCATATCAGGCAGGTAATAACAAAAATTAAAAAAAAAAACGATAATTTGTTTAATTATTTTTAATTAACTTGAAGGGAGCCTATGCATTTATCAAAAAATTACATAACAAAAAAAACTAACAGAAAATCCTCGTCAGAGCTGTTCATCTTGAAGCGTTTAAATTTGATGAGAAAGTTTGTAGATTTTTGCATATAAATAGAGAACAAATCTGACAATGTGTCAAAGTTAATTTATATTTGGTGTTTGTATAGATGTTGGCTGATATAGAAACAGAGGAAAAATTTGTCATCATGTGTCAAAGTCGACAGGTGCACTTATTGTTGCTTGACAATTATAATTACTTTTCGGCACTCAGTGCGGATAAGGCCTGTATCCGCACTGAGTGCGGAAAAGTGTAACTTTGAGCTCGGAAATGCGTGCGGAAAAGTACTACTTTGCGCACGCTCGTAGGAAAAAATATTTTCCCATTTGTTGCAAACTTTTTGGCGGTCACTGTATAAATAGTTGTTAATTGTTCAATAAAAATCAGTATTAATCCAACAGTGGTTATTACTCCCCAGTTATAAAATTTTCCGTGTGTACTAACCCAACCTACAAACCACAAACAACAAACTACCAAATGTTTTGAGCATCCTCCTACATTCCAATATCAGGAATTTACATTTGTCCGAGCAAAAAGAAGATAAAAGTTGAAAACCAGCCCTTCCCAACAGTCCTGCCTTCATTCCTATTCTTTCATCTACACACATACGTCATACGCTCTTCGGGGTTTACGTTTAGACACCGGTTTAAACACTTCCCATCCTCGACAGAACAGAACAAAGAAATCGGTTCAGATACCAGAAGACAGCAGCAAAAAAGGAGACAAAAAACACCAGGTCCTGAAGTGAAAGTAATAAGAAGCCGGGACATACCTACACATAGAGGAGAAAAAAGGCCAGATAACCAATAGCAGTAGGCAACATCCGAAATGGAAGAAGCCAACGTACTCGCTAAAGCAAAGAAACCTTGGGTAAAAAGTTAAAAACCCTATTTTCCAATTACAAAAAGGACCCCCATGGGAGAAAAAATGAACAATATTTTCTCAGAAAAACTGCCGGGCTTGAGTCCATTTGAAAAAATATTGAAGAAAACCATAAACAACTTATAGAGCTTGACTTTCCGACGCATCCGTACCTATTTTACAGACGATTATTTTTGTCAACTACAGGAATTATTCCAAGAAATCACAAAACACATTACCGATTCCAAACAAAAGCTTCGTCAGGCAACCAAACCACCCACACAACAAGGAGCCTCATACTACGATCCAAACCAGTATCAGGCAACGAAAAATCGTTTGAAAGAAGAAGAGGTCCGAATGAACCAAATGAGTCAAACCTTAAAACATCTCAAACGACCTAATCAGTGAGCAGCCTTCCAACCGTGACCAGTTTCCATCAAAGAAGCTATCCAAGCAATGGAACGTTATCACTGAAATATACATCGAGCTTAAGGTTCAGGGAATTGATAGTACTCAGAAATCCCATTCAGAATCTTGAAAAGCGGTACGAAAAAAACAGTACAAAACCTCCAAGATAAGATTCAAGGAGTAGAACAAGCTGTGAAACAATGCAATATAATATTACCTCAAATCAAACTATGTACCAATTTTTGAAGGCCGATATGAAGAGTGGATCACATTTCGAGACATTTTCATTAAAGTGGTTCATGAAAATCCAACAATTACGACAATAGAGAAAATGCAGTATCTTGAAAAGCATGTGAGAGGGGAAACTGGAAGACTGATCCAGCACCTGTCTATAGGAGAAACCAACTATGTCCCTGCTTGGAATATCCTCAATGACAGATACAGCAACAACAACTTATAGTCTCCAAACTACTAGATAGGATCTTAGATCTTCCAGTGATTAATCACGAATCATCATGCAAGATTAAAAAGCTTCACGATACAGTTGTGGAATATCTTGAAGCCATCAATAATTTAAGTATCGATAATTCCAATTGGGGTCCTATTATCAGGCGCATCATCTGCCGAAAATGGGATCATGAAACCAACAAGTTTTATGAACCATCGCTAAGCAAACCCCATTAAATACAGGACTTTGTTGAAATAAGGAAGTTTCTTCAAGCAATATCAATAGAAGTAATTTTAGACATACAAAAAAAAATCGCCCCGACTCAAACAATAATGACAAAGCCAGAAGTACTGATGCTTGCAAGTATTGCAATGAAGTCCACATGATTTGCCATTGCCCAACATTCAAAGCTTTATCATCAGAACTTCGGCTAAAACCTGCCAAAGAAAAAACAATATGTTTGAACTGCTTGAACCATGATTACAAATCCAAATGCAATTCGTCAATGAAATGTCGTATTTGCAACAACCAGCATCATACACATACTTACAAGTCGATTCGGTTACACCACAACAGTCCAGAAAATCAGCGTTCATAAATGATCAAAGAACCGAAACAATAACAAGCCATATCAGCCGACAAGATGAGATGGTATTCCTGGCAACAACATTCATTAAAGTTAGAAATACTTATGGAAGGTATGAAAATTTAAGAGTTCCAATCGACCCTGGTTCCCAATTAGCATTTATAATCGAAGAGGCTGCAAGTCTACTCGCCCTGCCCAGGCAGAAAATTCAAGCAAAAATTACAGGGCTTGACGCAGGAGATCCACAAGTGTCAAAATCCCAGTTACAGCTACTAATTAAGCCGAGATTTTCCAGCAATTTCCAGCTTGATGTTCTCGGAATCGTTCTACCTAAACTAACACGAACTCTTTCTGGAGTAGACCTTGACGTAGACACATTAAAATGGAAGAATGACGTCTTTGCTGATCCAACATTCTATAAACCTGGTCCAGTAGATTTACTTCTCGGGGCCCGAAAATATACCCAGTTAATCTTGGAAGGCATACGAAAAACTGAAGATGACTTCCTTTTGCCAACAAGCAGAATTAGGATGGATTCTTTCCGGAAGCCTACCAAGAAATTCGGGAAACAAACTACAAGTTATCAGCATGATAACATGTATTGAAGAAGATAGATAATTAACTAAATTTCGAGAAGTTGAAGAGGTCTCACAAACACATCCGTTATCAGAAGATGATCAATATTGCGAACAACATTACGAAGCCACCACTACAAGAAATACAGAGGGAACATACCCAGTTAGAATTGCATTCAATGGAAAAGAGAGTCTATTAGGAGTGTCTAGATCACGAGCCGTTGCACAACTGGTTCAGTTAGAGAAAATTATGAGCATTAACAATGAATTGGCAATCGTTTATAAGGAATTTATGCAAGAATATCTAAACCTTGGTCACATGAAAATGCTTCCACATACAGAACTACAGCATCAATATATTATCCTACATCAACCGGTATTCAAAGAATCCGGCACTACAACAAAGTTAAGGGTGGTCTTTGATGCTTCAAGTAAAACTTTATCAGGATTGAGCCTCAACAATACCATGTATGGAGGTACCAGACTATAGCTAGAACTGTCAGATATACTGTCAGATATACTGAAAAATGTACAGGCAGATAAAGATTCACGCTGATGATTTAAAGTATTAGAAAATCTTATGGAGATTTGATAATAACACACCAATTAATGAATATTGCTTAACAACTGTAACCTATCGAACGACAGCCGCACCATACTTAGCTATGAAAACATTACAAAAGCTTCCCAAGACGAGAGATGCAACTTTCCGAATGCATCCAAGGTAGCAATGAAAGATATTTATCTGGACGACTTTCCCTCAGGTGCTGACAGTATAGACAAAGCTCTATCACTACAAGATGAACTCATCAAAATGTTTCAACGAGGAGAGTTCACGTTGCGGAAATGGTCTAGCAACAAACGTGAGTTACTCCAAATGAACTTAAAGATAAATCAGCCGTGGAAATAACTGAAGATGACAAAAGAAAGTCTCTAGGTATCCACTGGGCTCCGTATAATGATAAATTTAGATTCAAAACTGAAATATCGACCAATGATAACATTACTAAAAGAGCATTCTTTCAGAGTTGCTAAGTTGTTCGACCCTCTAGGATGGTTAGCTCCAATAATCATCAGGGCGAAGCTCCTTATCCAAGAATTGTGGTTGCAAGAACTAAAATGGGATGATCCTTAACCACTCTTCATCAAAAGCAAATGGGAAATTTTTCGAACAGAACTAAAGGATGTCGAGAAAATTAATTTATCCAGGTGGACCTACTAAGTAAAAAAAGTCACGTGGAACTACATGGCTTTTGTGATGCCCTTCGAAAAGTCATATTGAGCCGTAGACTACATGAAAGTCAAGAATTCCCTAGATGAAACAATGAAACAAAAAGAGTTCTTCTAACAACTAAATCCAAAGTAGCACCAGCAAGATTGAAAGTTACGTTGCCAATACTAGAGTTATGTTCTGCCTACCGTGCTTCTTTCACATCTACTAAAAAAAACTGCTACAGCCTTATCACTACAAAATTCCCCCGTACATGCCTGGACAGACTTTACAATAGCACTATCATGGATAAAACGGGACCCTTCCAGGTGGAAGAATTTTTTAGCCAACCGAGTAGCAGAAATCAACAAACTTATTCCACATCAACATTGGCACCACGTGCGAACCAACGACAACCCAGCTGATATTATATCAGGAGGGATTAGCCCAACTCTAAAAAAAAAATCATACAATGTAGTGGATTGGTCCATCGTGGTTGAAATCGATCACCGTAACGCCGACGGACCAGATATCAGTCACCACAGAGGAGGAGAGGAGCCACAGGACAGAACGTGTAACCATGTTACAATTGCAACTCAAAGCAAAGCAATTATTAAACCACATGATTCGAGTTAAGCCGTACTGCAGATGATTTATTCAAAATTGCAGAAGACAAACGAATCCGCACATTCTACGCACAGTTGATGAAATGGGAGAAACCCTAGCACACCTAGTCTAAGCCCATAAGCAGGAAATCGATCTCTATAAAGTGCAAGAAGCATTTTATGTAACAATTTGGGAAACAATGTTTTTAGGGTATTTGGACCCCGCTGAATACGAATCTGCCTGTTGTCAAAGCGAAATTTGGACGGGAAGTCTGGTATTCAAGATTGCGGCCAAGATGGCTTTAAACCACCGTTGCCCTATATATCTTTCTTGTCGGTTGGCTTAAAATATTGATTAAACGCCGGCTTAGTGGTTTTATTGGATGCTTATCATATTGAAATGCTTAGAAATTACTTATCTTAAGCCTGGATTGCGTGGGTCCCAAGATGGTCGCCGAAACTTTGGTGTGTTTACGTGTTCTTGTATTTGGAGTGCAATATCTGTCAGATATACAGTTTTTAGTGGTTAAATGTGTTACTAAATACATAGACTATTATATGTGCTACATATTGCTTGAAAACTATTTGATAGATAAAGATATGGAGGGCAGATTTGTTCATCCTCTAGTACTTATGCCTAGATGCCTAAGTACTAACGGATGCACAAATCTGCTCTCTATATCTCTATCTATCAAGGATTTTTTAAGTAATACAGCTTCCAAAATACAATTTGGTAACAGAATTGTGTTACTGAAGGTGTCGAAAATTGTTGGGTCCTCCAGATCGTTTTAAAAAGCATCGATAATAAAACGCGTTGCTGAAGGCGTGGAATGCCCAAACTCCATTGACATATTGATCGGAACACTTCGCAACTGATAATAAATGGTCAAGATTTAGTAAACAGCATAGAGAAACCAGCAAATGCCAATACTTCGGAGACCTCGCTGAAGTCTTCCTGGACAGGGTAGTTCACCTTGGAAGACCGTATGCCAGAGTCGACATCCTTTTCGACCGGTATCGTCCCAAGTCAATTAAAAGTGGGAGCCGCTGCAGACGGACCAGGAGAGCTGCTCCAGTCAGAAGGGACATCACAAGTGCAGCCATTCCACTGCCAAAAGATTGGAAGAATTTTCTAGCACTAGGAGAAAACAAGGCCGAGCTAGCCCGCTTTCTCTCTCAGGAAGTTGTTCAACATATCTTTGAGGCAATCGAAGTTGTTTTTTCCGGAGGGCTCATACATGAAGATGATGTGCGATCAACCAACACCGAATCCGACGTCAGTGCCTTCGCAGCGACACATGAAGAGGCCGATAAACGCGTTTTACTATATGCTGTTCACTCTGATGTTGACAACATCGTCGTCATGGCCAGAGATACCGACATTTGTTTGCTGTTGATCCATCACTCTGACAAAATGACCAGTTCTAAAGTGTGGATGATGAGTGACACAGCGAAAAAAAGGAAATATCTCTCAGTACATGAGATTTGCAAAATTCTTCCTAATGCTCAAAAGAAGAACATCTTGGCGTTCCATGCAGTAACGGGTTGCGACTCGACGTCTGACCTTGCAACAATAACGAAGAAAGCAGCATGGAAAGTCTCCAATGGAATGGCCTGCCAACTTCTGGACAACTTAGGGCACTCTCCGCTAACTCCCTCATCAAAGGCGAATGCAGAGAAGTTCCTCGTACAGCTCTATAAGGTCGGTAAAATTTATCAATAGGTGTTTCAGCAAGTCCAAATATTAGTTTATGGTTAAAACGGTTCTATTTCTTCAAACAGGTGGCCAAAGATTTATCTAACGGCGATCAAGCCAGACATCAGCTTTTCGGTGTAAAAGAGCCAGAAGCCTTACCTCCAACAAACAATGCGCAATGCGCTGCAACTACACCTCTTAAGATGCCATTACTAGGTAAAGAAAGGATGGGAAGCATACTGTGATCAGTATAACCAGTTGCTTTTCGGTAATTAGAATTCAAAAAAATTTCAGGTGAACGTGTGGGAAAATGCTCATCATACCCGACCGGTCGTAATGGATCCTGAGTCATATGGGTGGAGGCTTCATCTAGACGAGTACATTCCCATCCTTATGACCCTTGAGCCCGTCCCCAAAGCCTGCACGGATATTCTAACCTTCAATTGTTCGTCCCATTGCCTGACAACAGTGTGCACATGCAAGAAGAATGGACTGACTTGCACCAGGTTGTGCCACCGCTCACACCAATGTCTTAACTCGTTAAAAGGGTGATTTATTGTCTTTATTGTAGCTATTATTGCCTTCAGCTTACGACACTAAAATATTTTTTTTATAGCTTTATTACAATCGTGCAATAAACAATATTTGACCTCTGGAATGATCGCTTTCTTCACTTCCTTCGGCGGCCATCTTGGAGCCCATGCATTCCAAACTTAAGGTAAGTAAATTTCAAGCATTACAATGTACCTAGCATCAGAGAAAACCCCCAAGCAGATGTTTGAATCATTATTAAAACCCAACGGACAAGGAAAATATAGGGCAACAGAGTTTTGACCACCACCTTGGCCGCCATCTTGGATACCGGACTTCCGGTCCAAATTTGGCTTTGGCAACAGGAAGATTCGTATTCAGCGGGGTCGGAATACCCTAAAAACGTTGTTTCCCCAATTGTTAGATGAAATGCTTCTCGCATTGTTCATTTTTGAAAACGTGCCTAGTCTACTAGTCATAAGATTGATCACTGATCAGATCCAACATTTCAAAGCAGAAATACAAAAGCTGAAAAAAGTGTGAGCTCGACAGTAACAGCAAAATTCTCAATCTTTCTCCATAGCAAACCTCCAGTTAGGTTACCCTACGCGAGTCACCTGACAAAGCTGAAGGCTCACGCCAATACACTACATGGAGGCAATAAGCTGACACTGGATAATAAATGGAAAACGCCGAGTAAAGACGATTATTAGCAACTGTGTAAGATGCCTGCGCCTCAAGGCTCTAATAATCGAGCAACAGATGGGAAATGTTCCAGTTCCCAGAATTACACCGTCTCATGGGAAGCCGGCGTCAAGTCTCTGAAGTACCATTTAAAACGAATAATTGGCGATACACAACTTACTTAATACCAAATAGAAGCTTGTCTTAACTCTAGACCTCCGTGCCCATCATCAGATGATCCAGATGATTTAGCAACATTAATCCCAGGCCATTTTCTAATTGGAAGATAAATTATATCTTTTCCCGATCGAATAACTACAAACATAAACTTGGACGTTGTTGGAAGATGGAAACTAGTTCAGAAAATTAAGAAAGATTTCTGGAAGAGCTGGATAAATGACTATTTCCATCAAGAGGAGATTTAGTTTTAGTAAAGGATCAGACTATCAACAAGCAAATGGCTACTAGCAGGAATCACTGAAGTACATCCAGGGTTGCATTCGAGAACCTGGTATGTCGTATAAAAATCACAGCTGCCGTTCGAAAAGGCGGAGTGTGGATAAAAATCACACCGTTTTCGACGTTCGGAAAGGTGGTTGTCAGCTACTGGTGCACGCACCGGACACTAGTCCTGACTAGAGTATGAACAAGTTTCTTTTGGCTAATTGGCTAATTTTAGACAAACTGGGTAAGTAAACCACTCGGTCACCATTCAAATACCTAGAGCAAGATTGGCACACCGACTTGTGTCGGACTCCTACTCCTTGAAATAATTTTCACACCAGCAACCAGGTTCTCGAACGCAACCCAGGTAAAGACAGAACTGTTAGAGTGGTCACTATAAAGAGAGCAGAAGGAGGCTCGATTAAGAGATCTACGCATCACTTAATTTCAATATTGTCAAATGCCGAGACTGAACAACAGCCAGTCCAGTTGTGATGCTCCAAGGGTCCAAAGCAAATCAGTATTCGATACATTATCCTCAACCAGGACTGTGTACATTATGGGACATTCCCGAATAGACAGGGGCAGTTTCAGAGTTGACCTTAAATACGAGAAAAACAAAATAATAATTTATCAATTAGACGACCTCTGTCAGCAAGTAAAATCAATGGTAATGAACACACAATGCATGTCACATCCATCATTTAAAAGAAAAGGAAAAACAATTTCAATGGATACAAAACGGACTACAAACTGTGGTATCCAAACGTGGAAAAAGAGGAGTTCTAGGAAAACTATTAACCGCAGTATTCGGAGTAAACCATGAGATCTACATGAATATTGACGAATTAGACAAAAACCAGAAGGAGCTTATCAAGGCATTCAACCACCAAACCAAATTTATGCTACATGTTCTATCCACTTTCCAGAATCAACAATCAACCCCAGAGATTTTGGGAAAAAATCAATGAAGGCATTGCTCCGATAAATGAAATGAAAATATATGGTATCGAACGGTGGATGCAAATAAACCAACAATTCACGTTTTCAGTTCATATCAAGTTGTCTTCAATTACATAGATGAACCTCTGGACTATTGTAGAGGATTGTTAGATGTTCACTAACATAAAGACCACCTACTTGATCTAATATCTCCGACCCATGTTGAAAAGGTAATAGCATCTGCATAAAAAAAGATTTCATCCAATATCCAGTTAATCAAGCCTATGATGTATCCTCTCCTGTTATTTTAACAGTTGTGTTATAGCTCAAAATCTATACCTGTCTCTATTTTTATGTGTAGAATAAACAGTGACAGATAACTTAACGTTGCTGTTAAAATAACAGAAGATGATACATCATAGGCCTGAATATATCTTATCCTGTGTTCCAGACCAAAGTAGAACACAGTGAAGACTTCATCCACGTCTATGGATATTTTGTGGGGATAGAACACAACGAATTTATGCTAATCAGATCGACTTCAATTCCAGTAAAAGCCGAAAAAGAGTCATAGTGGATCCAAATGAAGTATTAGTAGTAGATTATGATTCACAGCTATAATTCCAAATATCTAAAGATGAGTTGAGCAACAGTCTGAATATTGCAGAAAATGTTTTCGTATGTTCACCAACTACTACAAGAGGCATAGAGACGAGTCCTAATTGCATAATAGACCAATTATATCAAAGAGAAGAAAATACTTCGTGGAAAATCCTGCAGCAATCCATAGCATCAATAATATGGTAGCAGCCACACTCTCCAAACTCATGGTTAGCGATTGCGCCTGAAAAAACAAAAATTGCCATTATTTACGATGGAACCCGGGATGATGTAGCACTAAATCAAACAGCCATTATTGAAATAGCTTCATATAGCCTCATTAAAACTGAGAAGAACATCCTAACTCTTAAAAGGTCAGATACTGTGACTGTCTTAGAAGCATTATCCAAACCCATACTATAAAATATATCATTATTCCCAGTTATGCATGAAGTAAGGAATGAAGAAATGAACATCAAACAAAAACTTGAAACTAAGCATTGGATAACAGTAAAAAAGCACCTCCTAGTCACGAGCCTTAGTGCTACATTAGTAACTATAATTGTTGTTATCACACTTATGCCTGTATCCACCAATGTCAAAAAACAATAGTTATTTTCTAACTTGTAGTTAGGCAGTCATGCAGTCAGTGCTATACAGGTTCTACAAAGGACGACAGACAATACAAGAAGAAACAGAGATGCGGTAGACATTCTATTAAATACAATTAAAGCTGCCCAGCCACCCACATAAGCTATTGTCCTCGAACCAGTATTGCCCCATGACACTGCACACTGATGGCATGGCAATAGCTTAGAATGTCTAAATCCAAAATTAGGTCATATAAAAATAGCCCTAAATTATGTATATCAAAATCATTACAAAAATTAATTAACCATTAGCGTCCAAGTACCTATTCCTAGGTCATCGACACCAACGTACCGCCGCGCCAGTGGGTCACCAGGAAACATAGGCAATAGATACTACGATCTATACAAGACGCAGGGTCATCAAAAGTTTAATCACCAAATCTTTCGATGTGGAGCACTAAGGAGCACACAATGTTCATGACGTTTGTCAAAGTTGCATTTTTTGTATATAAATAGTTGTTGATTGTTTAATAAAAATCAGTATTAATCCAACAGTTACCAAACTTCCTGGATGTTCTAACCCAACCTACAAACCACAAATAACAAACTACCAAGTGTTCTGAGCATCCTCCTAAATTCTAATATCAGGAATTTACACCGAAAGAAACAGCAATGAGGAGATTTGGTGTTTTTTTTATAATACTACATAGAAGATAAACTGAGTATTATTATTATCAAGCATTTATTGGCAGAAGATAAAGTGGTAACAATACATTACATTAGGTATATATTTTTTTAAATTTCGCACAATAAATATAGACTTTGGTATAATCTACAAGAGAAAATCTCGCGCGTGGGGAATAAGTAAGTAACTAAGTAAGTATATTAACACTTTTTTGGGGAACATTAAAGTTGCCGTTAATTTTTAATAAAAAACATAAATTCAGCAGCATTTCAAACGCAGCAGAAAACGTTCAGTGTTCAGTTGTACAACAACAGCTTTTGTAGTGTTGAGAAAGGAGCTATAGGCCCTGACGTCATTTTAGTTTTAAGAAATCACGATGGTGGTTTGGCAACGTCGCATTGTCTAATTAGGCGATTCGAATCAGCTGATAATTCAAGATGGTGATGCGGCACGAATGTAAACAAACCATTGAGGCTAACATTGCCTCCATATAAATGTGTGTTATTTCTACCTGTTTCACAGTTTAATTTGATGAATTTTAATTTATTTCAATTTCCTTTAATTTTGGTAGTTAAAACCGAGTTATTTGGAATATTTATCTACCAATAAAATACCTGGGCATCAGGTACAAAACGGACCCCAAGAAGCTGTGCCCTGCAAATGAATGTCAAAAAGATAAATTACATGAACCACAGCAACTCCAAAAATAGAAATTTTTCTCAAAAAACCTCCTCAAACTTATAGCGTTTTCCATTTGTCGAACCAGTGCAAAAAAAATGTATCCTTATCCTTACATATTAGGTACATGCTTTTAGAAAAAGATGCGGATACACTCAGTGCGCACTGATTGGCAAATGGAAAACGCCATGATAAAAACACTTTAAAAATTCAAAGAAAATACACAGTATCTTATAGACCCCCGCGTGTTCATTCTCATCAAATTTGACCGAAGGATTTACCATTCTATGTCGGTCATTTACATTTTCCATTCACTGAACAAAGATAGCTAGTGATAAATTTATAACCTCTAATTTCACAGTTTGTTTTTAAAATTTTGTCTCAACATAAAATTGATCAGCGTGTTAAACGAACAAGGTGCAAGGTGCAAATAACGAATGAGGAATTTCATCATTGTCACTTTTCAGAGCTTGGAGAAGGAAAGCATCAAAGATGTGCGTCAGAGCCATTGTGAACGATTCTTATTGGTCGGTTGTTGGTGTATACGTCATACAATCAAGTTTAAATATGTGGTATGAAAACAGCATTTTTAGAAATTATTTATTAAAAAAATAGCACATTTTAAAGCCAACTGGACGCAAATGTATTTTTATTTTGGTTCATACAAATGATCAAATAAAGTCTGTTTTTTTTTTAAAGGTAATTCCCCAAGTCAAAAATGTATTAACTATGTTGGCAAGACAAGCCTTTTCTACATAAAAAATTTAAAAGCATTGACAATTTTATATTGTATTGCCAACATAATGTCATTTTGACTTTTATCTTTAAAAAAAAAAATAGACTTTATGATGAAGCAATGAAATTCAAATATGGTGAAACTCTCCATTGTTTTTAGGTAGAATTGTATAAAAACAAACTGGATACAATGATGCCTTACTGTGATGAATAATTCTACACCTTGTATTATGGTAGCTGAAAGACGTTTCAGAAAACCATTTTTCAAGTATGGCACCACTTTTATACTTGATTATAATTATGGCAACGTCGCATTGCCCAATGTTTACTGATAAATATTATAATCTCTACTTTCACAGTTTGTTTTGGATTATTTTTGAAATTTTGTGTACTGGAACTGTATTTTGTTCATTCATAAAAAGTTTATGGACAATGTTAATTTCTCTGACAAAAAAATCATGTTATAGAACCTCAAAGAGGAGTAAAAAATGATACTTCCGCAAACAACATAATTTATAATGGTTGGTTTTCAGAATTTGAATCATACACCTTACACAGGAGATAGGATGGGTGGTATATGAGGTATAAGATCTGGGTGAGAGTCGGTATATCTCTATATAGAGAGATACTCGTCCATAGATAAGGAAATAGGTGGAAATACATATTCATACAATAAAAAATTGAATAATTTCCATGAGAAATCTAGAGTTGTTTTAATGCGTCAACTAATACATCCCATTTGGGAGAATCATATTTTATTGGCTCAAATAAAATTCAATAATAATTCCCCATATCCAGATCCCAATATAGTTTGTTTTGACAAAAAGAGGAAAAAGAAAAACAAGAAACCTCCACAATGCGGAACATCTGAGCACACTTTAGGAAACAGGGATTGCTAAAATAAACTCCTTAAGGGACGGCCTGGGTCCGGCGACCCTTTTCCCGAACGCACTCTGTGACGGCCACCCCCCTTGGAGCAGGGGATAGCAGGGAATGGAAGGGAAAGCAGGACTGGGACCCTCTGTTATCAGCGTCCGGCCAGACTTCCGAGGTATTACCATACCGACTCGGGAATAGCCGATATTACGGGAAAGAGGCTTTGGCCGTCTTATATTTTGGAGCCCTGAAAAATGGTAGGGTTTCCCCGAATATTTGTGGAGGCTTTGAAAAAATATTATTTATTTTTTTTCACTCTACAACGCAAATGCTGAACTATTACCCAGGCATAAAATATTGTCTTCTTTTCAGGCGCTTCTATTTTTGATGTTTGAAGACATTTATTTATCATGTGAAAAAGCAGAAACAACAAATTTTGATATTGAAAAAAGTTTAAGTTGTGTCCAACCATAAGTCATGCAGAAATCAAAAAACATAATAATGAGATACCTAAAAACCTAAAACCTGAAAAGATCTTTAAAAGCCTTCTTTAATTGGTTATTTTTGCATCTATGGACTTCATAGAAGGTCAACCAGAAGATATTCTTTTCGCCCAGATATAAACAAGTTAATAAATAAAGACATGTAATTATCGTAAAAGGTGAATCGAGATAACATTATATGGCTGGGATGCTGGATCAACCGACCCTTGCCATAAATAAATCCATAAAAACGAGATCCCTTTCTATAATATATATCGAGAGACGGGAGTTTTTCCTTGTGACCGCGGTCCATTGCTTCTAATATACGGCCTCGAATTCCGATATGGAAACTCGCCGGGGCCATAAATTCAAAATTGAACCGGCTATAAGCAAAAGTTTCCATCTTCATCGCATTTCGGCTTCAATTTATATTCACGGTCTTTATAAAAGGTACAACGTCTCTCTTTTCTATTTGAATTTTGTTCTCTTTTTTGGAGAGGATCGATGGTCAGAAAAATATAAATATTGTGTAGCATTTTCACTAGTTTTGCTTAAATGAAATTGATAAGTTGCCAAGAGGAAACTGATGAATTTATTCTCTCTAGTAAAAACCATTTTCTTGGGTTCGATAGATTTTCTGTCCGTTTCTGGTTATTAAGAAACACTTTGGTGCTCAAATATTGTCACGGATTCCGGTTTCACTAAAACTCACTTTACAAACAGTAACAATTTTTATTTATATAACAAATTCTCTTATCACTTATTGAAACGTATACGACAAATTTCGAATTTAAATTAAATACAAATAATACGGATCTATCTAGAATTGCATATCTTTTAGAACCAACTGTTTGAGCACTCCATTGTGATGTGCGCAGTTCGTGTATTTCTTAGTTTTTTCAGTCTACGTGATGTGAAAATTTTGATGGTTAACATCTGTCTAAGTAGAGTAGTAATTATATCTACTACCTGAGTTTCTGTTTCTTTTTTTTTTTAATTGAAAAAAAATCTTCAAGCAATTGAATTACACAAAATGCTGAATTCGAATGTATTTCGTACGAAGATGATATTATATTCAGGGTTTTTGGCTAATCTAATCGCTGCTCTATTAATCGTCTATTGTCCACTAGTGGTAGGTACTCGCACCAGTTAACAATTTCAATGAACAAACATGTCAGCCAAATAAGCTCTCTCGCAGCTTCACAAACAGCCACTATTTCTGCCTATGTCGTTTAAACTCCTACTGACATTTGTCTTTGGACTTAACCATGAGGTTGCTCTTTCATCATAGCATCATGATTATAGCCTCAATTGCTTCTCTATATGGAATCGAAGCATGAGATTCCGATACCTGTTCATCTTCCTTCCCCAATCGAACAGCTTCTCTGACATTAGGTATAGACATTGCATTGCAATCTAGAAAGGCAAATCGTTCCAACGCATCCTTTGTGTAGGCGGCTTGACTTTCTGTGATCAATTACGTGCTATTTCCAGCAGGTTTCACAGTAACTCCTTTTTCAAACTTGCTAGAAACCTTTTGCACATAGCTTTAAATGTAGAAGCCAACAAGCCATCATAGACATTTTTTTTTATATTGGTCCGCACACAAATGACAGTCTATACTACCTAAGCGGTACCATGAACGGAAGAAATTAGGTGACGATAATCCCTATATCTATAGGGGTCCTCGCAGGGGTAGGAAACTTTACCACATAAGGATGGAATGCCTGTGAGGTTTTAGTGGTTCTTAAATAACTTCTAGCTGGAATGAAGCTGGCCAGATCGTCAGAACATCTCCCATGAAAGCGGTAGAATAACGACAAGTCGGCCACCTTGCGTCTGTTCGAGAGACTGCAATGACGATGAGAGTTCGATAATCGATCATTTTTTATTCTTCTTCTTTGTACTGCATCTAATAGAACCAAAGAATGTAGTATCGCTCCAGATGTGGGAACAGTATTCCATACCTCATCTGATTTGAGCCTTGTAAAGGAGGAGAAGTTGTTCGGAAGTGAAGAAGTTTCTTGCACCAAACAGAAAACCTATTTTTTGAGAATCGATTTTGCCGATCGGAGATACATGGTCATGCCTAGAGAAGTTTGTCGATGCGGTCACCCCAAAAAGAGATCCTAAGGGGATGATAGAAAGGTTTTTTTTTCGACATCCTTTTAAAACTGGGTTAGCATCGGCGGAAGATTTCTAACTTGAGAATACTGTTGCTTGAGTTTTGAAAGCATTGGTATCCAGATCACTGTTCATAGAGTGGCGTGTTGAAGTGGCTGGCAGTAAGCGGTTTGTCAGAAGAGAAAGATGCCATCAAGCTACTATCGTCCGTAAATCTGTATATGGGGTTTCTTTGTCATTTAACAAATCATTTATAAAAATGAGGAACAGTGTTGAGCCTATGGGCAGTGTATCAGAAGCCACATCATCGACTACAACATGCAGTGACTGCCTTGCAGAAGGCTCCCCAGCCAATGGCAAAATTCGTTAGGAAGATCATAGAAAGTTTGCTGAGGAGACCTTTGTGCCACACCTGATCAAAAGCCTTGAAGATGTCTAATGTGGCAATTCTGGATTCGCCATGTTTTTCGAGAGTCGAGTTCCAAATATGATTGACCTACGCGAGCAGATCCCCTGTTGATCTTTTAGAACAAACCCCGCACTGTCAGAGATGGGCTTCGAGGTATTTAACCAGTTTCAGGCTGACTGCCTTTTCAATACAGTGCAAGTAGCATCATCTACTGTCCATCCTTCTTGATAAACAAAGGGTCTGCATTACTTTTCGACAAATACCATGTATGGAATTTTCAAACCCTTCCATGGTTGCTTCTGATACAGTTCTTCATCTAGATATCTATGCAAAAACGCTGTGATTACATCGAATTATGTTAGGAACATGTTTCTACTATAGCAGCAATGCTCGACAAATATCATTCTAATTGGACCGCTTTCTGCTACTGGGCTGCAAAGTTTGAGCATATTCTTCGCATTTTCTTTGTGAAAATCTTTGGATTATTAGTCTTGCCTTGTATTTTCTACAAGACCAGGCGACTACACACATAGGCTTCAAGGACCAGTTGACTGATACCCATATTACCCATTATGCTACTGCATGTTGAGCTAGAATTTACTTATTAAAATACGTGAGCCTTCGGCAGCTCGGCTATACTTGGCTTCGGCAGCTCTGCTATAATCGGCTTCAGCAGCACCGCCTCGATTCGCTGAGACCGGGTACAAGCTAATTCGTCTTATCATTCCCTATGTGTCTAGTAGGTTGGTCCGGTCTCTACACCTACTTGCAGGTAATCGCGTTTTTGTCAGCAGACTTTTTACAATTTCATCATAGTTTTCTTGTACGTCTGGAAACTTTCAGTGCTGACATCAGACTCATCAGCTCAATTTCATAATCTTTTACGTATTCAGGGATTTTCCTTTCTCTCATTGGAGGTCTTGGAGTGCCATTTAATTAAACTCTGTCTAACCAAAATTGAACGTTGAAGATCACTTACTCATCCTTGTAGCCATAGGATTCACACGTTCGGACCTATTTTGGTTTGATAAACACAGTGCGCGTGCAATAAAGACAGCAGCAAAAAAGCAACGTCTGTGATATATTCGAGTAAGCGACCTTCAACGTTCAACTTTGGTTATACAAGTTTATGTCCATTTTAGTTTGATTTTTTGACCTTTTCTCTTCATCTTACAATTAGCTTTTTTCTTTTCTTGGACTTCGAATTTCCTGATTAATATTATTTTTTGAATCTCTCTTTTATCTTGCATCGATAATGATCGTTAAATTCTTGCTCTACAGTATATTGTTGTGGTATGTTACCAACCATAAATCTTTAAGTTCAGTTAATTTGCATAATTTATGTAATATCCCACAATTAATTTAGTATAACCTAAAACCTATACGCTATTACATTTCGCCTTCCGAATGTTTATCAGCAGTATCAGTAACATCTAGGTAGGTACTTTAAAATCTACAGTCCCTAATTATTTACCAGATTAGGATCTACACTCAACCCATTCCGACACCAATCCGACAATTCATAAAAGAGTCCTCAACATAATTTTTTACGAGTACCATTTACGTCGAGCACATGATTAATCTGATAAGCCATATTATCCCCTAAAAAATCACACAAATCTTCAAAAAATAGTCAATTGTAAATGAATTATATCGCTTTTTTCCCTTATACCCTAAATAAACACACACACATACACAAGAACCCTGTTTTTATATTTTGGGTAAACAGGGCCGCCTAGAGAATTATAAAAATGTTGTTTTCTGGCAAAAAAGTGCGAAACAATAATAGGACAGGGGTACAATATAAGGGTGTCGGGGTGCGAAAATTTGTCATTTTAGGGTAAAAATCTGATAATAACCGGTGTCAATTACACGCATCAGGAGGCTATTGTGTAGCGATTTCGGTATTTTGGAAACAGGTACGGCGCTATTCATGGGATACAATGTGTAATTCCGGATTTTGTGTGAGATTATTGGGAATTTAGAGTGGATTTTGACTAATAGGTAATGGAATGTGAGCGAGGTGTTATAGATTCCAGCCGGAATAAATTGGAATGACGTAAAATTTCAATTATAATTATTGATGCCAAACTAAAATCCATTGCACGTCATCAATGACACCAATCGCGTTTAGGTATATATTTTTTTTTGCTGGCGATGAGATGACGATTTAGTTTTGAATCAATTGGGTACCTATACATATAACGTAAAATTTTCATATTTCTTTTCATCATTATTAGCATGTCAATAGTGAGCCCGATTGAATTCATTCCAATTAAGTGTCGTGAAACATGTAGTTTTGTTCAGTCATAAAGAAGATTGCTACCTACGAAGTATGTTCCAAGAAAGGACAATTCACAATGCCATCAAAGAAATGAAGGGAATGCATATCGACATCTTAGGGATCAGCGAATTGAGATGGCCAAATTCTGGTGAATCCCATATCGATGACCAAAATCACTACAACGGCGTGGCCTTCATAGTGACATGAACATGGAGATACATACATATAGAACTGTCAAATCGTTTGTTTCGATTTCTGATACAGTCGCATTCCTCCAACTGAATTCCAAACCATACAATATGAATATTATCCAGACATATGCGCCAACCTGAGATTACCCAGACGAAGCTGTTGAAATCTTTCAAGGACAACTCCAAAGCGCCTTGGATCTGACTAAGTGCTAAAGGTACGGTTTGTTAGGAGAGTACGCGTCGCACAACTGACAACGTAAACGTCGCCATTGGTTCAGATATGACCATAGGTATGACGTACACCCGTTTTCTCACGTCAGAAGACGGGTGTACGTCATACCTGAACCAATGACGACGTTTACGTTGTCAGTTGTGCGTCGCGTACTATCCTAACAAACCGTACCTTAAGAGGTCAGAAATTACAATTAATATGGACGACACGACAGTAAAGTGAGGGATGACATAGTTGGTAAATACGAACCATAGAATAAGGTTTATAGTGGGTATAGAATGGACAGTCCCATTATACGGGTCGGACAACCATTTGTGGCGCCATCTGTTGTCTATGAAATGAGCTCATCTCATTGTAGCAGCTTGTAGAGCAGTTTGCTTCTCATTTTTTTTAGATTTGCTTTTTATTTATTTTATAATAAAGACACAATTTGATACAAATTTAACAAATAACGGTTTATTACAAAGAAAGAAGAAAAATATGTTGGCTTTTCGAAACTTGTCAACAAAGTCAACACTTAACAACACAGAATTAAATAACAATAATAGTCTTTACACTAAAAATAACACTGTGAAAGTTCACAAATACACACAGATATGCTCTATCACTACGAAACACTTTTTCAACGAACAGAAATATAAAAACAACAATAAGAAGCACAACGTTTTCTAGTTCATCGTTTTGTCATCATTTGTCATTTCATGAATTTATATCGGTTCATGTCATAATTTAATTAGTAATCACGTCAACCTTCTTTTGAAGCGGAAATACTTTGGAGATACAATCAACAACGCGTACGCAAATCAATTGATAGCGCCTCTACCGGGTATGAAACAAGTTTATCATCGAACCAAGTGGTACATTTGAAGATCGCGGGGTATGATACGAACTGGGTATTGCGAACGAGCGTGGTGACTGACTGTTCGGATTCTGTCAGGAAACGGGTTATGTTATCTCAAACACTTTTTTTCAACTGCCACCATAGAAAAGTGATTTATATTCTTGATATAGAATGCTCACTTCTGTTGTAGTCGCCCAGTGACATTTCCGACGCTGCTGCCATAGCGGTGTAGTCATTGAACTAATATTTGGCGGGCCGTTTGAATCTCGGTTTCAAATGACTCGTTTGACATTTCAATTATTTCAAAATAAAACAGTGTTCCAAAACTTCATAAACTAAAATTTTATACATTTTATTTTCATATATTTGTGAGAATCACTTAATGAATAAAATAGTCTATAATCTAGATGATTTGGGCGTATCTGACTCATAAGCTAACTGAAAAACTTTCCAATTTGCTTTTTGAAAATGTCCATTTTTCCATTTGAATAGCTGTCATATTTGATCAAATAATTTATAATTCCCTCGAGCATGTATTATGGAGCATCATACAGTGGTACTAGGTTGTTTATCTCCAACAAAACCAAAATTTCTGTTTCTGTGTTGTTTTTGATGTAGATTTCCCCGGTTTTTGACTGCAATTCACTTTTGACCGATTTATTTTTTGTCGCCTTGTCACACATTGTGGCAACAACTCTTAAACCGGCTGCTTGTGATGCACTTATTACTTCTTTCACAGTATTAGAATTCAAAACAATCAATGACGATGCACTCAACAAATTAATTAAGATGACATATGCATTATGATGTCAAATGGACCTGCGTTTTTATGACTGGTTTTTATATCCATCATTCTATGTCGGTCATTGTCATTTCCTATCCAGTAAACAAAGATAGCTAACTCATCGGTGAAGTCACAGATTAGAATAAAAACGAGGGGGACGTTGAGAAACGGCGATATGGGCGCACAGCGGTGTAGTCATGAACGAAAACAAAAAGTGGAGGGGATGAATCCAGTGAATGTTCTATTTAAGAATTTATAAATCACTTTTCTATGACTTCCACCAAGACGTCTTTACACCTGGACTTCTAACGCTCATACGCCGAACGGAATTGTCAGAATCCAAATTGATTTCGTGCTGATAAATAAACGCTACAGAAATTGCATCAAATCTGCAGAGACTTGCCCTGGCGCAGATATAAATTCGGATCACAATCTGCTTGTAGCGAGCATCCAGCTGACACTAAAAAGATTTATAGCTGAACTGAACAGTCCAAGACATCGAACAATACTAAAATACTTAACATTCTAGCCGAAGTTAGAAACTAAACGTAATAAAAAGGGCAGAGAATCAAGAAGTATAGACTGTATGGACCGGTATCAGGGTCAGCTCGAAATTGTCATCCAGTAACACTAGATTCAAGAAAAAAGCTTGGATGACTGATGAAATCCTCGATTTGATGAAAGAAATACGCCTGTAAAAAGACCAGCCTGCATATCGTCAGTTGAATCATGAAATAAAAAACAAAGTCAGGGTAGCTAAAGAAGATTGGCTAAATGAACGGTGTAAGGGAATCGAAGACTTTGAGGCAAAATATGACAGAATATGCATAAGAAAATTAAAGAAGCCGCTGGTATATACAAACCTCCACAGACCGGCTTCTGTTGGACAGTCAAGATAAGATAAATCTTGATGTCAACGACAATGTGAAACAGTGGTGCAGCTACATCGAACATCTGTTCCAAGACGAGAGGTCAGACATTCCTGTAGTGTGTTCACGAGAAGGACTAGATATAACTAAGGAAGAAGTTCAACCCGCCATTAAGTGATCTAAAAACAGGAAAGCTGCAGGTCCAGATGGTGTCTACTCAGAAGTTATTGAAATCCTAAGAAATGAGGAGTCACTAACACGCAATAGTGAAGCTTTTCAATATGGTTTACCGATCGGGCATCATTTGTGACGTTTCCGTAGAAAAGTTCTGCAAAAAGATGTAGCGATCACCTTATTAGCTTGATGAGCCACTTTCTCAAGATTTTTCTAAAGATCATCCATAAAAGAATATAGGTACGCAAAGGGCGAGTCCTTCACGGCGAATCCCAATTTGGTTTTCGTAACGGTTTTGACACAAGAGAGGCATTGTTTAGCATCCAAGTGTTAGTTCAAAGTAGATATGTTTCTGTTCCTGTATACGCATGCTTCTTAGACTATGAGAAAGCGTTTAACAATTCTCAAGGATGTGGGCCTAGACGATAGAGAGCTCAAGATAATCGCAAATCTCCACTGGATCAGACTGCACAAACCAAGGTAGAGCAACAAATGTCTGACGAAGTAGGTGTCCGGCAGGGTTGCATATTTTCACCATTACTTTTAAATATTTATTCGAACAAAATATTTGAAAAAGAATTAGAAAACTGCATTGAGGAAATTTTTATCAACAGTGTGAACATTAACAATCTTCGGTATGCGGACGATACGGTTTCAATCGCTGATCATCTGGAAGGTCTTCAAATATTACTTGATCATTTGGCTACTGAAAGTGGAGAATTTGGATTAACGTTGAACGCCAAAAAAACTAAATGGGTGGTGATTAGTAGGAACCATGTTGGAGGAAGTACCTATTCTTCAGGTACAGAACCAACAGATGGCTCAGGTCAAATCATACAGATACCTAGGATGTCAGGTTAATGAAGACTAGGATAATATTTTCAGGAGGTTCATACCAAGATTGAACAAGCCAGAGCATCATTTGTAAAAAATAAAGTCCGTGTTGTGTAGTCGAAATCTCTCGCTCTCCGTTCGCACTCGAGTACTACGTTGCTACGTCTTCATTATTCTTTATTATGGGATTGGGGCGTGAACTCTGACAGACGCTATGTGTGAACAGCTAGAGGCTTTTGAAATGTGGACATATCGACGGATATTAAAAATATCTTGGACGGACACAGTGCGCAATGAAGAAAATGTCAAAAGATCTTGAAGTTATGTCTACGCTTAAAAAGCGAAGAGTACTTCGGAGGACACATACCCAGGAATGACAAATACCTACTTTCCAAGCTCATAATGGAGAGTGAAATCAAAGGCAGAAGAGGCCCTGGACGTCGAAGAATATCTTGGCTAAAGAATTTGCGTCACTGTTATGGCGAAACCATGACAAGTCTATTCAGTCGACAAAGTATAGATAGCGCTGATGATTAACAACGTTCGTAGAGGACAAGGCACTTGAAGAAGAAGAAGAAGAAGAAGAAAAAGAAGAAAAAATGTAGGTACTCTGTTGGTTATCACATAAACATAAAACAGTGTCTAGCGTGAAAAATGCTTCATCCATCGTTTTCTTTTAATACCCAGTCTATTGTTGAGAATATTATGAGTTGCTCGCCTCTGTGTGACTTGTAAGTCTCTTGGAATTCCAAGCTGCAAATCACGAGGATTGGAAGTCAAAATCAGTCAGTCAGATACATGCGTAATT
Source organism: Ceutorhynchus assimilis (assembly GCA_917834065.1). NCBI lineage: Eukaryota > Metazoa > Arthropoda > Insecta > Coleoptera > Curculionidae > Ceutorhynchus > Ceutorhynchus assimilis. Next base: position 19,152,233 of record OU892287.1, read on the forward strand.
TGGATACCTGGGCCTATGGACAGAAAAATTATCCTTTTACTTGTTACACTCCTATGTCGATGATCTTTCGAATATAAATACCTTTTAAGGCCTTTTATTGCTCAGTTGTGGTTATTATGGAGTAATATTCATCTTTCATTCTTCATATACTGGAAAAACAAAACGTGTGAAAACTAACATAGAAAGAGTACTTCCAGATGCACTAGAATTTTAGCCCCTTTTCAGGAATTGTTTCATGGCGTTTCAGCTGTAGCACATGATTTTTGAGTCAACAACTCCTCAATGCAATTTATTTTTAATCACTTCGGCAATTATTACTTATCGACCTCTCATCAATTGTCGTCTACCTCACTTACCTCAAATGTTTCTGTACGGCTCCAAAGGTTCTTCCTTCCAAATTTACTTGATTTCTTAGATTCATGTGTCTTCTGCAGTTGTTTCCAGGGCATTGGGACTCATATAGCCTTAGCTGTTTAACGCTTGACTTTTCCGCAACAACTAGATCCTTATTCTCGAGACAGTAGGGTAACAGCGTTCTGATGAGAACGAAGGTTCTGTCTTCGTCACTTATATTCATATTTCCACAACACTGACAAAGACCAAAACTTCGTTCTCATTAGAACGCTGTTTCCAGGTTTCGAAAATAACAACCCTTGAGCCTTTCTAGACGTTCCTACTGGTTTTTGGTCCCCTAATTGTTTCTGATAGATTAAATTTTCAGGCAATCAAAGGTTCTACAGATTCGCTCGATTTCTTAGACTTATTTTTGGTGTCTTTAGCAGTCTTTTTTGGTGCAAACGGGTTGGTTCCCATTACCACACCAAACTCTCCAACTCCCAAGAGACTTTTCCAGCTTATATCTTGCAAGTCTAGACAGGTTGCCTAGGTCGGTGTAGGTATAAGCGGGCAGGATTGTTCTGCATAAAACTGCGCCAGCAATGTGTCGGGTCATGCTCCAACATCGACGATAGTTATGATGCAGAAGGCGAAGGCGATCTTAATGAGCCAATTCCAATTTCACTGCCTGAAGCAGCAGAAAAGACAGAAGGTATTAATTTATGTATTATTTTGCATCATTACATGCATTATTACTTAGTTTTTTCTAGTATTACACTTCTCAATGTATTTTTTTTTCAGTGGAAGAACAGTCACAATTTAGTATTCAGCCTGTGACCTTCCATAGCTCCTGACTTTTTGTCTGGACCTGCGATTGACCAAGACCCTTTACCTTCTAGTGGGCGACCCAAAACCAAACCTTGGAAGATGATTAATCTTCTACCGCTAAATGCCTCATTTTGTTTTTCAGATAGAGGACCCACTCACAGGAATAATGATCCAGTGCCCGTATTTCAATCTATAGAGATATGGCAGACCTTTTTGATGATATACAGGGTGTCCCAGTCTACCCCGATTTTTTCGATTTGAAATGAAAATCTGGTAAAACGCTCGGACGCGTCGATTTTTGATTTGAGGGGGAACTATTTTTCAGCTTTTTTCAACCCCGTAACTTTAATCCTCTAGCTAGGGGGAGAAAAACCCTCCAAATTTGAATAGGGGATAGGTGTCGTATTATACCTTTTTTTAAAGGTCTCATCGAGTTCTTTATTGCCCTAGAATTTCGTCTTAATATTTTCATCCGTAACGAAATGACAGCTTGTCAAAATCTTGGAAATAGACTATACTTACAGTATGAGTAAAAGCGGTACTTACCTCCCTTAATAAAAATACTTACAATTTACGATGTGGTATACACCGTATAAATAATAATAATAATAAACTTCAATTTCAAGTATTTTTTAAGGGAGGAAAGTATCCCTTTTACTTCCACTAAAACAATAGTCAATTTCCAAGATTTTGACAAGCTGTCATTTCGTTACGGATGAAAATAATAAGACGAAATGCTAAGGCCATAAAGAACTGGATCAGACCTTTAAAAAGAGGAATGACACGACCCCTATCCCCTATTAAAATTTGGGGGGTTGTTCTCACCCCTAAAGGGTTCAAGTTACGGGGATCAAAAAAAAAAAACTGTGAAATAGTTCCCCCTCAAACCAAAAATCGACGTGTCCGAGCGTTTTTCCAGATTTTAATTCCAAATCTAATGAATCGGGGTGGACTGTTTTCCCTGGGATACCATGTATACCTAATGTACTCACACGTGATATTAGGGTTAATCAACACATATTATATTTCTTGGATTGGGATGAAAAAGGGTGTTTTGTACTTTTTGTGATAAAACAACTGAGCTCTAGCGCGGAGACCGCTTATCATAAAATCAAAGCTGACTAGTGCATTTTGTAGCAAATTTCATTTACTCTAATTTTGTATTTAACGCTAATCTTATAGTTTTTAAGATATAAGCAAAAAACTAAAAAAAGTGCTGAATAATACAATTTTTTTGAGTATTTGGCTATGAAGCCGACCTCCTACGAGGCAGCAAACTTTAAATTCGGATTCGAAATTATATAAATCCATTGAGAAAAAAGCTGATACTTATCTTTCCTCCGATCTGTAGTCACATTCTCAATTTTGTTCTGAACACTATCTATTTTTTGGCGAATAGTTCATAGTTCCAAATCTATGATAAACACTATCATCTTCTTCCTCTATTGCATTCTTGGAATTATTATTTTGCCATTTCAGATTCTTCTCGAATCTGGTTTGTTCATCAGTGATTAGGGCTTCAGAAAGAATAGATCAAGTGGCTCTTATACAAAGTTTTGGTGAGTGATGAAGAAATAACCGAAGAATACTCCCAAAGGCAGATGAAGTTACTTATGTCAAGACGTGATTCTATACACAAGATGTAGGAGCTGTGTGATGGGCCCAGCACCAGCAAATGATTGGACGTATTGATTTAGTTCCTGAAGGCTCTGACGTGGTGGCACAAGATGTGAAATATCATGCGTTTTACAACGAAAATTTATTTCACATACCTTCTAGATTCATACCCTCATCGACATATTGATAAGTCCATCTGTTAAACAGTTCAGACGAATGTCAGTACAGTTGATTGTTAAAATAGAAGGAATCTAGAAAGCCACTATGCTGATGAAATCAACTTGGGAAAACATGGCACGGCAGGAGGATGGAAAAGCAATTGTGTAACCCCATCGCACTCCCTGATAATAGAATCTTACGATTCAAAACTTGTCACTAGTATAGGTGCCTGAATGTACAAAAAAAATTTACTCAAAAAAGCTCACTGATGTTCTCTCAGTCCTTGGACTTTCATGCTTTTTCAATGATGCAATTCGATTCGAAATTTGAACAGTTTGCCATTTCTTCATCTAGAAATTTTCGTCCATGATCACGTTCCTATGCATTTCCTATTTGAAAATGCGGATTTTGCTGAAGACACTTTGGATGGATGTGGAACATTTTATACAAAGTGAAGCATTGTATTTGTAATTTTGGCCTATGTTTAACATCTGTAGAACTAGATCGAAACATTCAGCGGGTTTATCCTTCAGGAAACCAGTGGAAAATTATGAAAAGTCGAAGGGATTCTGTCTTTCATCATCTCCGCATCTACTCGTTATGACAAAATGCTAATTTGCTCAGAAGTAGCCAGGAAAAGACCTGCTATTATATTCAACAAACCACCCTCGTATCATATGCTTATCAACCTTATATAAAAAGAAGATAATATACAGACAGGACCAGACTAGTAGGCACATAGGCTTGAATGGGACCAGTTTACTGATGCCCATTTCACGCAGGATCGATCGACACGGTGGATAATTGATCTCCCTGCAAGTTATTGGAATTTGCGCGTCTTCGGCAGCTCGGCTATACTCGACTTCGGCAGCTCCGCCTCGATTCGCCTAAACCAATTCGTCCTATTACTC